>CM028683.1:1200000-2400000 GCA_016760335.1 Gastrodia elata | reverse complement strand
TGGTTATTTTGATTTTTGATAAAACTATTGAAAAAAGGAACAATAATCATAGAGTTTTTTTATACAATAATCGTAGTTATTATCATTTATAAATTCAAATTGATCATTTTTAGAAGAATTTTCTTTTATTTTAAAAGGAACAATAATCATAGAGTTTTTTTATACAATAATCGTAGTTATTATCATTTATAAATTCAAATTGATCATTTTTAGAAGAATTTTCTTTTATTTTAAATTTTTTTTAATGTTATTCTAGAAAATATTTGGCAATTCAGCATCAATTAATAGGTTTTGATTTGAAAATGAGTGAAAAAATAATAATAAATTAAATTTTAAGACTAGATGATTAAAGGTTTTTTTTATTCAAAGGGTAGTCTTCAAGGAATTATATTTAAAACTATATCCTAAATATAGCAACCAAGCAATTAGAAGAAAGGAGAGTAAGAAAAAGTGTCCAATATAAAGAAGGATGAGTCTCTATATTAGTAGGAATTCAATAGGAGTTCTAAGTGGTGACGTAAACCAAAAGAAAGGTGTTGGAACATATTATTTCTCAAACCCTTGACTAACTAACTCCATTATTGGGAGTAGGAACTATAGTATAAATATAAGCCTAAAATTTATCCTCTTTCAAGGTGCCTATGTACCTTCGGCCCATGGGTATCAAACCATGAGTATTTTAAAAAAAGATAGATAGAGCTATAGGGTGAGTCTCAACATGAAAGAAGAAGCAATAAAACATTCTTGACTTTAGATGATGATTCACCAAGTTCACATTTATTGTAGGTATTTTCTCACTAGTATTTGCTATCTTATTTGGTGCTCACTTTTGTCGCTTCTGTATTAATAAAGGCACAAGTAACATTTGTCTAGAAAAAATTTTAAATATTTTAAATAATTGAAGGGTAAATGAATTTAGTACCAATAACTATAATTAGCAACACGACTACTAAATTAACCCTTAACTAATTTTAGCTAAGATTAATCCTAGCAACATTGAAAAGAAGTGGCTAAAACATGTTACCACTGATCTAAACTCATTTATACAAACTTGGTTGGATTGGATTAAAGTGGTTGAATGAAAAGATTCAGAGATAATGCAACAAGACAAAGGAGAGAAAGAAATCACTTTAATCCCAAATTTGTTTTCATATGATTTAGAAAAATTTAAAACCAAAGTTTCAAATAAGAACATCATTTGACATTCCTCCAAAACTAAAAATAGGGTAAGCCACAAATAATGATGAAATCTCAAAAAATGAAAATAAAGACAATTTTAAATTAAAAATTCTAGAGATTGGTCACTAGTTTTGTGAAAAATTGTTAATAATTGTATTTCTATGGTGGTTTAAAGAATTTATGGAGAATTTAAAGGGAGAGTTCCTAACAATAGGGGCATTTGGTGGTAAAAATAAAACCTTTAAGAAAAATTTAAATAGAACAGTAGGTATAAAGTAATTTAAATATAAAGCTAATAAGAATTTGAAGAGATATAAATTAGGTATTACGAGTGTAAAAACTATGAATGGTTCTAAGGCTATGTTTTTTCTAGTGTATTTGATAATTTAGATAATGTTGATGGGGAAATATATGTAAGCCAGAAAATTAAGAAACAAGAAAACAAAAAATTTGACTTAAGTGAAATGAATTAAGAATGTTGATCAGAAGTTACTTCTTGAAAATGAGGGCTTTCATGTTGGATGCATTATATTCATAGTTTTTTTAATGAAGGCTATATTGATGTCATTTACACGAGCGAACTTAGTAGCACAATTTGAAGATTTAATTTATGCTCACTTATTATTAAGAATAACAATGATGTGTAAATTATAATGGAATTAAGCTAATTAACCATACTCTGGAATTAAATAAAATGGATTTTATGTTTGATGGATTGACTATAATGGCTATATATTTACTTAAAGATTTAATGAAAAAATTAGAAAATAGATAATTTGATATTTATTGCTTTTAAAAAAATGCTTATGTTAAGGTATTGGGAGAAGACTTGGAAAAAAGTAGTTTGTATTGCTTATGTATATATAAATATATTTAATGATGCATTTATATGTGTTGTAGTTTATTTTTATTTTTTTTAACTAAACAACATCAAGGATGAACTCTAAGTTCATATCTGGTGGCATTATTTATGGATGTCCTTATTGAACACAATCAAGAAGAGGTCTCCTGGTGCATGTTATTTGTTCATGATATTCTTCTTATTAATTACACTAGAGATGAGGTTAAAGTTGAGTTATTAAAGATGAGGTTTTGTCTTAATAAATTCAAAATGGAAGATACTTAATGTAAGTTTTATCATCATCAAAACTTATATATTGATGATTTGACAATGAGATCATGCTACCAAAAAAGAATAAAAGATTCAAATATCTTTGTTTTTTTTTTAAATGATGGAATACACAAGGGAAAAGTGATTAACAGCATCTAGGCAGGTTGGAGGAGATGGAGGAGAGCCTTTGGGGTATTTTGTGATCACAATTTAGCTCAAACTTATAGTTAGCATATAATGCTATGCGGGATAAAATATTTGCTTACATAATAGAAGCATATTGATAAACTAAATTTTGCAAAGATGAAGATGCTAAGGTGGATGAGTTGGTATGCTTGCCTGTATATGTTTATAAATAAGTACATTCATAGCAAGGTTATATTAGCTCCAATGAAGGATAAGCTTATAGATTGCTATTTTAGATGGTTGGACATATTAAGGATAGATTGTTAAGTACCTTAATAAGAAAACTAGGATTAACAAATTTTGCCCCTATTAAAAGAGGAAGGGGTAGGTCTAACAAGACATGGCAAGAAACTATTCTGAATGATTATACATACTTCGAGCATAGAGAGGGGTTATTATTTGATAAAGCACAGTGTATTAATGTAACGACCCAAAGTCGTTATTTTGCAAATTAGGTCAGAATCTTGCCTTAGGAATTAAGATCTCGAGGAATTTCAATTTAGGGCAAACAAAACTACCAGTAGATAGAAACAACTTTAAAGATCAAAGAACCATAATTCAGTAGAAATCCGAAAGACGGAAGCTCCCGTTCTGTTTTCTGAAATCTTTAAATTCTAAAAATGCAAACATTGAAATGCGTGTCCGAATTCATTGTTTTCAGTGTCGACATGTTAAGTATATTATTTAAAAGCTGCTCGAGAAGTTTCATCAAATTCTGAGCGTCAATTTGATCGTGGCAAATTTTCAAAGTTTTAAACCTCTAAAATAAAAATAAAATAAAATTTTGCTCCGAATCGAAAATTTTCGGCGCGAGGGTGTTCGTCATGTCGTAACACACCTCGGTGCCAAGTTTCTTTGCATTCGGACGCCAAACAACGGAAAAATGCGATTAATTTGAAGTTCAAGTTTTTTTTCATTTTTTTCTTTTACCTCTGTTATTTTTCCCTACGCACCCCCCCTAAAACAAATGCAGCTTGCGATTTTTTCCGCCAAATGGCGGGAGCAGCTTCCGCGCCAGGCGGAAGCCTGTCGCCTGCCTGCGCCGTTTTTGGCGCAGGCTGTCGGCCCATAGGGCCTCCCCCGACCTCCCCCGACCCCAGCCTACAGGCGGCACTTCCGCCTGCCAGGAGGGGCCCGCCTGCGCCGTTTTGGCGCAGGATGCGGTCGGCCCCCTCAGCCGAAGCCCCAGCCTGCGCTTATTTAAGCGTAGCCCTCCCCTTCCAGCCCTCCTCCTCAGCCTTCCAGCAGCCGGCCACCCCTCCTCAGCCCTTCCAGCAGCCCGGCAGCCCCCTTCCAGCCGCTTCCGGCAGCCCCCGGCAGTTCCATCCAGCACTTCCGGCAGCCCCCGGCAGCTTCTGGCAGCCTTCGAAGGCCACCAACAGCCCTTTCCAGCCAGCCCCTTTGCTGCTGCCACCTCGGCCAGCCCTCGGCCAGCCGTCCGGCCACCCTCTCCGACCTCCTTTCATTTTTCGGCAATCCTAATCCTAAGGTAAGAAGAGAAGTTTAAGAAAAAGAAAAGAAAAAAAAAGGAGGAGAAAAAAGAAGTTATTTTGCTTTTTATATATACTTATAAGACTAAGTCATCACATTAGTATTGTTGTCATTAATCAATAATGACAACAATACAAATGTTATAAATGACTATTATTTCCTAAATTGCCAATTCAGACATTTTCGTTCTGACTTTGTCGTTATACAGTATTATGATCATAATCTTAAGACACTTTAAAAATTATAACTGCTTTAATAGCAGCTTAAATCAATCGAACTACAAAAGCGGAAGGAGAACAGAATAAAAGAAGAAATTAAACTCTTAAATCATTTGATTAAAAAGCTAACTTAAAGATATCGGGGACTTAAATGCAGATTGAGCAAACTGTCACTCATTTGAGCCGTTGAACTTCTGAACTTAAAGAACGAAGGTACCCAGTACATGACATGTATTACATTTTGCACTTTTACTGCTGCTTAGCTTCGCGTATTTTGCTTTGAGCCAGATTCATTTGAAGCTTGGTTGGTTGTTAGAAACCAACATCCTTTTCATTCGGGGGTTACTAGAAAATGACATCAGTAACATTAATGCTTGGTTGGTTGTTAGAAACCAACAGCTCTTTTCATTCGAGGATTGTTGCTTGAAAAATGACATCAGCAACATTCGGGATTGTTACTGGAAAATGACATCGGTAACATTCGGGGTAGATTACTGGAAAATGACATCAGTAATCTTTATTTGATAAATAATATTTGTTGCAGGAATTGTTTATTTCGCGCTATTACCTTATTTTCTCCTGCATTTTATTTCCGCCTTACTTCCGCTAATCGCATCATTTAAAAATGTAAATGTTATTATGTACTGCTGTACTTAGAGTATTCTCTAATTACTGGGAATTCCAATCCCGGTATTGTTTGTTGTACAATATCAGGTCAGGTACTTCTGGAAGAGCTTAAGCAAGAACCCTAATGCTTAAAATTTTCAATCTGCAAATGGATCTATGACGGCGCTGTTTTTGCTTGTTTATGAACATTGAAATAAATAAATAATATCCTTTGGCTTTTGTATGTGTATGCTCTTTTCCTCTCAAGTTACTCAATATGATCCTGCGGCAAGTGAACGCCCGACGTCAGAACGGTTTCTTTTGAACCGGCGTCGGGGCCCTCACAATTAATGACATTATATAGCTGACTCTACTTTGTAAGATTGAGGTTTGACTTGTTGTTGTTGTAGAAATATTTTATTCCTTCCCCTATTTTTTGAGGGCATGCTTGCTTCATATATAAAGTCATTAAAGCTATCCGAATAACTTGCATGCTTTACACATCAAAAGAGAATTATGTCAATATCGTAACACATTAGAAAAGTGCAAGAATAAAAATGAAAATTACTGTCTCACTAAATCTTTCTTTTTGTTCGACTGTTTGAAAGTTATCTACCATATGTGGATTATTTTTAAATATTTTGAGCTTGGTTTGAAGAATTTCCTGAATCGGTTTCTTTGTTTTTTTCTCTTGCATCTCAAACTCTTACATTCGTCCTAGTCATTTATTATTATGTCAACTTATACAACAGGAAGGACTTGCAGCAGCTTTTGGAAATGGGCTATCCACAGCTTGTGTAGTAAATATTGGTGCTCAAGTTACATCTGTAATTTGCATAGAGGCAAGGATCACAAAAACTATCTATAATTTGGATTATTGTTTCAGTATTTCATTTTTTGTTCATACTTTTTTCATTTCATTTGATTTTTTTCCCTCTCTTCTTGCTATGAGGCTTTGCATTTTAATTTAATGTTATCTTAAACATATTCAATCTAGAATTTTTAAATGAGAATTCCTGCTCCAATGGTGATCCCTTTTCAGGACGGAGTTGCTTTGCCATCAATAATAACACTGCCATATGGTGGAGATGTGAGTATTACTTTTGCTTTTCTTGTGATTTAGAGGATTGATTATATGATACTATAACAAATTTATCTTTCTTTTGCAGTTGTGATAATATTTGTAGTTAGGTTTTTAGTTTAAGTTCAAATTCGTTAATGTGGTTGGTTATTTTACTTTTTACTTGTAATGTGTGAAGATACAACATGTACTGCAAAAAACAATTGAATTGAATTGCTTGAGATTGGTAAACTACAACAATGAAATCTATAAAAACAAATGCCAATGTTGTAGGACAATAATAATTAAATTTCATAGTTGCCAAATGTACATATACGCACTATTAAGAATTGTCACATCGACAACACCTGAACAGTCTTATTAGATAGATTTTTTGTTATCATTTAATTTCTCATCCAAAAGTTTAAACTTCAAATTTGATGAGAATTGCACCCACAAATGCTACAAATGTTCTAATTAATTTATAAATTATTAAAAAATAATTATGTATTTTATTTTATTTTGTAATTTTATTTTCTTTTTGATATTTTATTTTTTGATGTGACAACTATCAGATACATTTTATGCATAATCAAGCAAAATTGTTAGATGGTAATGCACAAATCAACAACTATAGTGATCAGGTTAAAGCACATAAATCATCAATAGTAATTATAGTCGTTAGATGTCAACTCATGAATCATCAGCCATAATAATCTGATTTAAGCACAAATCACTAGATATTACCATAAATATACATCCCATCAATCACTAGTAAGAATCATCATATTTTTTTCCCAAAAATAATAAATTTATCATTTTAAAGGTTTTTATAATTTATAAATATGGCTTTATTTTTTTCATTATATACGTTACTTTTAAAATAGAAAAAATTATTTTCTTAAATTTATGTGCTCTTGTGAATGTATTGTCTTGAATGTAAAGCATGAGTGGCAAACTTTTGGGAGATTCTTCTTCTTGTTCCAGTGTGAGGTATTGATTTTCATTTTTTTACCTCTATTTTTATAAATTTCATTGTTGTCTTTGCCTAGGACTTGAGAAATTGGGAGTCTTAAGATATCTAGTTTTAGGAGATTCTAATTTAACCCAACTTTCTTGCAAATGCCTTCACAAGTTATACATCTCAAAAATTTATTTACAAGAAACATATTACTACTGTTAACTATTTAAATTATAATGAAATTTGTATTGAGATCATTTTGATTTTTAATTATTTCAAATCTTCTTTTTTGCATTCATAGACATTTTTCTTAAATTCTGCATATATCTTGGATATATCCTAGAACATATATTAAATATAATGATTGGTTCGTTCTGCAACAAAGTGATATTAGAGTCTAACTTTTAAGCTAAGCCATTAGATTGAGTCCATATGACACAGAATTGGGAACCAATACTTGGGAAACCAATTAGATCAAGAAAATCTGTCTTTAAAACTCGATTATTGTAGGTTAGCTCTAAATTTTTTCGGATTAAATTTGATGAAGTTTGAACCAACTTTAGGGGAGGAAAGAGTGGAGAGAAAATGGCAAAAGGAAAAAAGAGAACAAAAAATAAAATTTCATTATATCTTTATTACAATACATGTCTTTATTTATAACATTTTTAATGCAAAGTTGAATTTCAAAAATTTAGAAGATTTAAAAAATTTGGAAAATAAAACTCGTGATTAAGAGCATAATTAAGGAGTCCATTAAGGGAGGATTAAAAAAGAAATCATTTATTGATTGTTCTCTTAACTATAATAATGAGGCTTTCCTGCCATAATTTTCTTGAAAAATTAAATATGAAATGCAAAATTGAGTTTAAAAATATGTGAGAATTTTACAATATAATATTTTGGCAATAATAGCTAAACTTTATTAAGAATATTTTAACCTGAAACTTAACTTTTGAATCTTTAGATAGGAAATTTATTATATAAAATCATGTCAATAAAAATAATATATTTATTACAGATGCTAGCTATCCTCTATTATTGTTGATGTCATAATTTTAACAATGTATTTATATTTGGCAGTTATGAAATTATTTTTGTTGTCTTGTATCAATAGTATATTTATTACTTTTTATATCTAGTGAAAGGACTGAATAGATTTTAGTTTATAGATGATATCTTGAATTTCTATTAAACTCTTAACACCATGAAGAATCCTGCTAAAATGGAGAAAATTCAAATGACATTAGAAGGAGTTGATGAAATAGATGAGAAGTATTTAAGAGGACCTTACAGTTCTGTTATTTTCTATGGATCAACTAGTTTAAATAAACATTTATTTGAGGATGTGATGGTGTGCTTCATTTTTTTGTGCCAAAGACAATATTTTACTAGTAAAGTTTACAATATTTGGCTATTAATCTTTCATAATTGAGTGAAGTATGATGCAATAACCTTTCCGTAGGTTAGGTTGTTGCAATTTGCACCAGTTTGTTGCAGACCAATTGTAATATAGATGGAAATTTCTGAATGTTTGCACATGATTTAAAATAGGAGTGCTTTACATACTTTTGTGGTATCCTTTGGAACGTCTGCTATTGCTCTTCTTCTTAACTTGATGCATATTTTAGCGATTTTAGGGCACAAGACATGCTAAGAAAGTAAAAACATAACACCCAATGAATAATTCTGTTAAAAATGAGAAATTTTAAATGGCAATGGAAGAAGCTGATGAACATAGTTTATAAGGGACCAAACATAAGCTTACAATACTGATTCTTATATGGATCAGTTAGTTTAGTAAAATAATATTTGAGGATGTCGCTGGTGTGCTTTAATTTTGTGGCAATATTATATTTTATAGCTACGTGTCTACACAACATTTTGTTGCTAATTTTTCATTTATCTGAGAGGGAAGAAATGGCGCATTATTCATTTTAGAGGTATGACTGTTGTAATTTGCACCACTTAGTGGCAGACCAATAGTCTGCAGATGGCAGTTTTTAAATGTAGGGATGCTTTACATGCTTTTGTGCATCCTTTGGGACTTCTGCTTTCTTTTTTTCTTAACTTGAAGCAATCTTTAGTGATTTTCTTAGGATTGTATTGTTTTTCTAACATTGTAATTGTTCCCCTAATATTGACCTATTCTCAAATACATATTTTGACTCTGCATTCTTATTTATTCAGAACTTGCCATAAAATCTTCCAAGCACATTCGATATTTTAGAATATCCATTAATTGGTGTCTGGATGCATAGGTTTTCCATATATAACTGACATTTTAAAGAGAGGGTAAAGAACATATGCTGTAACATAAGGGAAATCAGTAAACTTGGTGTTGGGATCCTTTGTGTGGAAGAATAATTATTTCTCGGAGATTTTGATCTGCCAGAAATTGCAAATTTTCCATGGCGGATGAGTATCTGATGGCATGCTATAAAGTAAGTATTACTGGTTTATCAGGTGCAGTTACAACGATTTGCTTGCGAATAAGGTATGATGTTTTCTAACGTGCAATAAAAACAAAAGAATTAAAGACGATGTGGAGCTGTGGAGAGAGCTTCTATTGATCGCCACATTGTTCAGTCAAAAATTAAATGGTATGATTCAGTCAAGATCGTATAATTTTAACTTCGTTAGAGGTTCAGTAACAAAACTTTATTTATGTCTTCTTGGAGAGGAACACATATTATCTTGCAGTTTGAGTTTGTTAGACTAGATTGCCCAATAGGTGACCTTAAAAATACTTAATGATTAAATAATTTAAACTGTTAATTGAACAAATAGAGTAGATCACTTAGAACTATTTCATCAGAATATGTGCGCCAGTTGAACTAGATTAATCTTAGGCAAGTTCTCATGCAGTGATATACTAAGTTTCTGAATTTTTCTAGGGTAGCATTAAATGAAGGATTAATTTGAAGCGAGAGCTGGAGTGTTTGCAGAACATGAAAAACACCCAATGCAACAAATGGATTCATGAATATGAATCAAAGAGGGATTTTTCAAAGGTGGATCTGTGGAGGTTAATGAACATGGTGGTCAGGACTACTGTATTGCCAATAAGGTGGATTTGTATTTTTCTTTATATTATTTTTTCCAAATATAAGTATGAGTTATATTGAAGAGCAACTATAAGAATTTTAAATTTGAAATGGAATTTGGATTGGTAATCTTTCTCTATATCCTTCTTCCATCTTTCTCTTTCCTCTTCCCCCTTCCCCCATAGGATAAGTTGCCCCATTCACTCTTCTTTTCTCTTATCCATAAATCTCTTTCTCTCTCTCTCTCTCTCTCTCTCTCTCTCTCTCTCTCTCTCTCTCCCCCTGTAATTCTAATCTCTCCCAGCCCTATAATTCTAATTCTAACAAAATTTACAATCTAATAATTTGAATTTTGTTAAAATATTCCGAATCTAAAATTCAATATTTGAATATTTGGTCAGGAAATTTGCAATCTATTATTATGACAATTAAAAAAATTTTATTATGGAAAGTTTTGGTAGTGCGTACATCCACACCAAGTCACTATAAAACTGCATTTGTTGTCTAGCATTAATTCACTGTTGATGAAGATGTGTACATCAGGAGGTATTTGTTATGGTATTTTGCTGTCAGCATATCTGGATTCAGGTTTTTCTTTTGAACTAAAGAAATCATTTTTAACAATTTTTTCTTGATCTGACCAGTATTTTCGAGCTACAGCAGATTAGAGGTCAGTAAAGATATGGGTGTAGGCTGATTCAAGAACCCTTAATTTAGTGTTCAGTTGGTAGAATGAGGTTTACTAGATGGAGGCCAATTAATTTTCAATTAATAGATGTTGACTCTTTTATGCCCATTAACTGGCTAACACATAGGAGAGATCTTTGGGATTATTGTCACTCAACTTTTGATCTTCATAGCTGCTATTTAAATATGAACTTGACGTCCTAGAGTAACAGGCAAATTAATGCTTTTATTCGACCAAATGTGACTTTGTTGAACTTTTTCTCATCAACAGATTGTGACTTTGGGGAGAAGGATGATTAGGTCTTTCTCTCCAAACTAAGGGGCTGTTTCCAAAGGAACAGGACTGAGGGGTTCCCTAATTTAAGATAAGCACAATGATGTAATTCGCTAAGAGAAATCAACCGGAGGAAAGGTGATGAATCCTTTGAAGTTCTTAAATAGCTTAGTTTTCGTTTTTGACAATGAACTTCAAAATTGACTTAAACAGATAATGGATAAGATTTTTGCATTTTTGTGCCTTTGAACTGGTGCTAGTGCTGCATGGCTTTTAGTAAACTTAACATTATGATAATTGACAATGACAACATATTGCAATTATTTTTTGAAAATCAAAGAAAACGAAAATGAAATTATATGTTAAATCTTGAGTTCAACCTAATTTGCTTAATACACCTTCTATAATTTGGTTAGTTTAATTCAATTTGGTTAGCTAAAAAACTTCACTATTTTCTAGTCTGTTTAAGCTTATTTAATCCTTTCATAGAGGTAGAACGTTATCTAGCAGGTATTACATTACTCTAACCTATTGCTCAAGAGGCTACTTATTAATAACAATTAACCTGTAGATCAGGAATAAGTGAAGTTGCATGCATCGACCTCGTTCAAGCCATTATTTAAGGGTAATTTGTCAAAATGGTCTATTTAAATTTTGAATTTGATCAATTTAGTTTTGTACTATTTAATCTTTCAATATATTTGTATAATATTTAATATGTTTTATTGAATCCGTCAACTATTCAATTTGAGCTCCATTTAGTTTCAAATTTATTTGAACTAAAAAATGAATATTAAGGACTAAATTGGATAGAATGAATAAATGGGGGACTAACCAAGACTATTTTGGCAATTTTCTCTTTCATACATGGTGACCTGTACAGTATATATACTCTCTTTTGATGCGTTGTTTTATATGCTTTTAAATGTGTTAATGTCTTTATTATGTCTTCTCTTTCATATTATGAACTTATTTCTGCATTTATCTGAAATCTTTTTTGATTATGCTATATGTAATCAATCTTTTGGTCAAAAAATGTGGAGCGATTTAGTTATCATCAGCTTATTTAAAATATCATAAATAAACTGCATCAGCTACCTGCTGTGTCTAAATACTAAATCCACTACTGCTGTCAGGATATTTCAAGATGCCTTTTGTGGGTTCAGCGTCGACATCAAGCATGGCCATGTTTGACTACAGATCCAACGATGAAGTCAATTGACATGCTCATAATGAATAAAATAAAGGAATCATGCTGCCAGATTAGAGTAAGTCTCTTTTTAATATTCTAAATATTACTTTTATTGTAGTATTTGTTTCTAAACTACAACAACAACAACATCAAGCCTTAATCGCACTAGGTGGGGTTGGCTATATGGATCTTTTGTTTCCATTGTGCATGATCAAATGGAAACCCTTCCCTAAGTTTCAAATAGAGAAGATCTTTCCCACCTCCTGTCTTTTTAGACTACAGATCTCATGTCTTTTTAGCCTCCCACCTCCTCATTTAATATGGGTTAAATTCATAAACTCAATTTCTAATAGTTGCGTTATAGAATCTATGCTTAATATGCCCAAACTATCTAATGCAGTATTCTATAATCTTATCCACAATTGGAGCCACTCAAACTCTATAACACTTAAGTTATTGGTAATTATCTTTTTTGTTGACTAACGCTCAGCCCCATATAACATAGTTTTTCATATAGCCGCTCCATAAAAGTTTCCTTTAATGTTGAGTGTGATTTTCAAATCTCACAACACTTTGAAAGCGCTTCTCCATTTCGTCCAACCAGCTTGGATTTTATTAATCACATCTCTCTCTATTTCTTCATTATTTTGAATAATTGAACCAAGGTACTTGAACCTCTTGATCTTCTTGATCACATTGTCCTTAATGGTTTTCCTCAAGATTAGGGCTTATAATACAATTGAACTTACAGTTCATATATTTTGTTTATGGATTACTAAGACGAAAACCCTTCTATTCAAAAATAGTCCTCCACAACTCAAGTTTGACTTTAATTTCTTCCTTAGTCTTATCAATTAAAAGATTGTCATCTACAAATTGCATTCATTAAGGAATCTTCTCTTGAATGTGCTCACTAAGAATATCCATTAAAGCAAAAAGATATGTGCTAAGAGCTGAGCCTTGATGTAACCCAATAGTAATAAGAAAATCATTAGACAAACCACTTTGCGATTGAACACATGTTATAGCCTTATTAACATCTCTAATAACTACAATATAAGCAACACAAGCTCATTTTCTATCTGTAGCTCTCCAAAGTATATCTTTTGTACTTTGTTATAGGCATTTTCAACATTAATAAAAATAAATAGGCAATTTGTAATGAGAAAGTATGAGTGTAATGTAATTTAATTATAGTATAATCTGATTATAATATAATTTGATTATAATATAATTTGATTACTTTACTTCTGTTTGGTTGTATGTAAAATTATACAGGAAATATGAATTTTTTTGTTTGGAATGAAATAATTTGTTGAGTATGGTGCACTAGGTTATTTAGGGGGTGCGAATATTCTTGAAATTTTTTTTTTGCATATTGTTAAAATTTTTTATATAACATACATATAAATTGAGCAATGTGTTATGTCGTCTATTCGAGATTAAAAATATTGTATCATCTATAAATTTTTAACATTTTTTGTACTTACTGATATACTTATAAATTTTAATAAAGCATTTTTTAGTTGTAACATATTAATATATGTAGGTAGAATGTTTATAAAAAAATAACAACAGCTGCACAGTAGCAGGAACGAAACAACTACTATTTTTAGAAGCGACCACTCCATATTCCAGCATGACAGTCTCAGTTGTAATAAATTACTCAACATAATTGAAATTAATTTGATGGAATGAAACATTCTACTCATAGCATGTTATTGCTGTATAAAATTAAATAAAATAGTACCAATTGGAACATTAAGGAATAACAATTAGATTGTATACAAACTATAAAGTATCTTGATATATTCAAATTTCAAAGAAATACTACACATTCTAGTATCATAGTTTCAGTTGGCACAGATTCCCATTAGCATAATTTTTCAAATTTGGTGGAGTGATGTACCTCATAGCATGTTATTACTGAACAAAATTTTATAAAATAATACCTATTGGAATATTAAGAATTAGCACCTAGATTGTTTACAAACTATCAATTGATAGATTCACAGCACTGTAGTTTCAAATAAATACAATCTATACTCTAGCATCATAGTTTCAGCTGTCACAAATTCTCATCAACACATTTTTTCAAAATTTGGTGGGCTGAAGCAACTTGCCTCATAGCATGTTATTGCTAAACAAAATTTTATAAAACAATACCTATTGGACTATTAAGAATTAGCACCTAACTGTTTACATTATATAATTCATATTGACAGCACTATAGTTACTAAGAAATACAACCCGTACTCCAGTAGTATGGTTTCAAATGTTACATATTCCCAACAACACATTTTTTTTTCAAATTTGGTGGAGTAAAGCAGTCTATCTCATAGCATATTATTACAGAACAAAATTTAATAAAATATTACCTATTGGAATATTAAGAATTAGCACCTAAATTGTTTACAAACTATTAGTTGACAGATTCACAGCCTTGCAGTTTTAAAGGATTATGTAACGACCAATTGTCGTTACTTTGCAAAATAGGTCAAAATCTCAACTCTAACATCAGGATCCCGGGGAACTTCAAATTATGGCAAACAAAATAAATTTTAGATCAAAGTGCCTTAGTTTAGGAGAAATCTGGATAACAAAAACTCCCGCTTTATTTCTCTGAGCTTTTAAATTTAATAAATCAAGAACATCAAAATACGTGTTCGAATTCATTGATTTTCATGTCATTATGTTAAGACTATTATGCAAAGGCTGCTCGAGAAGTTTCATAAATTCGGAGCACTGGTTTGATCTCAATTAATTTTCGAAGTTTAAAACTTCAAAAATTAATTCAAAATAAAATTTTGTTCCGAATCGAAATTTTTTAGTGCGAGGGTGTTTGTTACATCATAACACACCTCAGTGTCAACTTTCGTTATTTTTGGATGCCAAGCACTTTTCATTTTGACATTTTATTATTATTATTACTTTCTGCAATTTAATTTCAGTTATTCTCATTCTGTCGTTTACTGTCATATATTATTATTATTATCATTAAATAAAGATAATAATAATGCTAATGTAAAAGAGAAAGAAAAACAGATTAAAAAAATAATAATTACTCTTAAGAATATTGGCTAAAAGCTAATTTAAAATATCTAAATCTAAATGTAGATCCAAAAATCAAACTGTAAAATTTTGGATCTTAAAGAATAAAGGTACTCAGTACATGACATATATTACTTTCTTATACTTTATTGTTTCTTAGCCTTGCTTCTTCGCTTTAAGCCAAAATTTATGTTGAAGCTTGGTTGGTTGTTTAAAACCAACGTAACATTTGTAGTTAGCTACTGGAAAAATGACATTAATAGCATTTGTGGTTGTTACTGGAAAATGATATCAGCAACATTCGTGGTTAGCTACAGAAAAAATGACATCAGTAGCATTCGTGGGTTGCTAGAAAAATGACATCAACAATATTCGTGGTTAGTTACCGGAAAAATGACATTAGTAGCATTTATGGGTTGCTGGAAAAATGACATCAGCAATATTCGTGGGTACTGGAAAAATGACATAAGTAACATTCATGATAGGTTACTGAAAAAATGATATCAGTAACATACATTTTGTGATAACACTTTTTGCAAGAAATTTTTTTTTTCTTTTGCACTATTTCCTTATTCTTTTTGCATTTTATTACATCTTTATATCTGCTAATCACATCTTTGCTTTTATAAAAATGTAATATATTTTGTTTATTGTGGTACTTATAGTATTCTCTAATTTCTAAGAATTCCAATCCCAATATTATTTTCTAAACAATACCTGATCAGGTACTTCTGGTGGAGCTTGAAGAAGAACTTTAGAACTTAAATTATCAAATTTTCGATGGATCTACGACACTATTCTATTTTTACTTTTATTTTTATTTTTCTTTTTGTTTCAGTTCATCTTTTATGAAAACCTTGTAAAGAGGAACGTTGAAATTTTTTGTAATATGAAATATTAAATGAATGAAAAATATCTCTTGGCTTTTGAATGTGTACTTTCTTTTCTCTTAAATTGCTCAATATGATCCTGCGGTATATGAACACCTGAATGTCGGGACAGTTTCCGCTGAGCCGGCATCGGGACATCACATATTACTACCCATACTCCTGCATAATAGTTTCAACTGTAACACATTCCCAACAACATAACTTTATTTTTCAAATTTGGTGGAGTGAAGCAACCTATCTCATAGCCTGTTATTGTTGAACAAAATTTAATAAAACAATATATATTGGATTAGAATATTAAAAAATAGTACTTAGAGTGCTTACATAATATCATAAACACTCGTTAAAAATGTTTAATACAAGAGGTCGATACATAAACAAAAGAAAACATAAGGACTAAAAAATTAAAAGAAAAAAAAATGAAAATCAAGAGACATTGGATTCAGTGCTTCAAATTGAAGCAAAGGGAGCCCTTGACCCTTGGGCGATTCTTTCTGAGTAGTATTCAAATATAGTATATGTTCATTCGACTATGATCAAGGGGAAAGATACCCAACTGAAAGATGTGGTTCCCATATCATCATAATCCAACAACAAAATTGATTAGTTGAAGAGGTGTATAAAGTAGCAACATCCTGAAGATTTGATAAATAGTGCATTAATCAAAAACAAACATAGTAGGTAAAACATTCGAGTAAAATGAAATAAGACAACAATATTGCTGTGAATTTGTGATGCAAATTAAAACATAGCATGCAAGCAAATTAAATGCTAATTCTTAATGTTGGAATTTTTGTTTCTTTTTGTAACTGCTAGAATGCTTCACTCAATCAAATTTGAAAAAATCTTAGTGTTGCTGAGAATCTGTTATAGTTGAAATTGTGATGCTTGAGTAACAGTAGTATTTTCTTGAAACTATATTGCTATAAATTGTTTAATGATAGTATGTAAACAATCTAGGTATTATTTCTTAATATTCCAATAGGTATTGTTTTTTTAAGTTTTATACATCAATAACATGCGATGAGGTAGAATGCTTCGTTCTATCAAATAGGAAAAAATTAACAGAATAAAGTCAACATGCCCATACAATAATGACAGTATAGCATTTTCATCAAAGCAAAACAACAACTACAATGTCTCATTTCAACGCACCATGAAAGAAGAAAAAGAGTTTTTAACCATTTGTTTTCTGCAAATGTTGTGGATGAGGAAGATGCGATATGCTCGAAGGAGAAACGAGCATAAGAGGATATAGCATTTCAATAAGAACTGCGATGATATAGCGTTCGAATGAGAAGTACCACAACATCGACACCATAAATCAAAGGAAAAATGCGTACAGATTGGACGAGAAACATTGCTTGGAGCTCAAAAATTGGAATTTTGGGGAGGGGATTAAGGCTTGAGAGACGAAACGAAGGATAATATGCGTCACGTAAAATGAAAATTCAGCTGTTTAGCCGTAAAAAGTTTACAACTGGTATATTTATACCGCTATGAATATTGACCTAGTGTAAATTATTTACCCGGTGTACATTTATTACCCGTGTTTTACTGCATGCCAAATGCCCTCAATTCTGAAATCCTTGGAAAAAGTTTATTTTACACATTTTGCCTCATGTCAAATAGCCCCTAAATGAAGATCATTTTTTTTTCTCTAAATTTCTCCATCAAATTTTTTAATATATGTATGGTTTTTATAATAGTTTTGCCTTGCATAAAACTAAATTGATTTTGAGAAATACAAGTATCGCTTCATAATTTATATTCAATTATTCTCCCAAAGTTTTAATATGTGACACCTTAACTTGATTTCTCTATAATTAGCACAATCTTGAGCATGCCCTTTATTCTTGTAAATTGTATAACAATACTCTTTCTTATTCATTCGTCATCTTTTGGTCTTCAAAGTAATATTAAATCAATTGGTAAGTCAAGAAATTCCTTCCTCACTCAAATATTTTCATACATCTATAGGGATGACATTCAATCTTACCACTTTTTCGCTCTTCTTCCTCTTTAAAACATTCTAAATCTCAGCTTTACTAATGCGGCTTATAAATATGTAATAGGGATTATTTTTATAACCTTTATGCTTATATTAATCATATTTGGTTCAACTTTTATAAAAATCTTAGTAAAATAATTCATCTATGTTGAATATATTTATTCCTTAAATGAATTTTTTAGCATCGTTTTTGATAGATTTAACATGAGTCAATTTTTTTTTTCTCTTAATTTGGCTAACTTATAAACGTGTCTCTCTCCCTTGGCACTTTCTAATTTATTATATAAATTTTCAAGTGCTGCATTCTTAACATTACGAACTGTTATTTTGGATTCACAATAAATTGGATTATATTTTTTTCAATTCATCTCAATTTTACATTTAAACTATTATTTATAACATATCTTTTTATCTTTAATCTCAAAACATCTTGTTTCCACCACCATGTTGCTTTATTATTGGTTTTATTTATTTTGATTCACCAAGTAAATTTTTTGATATATTGTGAATACAACTAGTAATTGAATTTCACATAGGGTTGGCTTCACCCTCTATTTAAATTTTAAAATTTAACCTTAAAAGTATCTTTGTTATTCTTCATAAGATTTCATGATCAAGTTTTAAGATATGTTTTAGATTTATATTTAATTTTATTATCCCTTATATTCAAATTTAAAATAATAAATGATGTTGGATTATCAAATAATCACTTTGAATAATCTTTCAATCTTCTCCCATTTCTTTATGAGAAAATAATCAATTTGAGTTTTAGATATCATTTTTTTTATAAATGATAATAAGTTCCTTTTTTTTTAAGTATTATCAATCGTAAGGATATGAGCTAAAATAAATTCTAAAATTACTCTTCCTTATTCATTAATCTCTTCAGAATCAAAACTCACATAAATATTATTAAATTCTTTAGTTACTCTTCTAATATATTTATTTAAATCACATTAAAAAATCTCTTAAGATATTTCTTGAACCAACTAATCCAAATCATGCCAAAAATTTTGTTTTGTAAACATCCAATTTTATTTGAGAGGCCTAAATACTTGCAATATTAAAAGTATTTCATTATTTATAAATTTAAAAAAAATAATTCTATCTCTTAACTTCTTTAATTTTACTACATTATCCATTAAGTTTTTATCCAAAATGATGCCCATGCTTTTCCATGACAATTATTACCTGAGTACCGAAATTAAAAGTTTAAACTATCAATTTCTTTTATTTTTTTTACCACCCACTTAGTTTCTTGAAGGCATAATATATTAATCATTTTATTTATCATAATATCAACTTAACTCAAAAACATGTTATTAAGATGACCAATATTCCAATTAACTAATCTAAATATAGAATCAAAGACTAACTTTCTTTACTCGCATTCATCCATAATACAAGAAACATTTTTTATTTGACACTCACCCACTTAGTTTTTTGAAGTATTTGTGTCTAAAGACATCTCAATTTTTTTCTTTGTATGTTGCTTATGCATTGCATTCACTTTGTTGTAACCCTTATTTCTTTAATTTTCAACAAAAAACCTTGAAAGTTAGAATTATTAATTATTGATTTCTGGTTTTCATATCTTATTGAGTAATCAGGAAAGTATTTTCTTGCCCATGAATAATATAAATCCTTCATACCAAGTCTTTTTGTTCATGTTAGAGAGTCTTTTTTAAACATTTTTGTCTTCATAATAAGGTCTATATCGCCAGTTTTATTTCCTAGAACTTTGTGACTTTAGTTGGCCTTTGGCCACAGACAGGATAGTTCATTAGATCTAAGACCTACGTTAGTGTTGACGAACTGTTGTGGTCATCCAAAATTACTAGTCGAAAACTTGTACTATTAATCGAATTGTTGGCACCATAAATGGGATTCTATGTAAGTTTCTTTTTGTTCTTCTATTGCTTTTATTCACCTTACTGAATTTAGGTTCTTGTCTCTTTTAGTTTTCTATTTTTCTTTAACCCAGGAGTTCATGACAATTAATGACTTTTTTCTGCATAAATCGCCCCTCTGCATGCTAGTTAGACCTAATACAGGACATGCTTTTGCACAACATTCAGTTCAGTCTAATCATGGTATTTTAGTTTCCTTTATTTCTTATTATCAGGAAATATACTCTATTTTTAGTGTAGTTTACTTTATAGGTGTCTTCTTACTGTTTTTCTTAGAAAAGAAGCATACTACATTTCTATTATTTGTCCTTGGCTCTCTCTTTTATCTCTTCTAAGGCCCCCCCCAAATGGTCTGTCCTCTAATTCTCCTTCCCAAAAGACTAGTGGCTTCTCCCTCTCTTTTGCTGACTATATCGTACCACTTCCCTCCTTAATTATCTTTTCTACAATATGTTATTTAATCATTTTTTCATACTGGGGTTGAATGAATGGATAAAGCTATAAATAAATTCAACAAAGGCCAAGAAATCATGAAATCTAGAGTTTTTGAAAGTAGAAGCTTTGCCTCCCCAAATTAACTATGTTTGATATTTGTTTTTTTTAATTTCATGGAGTGGATCGGTTTGGTATCCACTTTGTTTTTAATCCAAAAAAAGAGCATCCAATGAAACCTAACTTCAAGCATGCTGTCATCAAACAAAACTGTGTTTATCTTGATTCGAGTATATATTTTATTGGTACTATTTGGAAGATTAGGTAAATATATGGGCATGAGATACTCAAACTTCAAACACCTTATTGTTAAATTCATTCAAATACTTTTCATAAGTCTTGTTCCACACATGAAATCAGCTGTTTGTTTTTGTTGTTTAATTTCTATTCTTCTGTTGCAACATTTTGGTGATTGATATGCCAAAGTTCTTATTTCATGGAAACGTAAATTCTCTTTGCTCATTATGCATGACTTTTTTTAATTTTTCTATTGTTACTATTGACTTTATTTTATTTTTTGTACAGGAGGGAGAATTCGATGCAGTTGCTATCGTTCACTCATGTGAGGAAGGCAAGCCTATTGGATCACACAAGGCCAGGCTATCTTCTCTCAATGTAACTTTTTTTTTTACTTTCCAACATTGCAAGCATATTATTTATCAAGGGTGCATGTTAGTGAACATGTATGCAAGTTGTAACAAATTTTACCTGAAGGCATATCATTTTCAAGTTTATTTTGATTATTTGGTAAAAAATTAATTATTGAGGTGCATGTCAATCACTTGAACTTAACTACTCCAACAAGAATCACTATCTCTATTCAAACCAAAGCAAGAGATGGAAAAACCAATAATACAAAAGGGATTTTGTTAAATGTGTATGCTAGGTGTTTTTTTTTTTCTTTTTTCAATGAGTGGTAATTGGCAACCAACGTAAACATCTCCATTTCAAGTCTTAAGTCCTGGATGAGAAAGGCGGAGGAGGATTTTGCTTGATAATTGATAGCCAATGTAAAATTTATCGAACTAATAAGGAATGAATCTATTTATGAAATTATGCATTACAATACCCGAGCAGTTAAGTGTGCAAAGGCTATTGCATCAATACTTTGGTGTAGTGCTAATCGGGCTAGGTTTCTCGCATTATATGGTTGCAAATAAAAGAAGCCAACCTAAAACATTATATTGAGAACTTGATATTGGATTAAATGTATTTAGGGAATGTAAGCAAAAGAAATTGATACTTTAAGCTTAAAGCTTTGATACTCTGATAACAATCGACATAATAAGGGTTCAATTTAGGTAAGAATTAAAAAGTTGATGTAGTGGAATTCAAAAGGATGGAAGATAAACTCATGACTTTAGTTACATTCCTATCTACATTTTTATGTCATCATTCCCTAAATACATTTAAGTTCTTGGGGATAATAGAACTTAATTGTATTTAGGGAATGAAGACATAAAAATGTTCTTGGAGGTTGCTTTAGCTTATGATTTTCTAATTTTTTATTCATGAAAGATGGCAACATATACTTTAAAAAGAATGAATCATCTAGAACTTAGTTTTTTTCTTCGTATAAACAAAAGGCCAATTTATTTTGCAAAAGGTTATAATGTTTTTTATAGAGAAAGATCGATATCTCAACATTAGTTTATAATTCTAAAATTGAAAATAATGAGTTAGAAAAAGAATAATAAACTAAAACCATCTCTTCAATTAGACTGAAAATTCTAAGAATGAAATATGAGATTTCTTACAAAGGTATTATTTAAGAGCTTTGACGGTATAGAGAGGGAAATCTAATATTATGTGGTAAATAATTCATAATTTTATCAATAATGTGGATAAAGATAATCATGAGAAATCTAAAGAAAGTACTTTTATTAGTAAAAATATTTGATGATAAAAATAAGATGTTTAAAAATACATTAAAAAAAGGTTTGGTCATTATTAGGTTCCCTTTTTGTCCATTGCCTAATCAATTGATAGCACCATTATGACTCATGATCATCATAATATTTCTAAGGTCTTTACGTAATCATCCAAGCATGAATTCCAAACCTTTGATTTCACCATTCATAGCATTTGACTTGGCTCTTTATTTCTTGGCCAATCTCCCACCATTAGCCCATTTAATGGGATCTATTTAAACCCTTTCAACCCCAGGTTATGACTCCTAATGCTCTCAAGCTCTCTTAACCCTTATTCTTCTAAGTTCGCAAAACTGTCTCTCCTCTCTCTCTCTTCTTATCTCATAATCAGCCCTCGTTCACCCTTTCTCTCATTGTGACCTATTGGCTTCAAATCAAGCCACAAAAATTGATACACACTTTATCAATATCCTCATTACAACTTTCAAGATATTCTGACTTCTCATTTTGCTTACATTTGGCTTTAGAAGTCAAATATTGAAAGAGAAATTGAAACTTCATAACTTTTGTTGTGGTGGTCTAACCAAGTCGACCTTGGATTTGTTGGAAAGCTCTAGTCCTATGCATTTTGGTACTCAATTTATACTATTTATCTAAAAGGTACACAAAGATCTAACATTTTTCTTGAGTTTTATCTCGGATGATATTTTTCTTGCAAGACTTAATTTTGACTTATCGTTAGATTAACTCAGGCTGGATCTGGGTCAAGCTAGGGCTATGTTGAGTTTACGGGGATGAGTTTGACTCATTCTTAGTCCCTTTTGACCTAGATTTAGAAGATTGAGAACATGGAGCCTAGATCCATCCATTGGTCTAACCTAGTTTGTAATATTTTTAAACTCCATCTTAGAATTTTAATCTTCCATTATTATTGGTAATAATCATTATGATAATGTCAAACTATGTTCCTTATGATAGTAATGTACCATACGAATCAACTTCTAGAGCTAAGCAAATGGATATCTAAGGATCTCTCCATGAGATCGTGGACATGGAACCTTAGATCCATCCATTGGTCTAACCTAGGTTGTAAGATTTTTTAACTCCATCTTAGAATTATAATCGTCCATTGTTATTGGTAATGATCATTCTGATAATGTCAAACTATGTTCTTTAAGATAGTAATGTACCGTATGAGTCATCTCCTAGAGCTAGGCAAGTGGATATCCAAGGATCTCTCCATGGGATCCCCTCTTAAGTACCCCTTGATTTAGGTCAACCATCACTTGATTAGAGCTGACCCAACCTCATCCTAGATCAAACCAAAGCTCAAGGGTGATCAATGGAGTGCCATTGATTCATTCTCAACTTAGATTTGGGATTGTATCAACTTATTTTACAATAAGGCCTTGGATGCCCCACCTTGCTTAGCTTAAGGTGCTTAAAGGAAAAGTTGATTTCCTTGCTTGACAACTACTCGTGCCATGTGAAAATTCACTTTAAGTATTGACCAAATATGTTCATGAGAATGTCTTAAAGATTAATCTAAATTCATTTTGAGCATGTTTTCTCTTCCTTGCCTAGATCTAGGCTAGCATGTGCATATAGCATGGACTAGATTGCATAAACCACATGCATATGCTAAGTTGCTATTTGGTGACTCAAATGAGTCCATTAGGATGTGAATGATGATATTTTAGTTTGAGACTAAGCTTGGAATGGTAATCTTCATGATCAAGAAGCTTCCCCCTATGCTTTGCTTAGCCCTCTTATGGTTCCATTTTCCACTTTAACCACTGTGTTGGCTAATGTCTTATGAAGCCCACTGGTTTCATGCTTATAAATGCTACCAAATAGTTTATTTAATGCTGAAATTATCATATCTTATAGCTTGATGATTAGATCAAGACACTTCTCCTCACTCCACCCATGTGCATCACCCTTAGCCTAACCAAACCCCCACACATGTAACCCTAGTGAAATCTTGTACCATACCTATTTAAGTTGCGTATTTACTATTCTATGTGTAACTAATCAACCCATAATAGCGAGCAGTTGTATAAGTTAGTTGATAACAAGTTATGCAAAGCATAGTGCAAAGGGTTTAGTCTTTAATCACTTAAGCATACCCTTGCAACATGTGACAACATTAGCCTCACGCTAGATATATATGTTGATTCAAACACTAAACATGGTCTAATGATGTTCATATGAGTGTTTTAGAGCCATTTTCAGAATACGTCACACCCTTTATACAATTGGGTAGGCAAATGTGGCTAGTAAGAATACTATCCAAGATCTATTCCTTACACACTCCATGATTTCCAGTGCTAATTGGAAACCTTTAGCCATTAATTTAAGATAACTAAGTATCCAATAATGTTAATTGGAAGTATTCCTAAACATTTGACACCATCTAAGTCTACCTGTTGACTGACTTAAGCTCCAAGATATGCTCAACAATTTTGACAGGAAATATGAACATTAAGTGTTACCACTGAAATCTAGCTTCAAAGCTTGTACAATTGTTGTTTTATATGAAATACAGTCGTATCCTATGCATATATAAATAATATCAGCAATACAAAAATTCAACCAGAATCAAACTCCACGGTATCCTGCGTAAGGAGGTCCAAAAGCCTCCCGGGGAGCACAGCTTTCCTAGCAAAAGAAAAATCTCCTTGACGGGCCTACAAAGCACAAAAGTCCACCACCCGATTCGCATCGCGAGATCGGTGGGAAAAGATAACACGAGGAAAAATAAGTAAAAAGCAATGTGATTAGCATGCCGCTCTCCACCTCGTGAACGGAGAGTCATCTCTCAGAGACTCCTAAGTCTCTGAATCGCTCCCAGCAGTCACCCTCAATGATGACGCCATTCATATCCACCTCTATAGAGGCAAAGGCCTGCCGTAGTATAGTCGATGCCTGAATCTCAGCTTAGAGAGGAAACTGGGCCTGTAAGCTAGCTAATGCGGCAACCAGTAACTGTCCGTCTGACTCCCGGGCCACAACAGCCCCAAAGGCAATAGGCTCTCAGTAGCTATAAGAAGCATCTATGTTGGCCTTCAGCCAACGAGTCAACGGGGCACCATCTGTAGTAGGTGGAAGGGCCCTAGTGGGCTATGGAACCCCGGGAGTCGGACCCGTCGTGCAGTCCAGTAGTGACCATGGAAGAAAGAATTGAGCCTGTGCAGACCCGCGGAATAGGGTGCGGGAAGCCATGAGAACGTTCAGTCCTGCTCCTCCAAGACTAGTAGAGCGAGTAGGCAACAATCTGGCAGCTGAAGCAATGATAGCGAGACGCAGAAGCAGTTGAGAACAGTGCAGTAAATTGGTCTCAGGAGGTAAGTGTGGCCGGAAGTAAGCCCCAACGCACAAAGTTCTCCATAACAACCTTCGTGTATCTGCAATGGATCACCAAGTGCTCTATGTCCTCTGAGTCACAGCGCCAAACACAGGCTGCAGGCTGAGCGAACCCTCACATGAGTAACCAACAACCTGTCGGGATAGCATCTCTAGCAGTCTCCACAGGAAACAGGCCTCCCTAGGTCCAAAGCCATCTCCCACATGGTCGCGTACTGCCATGGCTAACCTCCTCTCTCCACGATAAATCTGACTAGCTCAGCTCTCAGTAAAGTCATCAACCTGCCACTACAGGCTCCCCTCCTCTAGCTAAGTGTGTCTCTGGACGATTGGTCAACCGTAACCCAATAGTCTCCAAATTGCAGAGTCAGCACGCTGCACTGCAAAGTCCTCACCCCTGCAGCGGTAGCGAAACTCCATGGCTTTCACTCAAAGGAGGTCGGCTTTGCTGACAAAATTGAAGGTGTGGCGGGCAGCTAGTGTAATGACCCAATGCCGTTACTTTTCAAAGTAGGTCAAAACCCGCCTCAGACATAAGGATCTTGGGGAATTTCAAATTAGGGCAAATAAAATTTTCTTTAGATATAAATAATTTTTAGATCAAAGTGCTATAGTTTGAAAGAATTCGAATAACAGAAACTCCTGCTTTATTTTTCTGAATTATTTAAATTCAATAAATTGAGAAAATTAAATGTGTCCAAATTTATTGATTTTCATGTTATTATGTTAAGTATATTATTTAAAGGCTGCTCGAATAGTTTCATCGATTTTTGAGCCCCAGTTCGGCCTCAATTAATTTTTGAGGTTTTAAACTTCAAAAATTAATTAAAAATAAAATATTTGTTCGAATCAAAAATTTTGACGTGAGGGTGTTTGTTACAACGTAACACACATCGATGTTAAGTTTTGTTATTTTTGGACGCCATACGGCAAAAAAATGTGAAATTTTTAATTTTAAGTAATTTCCTAAATTTTCCTCACATTTCCTTCTTCCCCCACCCCCGCCCCCCAATCGCAGGATCGGATCCTGCGCCTGCAGGCGCGGAAGCTTTTGCGTCATAGCACATTTTTGCGTTGTTTTGACGCAGGAATGGTCGGCCGACCAGCCCCTCCCCTCTTCCCTCCTCTATATAAACACCCCCACTCCCCTCCTTCCCTACTAGCCAACACCAGCAGCCCCTCCCTGCCAGCCCTCCTCCTCAGCTCCCTCTCTCTACCAGCTCTCCTTCCAGCTCCCTGCCAACCCTCCAGCAGCAGCCGGCCACCCAGTAGTCAGCCCCTCCTGCTGCCACCCTCCCTCAGCCGGCCAACAGCCAGCCACCTTGCCGGTCATCTCCCTCCTCCGGCTAGCCAACCCCGGCAACCTTCTGCCGGCTCCCTTCAGCCACGTTCGGCCTCCCTCCATTTTTCCGGCAACTCTAACCAAAGTAAGAAGAGAAGGAAAAGATGAGGGAAAATGATAAGAGATTTTGCTATTTCTTTGTTCTTTTATTTTTATATAATAATAAAATACATCATTCATATTATTATGATTCTTATTAATCAATAATGAAAATTGTACAAATGTTATAAATTTATTATTATTTTAATTCAAGCATTTTATTATATCATTTCTCTTTTCTTTATTATTACTATTATTATTATTATTATTTGCAATTTATACAATTATTTCTATTCTGTCTTCTTTCTTTTATACATTAATATTATCATTATTAAATAATGATAGTAATAACGTTATATTAAATATAAATACTACTTTCAAAGACTTAAAATGATATCTTCTATCAAGATAAAAGAATGAAAGAAAAGCAGAATGGAAAAGAAGAATATAAAAAATCATAAAAATATGATATCACTTTCATTTTAATATCAGCTAAAAGGCTAATTTAAAATATCAAAAATCTAAATGCAGATTGAGCGAACTGTCACTCATCCGAACTTAAAAGAATAATGTACCAGATGTCTTTCCTTACTCTTATTTAATATGCTTTTTCTGCTTGGCATTGCACAAATTGATAAAAATATTTTTAAAAGTTACATAAAATGATATATGAACAAGTTTGGATAAGAGTAGCAAGGGTTCAATATTGATATATTTTTAGTCTGATCAGACAACTGCTAGGACGGGGCTATCCGACATCGGGAGTCATAAGGAGCCTATACTGATAAGCCTTTGAGGGGGCAGGTATAGAGGGAAGTTGGGATATGTAACACAAAAATGAATCCCCATTTTTCTCGATTTTGTACTTACCCAATAAAATCACGTTTTACCTCAGATATCAAACGCGCAAATTCTATATTTATTTTTGTGACTGCAATTACTTTTATGCTAAAGTTTCAGTGCAACTGAAATAGGTTTGCAGGGATAATTTTATACAGCTTTTATTTCCTGTCAAATTATTGATTATTTTACTTATTATTTAACATTTATAAATATAACATCTATCAATACATAGTTTCACAGCTAACTGGTATTCAAATGCTCACTCTTTTGAAATGTGCCCAGATCAGGGTTCGTCCTAGAAGAAAGGTGCTAAGAACCAAGCATTGCTGATACTGCTTCTTGCTGAATTATCACTCTTTTTGACTCTTTTTTAAAAATTTATAACTTTTAATTTTGATCCTTGTAATCAAGAGACTTATGAATTAATGAATAAATGAGTTATATTTGATACCTATATATTTGTCTCTTAAATCACTCAATATGATCCTGCGGCTAGAGGACTTGTTATTCACTCAACCGATGATCTGCTCCCGCTGACTCAGCACCGGTTTCTCACAATTAGGACAGTCCTCCAAAGCAGCAGGTCTCTGATCCCGAGTCCACCAGACTCGAGCGGTCGACAGACCTCCTGCCACCTCATATAGTGTAGACTACCCCCCGCTCATTTCCAAAGGAACTTATGGAGGATATTCTCAATGTCGGAGAGGCAGGAGTTTGGTATCGGCGCCTCCAGCATCTGGTAGCTGGGAATCATAACAAGTACTGACCTGATCAAGCACAATCTGCCAGCAAGGGAGAGGTGACGACTTCTCCAGGAGCCCAACCTACCATGAACCCGCTCTGTGACTGCTGAAAAATCTACTCTCTGCGGGGGTCTGCCAGTAATTGTAACCCCAAGGTATCTGAGGGACACTCCTCTTTGGAAACCCAGTTGGATCGCCACTCTGCGTTGCTTGTAAGCTGGGGTCTATCGGCTAAAGACGATCTGTGATTTATGCGAGTTCACAGACTGCCCGGTCCAAGTCCCGTACTCAGCCAGGATTCGCTTGACCTCACAACATGCTGTCACTGAAGCCGGTGCAAACAAAATCAAGTCGTTGGCGTACATGAGATGAGAGAAGGTATGCCCACCTCTATCTAATTGAATGTCAATCGGGAGACCAATCTGCTGTTGCCACCTGACTAGGAAGGAGAAGAGCTCCGAGCACAAAATGAATATGTAAGGGGAGGGGGCATGTGAGAGCTCGATACAAATTCAGCGAGAACTGTCCCATCAGGTATTCACATACTGCAGGATTTTATTAAGCAATTTAAAAGAGAAGGGATACACATATAAAGATCAAATGATATTTCTCATTTATTAGAATTTCATATTACAAAATCTCCAACGTACACCTCGTACAATGTTCATCTTTTTAGAACAAAAGTAAAATAAAAATATAAGTAAAATAGCGTCGTAGATCCATCAGCAGATTTGAACATTTAAGAGTTAGGGTTCTTGTGCGAATTCTTCAAGAAGCTTCTGACTTGGTTTTGTTAATAAAACAATATCGAGATTGGAATTCTCAGTAATTAAAGAATACTTTAAATACCGCAGTAAACAATAAAATATTATATTTTTTAATAGCAGAGATGCGATTAGCGAAAATAAGGGTATAATAAAAATGCAGGAAAAGTAAGGCAATAGTGCAAATGGGATAAATAATTTCCTGCAACAAGAATTATCACAAAGATATTGGTTACTGATGTCATTTTTTCAGCAACCAATCACGAATATTATTGATGTTATTTTTTCAGTAACTAATCACAGATGTTACTGATGACATTTTCTATTAATTAACCATGAATGCTACTGATGTCATTTTTTAGTAACTAACCACGAATATTACTGATGTCATTTTTTCAGTAACTAACCACGAATATTACTGATGTCATTTTTCTAATAACTAACCACGAATAAAAAATTATTAAACGAGTAGTTTGATTGAATTTGTATTTAGATTTTTGATAATTTAAATTAACCTTTTAGACAATATTATAATGAAAGTAATATTTTTAGAGATTCACTTTCTTTTTTTCTATTTTATCTTTCTGAGTGTAGCAATAATATTTATAATAATGTTATTATTATCATTATTTAATGATAATAATATATGAAAGAAAAAGGTAGAATGGAAATTATTGTAAAATTGCAGAAAGTAATAATAATAATAATAGTAATAATAAAATGTCAGAATAAAAATGCCTAAATTGCAATTTACCAAATGGAAATAATAATCATTTTACAAAATTTGCACTGCTTTCATTATTAATTAATGAGAACAATAAAAATGCTAATGACAGATAATTATCATTATTATGAAAATAATAATGATTATTATTATTATATATATATATATATAAATTAAAAAGAAATAAAGAAAATAAATAAATGATAGCAAAAATTATCTTCATTTTCCCTCCTATTTTCCTTTATCTTCCTCCTCTTACCTAGGATTAGGGTTGCCGAAAATCGAAGGGAGGTTGGACGTGGCTGAAGGGTGCCGGAGGGTATCGTCATAGTGGGGTGGCCGGAGAAGAGGGGGGTGGCGGCTGGCTGACAGACTAGGAGGGATGGCTGGAGGGAGTTTGCTGACTAGGGGAGGAGGGTTTGCTGTTTTGGGGAAGGGGCTAAGTGGCGTATAAATAGAGGGGGGGAAGGTGAGGGAGGGGGTAGGCTGGCCTACTGGTCGGCCAGACCAGGGCGGCGGCGCGCATGGCTCTTGTTTCGTCTGCGACTGCAGACTCTGTCGAGCAACAGAGTTTGCGCCTGGCTCTTGATGTCGGGGGGAAATAAAAACAGAGGAACAAAAAAAAACTTAGGAAAAATATAAGTAATCACGTAAAATTAAATTTTTCATATTTTTTCGCTGTTTAACCTTCAAAAATAACGAAACTTGATACAGATGTGTGTTATGATGCAACAAACACCCTCGTGCCAAAAAGTTTCAATTTGGAGCAATATTTTATTTTAAAATTAATTTCAAGAGTTGGAAACTTCAAAATTAATCGCGATCGAATCGGAGCTCCAAAATCGATGAAACTTTTAACATAGCCTTAAAATAATATACTTAACATAATGACACAAAAATTGATGAATTTGGACACGTATTTAATTTTCTCAATTTGTTGAATTTATATAATTCAAAAATTAAAGTGGGAGTTTCCGTTATCCGTATTTTCTCTAATTAGGGTATTTTGGTCTAAAATTATTTCTATGTTAATGGTATTTTTGTTTGTCATAAATTGAAGTTCCCGGGTTCCTGATTTTTGAGTCAGGATTTGACCTAATTTTGCGAAGTAACGACATTGAGTCGTTACATGCTACTATTTCTGAACTATCTCACAGCTTAGGGTTTAGGGAAGTTGGTGCTCGCTAACCAGGACTGAGAACATATGGGACTCCACGCGCTTCATGGCCCAATCCGTTCAACGATATGGAAAGTCAAATCTCTATAAAACCAAACGTAAGCACCCCCATCCATTCGGTCGTAAGTCTGCTTCATATCCACCTTAATGACCATATGACCGATCGTTGAAGTAAAATATGAGGGACGAGTGAGGATTTCTTGGAACGTGAGACATTTCTCGCTAATATCTCTCCCGAGAACAAAAGCACCCTGTTCTCAGGAGATCAAAGGAGGCAACACTGTCTTAAAGCGCATAATCAAGATCTTGGCCACCACTTTATAGACAGTGTTGAATAAACTAATAAGGCGGAACTGCCTCAGAGTGGAGACCCTCTTCTTCAGAATAAGGACTACTAGAGTATTACGCCGGTGTTGTGGCATCTAGCCACCATTAAAGAAATTGTGAACGGCTACCAGAGTATCAGGGGAACGGTTGGGGCCAAAGCCCCTCAGGGCTGCCCAGATTTCTGCGTCCGTGACCGCTTATTGGAGAGAGGCAGAGTTTGCATCACCAAATGTATGATTTGGAATCAGATCTTCTTGGCAATCCCCTACGGGACAAGAGGTGCCCCACTTCCCCTAAAAAAAGCTTAAAAAATACCTAGTGAATCCGTAATGGGTCAGAAGTGCACCGGTCACCCTGAGCGAGCCACTGTGCCTTGGCTCGCCGCTGCCACTTGCTCGCCAACATCGCCTCCATCTGAGAGAGCTCCTGCGTGGTGACACGAAGCAGTTGAACAAGCTCCGAGTCACCGCCCCTGTTCGTGAGCATGTCCTCCGCCTGGAGCTGCGTCAAAGTCGACGTGAACTCCGTTTCCCTTCCTTCTCAGGTCCGAGAGCGTGCCCCGTCCCTATCTCCATAGCGCCCAGAGAGTGCGAGCTAACTTGTGATTAAGAACTGAGGATGGCAAGGCACTAGACGATTGCCCCTAAGTTTTCTCCACCACAGAGAAGGCCTTCGGGTACTGTAGCCACATGTCCTCGAACTTGTATCGTGCACCGGTACTTTGGAACCTGAGACAAGTATCCGTCAAGAAAATCGGGCAGTGATCAGAAGCTACCCGAGTGAGGTGGCGCAGAGCTGCACTCGACAGAAGGTTTATCGCCTCCGTGCTGAGAAGGAACCGGTCCAAGCGCTCCCAAATGCGACAGCCTCCACTCCTGTTGTTGATTCATGTGTAAGGTGGACCAACAAACCCTGGGTCATGAAAGTGGCCCGCATCCAGAATCTCTTGTAAGTCAGTCTGAGCAGTGGTGACTCTGAACGTCTTCCCTCTGCGCTTCTCCTCCTGAGAGAGAACGCAATTGAAGTCTTCGTCAAGTACAAGCTGGCACCCCTCCTCCCGCACAACAAGGATCATCCGCCACAACTCTCTCCTCGTATACAGATCAGTTGACGCGTAGACGGCGCCAAACTGGAAGCAAGTCCTCGAGCGCAAGGTTATGGTGGTCAAGATCATCTGGCTGCAAGAGAAGTGGATCTCGCACTGCAAAATATTCGTCTGTCAGGCAAGAATAATATCTCCCGAGCGCTCTACAGAAGGCTAAACAGCGAAGCTCCAATGCCACCCAATAAGGCGGTCAACATCTTGGCGAGTTAAAGACTCCACGCGCGTCTCCAACATAGCAATGAGACCCGGCTTTCTCTCCGAGATGAGCGGCAGAAGGTGGTGTCGTGTTGCTAGCTTCTGCACACCGCGATAATTCCAAGTCATGATGTCGTTCATTTGGGAGTTGTGGGATGCTCCCTACTTTTGGTCACTTCTTTGAGGTACTTCGATGGTGGTTTTGGATCTTGCAGGAATTGCAGGTGTACTAGCAGGCCGGCCCAAGACGCCAGGTCGGGGCAGCAGCTGAGAGGGTAGGTTCGGGCCTGAAGCTGCAAGTTCAATGGGAGTGGGCTGAGCAGGCAGGTGGGCTTGGCTGCGTGGAGGTGGTCTCGGGTTGCGCTCAGGAGCTGCTAGGGGAAGCTGGGCAAGAAGACGGGTGGGCTGGGCCTTGGGTTGCTGCGGGCCGCAAAGTAGTGGCCAAGCCAAGCTGGAGGCAGGTCTCGTAGCTGAAGGCACCTGGGTTGAGGAGGATCTGGCCCAACAACTGGTTTGGCCTGGGAGGCCTGTCCAGCGACAGGCGTGGGTAGGAGAAGACCCATGGGGTGGGTGAGCTGAGATCTTGCAGAAGAAGTGGGCCTAGCCAGAAGGCTTGGGCTGGCTTGTTGTTGGGGATCTCTCGTGCGGGGGCGGCTTTACGGAGGTCAGCTTGGACCTGCCAACGAGGCAGGCTCGAGGTTGGGAGTCACGGTTAGCCCGGATGGGGTGTCAAGTCATGCCTTGACTTGCCCCGGAGAGAAGGGCGTCCGCGGAAAGGAAAACAACAACTAGGGGCGCGGGAGCAGTGGTCTTTCCTACGATGGACTAAAATCCAATCTTCTTCACTTGTATTTTTCTTCAAGATGGCCATCCCGGTCGAGTTAGGTGCCGCAACCTATGATGGTACTTAGCCCGAGCAATCCTTATGGCCTACCTTGCCACAATGTTTACAATGTATCAAAATGCCTTCATATGAGACCTTTTGTGAGAATTCACTGTCAATACTTTGAATTTGAATGGCCACGATCAAGGCGTTGGAAAGATTCACTTCAATGCAAACTTTTGCAAAGACGCATCGCTGTCTATTTGTAGTCATAGCATTAATGCAGATAGGCTTTCCTATTCTTGAGGCAATCCGTGTAAGGTTGTCGTGACTCCAAAGATCGAGAGGTAAACCTGGTTGGCAGATCCAGATAGACATAGACCATTCAATATTCATAGTCGGCGAGAAGTTAGGGACCCAATTGGCAAAGCCAAGCACTTGCCGTCCAATTGACTAAGGCTTGTTCATAAGTATTTGAGTGCGTGCTTCATCATTGGTAAAGCTAACCCAGAGGCAATCAGCCTCAGCCTCTAAACATTGTACGGTAAAGTCTCCAAATTAATTCCTCCTCAGTTGAAGTTCTTTGACGATAACATCAAAAGGAATCCATCGTCCAAAGAGTCGCATTATGAGTGCCCCTTCAAAAGGAACCCTTTGTTGAAGTTGCTCTTCTACATCAATAATCACTTGCCCATAATCGCCAATGAAACAAAATGCATCACCAAATTTTTTTCCTAAGCAATTTCTTTTTTTAAATCTGCATTCCTTTTTGTGGCATTTTCACTGACACCTTGTGGGCGTTCCATGGAATTTTTTGGCATGAGATTTTCTTGGAGGGAAGATCTATCAGGTTGCAACCCCTCTTAAATCATCCATTTCTTCAACACAATCAGTCTCAATCACCTTAAACTCAGAGTTATCAGCAAACGAATCTTTTAATTTTTGTGTCAGCATTTTTTTGAGCTGATTTATGCTACTGATTTTGCGGTTGCAGCCATGGCTTCCTTGACAATTTCAGAAGGTGGTGAGTGCACCTTAGGGGCCAGAAGCCCCAACACAGTAGCTTCCATGCTTTCATCTTCATCCCCGCAAGCAGAAGTTGCCGCCTCGGTGGATGAGATCGATGGAGGTGATCCGGCAGTGCATGTGGGGTCGCGAGAGGGCTCCTTCATGGCTGGCAGCACCAATGGCCGGGCATTTCGACATTGCTGGAGGTTGAGCAGCGATTTATCCGTAGGCCATCCAAAGATTTGGCGAGAGCGTCGTCGCAAGGTTTCGCTCGCTGACACGTACAATTGTTGTTTTACATTAGTTACAATTTATTCTCACTTCGTAGTATATTAATTCTACCATTTTTGTTTTTTTGCATATTAAATATTCATATTGAAGATAATTTAAAATACTTAGATCACTTGAACTTGATTCAATTCCTTAACATGTTGTATGTGTTAGGCCAAGAAATTTAGGAGATAACTAAACTAAAGGAACAAGTCCTAAGGACTCTTGTGAGGCGAGGACTAGTAATGCTACTATTCGATAATTATGTAGTTTTGTTTATATTTCTTTTATTCAATTTTGATATTGTAATATTAAACTTGTGGCTCTGTGTATATTATGGAACTTCGTTATATCTCATTGAATGCAAGTTTTATTTTCTTTTATTCTATTTAAATGTAGTCAATAATAGTTGGTATCAGAATTGTTTATCTAATATCAACTATTACATAAAGTATCAAAATATCTTTGTTGATTGTGCTAGAAAGAAATGGTTTGTATTGTTTATTGATGCTATTAAATGTGTATAATGAAATAGTTGTGTTCAAATGCATTGTGGTTTGTGAAATGTTTTTTTATTTTTTGTTGGACTACAAAGGGATCATCAATAATTTCATCCCCCTTTGCGTTAATTTTATGCTCTTATAAGCATATTCAAGAGGAGGTGCTTTGGTCAATGCTGTTTGCAGATGCTATTCATCTTATCGATAAGATTAGAGATGGATTAAAGTGAAACTCAAGTTATGGAGAATTTTTCTAAAAATCTAAAGGGAGTAATCTTAGGATCTAAAATGGAATTAGCAGTGATGCAGGACAGAATAGAATGCTTTTGGAGATCTTATAAGGACATGTTTGCCATCAACACCAATAAAAAGAAAATACAAAAATAAGGAAAAACTAAGCTAATTCTAGAATGTTCCATATTTGGAAAGTGATGTTAATGATGAGCATGTTCTTGTAAGATTCCCATAAATATTCTTTTCTTCTTTGTATCATTGTAGTAAAAGTTTCACTCAAGCTTGGAAGGAAACTTTATAGGCTAGCTATAAGCCTAGTAAAGTTATAAAGGGGAAAACGTTGTTCTTCAAACTAGAGTCTAATGTGGATGAGTTGGTGCACACAAAAGATATAATGAAAAATGAGTTTTCATAGAAAATTGGAGCTTGTTCATTTGAGGATAAGTTTGAGAAAGTCATCTTAAATTTTTTGGACATGTGGACTATAGAATTCCAGTGTTTTAATGTATTTTGCTCTTTTAAAATGAGATAGACCAAATGAAGACCTAAAAACTTATGAATTATCTCACATACTTGGAGTTAAGAAGGGGCTTTTATTTGAGCATAGTGGAGAGATGTAGTTAACCTCATTTAAGAGGATTAAGGTTTGATCTTTTGTTGTTATTGTTTTGTACGAGTAGCAATATTACTTTTATAATTTTTTTTCTTCACATCACTTGGACATAATCAATAACAATTAGATAGAGCACATTATTATTAAAATACAGATGATATTTTCAAGTAGAAATTTACTTGTTACACTCATTTTTTATTTCTATATGATTCATTTATGTACGTTTTTTTAATATGAAATCCTGGATGAGATTAGAAGGAAGATTTTTTCTTACAATCAAAAATGGATTTGAGGTCTATGTTCATTCATCCCTTGAAATTACATTTTTTTCTTAGGATGTGCTTACTCATTAAATACTCTACAGATCACACTCTTTTGTTCAATATGTAAGAATGCTCTGATATGTTGAGATAATATCATTTATATTGGAATCTTATCAAATAGAATACATGTTTTTTTTTTTGTTAGGCTTGATCAATAGAAACGACTATCTTTTTGTTTTTAAGCTATTGATATTTTATCCAACATGTATGAATTGTGGCCCAGAAACTTGAATCTTGGCTGCATTGTGGTATTATTCTTGTAGGTTCCTCCTATGGGTCTGTTCCATCCAACACTTTTTGTACCAGAAGAGTATCCTCCTCCACCCCGCTCATGGTGAATTTTGTTATATTATCTCTTTTTTTTCCCGTTTTTTTCTGTGGATGCAGTAATGTCATTTGCGCATGAGTTGCCCAATTCTGCTTATTTTTATCAGGTTCCATGATTACGAAGATATGCTTGAAGATACTTGGCATACGGACTCAACCAGAAGACCTGACATGTCTGATGGTCTGTATCTTGGTGCTAGTGGCAGTGTTTTCACGTGGGATAATTACCAAGTGTACCCAACAAGATTGAAGAAAGATGAGTTGGTTGGCCTTGCGGAGGCAATCACTACAAGTATTCTTTCGACAGGTACATGTTTTTTGTTAACATCGTGTGTTAAATTGAATTTGAGTTGCATCTGAACAGTGAACCACTAGGGCGTGGGGGGGTTCTTTTGCTTTGTGTAGCTTAGTGCAGAAGGTTTAATTGAGGCTGAGATTTCTTACAGGGCTTTGTAAAAAGGGGGGTCAACTGAAACTTCAAAAGTTGATAAGCAGGTTATCAATGTGTTATGAGCTTACATTGATACTGGGGCATTGTGAGATGCAGACAGAAAATTATCATTTAAAAAACTCTCAAGGTTACTTGAAATGTTAAATTTATATGTACTGTTAATTATGGTTGCATCAGAAGTGAAGCATTATTAATATTCTGTGCTGCTGTCTAACTTGTAGTGTGTATAGGTCAACATTAGATGAGATTTATTGAGTAATTTGCCTAAATAGTTTCTCGATTATTTTTGTTTGGCTAATTAGTCTCATACTATTCAATTTGTCTAATTTAGTTTCTTGTTTGTTTAATTTATTCAATATAGTGCAACTATTTTTTTTTAAATCAATTAAACTCAATGTTTTTTCTTAGGACTAAGTAGTCAAGGCACTAAATTGGAAAAATTGAATAGTATGGGATTAAATTGGCCAAATTAAATTTGTATAGGGACTATGTTAGCAAATTTCCCTTTTTCGGAGACAATTTTGAGGCTTTTGTAGTAAGGGCATTTGTAGCACCTTATTGTATCACTAATTCATAATGGGGTATTATTTTCAAGGAGCATATTGCTTGCATTTATAATAATAGGGTATTCCATGCAGTTAAAAGACCCCAACCTTTTTTCGCAGCTCCTCATGGGCATTAGCCATTGGGCAGCTTTTGAGTTTGCCTAAATCCATTGTTGTCTGTGCATACGTGTCCTCTCTTCATTGATCTGTCTAATACAAATGCTTGTTCCCAACTTGTAGGCCGCCTTGATCTTCAAAGGAAGTTATTTTGCAGCATACAAATAGTAAGCTTTTGAATTTTTTTAATTAAAGATCATTTACAATTTCAATTTCTTACATATTGCCATATGCTTTCAGATTGGTGGAGTTGCATCGACATCTGGCCTTGTTCCCATGGTTGAAGAGAGGTTTGTTTTCATTTCTTAGAGACAAATTGCTAGCTATAATTCATCAATCATTTGCTAAAATATGACTAAATTTCTCTTATCTGATTTGAGTTAGATTTTAAATTCTGTCACTGTATTGTTACGCGGCGGCCATCTGAGAGCAGTTGAACCCCGCATGATGTGTCTGAACTCCATCATTGTGTACTTGACAAGGCGTTGCCATCTCTTGTTCTCTCCTGTTTATCTCTTAATACTGTGAAACCATTCCTTCATGCATTACATGTACACATTTGCACTCTTGCATATAATTGAGAAGAAGAGAAAATCTTTGGGCAACTTGAAATGTTCCATGTACGCAACTATTTATTAATTTGTAAATTATTGTCCATTTAGTTACTAATAATCAATTTCTATTTATCGATGCAGGATTGCAATGTAAACGCCAAATACTTTAGTTTCAAATTTGATCCTATAAGTAAATTTAATTTAGATTTTATATTATTAAAAAAGAATAATACATTTTAACAAAATAAATCAATTAAAAGGAAGCAAATTTTGCCAAAATTATTAATGAGTAAATTGCACATGCATTTAGTTCATGTCATCTTTTTATTGCTTTATTCTACTTTCTATAGTTGGTTTGTGGAAATCTATTCTTTTTGTTATCTGGGCTAACTGACTTGTAATGCATCAGTTAATGAGTTAACAAAGAAATCTCTTTTTGAAGAGCTCAGTGTAGGTCATAGTGGAATTGGCATTACAAATCATTTGATCGAAGAACATCCATGTAGTGCTAGGAATATTATGCCAAAAAGTTCAAAGCATGCTCAAAAAATTTGGAATCTTTGGTTCTGGAAAGCGCTAAAAATCACACTTGTGCAATTATTTTTGGGGACCAATAATTGAAAGCTAGGATGTTAGTTGTAGCAGCACATTCAATTTTTTTTATTTTTTTCAGGTTTTTGTAGTTGTCTATTGAAATACTAACATGTTAATGTAATTTATAGGAAACATTATATTATGTTCAATAACATTTTCAAGTTCACACACTTCATCGTAATAGTAATTTGCATCTCTCCAATAATCTCTTGAGAGAACTTTATCAAGTACTTCATTGACCGTCTATGTGTGTCCAATTTTGTCCCATACTTTCATTGTTAAAAAATCCCCAGCTATTTAAATTGTTACTACTTTAGCCTCTTTATTATCCTTTCTGTCAATGAATTGAATTAAGTGCAAATTTATACGAAATCTTTTTACCGAATTATTCTAGTTACGTTACTTTTTTTGTTAAGTTGAGCCTTAATAAGTCAAATATGTGGCTGGTGGGATTTAAATTTGTCAAGAGTTCAAGTTAAAAACATAACTATTGGGCCATAACACCATTCACTCTAGCCACATTCTATTCCACCACTTTTTTGCAAGGGAAAAAAAGCAATAAATTGATAAGAATTTAAAAGTAATGGGGACTATTTTTAGTACTTGCACAAATGATATTGAACCAGCTTGCTTTTACATATTTTTAAAATATTGTTAAATTATTTGCTTAATAATTCAAGAGAAATTTTTTTCGATTAGTTCATCTTAATTATAACAAGAATTAATTGGTTGAATTATGGGCTGTTGTTGGTGTGCCTCGGGCTTTTGGAGAGATGCTTAAAACTGCTAGACATGCAACCTGTACGTTGAATGCCTCCAATGAATGCCGCTTATCTTATTACTAAGATTTCACTTCTTTTATTTTAAGTACTCTCATTTTCATTTAATTGCCTCTAAAACTTTTTCCTATTTTTTTCTCAAAACATGCAGAGTTTTAAACGCTATACCTTCAAATGAAGCAATTGATACTGTTGAGGTTTGTCGCATTTAAGCTGGTTTTTTTTACTTTCAAATGAAGCCATTGTTGCTGTTGCGGTTTGCTTGCATTTGCATTCGTTCCTTGCCATTTTATGATGTGCCAGGAAGCAATATTCGAATTTAACTGAGATTTTTCATTGTTTTGTATTGGCTTCCAAATGAGATAGGCTCCACGAGAGGGATTCAATCATAGTTTTGATCGTTTAACTGATAAAATTTTTTGATGCCGTAGATGTTAAGATGATCGTTGCAATGTCTAAAAGTTCTGCAACCTTTTCATATGCTTGCCATAGTCTTCTTATGAGATGCAAGAACATGTTCACAGAATAAACTGAGAAATAGATTACCTTGAATGCTATAATCTCTTAACTTTGCTAAGAATGTCTTAAGCTTCTGATGACCGATAAGAAGCAATGTCTTTCTTTGTTTTCTGTGCAGGTATTGCAATCAAGGAGTGATCCTTCATTTGTTTCATGGAAAGGTGGCACAGTAAGTGAAGCACTTCACTGCTTATGGCATATATATATATATTATGTATTTGTATTTATATTATTGGAAAGATTCTCAGCATGTTGGCTCTGTGTTGGCAGATTCTCGGCATCCTCGATTTCAGCCGCGAAGCTTGGATCCATAGAGAGGACTGGATTCGGAAAGGGCTGCATATCGGGAGCGGCAGAAAATACAAGGATTCCTATTTCCTGCAAGCCCAGGCAATGTGCTATATAAGTAATTTCTAACTCATCGATGATTACAGGATTCTTAACATTTTGTGAGAAAGAAGAGCTCTTATGTATAGATATATATATTAAATCGTAAGTTTTTTAGTTTAACATTATCAGAGGACTGCGCATATGGTGCATAAGACATTTAAGCTTGCAAAGTTTTTCATTAGTCCAATCCGACATTTCTCATTCTACTTAATTATTAATGTTCAACATGAGAGATGCCGCGCCGCCGCCGCCGCCTCATTCTCTTATATTAGTTGTTGGCATCTCAGAATTCACAAAGTTCATTATATGCATGCATTATTACATGAAATAGAAAGTAATTAGGTAATTAAGACACTTTAATAACTACATAATTTAGTTATTGTAAACTTTCTTAAAGTGGTTTTCCTCTGACTGTGTTTTGTTGTTGACAAAATTGGATTTTAATATTATTCAATATTTATATTTAATTTCAGTTTTACGTATGTATATTTCGCAAATCTTTATAGCAATATATATTGCACAAAACTTCGATGTAGAAAAAATAATTATATCATATTTTTTATGATGTACTAAATCTTATATCTACATATATTATAAAATCAAAAAAACAATAATGATATTTTATATATAAATATTGATGAGCTAGTATCCTATGCAAATAATTTTTTTTAAAATAATATGTATTTGCATCATTACTATAACATATGTTTTTTCTTTAACTTAGTAGTTGAGCTGTTGTTACTGCTCTAGAGAGGATTATGGTTTTGGGGCTCTTGTCTTCGGTGATTCCACCCTCGTGGCTGAGAATCCTATGCTCGACCTTTTCATGGTGAGCCAAGATTCTGTTTAGAAATCTTCTCCTCGCAAGAACTTGGTCGCAGGGCAGCTGAACAATCCCAACTATAATTGAATTTGAAAACAAAATTAAATACAGAAATAAAAATTGAGAACTTAAAAGATGTGAGAATAATTCTTAAAAGTCTTCCCTAATTTAAGATTTGTAAACTGAGAAAACTAATGAAAGAGAGCCGTTAGTTTTTTTCTTAAAACATCAAAGGATTTAAGATTATTGAGTAAATGAGGTCTCTATTTATAGTAATGAGATATTAGTTCAAATTATGATAATGATCATGTTTTGTGCACTTGGGTGTGTATACATGCAGCTGGTGCAGGTGGGCGTATAATATTATTTTCGGATCCGACTATCGTCAAAAATATATTATGTATATGGGCATATGATTGTGCATCAAGGCATATGGATGTGTGGCTCGATCAAGTAATTTTTTTAATTAAGCTCTTGTGTGTTTTCTTTGGCTCAATCTCAAAGTTTAGTAAATGTACATCACAGAAAAAAATATACATTAATTTACATTGATAAATTTTAAAATATAACATAAAAATAATTTTTATGTAGCTTCTAAAGTTTGGCTTGATCTTTGTTTTTTTATTGCAATCTCTAATTTGCAGTGTTACTCTCTTGAAATTATACTAAATAGAAATTGTGAATCTAAAAGATTATTTAATAATTTGTTATCAAGAAAGCATCCAATTAACTAAATGTACTCAACACTTTTTGAATAATAATTTCCCATTAATTTTTCAGTTTAAGAGAATCAGGAAGAGGGGATTTATGGTTGATCTAAACACACTTGAGCTAAGGAAAGCTGTGATCTACTAGAAATAAGAGCATCTGCCATCAATGGAACCTCTATAGCATACACAACATTAGAGAATGAATTTAAAAATTTTACTATTTTTATCTTTTTCTTTCTTTCTTTATTCCTACCAAGCAAATCATATAATAACTTTGAATTTGATATGTTATACTTTAATTCCTCATTTGAATTCTTCTAAGAATTCTTTTCATGATCAATTTCATTGTCTGCTGAAGAAATAGCTTGAGCTCTTCCAAGTGCAAATGAATGAAACTCCTTTGCATATGGATTCAAATTTTTCACTGTGCCTCTTCCACTCTAAAGCAATTGAAAATTCATCAATATATCGTTGGAGCATTCTTAAAGGAATGTCTGACATATCTGCATCATCCCCATCAAAAATCCCCACTCTCCTCGAGATTTCAAAAGCTTCCAATAAAATGATCTGAAGGTTTTGTGAAGAGAAATAAGTGTACCCCGGAAGCTCCCCTCCATCACCAAAAGGATCAAACGGCAAATTAACCAAATCAACATCCTCTATCATCTCTGCCAACATTTGGCAAGAAGAATTAGCCTGATGTGAAGTAGCACTTAAGCAATCATCGATAGAACAACACTAGTGGCACTCTGCTCCCAAATTACAATCATCATTCACCACCTCTAAGGGTGTAACATAAGATCCTCCTAAATGGTCCCAAAACTCCGGAACTAAGGAGATTGTAGCCTCTATTGCCCCGAACCATGTAGGTCAGTCACCCATGCACACCTCAATCCAATGAATCATATCCTCTAAAGAAATGTGATATCCCATAACATCTAATAACGATGACCATTCATTCTGGAATATGAACCATACACTTCCTATAACATATGTTTTGGGAATATGGCATCCATATTTGATTTATTGTTGATTTTAAGATGAGGATGAAGTTTAAAACAACTTGAAGAATCATGCCCAATAGTATTGCAATACATACAAAAATAAGTGAAGTTTTTGAAACTAACTTATTGTAAGTTGCCGTTAGTTTCTCCTTCAATCCAAATTTCATTTTCAAAATGCTCGATAAGATCGATTTCTACATCCCACGCAATGGACAACCTAAGTAGGTTTGTAGTTGCAAAATCCACTTTGAGTGGCCATGATTGATCAAATGTGCTTTGAGTAATGGGAAGTTTACCCAAACATGAGCAATAAGAAGTTCACTCATGAAATCAAAAGGTGTCTATTTGAAGATCTTCTTCTGAAATTTTAGGATCAAGTAGAATCCTCTCAATAAAAGCTGTGCATAATCATCACTCAAGAGTTTGGTGAGGATATGATGAAAATCTATCAAACTAATGTTGTAGGGAGCCAACAAAGAATTTATGGATAGACATTAGAAAATTTTAAAAAAATATGAAAAACAAACTCACAATGATAGAATAGTAAAAACAAAGCAAACATAGAAGGTACGAATTTTAGTGAAGTAATAGCTTTTGGCAGTTTGCACCAACTCCAAGTGACCCTTTGGAGACTGCAGTTTTAAGAACATCTAAAGTCGGTTGCACTGAGATTACATTACCTTAAAATAGATTGCCCAGCAAGTTCTTTTTTCATGAAAACCAACCTCAACTTATGTTTTTATAAGTAGACCATACAACAGATACATTAACCAAGATTAAACACATTAATATCATTCATGAGGATATTAGGCAATATATTAGGGAGATCAACTCCCTCAAAAAACAAGTCCCTTGGGCAAGCAAAAATGGCACAAAAATCTGCACTATGATTACATCCAAGCACAGGTTTGTTTTAGTGCTGATTTGTAAATAGAAAGATATTCTGGTTTGTAAATACCACTGCTATCAATAACTTTTGGCAAGACTGACTTTATAATTCAAGAGTTTGGAAATACAGCACCCTGTCAACATCAATACTGTTAGTTCTGAATAATTATGAATCAATAAATATATTTTAACATAAAAAAGTGCATTTTTTTAATCTCAATTTTCTTCATCAACACCAGGCAGAAAAAACCGGCAGTCGGATGGCAATCCACAATTTGATTGAAATCGACATCGAAGTTCCGACTTCATTCCAAAACCCTAAACATACAATGACTTCAATCACGAAAATAGAATCATCATCATCATCATCATCTCACAAAACAATGTTTCATATCTACAAGCAACCCAACAAGTCCTAAGCAAACATTTTGCTCGAAAACTAAAACAATAAATGAAATATGGAATGCAAGTATGAAATCCCCATTCAATGCTCTTTCTGAGAGTGTGTGATGTGTCAACAACATTAATGAATCACTAACCATAATCTGTATACATGTGCATCAGCCAAAAATAAATCTGATTCGATTATATTTTTATATAGATATATGCCTACCGTTCATGCTCATCTTCTTTCTCCTAAGTATTGTGAAGAACTCTATAGAGTTCATCCCCGATGGCTTGGAGCATGACTGGTTTCCGGATCAGACCATTCATTCCGGCCTGGAGGCATCTCTGCCACATTTGCTCCTCAGCGCTTGCGGTTACAGCCACGATGGCGGGCCAAGATCGACTCCTCAGCTTCCGGATCCTCGTAGCCACCTCAAACCCGTTCAGTAGAGGCATGTGGAGATCTAGAATAACAAGCTGGTAGGGCGTGCCAGATGCACTGAGAGAGCCAAGGCATTGGGCCCCAGAAGAGACTGACGTGACCTTGCAGCCAAGTTTCTCAAGGAGTTTTCGCGTTACGGCTCTGTTGACGTCATCATCGTCAGCCAGTAGGACCCTGAGGCCCTTGAAGTTTGGCAAAGAGGAGCTGTGATGCGTTTTCCCCAAGGACTCGCTCAGTTTGGAGACTGGGCTGAGGGGCTGCTGCTGAAACTGGAGAACTAGTTTTATGCTTTCGGGGTAACCTTGGAAATTAGGTACAACCCAGATATCCCCATGCATCATCTGCAAAATGGTAATAAATACATAATCATGCATGGAGTACTTAACAAAATAGTTTAGTCGTAGTGGAAACAATATCTTTTTTGGATTATTTAACAGCATGAAAGCAAACAAGAAAAACTTGAGCAATTTTATACGGCAAACAAGTTTATGAAATGCTAGACGAGGTTGGCTTTATAGCAACCCTAAATGTCAGATGTTTTCTTGTACAGTGATGATTGTGGCATGTGTTGGATTTAAATTGCTTCAATTATTTTTTAATCGTATTCAAGATTATATGGACTTTTGGTGAATCCCTACATCCAATTGTTTATAATATATCTCCATAATTAAAAATTATTAAGAAAACACCTCCATTTTTCATACTATATATAGCGAATAAAAAATTTCACAAATATTAATCACTGAAAAATATATTACACATACTTTATGTATTATACCCAATATTATTCAAAAAAGCCCTTATATTATTTTAGCAAAATAACATTGAAATGTAACTTTAAATTTGCTTTGCGTATTATTATATAGACAACTACGTCAGAATTATTTGCTTTGGTTAATGAATTTTAAAGAAATAAATCATAAGTAACTGCAATCAGGGTTTTTTTAAGAGGTTGAGTATCGAGACAAGTTACCAAAAGTTTCATTAGAAATGTAACACTTTCCTAATTGATTTTATAACGTCTCCATCCTAATTCAACAATGTAAAGCACATTGTAAGACCATCATGATTTTATCCAGATCATATAACTATGACCTCCATCACTACAAAGACCCACTAAGCACCCCTAATTAGTGTTATCAGAATTAATTACAAATCACAAAATATGCCTTTTGGGATTCTAATTTTTATGTGATTAATCACAAATCACAGATTTTTCTAAAATTTTCAATAATTTTTGAAATCTTATTTATTTTTCATTAATTTTCATATTTTTATAGTTTCTAAAATTCAGAGAAATTAATCCATTAATCCAAAATTCAAATTAAGAAAATAACTCCATATTTGAATTGGTTTATGTTTTCTGGCCAAAATGGTTATTCTTAACAATTTTAAAATGTTTTAAGTTTACTTATTTATTTATTTATTTATTATATTTATACTCATCCTAATGATAATTAAAACTCTATTAACCTATTATTAAGTTAATTTAAAACCTAGGAGTACTATTATATACTTTTTTCCTAAATTTTACTTATTTATTGATTTAAATGCATATGCAAATTAATTAAATTAATTTTATAATAAATATAATATTGTATTAACTTTCAAAAAAATTTATTTTTATATTTCCTGTCATTAATTTTAAAAAAAATTAATAATTATGATTACTATTTATATAAAAATCTAATCCATGTCCCTAACAATATATGCCTCCCCATTCATGCGACAAGCCTGACACTCCTGCCAACCCCTCATCTCTTGCCTAGGCTGTTATTAGCTATTGGCAAGACCAGCCATGGCCGATGACTTGACCGGCCCTAAGGCTATAAACAGGGTCGGTTGGCACCTCCCCCCCTTCCGAATCTATCTCCTCTATCTTTCCTCAACTTATCCTGCCCTCCCTTGTCGAAAGTCACTACTTATCATCCCAAGTGCCACTAATCACACCAGATATTGTCAACCTCCTCCTAGGACCAGATACTTTTCTCTCTCTCTCTAATGCTATCTTTCTATCTCTCTTTTCTTTTTCTATTTCCTCTCCTTCATCATTATCTCTCCTATTTCTTCCTCCTCTTCTTCTTCATCATTCTTAAACTTCTCTCCCTAAAACCATAATGTCTTTTTCTTCTCCCTCTTTTTCTTTTTTCCCTCTACAATTTTCTCTGAAAATTCATTCTCTAGGTCTCCTTTTCTTTCTCTGCTCCTCTATCTCTCTAATATTATATTTTCCATATTTCTCTCTCTAAATGAATCTCACTCAAAAAATCTCTTCCTTTCTCACTCTGATTTGATATATCCTCCATTTAAATCCCTCTTTCACTTTTTCTTTATCTGAATACATTTCATTCTCCACCCTTCTTTCTCGTGTTAACTTCTACCACCTTCACGCCTTTCAAAATTAATTATCATTTCTTTCTCTTTATATATATATATATATATATATATATATATATATATATATATATATATATATATATATATATATGTGTTTATATTATGTGTGAATGCATGCATACGAATTATATAACGTTGGTAGCTTAGTGGCTAAAAATAATAACAATTAACAAATAAAAATACAAATACTAGTTATGCTCACTTTAATCAATTACACCTATTATATTTAGTTATATGCGCTTATTATTATTATTTATTATTACTATTATAACTATTATTATCATTTAAATAAACATACAAAATGATAAAATAAATACACATTTAATTAAACACAAGATTAGGGAAAGCCGAATGACATACTTACTCAAGTGAACTCGATTTATACCATTAGATGAAACTCTACTCCATGTGTGGTAGAGTTTTGAGTGCTTTGGAACAAGCGCATGCATATCTTGGATCAATTGTTGGTGATCCAGACACAACGAACTTGAGAAAGAAAGGCAAGGAGCAAATTTTAGGCTTTTGAGAATGTCCAAGTTCCAGAAAAATTACTCAAGACCAAAAGACTAGCGCCTAGGTGCACCCAAGCGCAATGAGCATCTCAACAGAATCAGAAGGCCAAGGCTTGGGCGCCTGGGCACGTCCAAGGGCTAGCAACTTGAAGTTCTTTCGCAGCAGGTCGAAGCGATGCTTGGGCGCGCCCAAGTGCCCACAGTATTATTAAGAAGCTAGGATTACCTGAGAACCCGACGCTTGGGTGGCGCTACCAAGTATCGAGGGCCAAATTCTACACAACCAAGCGCCAAGCGACGCAAAAGTCTTGCAGAGGAGATTTATGCGCCAAATTAGGGGCATGTTTTGGTCTTTTGGAGCCTAGGAGTCTTAGGGTATTTAAAACCTTATTATATTAGGCTTGCATGAGATTATTGTATTGAGAAAAAAATTATTGGATGTTGCAAAGAACTTGAAGAATAATTCATCTTCTTCCTTGAGTTGAGAGCTCTATTTTGTTGTTGGTTATAAGTCTGCATTCCCTTCTTCCTTATAGTGAATTTGTCTAGTAGCAATGGCTTCGTGGTTTTTCCCGTCATGAGATTTTCCGCATCATAAGTTTTGCGTGTTTGGATGTGCTTGAATTTTTTGTACGCTTAGTTTGTTTTTTAATTGTGCGTGGCATCTTTTGTTTTTTTGTTTTTGCTCATCTAGTGATTGAACTCTGGATCCTCTTTTGAGTTAGTGATAGCTCCAAAGTTCTGTTGCATTTGCACTTGCCTTAGTCTGTAACAAATATCATAACACTTGGTATCAAAACGATGTGCATTAATAGTCAAATTTCAATGAGAGCAATGGTGAATGAAGCAAGATATAAGATCAACAAGTTCAATAAAACAAACTTCACACTATGAAAAATGCAAATATAGGATTTGCTCTATCAAAAAAAAGCTATATCAACCACTTAGAAGAATAGAGAAGAAGCCCATTGATATAAGCAAAGATAGTGAAAAGTGTTCTATAAAACTACTCTTCGAATTATCTGAATTTTGTTGGCATCTTTAGTTTGCCTTTGATATTATCGATGAAAAGACCATAGTTCAATCTCATGAACGCACTGTAAAAAATGCACGAGAAATCCTCAACGTCGAACAAGGCTTTCTTGATAAAGCGACTTTTTAACATGAAAATAATGGACAATAAGTAGGTGGCAAAACATCTAAACAACTTCAATACCATGATGAGTCAATTGAGTTCAGCAGGTATCAAGTTTATAGAGTGTTGTTTCTGCTATCATCATTGTCGGATAGCTGGAATAATGTTGTTACAACAGTGAGTAACCCACAAAGAAATGCTACCCTAAAGTTTGATGGCATCGTTGGCTTGATCCTGAGAAAAAAAGTTCAAAGGAAATCAAACAATGAAGCATATACCTCAGCTTTAAGTGTGGAAGGTGAGGACAAAACCTAAACTGAAATGAAAACTAGAATCAATCCAAACTCATGAGGGGAAAGACGAAGTCCAAAACCCATGCCAAATGCTGGAAGTACGGCAAGATGAATCATTGGACGAAAGACTGCACATCCCTAAGAAAGGTACAGCTAAGGAACACAGCAGTGCAGTAGATGTGACAATGCGCTGATATTGTCAATGAACAACACTTGGGCGCATCGTTTCACGCTACACAACAAATGAATGTTTAGATTTTATGTGGCAGATGATTTCAAGAGAGTCTATCTTGGAGACGACAAAGCATGTGACATCGTCGGCAAAGGAGACGTTGATATTAGATAGTCAAATGATTCAGTGTGACAGATTAAAGAGGTCCGACACGTATCATCTTTAGAGAGTAACCAAATATTTGCGAGTCAATTGACTCGAGCTAGGTATAGCATCATTTTCACCAAAATTCGTGGAAATTTACCAAAGAAGCGCTGGTGACAATGAAGGGAAACACCGAAAGAATGCTTTACCTTTTCAATAAGGTGTCAAATGCTTCAACATTAACAAGTGCGGAGGATCCATGTTTGCAGCACCGAAGGCTCGGACACATGAACAAGAGTGAAATACCTCTTGTTGCGAGGTAAAATTCCTAATTTAAATTCTATTGAATTGGATTTGTCTGGAGATTGTGTTGGGTAAAATAAAAAAGCCAACATTGTAAGAATTAAGAGAATCAAAAGCACAAAAATTAGTTGTTACAAATGGATATTTAAAATTCAACTCGAATTTCTTCTTTAGGCGGTTCAAATTATGCTAATATCTTCATTTAAAACACCCGAGGAAACTATGGATATACTTCTTGAAGAACAAATCAAATATCTTTTTTAAGGCCTTTAAGAGGTGGCTAGCTGCAATTGAAACTAAAACTAAACTCAAATTGAAGTGTTTGAGGTAGCGAATACCATGACAAAGAGTTCAAGAATTTTTGCACTGAGAGAGGTCTCTATCCCAAGAACACTACAACAATTGGTGTTGCAAAAAGATAAATTAGACGATCACGGAACGCACCAGGTGCATGAGGTTTCATGCGAGTTTGCCCAAGCAATTTTGGGCTGATGTTGTTAACACAACGGTTCACCTTATCAATCGCGAACCATCAATGTTGCAAAAGGAAGAGTTGTCGAAACAAAAATGGAATGGAAAGGAGGTGGATTTATCTAACTTAAAAAATCTATGGTTGATGCAAGAGATCGAAGCAAAAAAAAATTGAAGGCATTAAAATGTTTATTTATCAAATGTAGGTTCAATAAATTTGGGTATATGTTTTAGGATTACTAAAACAAAAAATTCTTTGAAGCAGAGATGTCACCTTTAATGATATGAATACGTGCAAAGATCATGACAGTGTGAAACTAGAAGACTTTAAGGTATTGACAGGGCACATTAAGTGCGAAAGCACTAGCGAGCCCAAGAAGGAAGCTAAGAAAATGATGAAGTTCATGCTGAACCTCAAGCTCCAGCTGTACAATTGAGGAGCAGGGATGCCATATTTAATGATAGGAATATGTGCAAAGATCATGACAGTTTGAAACTAGAAGACTTTACGGCATCGACAAAGCACATTAAGTGAGAAAGCACTAGCAAGCACAAGAAGGAAGCTAAGAAAATGATGAGGTTCATGCTGAACCTCAAGCTCTAGCTGTACAATTGACGAGATCCGCCAAAATATCTCACCCTTTAGAAAGATATACACCCTTCCTAGTTTTATATGTTACTAGTGGATGGTGGTGAACTAGAAAGCATTGAGAAAGCTATGCGAGTAGAGGACTCGAACGAGTTGGAGCTTGCCATGGAGCAAAAGATGCAAGCAATAGCATTTAATCAAACTTAGGATCTAATGAAGCTACCTATGGAAAAAAAAAGTGCTCCAAAATAAATGAGTGTACAAGCTGAAGCAAAAACACAATAGGAGCAATTGCTATAAAGCCAGATTGGACGCCAATGGCTTTCAAAAAAGACAATGGGTAGATAACACAGAGATATTTTCTTCAATAATCAAGATGACGACAATTTGTATAGTGTTGAGCATGGTGGTTAGCGATAATCTGCACCTGAAACAAATAGACATCAAAATGACGTTCCTCCATGGCAAGTTGGAGGAAAAATCAATGTGATACAGCCACAAGAGATTGAAGCTCACAGGAACGAAAATTCGGTGTGCAAGCTGAGGAAAAGTTTGTGCGGGTTAAAGTAGACATTGAGGCAGCAACACAAGATGTTTGACGGATCATGGTAGAGAACCATTACATCTGGTACCAAGCAGACCATTGTCGCTATTATAATCAGCTCGATAGTGATAATATAATCTATTAATTACGTGGATATAAAATTAATTGTAGAAGTTGATATGGGAGCTTTTCAGCATCTCCAGGAGCAGCTATCAAAAAAATTTGAAATGGAAAATCTAGGTAGCACCAAACAAATTCTTGGGATGAGAATCCAAAGGGATAGGAAGGTGAAGACTGAAGCTAAGTCAGTATGATTATATTGTAAAAATTTATAAATGTTTATTATGAATGTAGTGAAGTCAGTAAATACACTATTGGTTCCACCTGTCAAAAGAGCAGACACCGAAGACAAGCAAGGAGAGAAAAAAATAACAAAACTCCATATACCTTAGCCATCTGAAGCTTAATGTACGCAATAATCTGCACACGTCCGAACATCGTCATGCAATGAAAGTTGTGAGTGGATTAATGAGAGATTTAGGGAACGTGCATTGGGAAGCAATCAAATGAATTTTTTGATGTTTGAGAGGAACAACATATAAAGCACTTTGCTTTAAGGGAACAAATGTCAAGTTACAAAGCTATGCAAACTCAAACTTGGCAGAAGACGTGAATAGTATGGAGAGCACTACGGCATATGTTTTCACAGTCAGTGACACTATAGTGAGCTAGATATCATGGCAGCAAAAACTCATAGTCTTGTATACCATGGAAATGAAATACATCATCATCACGAAGATGAGCAAGGAGATAATTTGGTTGCAAAATTTCATGAAAGAACTGAGCAATAAGCAAGAGAATAGCACATTACACTGTGACAGCCAGAGCGACATTCATCTAGCTAAAAAATTTGCATTATATATCAAGATGAAGCACATCAAACTATGCTACCACTTCATCGAGATATTTCTGGATGAGAGATGTCTAAAGCTGAAGAAAATCCATACCTCTCAAAACCATTCATGTTTGAGTTGAACCAAACTAAAAATCCAAGTTTGAATTTAGTTTGACTTGCTCGAATTTGACTCAAAGCCAGCCGGATGCACTAGTAAAAAATTTAATGCTAGTGTGACTCAACCATATCAGTTAATCATTTAAACTTTAATAAAGAGGCAACTAGAAAAGATATGACCATAGCAGCTCTGACCAACCTTTAACCCTTAAAAGAGCATTTTACGTGAAGTTCAAGAGGTGATTGTGATGAAAAAAAATCCAAATACGGTCATGATTTATCAAAACCTTTTTGTTGTATAAAATCACTCTCAAAAAATTCCCGAAAGAAAGCTCCTTTCAAGAAGCTTTAGAGTTTTATAAGAGAGACCATTATATAGCATGACCTCTAATTAAGAGTTCCAAAAGAAACAATAGAAAGTTAGACTAGATTTGCCATTCATAACTTAACAAGCTCCATTAAAGATTCTGAAGCAAAAGATTTCTATCCTTGTTAGCTAAGTTCTGTAAAAGGAGACTCGTGGATCAAGGCTTCACTCTTCACTGGATAAAATCCCACACAATAAAGAGAAAGGAATAGAATAATGTCCTTATTAAGCATATTTCCCCAAAAGAGGTTTGCAATTACATTGATATGTCATTAGTGCGTGAACACATGCAAACAAAAGACTTGCATTGCTCCTAAACTAGAGTGATATGTTAAACACTCAAAAAGAATCTTGGAAAGTTGCCAATTAAAGCTCTTCAAAAAGAGCATGCATAATACACACTCAAAATTACTACTTAAAAGCTCCTAAAGAAACATCCATTAGAAAATCATTTTTTTGCCATAAAGTGTCCTACAAAAAAGTTGTGCCTATACAATCTTAGTTCAAGATTAGCAAGGTCCACAATTTAAATAAATTCAACTGTCACAAACAGATGTGATTCATTCACATTCGAACAAATTATAACAATAAAGTACACCGAATTTCAAACATCCAAAAAAAATATTTATTTTGTAATTACTTTACATAAAAATACTTTACAACATATTTATGTTACATTAACACTTATTTTATCTCAAACCAAATAACCTCTAAAAGATGCAAAAATGAAATTTCCTGCAAATTTAGAATTTTCTTTTAACCCATTGTATCCTTATTAGATAGTCTCAAAGATATGTAGAAATACAATTTCCTTCAAATTTAAATTTTTTCTTGCAAGCCCGCAATATTCTCATTTATATAAATGCAAGATTGATAATTAAGCTAGTTTATTTAAGAAAAGTGATGAAGATAAAAAGTGCAACATTTGTGCAATTTTATGTGGGCAATCACATTAGCAATCTCACCATGAAAAATAAGAAAAAGAAAATTATCAAAATGGTATTTTGACTTGCAAAATATTCAAAATAATAATTGACTTGTAAATATTTTTTTTTATCTCGTCTTTTATTTAGATGATTTTTTGGTCCCTGTCGTTATATATTTGCATCGTCTTATGCTTTGAATTCCAAAACTAAGGGTACTGGCGTAATTCAAGCGGGATGCTTTAATTTTCTTATTATCAACACTTTAAATTCACACCAATACAAGCGAGCTAATTTTATATCCGGTGTCATAGAGATTGGAAGGGGCGCCGACTTGTAAACTGCGACATCAATGCCGAAAACGACGTCAAAATTAGCATCGACATAGGCGGTCGACAATGCTTGTCTTCCTTGCATCTCTCCGCATCGACCGTCTGCAACATCCTCCCTGCGTCGACGACCACCTGTAATGACGTCGTCGATGCCGCTTGTCTTCCCTGCGCCTTTCTGTGTCAATCGCCAACTACATCGTCGACACCTCCGATGATGTCGACAACAATCCTCTCTGCATCGACGCCACTTGTCTTCCCCTGTGTCTTTCTAAGTCGACCTTATGCGACATTGTCAACGCTTCTAACAACGGTTCGCTCTGTGTCGATACCGCTTGTCTTCCCTGTGTCGACCATTTGCAAAGTAGTAGATGCTGCTTCCGACGTCATTGAATGTTGAATGTACAATTGAAAAAGATTTTAGTGACATGTTATTTTTCCAGAAAACAAAAATTAATCTGCTTACCGTATTAAAAATTAAAATTTAATATTCTAAATCTTTAAATCTTCAATTTGATGTACAACTTTGATTCTTCATATTATTTTTTCTTGATTTATTTGTCTTTTTCTTTAATTTATTATCTTTTTTTTTCAGCAGCTAAGATATATTTTTTTAATACTTTGACCAAACTAATAATTATCACAGTTCTGTTATTATCAAAACTATGAGATTTATAAAGCTAACCCTCTATTCGTATCAACAGATTTCTGATTTTTTTAACAATATGCAACAACTAACTCTCTGTTTAAATTTTTTTGGCATGAACAATTAACTTGTGTGATTTTCACAATGTGAAATTTTTCCTAGCATTGCAATTTGTGTCTTGTAAGTTGTTTTCCCATATGTAGAATTTTATTAGCTAAATCCTAGAAGGACAAATTTACCCTTTATACTTAACGGTTTTCATTCAAATTAACGAAATTAACGACATACGACCAAAATAATCACCTAAATAAAAGTCAATGGACCAAAAAAATATTTACAAGTCAATTAATATTTTGAATATTTTGCAAAAGTCAAAAAATCATTTTGATAATTTTCTTATAAAAAGAGACAAACCAACTATTAAATTCTTAATTTTGAAAAGTTCTAAATGAAGAAATTTTATATTTGTAAAGAGAATAGACATGTGATTTGAACAATTCATGGATAAAATCACCTATAAAAAGTCATCCTCATCTAGATGCTAAGAGATTTCATATAGTGGACGCACTTTCATATATGGATGCATCTATAAGAAAAAATTTCAAATTTATTAAACATAATAATCTTTAAAATAATTATGGAATAAATTTTAAAAATAATTAGCAAGATTTGTATGATCTTTATAGATAAAAGATCCTAGCCATGCAAATATGATGACTTATATTACAAGAAAGGCATGCGATATTCAGCAAATGGAATTATGGAATAACTGCATCCAATCAATTTTATATCAAAGTTTAGTAGGGTAGGAAAGAAAAGGAAAGAAATAATTAGAAATCAAAATAAATTCTAGGTTTTAGATGTAGTACAACCATCCCATCCAGGCTAATTCAAGCCAGCACAGGTTTTAATAGATCATAACTTATTGAGAGTCGCAATTATTGTTTGTATTCTAATTTACTATTTGCTATTTTGATGTAATTAAGAGTCCATCTAAAGACTGAATATATAATGTAATGAACAGCTTTTTATAATAGGAGAATACTGATAATTTTTTCCTCTTTTTTAACTTCTTTATATTCCTCCCCTATAAGTTTATCCCTCATCTTCCTTCCAACTCCACATAATCTCTTCTTCCCTTCACCCTCTATATTTTTCTCCTTTCCTTTGTCAGTTCTCACATTTAACAACAGCTGCTCCAGATAGCATCAGCCCTCAGACTAACCGCTAGCAGAATTGCAACCAGCAAGCCAAACCAACCTATATTCTATGCATTTCCTCAGAGATGCATTTAAATACCTCATCACACAAAAAAGGAAAAATCAGCACTCCAGCTATATTTTTGTAACTCCTACCAATGAAATTGACCTGGTTTACCACCTGAACTTGTGCATCCTTCCCTAGTGAACTCTAAATTACTACACTGTATTGAGGAAGGAAAACTCAAATGCTCATCGTATTAACCTTCTGATTGGTCTAATCCTTAAATATAAGAATAAATTTAGGCATAGTCGGTGACCTAATAATATTCGAATTTTTAGGCATAATTTTTTTGCAAACAAACAAGTATATTTAGGGTATGTTTAGTTTAATGAGCTTTGGGTGCAAAGTAATCTTTTACTCGGAAAGTGCATTTTGTTCATTCAGTTTGAGGTCAGGTAAATTGTGAGTCAAATTTTTGCACCAAAAACCTCTAAATCGAGGTAAAGTTAATACCCCCAAATAGGACGAAAATATTACTTCAAACGAGTTACACACATGAAAAGAAAAACACCAAAACCTTCATTCGCAATTGCCCACCATTGTCTAGTCTTGTCATCCTCACATTAGGCACAAAACACTAGGTCTCTCCAGCCCTTGTCGGCTTCAATAAACCTTGTTGTTACCACCAACCCTTGGTATTGCTGAGACTCGCTAGGACCTCGCCGGATCTGGTTTGGGCATTGTTGTCCCTTGCCTAGTCATTGTCGTCCCTTGCTCAGGCCTTGATGACCATAAATCGAGTGTTATTAACCCTCATTCGGGAGGTACAAGCATGCCTTGGTTCAATCTTTTTTTTTTCATAGAAATAATACAGATTTTATTTTACACAATAAAATATCAAAAATAAATCACATTGCAATCTTATCAAGCATCCAAAAACAATTACACCAATCACATTGCAATCTTATCAATCCTCAGATTTCTCAAATTTCCTCAAACCATACAGCCCCTAAAAGTTTTATATAAAAATTTTACATTATAATCACCGTACTTTTAAGATTCCTTTTACATTATAAAACAACCCGCTGATAAAACTAATCGTTCTTTTAAATATCAAAGAAAAACATCAAAGTTGGCATTCCCCAATTCTTTTTAATATAAATCCCAACCTCCAATGCCGCACATACTATAATCTGTTGTGAAGGAATTCTAATTCAAGTGTGTAAATGCATATTTGGTTGGACCTAATCCTTATAAAGCAGCCATAACTAGCTAAGTTCCAAAACTTCTGAACTTTATCATTGACTAAGCAAAATTAGCAAGAACTATTTTCTAAAACAAATCCTTCGTGAGTAAATAAGAAACGGGCAACATTTACAGCATCAAATCGCATTATATTACTAATAATAATCATATCTAAATCTTAATGATGGGAGTAATGTTGCAATTCATAACTGAGCATATTTCCAACAAATGTATGCTTCACAAGTTGATTTAATCCCAATGAAGGATTTAGTTATCTCAATATCGAAAGAAGGATTCCATCACAAAGATTTTCTCTCAAACTCCAAAGAAACCACATTTCGAATTTTATCCCCAAACACAAAAATCAAGCAATTCAAAACAAAAAAGAATTTCATTTAGATTCATTTTTCTTCAACAAAATTTTATAAATACTACAAAAATCAAGCAATAATACATCCTTGAATATGAATCTAAGTTTAGTCATATCCCAAAAAGGTCGTATCAAGCCTACACATGATTATACTACAAAACCTCGTGGCAAGAATATGACATGTCTAGGTTCGCCTAATTGTGACAACATAGCTATAGTGTAGTATTGACTTGAGTTTAAACACTTCCCAATGGCTAAATTTACAAATCATGAGCCATAGGACACATTGACGCATAATATCCTATATAAGCCAAGTTATTCTTAAAATTGATCATTTCGAATAGCTTTACCTCAAGTTTATGAGGTTTTCTTATACAATGTAAGAATTGTTCATAGTAACCCAAGGCCAAAGAAGGATGAAATTTTGTAAAAGTTGGCCATCGTTTGCAATGAACTAATTGCAATATTTCCAGCAACAGTTCGATTTATTACTATAAAAAGTGAAATGCCATATAACCATTGACTAATCTTAATCAAATAAAATCTCATGTAACCAAGAGCTTAATAAGCCAAAGGGGGTTATAGCAGTGCAAATATTGATTATTATGCCCTTTTAAGAGGGTAAAATCTACACAATGCATTTTTCGTATCAAAATATTTTCAAAACAATTAACTATGAGTTATTCTAAATATATATTCAACAGAAATGTGAATGGATTAAGATCCCAATCTATGAAAACTAAAGAACATCAATGGCTACAAGAGGGGCTCGTTTTTTCTTTGTAAAGCAATAATGATGTCGAACTTTCACTTTGACGAAAATCTATGATAACAAGTAGACCACATCTTCTCAAATGCATTGTATTGTCAAAGTTATAATTTGGAATAATCTCCAAATTTTGACAAATGTAATCTCTCTTAATGTTTAGTGAAATGCTTTGTTTTCTATGTTGTCATAAAATGGTTAGATCCCACTATACCACATAAATCCTATTATCTAATTATGTACTTAATCTAGAGTATTTGCTTTACAATACATTACAATTGCTCCTAAGGTTAGCGCTTTCACAAGAGTTAGGTGCAATCACTTCACCTAAAAATAAGTATAAAACATGTATGATAAGTATGACGAAAAGCTAGAGATTGAGAAGCATGATGACTTAAAGAGCATTGACTAGAGAACAAAGATAGGCTTATCCAACAAGTGTACAGAAAGTACTTGTAAGGCATTCGAAAATACATGAAATAAGGGATGAAGAAAATGAAACAAAGATGAATAAAAAAGATAACTAAAGGCTTCAGCTATGTTGGTCAAATGAAATTTTAACTAACACATCTAAAAAACAATCTAGTTGAACAAGAGGCTTAGAGCATAAATAAAAACTTATAAATAAATTAAACCCAAACCAAAGATAATATTCGCCACATGCCAAAAACTACACACATATCAAATGATATACGAAATGACTTAATTAAAGATTATTCAATACTTGAGATGTTTTAATGTGACTGTTGATGACAAAGATAAGCATTGTTATATTAAACATTTTACCCCTTTCCTACAAACACTAAAAAATAACTGTGATATAATACAACAAGCTTAAAGGATTTCAAAAATTCACTACTTTTAATGAAAGTAAATGCTTGAGAAAACTAATAAAATAGCTGAATATTTCTTTCAAAATAGGAGAAGATATTACAAGCAAGCGTTCACTTGAAATCATGATTACAGCAAATTAAGTGTTAAATTGAAGGGTATCATCTACTTAAACAAAAAGGGCACAAAAAAATTTGCTTTTTAGATTTATTTAAATAAAATCCAAATATGATTAACACGCTATTTCAGCGAGATGTTTTCCATGTATGAGACAAGTTATGAAAACTACATTTATAAGAGAGATGAAGCTATGTGCAAAGTATGATGTTGAGAATAGATGATGGTGGGATTTTTTGTTGTTAAATATGTGTAGTAGATGAGAGTAAAATACTAATATCTTTAAACTATCATCAATATCTCGAGATACACACACCATCAGCATATCCATCAAACCATCACCCAATTTATTGTTCCCTATTGACCAGTTTTAACAGGTTGAGCCAACTTGTAGGCTTGTACAAATATGTAGTGGGCAAAGTTAGTAGTAAGACATTGCCAAAAAACCAGGTCAAATTCAAATTTATTTAATTAGGCCTGAATGATACAATGATCAAATCTATTAAACCATCTACCTAATGCAACATTGTGTCAATATAGCACTTAGTGTGAGAAGAAAACTGCTTTAGAGTTGTGTGATAAGTGACAACACAACTGTATTGATGATTCCATCTTGATGTGTACTAGATATGTTGAGATGTCTCTTGTAGGTGTCTGAATAAATTGCATATAGGCTTAAGAAAAATTACAAAGGTTGGGACTATGATGTCTTAAGTATAAAATATAATCTTTTGGCTCAAGTAATCTTTGGTGACTAATAAATAAATACATTTAAAATTAATCTCCAAAGTGAGATAATTAAGAGATGTGAGGATACGTTTCTTATAATTTTGAAGTTCACTTAACATGGCATGCAATATCCTTACTATTATAAGACATAGATTAAGGCTTAATTTGAGTTATTTATGGAGCCATAAGAATCTAAAAATTATGTAGTCAATTCTATGAGATCTGCCAGATCTCATTTTATTGCATATAAGGTTAATAGAAATCTTCATCTACAAGTCTATTTGTTACGGGTTTTTTAAACTTTGCTTTTAACAAGCTTGAAGTTTTTTTATTTGGGGTGCATTATTTTACTATATTAAAAAAAATTATAATAAAGACCTGAGGCGCAGTTGTAGAATTGCTTCTTCATTTTAAAAGTGTTTTCAATACTTCTGTGTAGATCAACTGATGGAAAATTGATCCATATTCTATAACTATTGATGTTTGTCCCTATCCTCAGCAAAGATCTTGTTCAAGATAATAATTTTAGGGTATTTATAGTATTTTGATTTATAAGCATCAGTTTAATAGCCAGATCACAAAACGATGCTGACCACTTCAAACGCAAGAGCTTCAAACAACTTTCCTAAAACAATATCATAACTAACATTTTGAAATAGCTGCAACTTCCACATAGACTATACATACACCACGGTATGGTTTCTCCCTTTCATCCAATGCCAAAATAGCCAGTTATGAATATGAAAAAAATAATATAGGAAGTCATACTCGTAGCAATTGTGGAGGTCATTAAAGATGGAGCATTGTAATAACCAAATTCATTGGAGCAAGTATTGCAAGAATAATAAAGGAAAATTAAGTATATTGTGTACATCATGTAGGAGACTTTAATCCATTTTTTATTTGACAAAGATAACAGTAGAGACTCCAACAATTGTTTTTCTTTGAAATATAAAATAGGAGCTGGGCTTTCATCTTTATCAAAAGATATTTTTTCCCTTAAATAGCAGATTAAAATTAACACTCTTTCCAAGAGAGAATTTTGTTATCACCTACCAAGTTTAAATTAAAAGTAATATCTTCATGTACCTTGCTTAATCCTTGGTGGGATAAGTGATCTTTGGGCACACGTGGACACATGAAACCCACCAGGCCACATAAATTTTGGTTTTTAAGTGGTTGATCTCTCATACAATTATTGGGTATTACATTTTCTTATCAGGCCAATCCTTAAACAACTTAAGCGTGCTCTCTAAGCATAGCACTTCCAATCAGCAGTGACATGAGACCGTTCAGTAGCAGCTTAACTTTTGGAATAATAGGATTAAAAAATCATAGAAGTTACTATAAGTTAAGTTGCTAAAGTGTTTAGAAATGACTTTTTATTTTATTTATTTTTAAACTTTAACTTTAAAAAACATAAGCTAAGCTAAACAATTAAAGTTGTTAGAGAGTAAACTACAAAGCTAAATTATTTAGCTACTTTCTTAGTTAAGTATTATTTTCATTGTTTATAATTAAATTAATACAATCATAATTAAATACGAGTGAAGTCGAGTCATTTTATCTATTCTATTCAATATATCATGTCATATCAATATTAGATATGCACGTGACTGGTAAATAACTATCTTCACAATGTTTGGCTACGATATCTTCTTATCCTTGAAATCCAACCAATTGTAATTTTTTAAGGCTTCTGGTTTTTCTTCCTCGATCAGCCCAAGCATACTTGAGGCTACTTTGTATACAGAATCCTTCAAAATTCAATCTGCCAGTCAGACATTTGTACCTCACATTGTTCAATTAGGGTTATAGTAAAAATAATTAGGGTAACTAATTATGTGCACTTATTGTAAATAGCTAATAGATCAAGTTTAATCATATTAATTTAATTATGATTATATCTATAATTATAATCAAATATCAAGAGGTTAATTGGTGCATGCTATTTGAAGGTGGCATTCACTTAATTGATAAGACTAGGGATGGAATTAAAGAAAAACTTGAGTTGTGAAAAATTACTTTAAAATCTAGAGAGTTTCATCATAGTAGATCTAAAACAGAATATATAGAGGGTAAATTTAATCATAATAAAAATTCAAAGCTCGAGGATATAAGTATTAAAGATAAGTGATCAAGAAGAGTGAGAGGCTCAAATACCATGATTCAATTATTCAAACTAACTATGAAATAGAGAGTGATGTGATTAAAGGATCGAAGCTAGTTTGATGAATGGAGGAATGCTTAAGGAGTGTTACACAATCAAAATTATACTCAAAATTAAAGAAAAATATTATAGAGAATTCATATATATATATATATATATATATATATATACATGTGTGTATGTGGTTGGAGTGGCTCCAATAATGGATAGGATTAGAAAATATCATCTTTAGATAGTTCGTTCATATTAACTGCAGTTCGTCCAATGACCCTACTATAAAAATTGAGTATATAGATTTTTCCCATATTAAAGAGGAAGACCAAAAAAGACATAGGAAGAACTATTAGAAAGGATATTACCTATTTGGAACTTAAAGAGAGACTTCTATTTGATCGTGCACAAAGGAAACAATGGATTCATGTACCCAACCCCACCTAGTGGGACTAAAACTTGGTGTTGTTGGTGTATTGCACAATTATATTTATAAGAAAATAAAATAACAATAGCTAAGAAACACTTATTGTTAATACAATTACTTAGTGATAATTACCACAAATAATGGTAAAATTAATTAAATTTATTATAGTTAAATACTTGGAAGTAATTATACTATCAAAATGAATTAATAAACTTATTAAATTATGTTACTTTATGCTAAAAGTTGTTTGATTCAAATTCAAGTTTGCTTAAGCCAACCTAAGTAAAGTTATAAAAACAAATATTTGGGGCTCAAGTTAAGTGGAAATCAAACATATGATAAAAATCTGCTGAAATTTTGCCTCACAAGAGAATTAATTGACTAAGTTAATCTCTTAATGCACATCAAGTCCCTCAACAAAAAAGTTGAACACGTTTAAAAAGATTATTAGTAAGCAGCAAAAAAGCGCCATTTGCAAATCAAGAGTAATAAAAAATTTCAATAAATTTGATAGAGCTTAACAAAATAGTAACTATGTTAACCATGCTCTCTTTTTTTTTATAACCTCATCTTAATCATTAGATTTGATTTATATTGGCATCATAATAGTGATTTAGGTTATCTAAACTACTTGGGGATAAATTTAACAAACCCTCATTTATTTTACTCAACCCCAATCTGTTGTATATATTGTAAACATATTTTCACAAATATTTTGAACCACTTCAATCAAAATTACCTTAGATCTACCTCTTCTCCTTTATAATTGCAATCTAATGGGTGTAACTTCTACAACGCATTGTGCAAATCAAAACAAATTAGAACTGTTTTCAGTTAAATTATTTTCAATAAAATTTATCCAACCATTCTTCTAATATAATCGTTCCCTAATTATCATATCCTATGATTTGCCATATATCCAACTAAATGTTATCATTTATGGCATGTTTAACTTCAAACAGGCCATCAGGTCCGCGGCAGAGATTAGGATGTTGGAGAAGAGAACAAGGAATCAAAAGAAGATGCTGGATGAGTATGTTAAGTTATTGGTGAGTTACTACAGATGAGCAAAAGAATCAACGCAAAAGCAAGAGGAAAATCTATAATATTCTTATTGTACATTTTTATTTTAACCACCTGACCTTTTTATGAGTTATTTCTTTGTAATTATTAGAATTCTTCCATTTAATAGTTCCAAGAAACTTACACCAGCATATCCAAATATCAAGTAGCCTTGTAATAACATTGACAAATATTTGCTAGTATTATACCCACTATAATTGAATGTTAAATACTTAATTTTTTGTCCAACAAATTCTAAGCGATCAACTTGTTGGTGAACTCAAGCAAATCTACTATTGTTTGGTGAGTAGTTTTTTGTCGCTTCTTCAAAAAAATATTTCTTATGAAATTGTCATCCATAACTTTTTAGTTATTGTGATTCCTATACTGATAATTATATCATTGTCCACATCGAATATAACTAAAATAACATTATTAACTAACGTGATGATATATTTAATTACATAATTACTATAATTAACTAAAATAATTAATTAACATAGTTAATTTATATAATTAATTAGAATAATAATTATTTAATATAATCAATTAATTAAAAATATATTTTAATTGTATATTATATAAAAATCTCATACTCAACAGTACATAATAAATCATCAAACAATATTAACAACTTCTCCACCAACACCTTTAACTAACATTTTCTCTTCCAATAGCTCTTGGATAGTTGTTTCAGGCAGTTCCAGCTTGTTGCTTCAAATGACCCAAATATTGGAAAAAATTATATATATAATGTATTACACAGTATGTACGTGGCATCTCACTAGCATAAATAATTACTACTTTTATATATATAAAACCAAAAACCACCCTATAAACCCCTTCCGCCGTGAGGAATGAAAACCGCAATAAAGCTGTCATTGCAAAGAAGATGATGTTGCACACTGCAATAAAGCTGTCATGGGAAAGAAGATGATGTTGCACACAAATGAAGAAGATGATGACGGAATCATGATAGTGCAGAGATAATGATCTTTGCAGTGGCATTGTTCTTCTTCAATCATTCGCATCATCAAAACAGAACTGTCTTTCATTGCTCAACTAACCATTCTTCAGCCAATTAATCTTTGATCAAAGACATAAATTCGTTGATAGGTCAAAGGACAACAAGATTTAAATAACATCCTAATATCTAAATATATTAAATAAATGCACAAAAAATTTAGTTCTTGATACAGAGTTCAATATTGAGTTCATGATATAAAACAACTGATCAGCGACTCAAATTGAGTATCTTTGACCTGTTATGAAAAAGGGTATACAAATAAGAAGAAGAAAATAAGTTGTAAACATCTCTTCCTAAAGCTGTCAGAAGCCTAGAGAATGAATTATCAAGCCATATGCAGGATCAAGTAGTAAGTATTAAATTGAGCCTAGCATAACGCATCCCAACATGGCTAGCACCAGGCCATCTTCTTTCTATGTGTGGCAAACATTATTGCTAGTTCCAATGGTATTTTTTTGTTTACATCAATGTTGAAAATAGCTTTTTCTTTTGCTATCAATGTTGAAAATGGTTTTTCTTTTGTTAAGTCTAGAGAAGATTTGACAAGGGAAGAACTTGCTGGAACAATGGGGCAAACAATTTCACCGCCATCAATGTAAATTTCAAAAATTAGTGAATTCCAAAACTGCGGCTATTATGTTGGTAGATCAGTATCATTGATTTTCTAGCAATCTGGTACGGAAATCTCCATCATTGCCATACTTTCTAGAGAGTTGTAAGTCATTTATGAAAACTTTCCATGCCAACATCTCTCAGTGTCTTAAGTATTTTTTCCTTATGTTGCTGCCTTCTACTGCCATGTTGAGAAGTGAGCTCCAACACTATGACCGATCAACTTTTCAATAAGAGGTCATTACCACTTTTCTTTCCCAACAGCTACTCAGATACAAGAATGCAGAATCAACATATGAACGAGCCAACAAAAGTCAATCAACTTCAACTCACTGAGAGTACATTCAAATTAGCTTTGATTCCAGTGGATGGACCATCAATACTCACACACAATGCATGTCCATCAATATTATATCATGAAATTAATCATGATAAATCTGACTTAATCTACAGTTCAATATTGACATTAAATTGAAGGTTCAATAAAGGTATTTTTGTCCTATGGGAAGCGTTAGCATCCTGTGTTAATTTCTTGTTTTATCTTGATAGCTGAAGTCCGTGGTGCACTCTATCAATATGGAAAAACTAAAAAAATGAGTAAAAAAATTCCTTATTATAGATTATACAAAAAGCTCATATTATATATATATATATGCCATGCTTCATACATATACATTTACCTTGAATTAAAATCTTCAAAAATTGTAATATCCATTCCCTATTTTTAGTAAAAACGTTTAAATCTAAGGTACAAAACTAAACTACTGCTTTCATGGAATTAGTTCATTTTAATGCTGTCTCAATATTTTGAATTTAACCATGCTTACCTGCACAAGTTCTTTACACATATTGAAACTGAGGCCCATGTCATAGCTCTCAGCATTGAGTCTCCAAGCTCGCGGAACAGATAAATTAGAGTCACTACATTCTGGAGTTTTGATCCCAATTTCAAACTTTACAGAAACACCAGGAAAGTTTGATTTCCATGCAATCCATTCCTGATCGTGATTACCTTGTGACTCACTACAGCAATTATGAACTTGAAAACTAACAAAGCCTTCACCATATGCACTTAACAGTTTATCAATCACATGAAGTATAGCATGGAATATTCTCTTCTCATCACCAACAACTCTATCAGGCACAGCATTATCAACCTGAACCCCAAAACCAAATCCTCTGCAATCACAAAGACACCTAGCAACACTGGCAGCCTCCTTGATCATAGAATGCAAATGAAATGATCTCATCTCTAGTGTCAATCTCTCACCGTTGATATTAGATATTTCCATTGCATCTGTTATCAAGGTCGAAACAACACCACTGGTTTTTGTTATAGTGTTTATGATAAGCCGTTGTTCGGAACTCATTTTTTCTCGCTGCATCATGGATAACAAGCCCAAAATTGAGTGTATTGGCCTTCTCATTCCCTGGCTCATTACCTTTTGGAAAGAATTTCTTGCTTCACTTGCCATCAGAGCATTCTTCTTTTCTTGCAGCAATGTCCGATTCTGCTCTGCAAGTTTCTCCCTCATTAACTGTGACTCCTCTAATACAGCGGCATGAGAAAGAGCAACAGCAACTTGATCAGCAATTACTTCAATAATTTCGAGCTCATGATGACTCCAAATCCTAGAATCTTCGCTGGGTAGAACCAGAACCAATATAGCATAAGAGGCTTGAACTAGCTCTGGTGTCCCGCCCTTGAAATTGGACACCTTCAGCATTGGCATCCTAATTGCTGCAATAGATCCAGGCTCGGGATCTCCCCCATTACTCACCAAAGCAAGTAAAGAATCCGGTCTAAGTATCTTTACACCCTTTAACCCATGCACTTCTACTACATCCCGATCATTAATGGGAATTTGCTCATACAATTCCATTGAGCGCCTTTGTCTCAACTCATGAGTCAAATTCATCATCTTATTGCATTCATCCGGCATCCATACTGCACAATTCTGCAGCCCAAGGGTTTTTGAAAGTTCAACCAAAGTTGTGTAAAGGATAGTATGCCGATCAAGGGACTTCCGAATCTCCTGTGTTAGCATTCTCACATGCCAACTTGCTTCCTCCTGCCTCTTCATCATTCCAACCTCCCTGTCCAATTCCCTAGCTTTTATTCTCAGAAAATTCTCCCTCACTTTCACTCTCAAAAGCTGAGGGATCAAAGTTAGAAGAGTGATCGTAGTCGCAAAGGAGACCAGTGCAGTGAAGAGCTTAGATATCGTGAGGCTCAACATCAAGATAAATGAGTGAGGTTCGTATGTAAACACATTGAGTAAATGAGTTAGTCCGCAAAGGACTATGAAGGCCCCAAATTGAAAAACGATCCATTTGAAGGGGAATAAATCGGAGCACGTTGCGAAATATAAGAGCTCAAGAGGTATGGAGAAGTATGCAGCCGCAATCAAGAAGTCGCTGACTTTCTGGCATTGAAGGATGGCTTCAGCACTGAAGAAGCCGTCAATATCACAATTGCAGCGAGGATATCCAGCCTCAATGGCCGATGCAGAAATCATTAATAACATAAACAGCAAGCCATGGCACAGCGCTCTCAACATTTGATCAGAAGAAAATTCATTCAATCCATTTATATAAAAGAATTATAAAGCATCCAAAATCACTTGGACTCCTGCAAGATCCTAGCTAATTCCTGCTCTTTAAGTCGCCTTCATGAGCCCTAAATCCATGTCAAACATATATTTATCAGACATTACCAAAAGGAAGAGTTAGCAGAAGATTAATTAAAGAGAATAAACATATATCGAATGCCTAAATCCCCAAGCGCTTCAGCAGTTCAAGCAGATGATTCCAGGATTGCGTTGTGACAGCGAAAGTTGTATAAAAAAAAGTTGAAAGTAAAGAAAGCAAATTAGATGATATACTCAAGACCATCAAACTATGAACAGCACAGGAAATGAATATCAAAATTTTACAAACCAAGTGATCGATATCGGCCTGGCATACGCAATAAAATGCCCAAAAGCCGAATCCTCAGATCTGAGAACAGGCAAAAGACACAAGTAATCCCGAAATTAACAAACTCGTGGGCATAAGAGCTTCAAGAAGACTAAACGATCGCATAACCAAAATCCAGATCGACCACATCATAAGATCCAGCGGGGGAAATGAAAACACCCGTACCCGTGAACCCACTTTTTCCCGAGTCCAGCAGAGAAGCGCGTGCGGATGCTGAGGACTTCTTCGATGTTCCCTAACCTTTTGCTTGATCTCATTTTAATTGAAAAAGTATCCGAGCAATGATACCCAGAAGCCGCAGGAAAGCGGGGTCGCTCTTTCCTAGTCAAGTTTGAATCGAGAAAACCTAGGAAGTGTGCCTCAGTTCGGCGCCCTTTCACTGACATTCCATTTCTACGTTCAAATGGATGAATTGGGGGAGGAAAAGTCTAGTCTTTTCGATCTTTGATCCAGCAAGCAGCGACAGGAGAGGGAGAGCGAACAAGCCGAGGGTACGAGAAGAGGTTTATAGGAGAAATACAATGAATGTAAGAAAAAAGTTCCGAAATATTTTTAAAAAGAAATTTTGTTATTTTCACTCCTGCTTCTCAGTCCTTCCTCGCCTTTAGTGACACGTAATTTTCGGCCACACTGCACGCCCTTGCGCTTTATGACACGTAATTTCTTTTCTATTTTTTTATCATAATTTTTTTTTTTTTAGAAAATATTATCTTTACACCATTATAACCTAAGTGATGTTTAGTTGAGTTGTCTTGCTTATGCCACATTGGAGCCACTTTGGATTGGAGCCGCTTAAACCTAATGCCTTCATCAGTCGCTCACACGCGCACGCTCTACTCTCCTCGCTTCCTTCGTCGGTCACTCGCGAGCTCTCCTCTGTCGGTCGCTCGCGAGCGCTCCTTTCCTACCTTCCTACGTCAGTCACTCCCACGCTCTCATCTTCTCGCTTCCTCCGTCGGTGGCTCGCAAGCTCTCCTCTCCTCGCTTCCTCCGTTGGTCGCTCGCACGCTCTCCTCTCCTCGCTTCCTCCATCAGTTCCGCTTAAAAGAAAGAGGTACAAACTGCATTTGATTTCTTTAATGCTGTATTTTCTTAGCTCTTTCTACTCCGGCTAACCATTTCTCTTGCAGGCGGTGTTTCGTCGACGCATTTCTGCAGAGGAAGTGATGTTGAATTCGGGTTTGTGATGCTAGGTTTATTTTTGTTTTTAATTTTTGATTGCGAGCCGTGTTGTTCGTTTGGATTGATGTGTATTGTGCAAACCTCTGTTATCTTAGATTGATAGTTTGTGCAAAACCTTAACTTATTTTGATTTTGTGCCAAAAGGTATGATCATGCAAAACATATTTTTAGGCATGTGCACCTTGTTTATTTTGATTTTGTCTGTGTTTGCATTTAAAGTCTTCTGTTGTTTATAGTTTGTTTTCTTTCTTTTTGCAGACCGAATTATAGTTCTATTTGAATTTTAGTGTTGATAATGCTGTGCCTCAATTTTTCCTTTTTGTACAAACTAGCAAAAAGGCATAATTGTTGTGAAAGAATAGGCAGAATTTAGCCTTTTCACTAACTCGAATTGCAATACATCATCTAACATTTTCACTTCACCAACACATTCATTCCTTAAACTCATGCAAAACATTGCTATTTATATGTGTTTGATGAAAAACAAAACCATAGTCATAAATGCAATTTCCTGTTTATGGGAGTTATGCATATCCATTTTGAATGTATTTAAGAGTTTTAGGATGTGCATGGCTGCCCGTCGTTGCGCCTTGGTGCCCTTGGGTGCATGTTTCATCTTCTGAAATTTGCTATAGACTAATGTTATTTATAGGCATTGGGCGCCAGTGTTGGCCTACATTGGCACCTCCATGGACAACAATTTTGATTTTATCAGTTATTTTTGTTTTTCAATAATACATTTTCCTTTATTCTTGTGACATTGTGGTTTTAATTGGGGATTTCATTAAGGTGATCTTGAACTCATCTATAAGATTTGGCATTTATCAATTAAGTAAAATGAAAAGATAATACTTGAATTGATGCAATTCTCGTTCATTAAAAGAGGGTAATAAGGTCATTTTAAGATTAAGTATAGACTAAAAATTTGCAGAATTAGCCTATTTTGGATTGATAGAAAATAGTTATGAATCCTATTGTTGTTATTATCTCATTTATATGCAGTATTAGTTTTGCTTTATCATCTGTTTATATTTTTCACTTTATGTACACATCAAGCAATTGTTTAATATAATTTTTATTATTTGAACAGATATTGTTATAGTAATGATTGATAAGAATACTAGCATAAAAAATTTGTTGCCTGTAGCAGGTGAATACCTAACAATATTTAATATGAATTTATTAAATATTGAATAATGATGCACTAATATTATTTATATTATTCAAGTAATTGTGGTACCCTTTAGATGTTGCATAATCATTGTGCTGTGATGAAGAGATTGTGAATATAAGTTGACCACTTTGGGCATAGTTATTGAGGTTAGAAGTTTGTTTTCACTTTAAAGATTAAATATTTTGTATATCCATATTTTTTACTAACTAGATTTGTTAATTGTAAGAGCATATCGATGAACGTGACAATATTTTAAGTGACACATAAGACTGTTTTATGAAAATTCCTCAAATTAGAATAAAATTTAATTCGATTGATGATGCTTTCAATTATTATAAATCATATGATTATTAGATAGGATTTAGTGTAAAAACTCAAGGTTGTTACCCAGCTTAATTTTAGCCTAATCATATCTTAATTATCATTCTGATAATTTCATAGTCTCGTTAGAACCAATCTCTGAAAAATTAGAGCAAATCGGAGCTTAATCAAATATTTTAGATTATGTTAATATTTAATTAATTAGAAAATTGAGGTATTTAATTTGACCTCAAAATCAAAATTCGACTTCACCATTGCGATCGTCACCCCCAAATTAGCTAGGGGTGATATTTTGGACGCGTTTAAAAGTATTCGGATTTTTGCGAATATTTTAATATAATTAAATGCACCGGAAAATAGAATAATTAAATAATCTTCAGAATCAAAATCCGACTTCGCCGTTGAATTCCTCACCCCTAATTTAGCTAGGGGTGAATTTTTGGAAATTTTCTGAGCGCACTCGTAAAATCTAAATTTTTTAATAAATCGAAAAGTTTGAAAAGGAATTAAGTATTTTATTTCTTATTTTTTCCTCTAATTTTTCTTTCCCCTCTCTCCTAGCTGGCTCCCAATTCGGCTGATCCCTCTCTCCCTTCTCCTTTTTTTCGGCTAACCCATTGCCTCCCCATTGTGCATTGATGGCTAAGGCCATCCCTCTCCTCCCCAGCTCATGATGGCCTCCCCCTTCCTTCTCCTCCTATAAATGGAAGCTCAGCTCTTCCTCTCTATTTTTGACTGTCAAGTTAAAGCTCCCAAGCTTCCACCATTCTCCCATTATTGAGCTTGGCGCTGAAGAAGAATAATAATAAGAAGTTCCTCCTTAAGCTTTCCAAGGTTCTATCTTTCTCTTCTAAAGGTTAAGGTACTCATTTGTTCTTCTTTCTTGTCTACTTCATGTTGCTATCATGATGTTTTGTATCTTTAGAAGATCTATGATTATATTTGGAAGTTATTGAGGTTCATTAAAGTATCATATTACTTTGAAAATCGCATGCTCTATTTTTTGTCCATTTTGTATACCCAAATATTTAACTCTATCGTTCATAAAGTTAGGATAATCTATTTGTGTCGATTTTGGTATCAATAAAAATATATCAAAAAGACATTTTCATTGCTATATGGCACCGCTCATGGAATGCTCTTGATTGTGAGTATTTAAACTTGAAATGTGACCCTTCACAGTTTTGCAAAGGCGAAATCACCATCATGAGCTACAGCGCGTCGTAGTGTCCGAAGCTCAAATAGTTTTTGCTGCAGCGGGCTGCAGCGTCATTTCAGGAAAAATTATATGAAATCAATAAATAAACTAATTGAATAGTAACCCGCAAGTTAAATCGCTGCGGTGCACCACAGCGCATCGCAGCGGCTGCAGCGTCATTTCGAGAAAAACTATAGGAAATCAATAGAAAAATTAATTGAATAATAACCCACAAGTTGGACCGCTGCAGCGCGCCATAGCACGCTCAGCGGGTCATAGAGTCATTTATAGAAAACTTTATGAAGCCAAAAAGAAAAATTAATTGAACAGTGTTTCCGCAAGTTGATCCGCCATAGCGCGCTGCAGCGCGCCGTAGCATCCAGCTCTCAGACTGGTTCTGCCGTAGCGTGTCGTAGCATCAAAAGCGCTGCAGTGCGCCACAACATCATTTTTTGCTGTCGCGCGTTGCAGCGCCCAGAATTTTCTAAAACTGCCCAGAAATGGCCGAAATGGCCAAAACTTCACTGTTTTTGTATTTTAAGGTTCATAGGATCCTGGTGTGACTGAATTATAATTAAGAATTGCATAAAATTTTGTGTAAAAAATCAACTTTGAAATACATCATTTATAATATGCGTTTAAAATCTCTTATAAAATTTTGGACCAAATATTAAAGAATATAGTCTTTGAATGCTTGTATTGGCTAAGTAAGTCTTAATAATCAAATTGCATGAAATCTAAATCTTTTAGAATTGTAATCAATTGCTAACCCCTTTAATTTAATTTAGAATTTAGTTAGCCTTAATTACCTTCTATATTATGTCATCTTTATATTTCTATGTTTTCATGATATTATGATGTACGTTAGAAAACTTTAACATTTAATTGAACATCTAAATGTACTTAAATTGACATTAAATAATACTTGAATGTAAGAATTTTAAGAACCTGATTAAGTAGATTATACTTAATCTAAATTTAAAGGTTAACATTAATAATACACCAATAATACAATGATTTATTATTGATCTTTAAATCAATCATTGGTCTTAATTTCAATAAGTCTAGGGGTTAAACCCTAACTTATCTTTATTAAGATCTAAATTATAATCACCTTAATCAATTAACTTGATTATAAGATAATGCAATTTACATTATTCCAATAATGTATATAATTTCATATTAATTTTAAATCATTGAATTAGAAATGCTAAGTTTAATATTAAATATGTGTGATTGAATCATTTGAATCTAAATGTTGGATCTTTGATTTTCTCTTATATAAGACTATTAGCATAAGATGGATAATAAAATTATAATAATTTATGAAATGATCTGTGAAGACCCACTTAAGTAGTAATAAGTGAAACCCTTAAATATCGAGACGCATTTTCAGATAACGATGGAGTTCCTGATAAGAACTCTAAAGTTAAGCATGTTCATGTGGGAGCACTCCCAGGATGGGTGACCTGCTGGGAAGTTATTTTCTGAGGGCAAAATTATGAGGCCTCCAAGCCAAAGCGGTCAATACCTTGGTGCTTAAGAGTTTGGGCTATTACAAATGGTATCAAAGTAAACCATAGGGTGTCAAATAAGAGCTAAGTGCCATACAAGGCAAAGTACCACTTCATGTGAGCAGCCTCTTGAACCCATGATTATACAGGTGCTACATGGTTGTGGGTACCTCTTGCGCCTATAGGGGTCATCTCTAATCCTATCTACCCAATGGATGATTCTTGGATCTGTGTGTGGATACTGACGAGGACGTTAGTTACTTAAGTTGGGGAGATTGTGAAGACCCACTTAAGTAGTAATAAGTGAAACTCTTAAACATTGAGGTGCCTTTTTAGATAACAGTGGAGTTCCTGATAAGAACTCCAAAGTTAAGCGTGTTCATGTGGGAGTACTCCCAGGATTGGTGACATGCTGGGAAGTTATATTCTGAGGGAAAAATCGTGAGGCCTTTCAAGCCAAAGCGAACAATATCTCGGTGCTTAAGAGTTTGGGCTGTTACATGATCTAACTCTAATAATATCCTTGATTCCATCCCATGATTGTAGAATAGAAAAAGATCAGATGAATTTTAATCATCTGATCTGATCACTTTAATCCAAGTCTATTTAAGTAAATTTTGAATATTAACTTAAGAAGTAGAAAAGTGAGATTTTAAGGATTTTGTTTTAAGATCGCTCTTGAAATGTTTAAAGACCTTAATTATTAATATATTGAGGTATAATAAACTTTTGTAATTTATTGAGATAGGAATCTTAGATGATCCTTCATAACCTTGAAGTTGATATTGATAACTCATGGTAGGAATCACCTAAAGCAGTTAGAATGGAACTTCCCCCTTGCGGTAGAAACTATTATTGAGTGATATTTTGATCACATTTTTGGAGCCTTGTGTAGGACTCACCTATTTAGCATAAGAATTGATAATTTTGATAAATCCTTGTTGATTAAATAGAATATTCTGAACCCAGATTATTGGTGGGGCATAGTAGGGTATACTCATAGTGCTGGATTATTTCAATAGTATTCAGGATTGGTTAATTCACTCCAATGTGTACTTATGACCAAGTGCTATCCCGAGGGATTAGACGAATACAGTCCCATTAAAGTAAATCTTCCAAGATTAAGAGTGTTATAATTAGTGAATAAGATCCTTAGTTTGAGATATAAACTGCGACCGGGTTCTGCCTCTTATCGTAGTCGCTTCGATATGTGCAGTTTAAGCAAACTAAGTATCATAAGTCACTTTGCGTATAACACTAATTATGCTTGTAATTATGTTATTTAACGGCTTAGCTTGAGATATAAACTGTGATCGGGTTCTGCCTCCTATCGAAGTGCGCTTCAATAAGTGCAATTTAAAACAAGCTAAGGGTTAAATCCAACTTTCTTGGAAACATGCTAAATATGTATATACAGCCTTCCCAACTAATGATTTTTAAGTAAACTCTCAACTTTAACCAATTACCAAACTAGAATATAGGAATTAGAACCCTTTATTTTAATAGAGTTCTACACAAAAGAGACCTTGAGTTCATTATTGGATTTCAAAGCATTTTTTGGATTTTTGGATTTATCTCATATAGCTTAGAAGCATGAGCATGAGCATAAGCATGATATTTGAGTACAGTGATGATGTATAAGTATTAGTGATGATTTATAGGTTACGAAATATTACATACATTGACTGTAAATTTTCAAGATGCATCGGCATCATAGTTCCTAACTGGATGTATGTATACATTTCACCGTATGACTCATAGTAGTTCAGTGATATTTTGGTTATATATCAGTAGCATACAGTATTGTTACATATTTAAATACACAGTTTCAGTAGCATACATCATAGTTTTACATGCTATTACTTAGTTTCAGATCCTTTACTATTTTTTTTTACTTTAAATATTCAGATTTTAATACAACTTTACTTTACTTTACTTTACTTCAATTTTGTATAATTTTATACAATTTTAATACTTTCAGTCATCTTTACAATATTACTGTAGATTTACTTTTATGTTAGAATTGTCTAACAGGGAGTACTTTTGGGATCCAACAATTTGCTAGATCTTGAGCAGTATATTGAACTAGGTCAAGAAAATACATAGGAGATTCAGGAGGAGCCCGTGGAGCACTAGTGGACTCTTCCCCAGCTTTACTTTTTAGCTTAATTTATTTTAGTTCAGTACTTAACTTTTATGTATGTGCTTCATTAAACTATTTGTAATAATTCTGGATGTATTTTTTTTTCTTTTCTCAGACGAATGTTTCATACAGCTTCTGAGATGAATATTTCTGGATATTTGCTTTAAGCTTCCGCACTTTTATATACTACTTATACTTAGTACTATGATGTGATCAGTATACTGAAAATACTGATATCTTATACATATATTGAATTTCTCATGTATTTTATATCTAATGTATGTATTGGTCTAATACTTAGGATAATGATATTACTCTTATCTCAAGTATTAGCTCTCAACCCTCCTTGAGGTTGAGTTAGCAGCCCTTCAGATGGATTCGATTTGCAGCTATTCAGGGAGACGGGGTATTCCTCCCCGAGTGGCGCGCCGCTCCACCGCCGATCTGTTTTACCTTTTGCGCGCGGGGACGAGGCGGGGCGCTACATTTGGAGTTAAGAAATGATTAAATTATAATTTTTATGATCATAAGTCGCGTTGTTTATTTACTTGCTCTAAAGAATGACACCTTAAGAATAACATTGGTTCTTCTAAGCTACGCTGAAAACCTATAGTACGCACAGAATGCAAAGCCATGTTGGTTATCGTTGATCTATGTTTGAATGATATTTGAGAGGTTCAATATGTGAATTTAGAGCATAACAAATAACTTGGACCCTGAAATGGTACGCTTCATGCGCTGTTTTCGTGAACAATCTATAACAGATCATAGACAACTTAACTAATAGATATGCTCCATGAGGCGCCAACTTTTATTTCTTATTTTTGTTATTCAAAAAAATAGAATCACCGAAAGCCGAAAGTTGAATGAAAAACAGTTCAATTATTCTATATTTCTCTTTTCTTACAAAAATTCATTATTTCTAAACTTAGGCTACTCATAAATACTTGTGAATTTTTTTTTCTAATTTCAATATATATATATATATATATATATATATATATATATATATATATATATAATTTGGCTAATATATTTTGATTGTTTGTATTAAAATAAGATTTAAATATTATGATTGATGTGTAAATATATGATTGATGTAATGTATTTTTTGCTTAAACTATTATATAAATAAAATAAAAAATAAAATTTTATTAGTGATGAATAATGAGTGGTTAAGACTTTAAGATTTATTATCTCAAATATTGAGTTCAAATTTTATTGAACACATAAATACTTAATTATTAATCACTTGGGCAAAATAATAGCAAAATCCCACGTTGAAAAGGTGGCTAAAAATCTTAAGAAATTCATGAAAAATAAAAAGGTCGGAACCAAATGATGTGTGGGCGCCCCAAATGCGTCATTGTTTATAATGATATTTTTTTGGCTTTTTGTGTTTTAACAAATAAAAAAATAAAGATCTTCATTAATAAAAAAACAAAAATCTTGTATCATTTATTTGTTAACCAAATAATTTTCTCTAGTGGGTTAAATAAGCTTTTAAAAAATAGAATCATGAATATTTTTTTTGAATGAGGAAAAAAAATATATATATATATATATATATATATAAAATATTAAAATTATTAATATTAAATATATTTTTTTTATGAGACTTATATAATAAAATAAAAAAAATAAAATATTTTTTTATGTATATTATTTTCATATAAATATATATATATAATATTAAAAGAAAAATATTATGTTTAGGAATATACATCAAAAAAATATTTCAGATTAATAGAAAATTTTATTTTTTTTAATTCTTATACATAAATTTCACAAAAAAATATATTTAATTAATAATCTACTTATATATTAGATTGATACATCATCTATATATTTTAATATATATTAGTGTAGTTAAAGGAAGAGAATCTGTCTATTAGATTTCAATGAAACTAATAATAATAATAATAATAATAATATGAAATGAAAAAAATAATCATAAATACTTTTATTTTTCAATTCGATTATATTAATTAGCTCTCACATAATTCTTAAATAATATAAAATAAGAAAATATTTACAAAAAAATAAGAATTATAATTAATTTTATTTGTTGGCTATAAAAAATATGTATTTTAAATTTTAATTTTATTTGTTGGGTTATAAAAATATAATATTTAGATCTGCTAATCTGAAATCTATAAAACTTATTTAATAGAATTTGAATATTTATTTATTCATATTAAATAATATAAATATTATTTTTAAAAATATATTAAAATAATATTCAAATTTTATTAAATAAATTTTATTTAGATATCACATCAATAAATTTAAATATAAATAGTATTCCTCTTATAAAAATATTTTAAATGTTTTGATATATAATTCTTAAATATCTTCCAAAATAATTTTGAAAAATATAATTTATATTTTTATCAATTCAATTTTGTACAAATAAAAAAACCTTGTAAACATATATATCTTAAATTAAATAATCACTATATATATATATATATATATATATATATATATATATATATATATATATATATATAACATTTTTCTACTATATAACTTTTTTTATAGTGCCTTAAATAAATATAAGCAAAAAATATTGTATTTGTATAATATGCATTTCCTATAAACTTTTATTAATTAAAAAAAAAATTGAAGGTATCGCTTAATTCATTTAACCAAGTAATACAAACTTACGTACAAGAATTAATAGGACCAAGAAAATGACCCAAATACCAAAAGCTCAATCACCAAATTGAAGAGCCTACTTAATCACATTCTATCTCACAACAACCAATCAAAATAAAACTAACAAAAATTATGCGATAAATATTCACAAAACAATCAAAAGTATAATGAAAAGTAAATGCCCTCTAAATCAAGTTATAATTCTTGTTTTAATAAGTTCTAAATATCATTATGAGCAAATATTAAAAATTTAGGATTCCTCAGAACTCGATCGGACCAATTGATTATTTAATTAATATTCAAATCAAAAATTGATTGCATTTGTTAATTTCCTCGCACCCAAATTAGCTACGAGTGAATTTTTGGGAATTGTTTGAGACCATTTAAGCCTAATTTTGATTTAATTTAAATTGGGAAATTTGCAAAATTAAAATTATCAATTTGCCTAATTGAATTTCTAACCCTCCAACAATCGGCTAAGCCCGGATTTGTTGTGCGGACCGTGAGCGAGCCGCTATGGAAATTCGTCCACATGGGAACCAACACCAGCACCATCTGGCAGTCCATCCGCATTGATCTAATGGTCCAGATACCATTCGCGATCAGTATCGTTCCTGTAAAATACTAAAGTATGTTTTCAAGTTCAGACCTCATAATTTAAAAACAGAGTCTGCCATTGGACTCAGTAACTCCAAATTGACTAAGAGTGTTATTATGGGAATTATTGAAAATCATTGATTTTCCCAGATATTTTCGATCACTCAGAAATTTTCGTCAAAATAGGAATCCAATTTAAGTCAAATAAAAATATAACAAAAATATAATAAAAATATTCACTTATAATACATATTGAAAGGATCCTACTGCAAAAATTTGAGCGCATTTGGGATCCTGAATTGTCCTGAATAAATTCATGAAGTATAAACTTTAAAGAATAATAATATGAAAAGTATAAATCGGAATTTAGAAATTTTTATATATCTAAGTTAAGCATCATATGAGGATGCTATGTTTCAAGTTTCGTTAATTTTTGAATTTCCGATTTATCATAATTAACTTTCTAAGTTTTTCGCTTAAAAATTAATATAAAATAAAATAATTGTTCAAATTCAATTATTTTTAAATGCGTGCGTTCATCTCGTTGAGACGGTCGTTTCGATACCAAGTTTGTAATTTTTGGAACTCAAATGACTCCGAATCTTGGCTCAGAAATTACAGCAGTTTATTTCAATCCAACGGCTAATAAGATCCTAGATTTACTTATATAATCTTATCTCCTCAAAATCTAATTCCTCCTTATCTAATTCTCCTTCAGCCGAAAAAAATCCCTTACGCAAGCCATTCGCTCGACCGACACCTCCTTCCATTCGCTCACCCTCACGCACGACGCGTGGCTCGATCCCCTCCCTCTCGCACGACAACTACCCCCTTCTCTCTCCCTTATCTCATCATACGAGGGTTCCTACGGGGATAAGAAGGAGTCATAGGCGAGACCCGAGGCAAAGGAAGGCAGCAGCGAACCCTAGCCAATCCTACGCTGATTCTCCTCCATCTGGCCGTACCTTCTCTCGCCGAGTTCCTCTCTAACCGAGAGCCTTCCAAGCCAACACCTTCACCCGATCGAGCCCTCATCCACACCTCCTCCTTTCAGCATCGTTAAGGTACTTTACTTCTTTTCTATTTTACTCTATTACCATTTAATAGGTGTAATAGTGAACTCTAATTCGATTATTGAACTTCATAGAATTCGAATGAAACCTCCCAGCAATCGTTCACTTAGTTTGAAATGCCGCAAGTTAGGTTTTCACTCTCTATTTATTATTTTGATATATTATCATTCATTACATGTTCAAATGTTCTTCATTAATTGAAATAAGATAGGTAAATTTGATTTAGTGAATGATAGATAAATCTCATCAAACATCCTTATCTTGTTAATGCTGTATACTTAAAACAAATAAGGATTCTGAAGAAAAATAAATACCTTGCTGCTCTTGAGGAAATATAAATCTAGAAAATAATTTGTCTATTATGTATTTCCTGCCCATTCAACAATGGTTGAAGTTTGTTTATAATGGGTCAAAATGAATTGACTATGTTTACTGTGTTTTGTTATAACTGATTTATGGCTAAAATATTATGGTATTTGTTAAACGTTAATGTTGATAAGATGTACAAATCATAAGTTCTTTGTAGTCCCAATAAAGTTGAACAATGTCTATAACCTTGATTAGTTGTGCTCTCTAATTTCTTGGTTGTTTAATTCTTTAACTATGTTTTTGGAAAAATTCTTTGTAATATCCCTTATTTGAAATCATAACTGTAATGCTTCATTTTGTGTAATATTTAGGTAAGATTAATTCAATTTTATGAAGCTGTAATGAGAAATTTTATATTTTGAAAACCTTTAGATTAAGTGCAAAATTGCTCATCGCATTTGTTTTTCTATGTTAGCATCATAATAGCTCTACATCAATACCTTTAAATCTCGATAGAGATAAGCATGTATTGTTAAAAGAAGGCTGTCTTTTTTCTTGTTTTCCTTGTAAAATGGATGCTTTATATAATGAGGTTGAATAAAGGACAACTTGATATTCTTATAATTATACTTTTATTTTAATGATATGGCTGAATTATCAAGAATCATTTGAGTCATTTTAATTACATCTTATCCCATATGCATTGAGAAGGCAATAGTGCTATATACTGGTTGGCCAAATTTCATGACATCATTCTCACTTTATTAGAACTGGAGGCATATTTCTTTTTAGAAACTACTTTATAACTATGCGATATTCGTATATGTGCTAGTAATTACCAACAATTGCTTTCGAACTGATTTTCATCAATACTCAACAAGCTGCTATAAACTAAATCGAAAATTTATCTCTTGATTAAATTGCATATTTATTTTTGGATATGTGCTAATCATTCATGTTAATCTTAAACCTGCCTTGTTAGATTAAAGAATGTCTCTAAATGTTATTTCTAGTTTCAGTGTTATGTTTGTTTTTATAACTTAATGTAGTTTTATTTCCTTTATAACAAATTGGAGTTAATTGAGTTGTTGAATTTTGCCTATCACAAGAAGTTGTAAAGCAATTACTTAATATTAGCTTCAGTTACGCTAAATTTCAGAAATATTATGGCGATTGTTTATATTGAGAGTAAAAGAAAATCATAAAGTATGTGAATCATGCTTGCTTAATATTTTGTTGCTGTATATTCATCTCTCTAAAGATTAAATATTGTATTATATTCATTCTAAAAATTTGGCAATCATTGAAATTTGAAGTACCATAAGTTGATTCTAATACCTTCTATTGAAATGAAATTTTATAACATAATAGATGTACTGTTAAAAAATATTGTGCGCCATTATTAAATGGAAACGTTATTGTACATTTTAAACTGATCAATTGTATTTGAGCACTATACAAATATGAGTGTATATATATATATATATATTAAGGAACCTTACCTTTTCAATTCTTGTAATCTTGCTAGGGAAAGTTCAAAGATATATGAAGAATTTGCTTTGTGGTCAATAAAACATTCTTAATATGTGATATCAAATGATCAAATACTACTAAAAGTGTTGCCATGTATTTTTCTAAATTGAGATCAATAAGATCATAAGTGGTTCAAAGGTTACTATTATTTGTAACAAGATAAATCAAAATGCTGTCATATACTAAGAAATTAAAAGTTGCCATTCATATTATACAGTTGTTGCCATTCATATTATATAATTGCTGTCCTTTATTTATTACAAATGCTATTAGTCATATCCATGTGATCATGATGTCATCTTTAATATTACAAGATCATAAGTGAATCAAAGTTAATATTAAATGTAATTCAATGTTGTCAAATGCTGCTACTTAAATAAAAATTAATATTGAAGGTCGTTGTAAGGATCATAAGTTATAATTTTAAGATTTAGTAAGTAAAGCCATATGAACTTAAAGTGAGAATTATACATAAGGGATTGATTGCTACCATACCATAAGATATCATTTGCTATTTATGAATTTATGAGAGCAAGTGATGCCATTAGGAACTTAAAATGCTACTACTTTAGTTAAGAAATTTATAAGTTGTTATGTGTTTTAATTGCTGTCCTTTACCTTACAAAGATATAAATATTGTCTTAAACTTGGATCCAAATGTTATCATTATATAAAAAGTGTAATAATAAAAAGTATGAAATAAACTGCTGCCATTACTTTAGTTAAACTGAAAATGAATAAACGCTATCACTATCTAAATAAATTCATATGTGCTGCCATTTATGTTAAGTACTGTCATATTATCAAGTGTTGTCTTAATATAGGAAAAATTAATATGATCATTTCCTTAATTATATGCTAAAATCAAATGCTGCTTTTAAATTAATTCTTGTTTCTTTATATTAAATTGATAACTTTAACAATGAATCTTTGCAGGATAAGTTGTAAATACAGAATTGCTAAATTAAATGCTATGTGTGAAAAACCACATAAGCTGCCTTATAAATGCTAAATTTTACTTCTACATTTTATATAAACTCATTTGGTATATGTGAAATTATTGTAGAATTGGAAATGAGCAGTCCTGTAAAAAGGACTGAACTCTATTTTTAGAACTGAAATTTAACTCTATTCTTAGAAATGGAATTAAACTCTATTTTTAGAACTGGAAATGAACAGTCCTATAAAAAGGACTGAACTCTATATTTAGAATTGGAGATTATTTGTGTAAATTGGAAAATTTGAACAAAAACAAAGGAGACTCTGCCGAAATTTTTAAGAATTTTAGGATTTAGAAAATTTATAGGAAATATAGATGTTTTTACATGTTTCTAAAAGTTTTATATAGAGAATTTTAAATATTTACTTCATTTGAAAGTATTAGTCATAAAATAATCAATTAGAAAAATCCAAATATCAATATCATAAAAACATATAATTACAAATCATGAAGCATTAAATTAATAACTCAAACTACTTTTGGCAGATCAAACAAGTTAAAATTGGTTGATTTTGAATCAAAACAGTCAAGTACGCAAATTTACTTATAAGTTTTATTTCAGTATTCTTATTTGAGCCATTTTCCATTTGAGTATTATTTATACTGCTTACCACTTTATAATCTGCAAAAGAATGATATCAAATATCATATAATAAAAAGTTGAAATAATGAATATATTATTGTGGTGTTTGTCTTTGGAGGGTGGAACACAACACTGAGAATCTGTACAGATTGGGCCAGCTAGCAGCCCCTGGGAGTTATATGGAGGGATTTATCCTGTTGCAGGAAGTAGACAAATCCAGAGGAAAGACACACCAAGAATTATTATTTGAGTAAGCTATCGACGGGTGGCGAGATAAGCTTCCTACAGGTTATGCCTATGGGTTTACCCATTTGGGCTCAGGAGTCTCTAGACTCGCCTTATTGTTATAAATGCTTTTGATAGAATTTATTTCATATATGTTGATTTTCACAGCTATTTTGCAGGGAAGAAATTGAATTTAGCAATTGCTTTATTTATATGCAGATTTTCAGTCATTTTCATATGTGATTCATACATATTATAGGATGCTAGATTTATTCTTAAAAGAACAATTTGCGTATTCCTACCTGACTGGTAAACTGTAATTTTTTTTAAATTTTGATAATTAAAAAACTTTGAAGATCTGCCAAAATAATAAAAGAAAAGAAGAAAAGAGAGATATGATATATGAGCAGTGAATAAATTTTCATTGTAAATATCTAAACTGTTGTAAATTCATATGTGTATGGCTCTTAATGTAAATATAGATATTCATGTATTTTATTTTCTTTATTTTCATAAATGAATATTTCCAATTATATGAATCATTCTTTAGAGACTTTCGAACTTCGGTCCCTAGTCGTCACAGTTCCGCTTTTCCATTCGATAAATCAAACGATTGAGCAAGCTCCCGGCATTGGAGAACCCATTGTACAACCGCGAAAGAGCTTGCCCCCACGCCCTCGAACGATTGCTAACCATTTACCCATGGAAGCATGACTCTCCTGACTGGTCACCAGGGCTGGAGTGTAGCGCCCCGCCCCGTCGCCACACGCAAAAGATATGTATAATCAGTTCGGCAGTGGAGCAGTGCGCCCATCGGGGAGGAATAACCCGTCTCCCCGAATAGCTAAAAGTCAAGCCCGTCTGAAGGGCTGCTGACTCAACTTCAATGAGGGTTGAGAGCTAATACTTTAGATAAAATTAGTATACTTATCCTAAGTATTAAGCAAATACATACATTAGATTTAGAATACAATATGAATCCAATATATGTATAAGATATTAGTACTTCCAGTATACTGATTATATCACAATACTAAGTATAAGTAGTGTATAAACAAAGTACGGAAGCTAAAAGCAAACATCCATAAATATTCATCACATAAATTGTATGAAAATATTCATCTCAGAAAAGAAAAGAAAATACGTATAAGATATCAGCATTTCTAGTATACTAATCACATCACAATACTAAGTATAAGTAAAATCTAACAGAGTGCGGAAGCTTAAAGCAAACATCTATAAATATTCATCGCAGAAGCTATAAGAAAACATCCATCTCATAAAAGAAAAGAAAATACATCCAGAATTATTACAAATAGTTTATTGAAAAATTGAAATAAAACTAAGTACTGAACTGAAAATATTAAGCAGAAAGTAAAACTGAAGGAGAGACCACTAGTGCTCCACTGGCTCCTCCTGAATATCCTGGGTGTCCTCCTGACCAGGCTCAATATATTGCTCAGGATCTAGCAAATTGCCGGATCCCAAAAGTATCCCGTGCTAGACAATAAGTCTAACACATCGAAACTAATCTAAACAGTTCTAGTTATTCATTTAACGTTTACATAATATAATTAAATCTGCAGAAATACTGTAAATGTAACTGAAAATATAAAACTATATAAAATTGTACAAAACTGAAGTAAGGTAAAGTAAAATAGAACTGTAACTGTATACTAAAAATAAATCAAAATAGTACTGAATCTGAAGCTGAGTAATCATGTGTATAACTATACTGTATGTCACTAAAACTGTGCATCTGAATATGCCACAATAATGTATACTATTGATGTGCAACCAAAATATCACTGAACTATTATGAGTAATACAGTCCAATCTATACATACATCTATTTGGGAATACTGCTTACGGATGACACTAATATATCATAAAATTCCCCAGTCAATATATGCAACACTCCGTAACCTATAAATCATCACTGATACTCATACATCATTCTGATACTCACACGTCATATTTATGCTCATGCTCATGCTTATGAGATAAATCCAAAATTTAGAAAATGCTTGAAATCTGATAATGAATTCAATGTCTCCATTGTGCAGAATTCTGCAAAAAGGATTCTAACTTCTAAGATTATAACTATGATAATTGGTTAAAGTTGAGAGTTTACTTGAAAATCATTAGCTGGGATGATTGTATACACATATTTAGCATATTTACAAGAAAGATGGATTTAACCCTTAGCTTGTTTAAACTGCACTTATCGAAGCGCACTACGATAGGAGGCAGAACTCGGTCATAGTTTACATCTCAAGCTAAATTGTTAAATGTTTTAATCACAAGCATACTTAGTGTCCTACACAAAGTGATTTGAGATACTTAGTTTACTTAAACTGCACTTATCGAAGCGCACTATGATAGGAGGCGGAACCCGATCGTAATTTACATCTCAAACTAAGAATCTTGTTCATTAATTATAACACTCTTAGTCTTGGAGGATCTACTCTAACGAGATTGTATTCGTCTAATGCATCAGAATAGTACCTGATCATAAGTTCACATTTGAGTAAATCAACAAATCCTGAATACTACTGAAATAATCAAATACTATAAGTATACTCTACTATACCCAACCAATAATCTGGGTTCAGAAGATTCTATTTAATTAATAAGAATTTATCAAAGCTATTAATCCTTACTCTAAATGGGTGAGTCCTACCTAAGGCTCCAAGGGTGTGATCAAAGGATCACTCAATGTAGGTTACTACAATAAGAAATAAGTCATATTTTAAATACTTTAGGTGACTCCTACCACAAGGTATCAAGTTCAACTTCTAAAATTATGAAGGATCATCTAAATTTCCTATCTCAATTAGTTACAAATGTTCTTTCTACCTTAATGTATCAGTGATTAATATCTTTAAGTATTTTAAGAATAATTATAAAGTAAGACCCTTAAGATCTCACTTTTCTACTTCTTAAGTTAACATTCAAGGTTTACTTATTAGTTTTGGATTGAAGTGATCAGAATAGGTGAATAGAATTCATCTTATCCAACTCTATTCTACAATTATGGGATGAAATCAAAGATATTACTAGAGTTAGGTCATTTCATCAATTATTATAGTTTTATTATTCATCTTATGCTAATAGTCTTATATAAGAGAAAATCAAGGATCTAAAGTTTGGATTCAAATGGTTCAATCACACATATTTAAAATTAACCATAGCACTTCTAATTCAATGATTTAAGATCAATATCAAATCATATGCATTATTGGAATAATGTCAATTGAATTATCTTACAATCAAGTTAATTAATTAAGTGATTAAGGTTTAGATCTTAATCAAGACAAGCTAGAATTTAACCCCTAATTTTTCTATCATTAAGATCAACATTAGTTTAAAGATCAATAACAAATCAATGTATTATTAGTATATTATTGATGTCACACTTTAGGTTTGGATTAAGTATTATCTACTTAATTAAGTTATCAAGATTTTTATGTTCAAATTTAGTTTACATATCAAGATGTCCTATTTAAATATTAAAATTCTCTCACATACATTCTAAAATCATAAAAGCATAGATATGCAAGTTTGATATAAAATGGAAAGTAATTAAGGCTAACTAAATTCTAAATCAAATCAAAGAAGTTAGCGCTTGATTACAAATCTAAAAGACTTAGGTTTCATGCCATTTAGTTGTTAAGGTATATCTATTTAATATAAGCATATACGGGTTCTATTATTTAACAATTAGCATAATACTTTTAATGTACATGAGAGGTTTTGAGCATTTGATCAAAGTGACAAAGTTCAAACTTAATTTTAATATAAAATTTTATGTAATGTTCAATTTTAGTTAAAATAGGTTCAAATTTGATATTATTAAGTCTCACTAGAATTCTAGGGACTTTAAAATATAAAAACAGGAAATTTTGGCTATTTCAGCCAAAACTGGTCAGTTTTACAAGAAATTCTATGCATTTTTCAAGTTTGGGCGCTGCAGCGCGCTCGAGCGCTTTTAGCGCTGGCGGCTGCGGCCCACTGTGGCCGCTGCAGCGCGCTACAGCGCGCTATAGCGATCCATTTTGCAAAACACTGTTTAAATAATCATTTTTCTGATTTCCTAAGGTTCCTCATGAAATACCGCTACAGCGCGCTGTAGCGGTCTACTTTGCAAATTTACTGTTTAATTACTTTAATATATGTTTTTACATGTTTCTGCCAAACTACCGCTGCAGCCCGCTTTCAGGCGCTGCAGTGCGCTACAGCGCCAGACGGTGATTTTTGCTGGGATGAAACCTGGAAGGCTTATTTTTAAGCTCAATTACTCTCAATCCAGAGTGTTCCATGAGCGGTGCTATATATCAATGAAAATGTCTTTCCGATACCTTTCCATTGACACCAAAATTGGCACAAATGCAGCATTCTAACTATACAAAAAATGTAAATAAGTGCACTGATATGCAAAATAGATGAAAACAGAGCAATTTTCTTTGATGCTTTTAAGAGCCTTAGTGACTTCCATGCATGCTTATGAACTTTTAAAGATATATTCAAGTATTATAATCAACATGAGGAAGATAAGGAGAGGAGCAAATGGGTACCTTTTTATCCTTGGAATGAGTGAAAGAAGAGGAAAATGGTACCCTGCTTCCTTCAAGATCTTGAAGTGGAGCCTTCTCTTTCAGCACAAGTGCAGCAAATGAAGAAAAGGATGAGGAAGGTTTAGCAAGAAGAGGAAAGAGGAGCTTAGATCCCTTCTTAAAAGAGAAAAGGAGGGGAGGCTCCATCATGGTTAGAAGGCTAGGTGAGGGAAGAGGCATGGGAGGAAGGACATGAAAGGGATGGCCAATCAATTTTTGTGAGGATGGCCAGCTGAAAATGAAAAGGAGGAAAGAGAAGGTAAATACAAAATTAGGAATGATTAATTATTATTCCTAATATTTATATGTTAAAAATTCGGATTAATTAAATGTGCTCCAAAAAATCTCAAAAATTCACCCATAGTTAATTTGGGCTGAGGAATTCAATGGTAAAGTTGGAATTTGATTCCAACGATTATTTAATTTTGCTAATTTTCGGGGTATTTAATTATGTTAAAATATTGACGAAAATTTGACGACTTCCAAACACGTCCAAAATATCACCCATAGCTAATTTGGGGGTGACGATTGCAATGGAGATGCCGGATTTCGATTTCGAGGTCAAAATAAATACCTCAATTTTCTAATTAATTAAATATTAAAATATTCCAAAATAATCGATTGGTCTCTAAATTACTCCAAATCTTCAGGGTTTGGTTCTAATGACTAAATGAACTTAATGGAATGATAATTACGATACGATTGGTCTAAATTCAAGCTAGATTACAATCTTGGGTTGTTACACTCCTGACCTAGCTCAATATAATGCTTAAGATCCAACAAATTGCCTGATCCTAAAAATACCCCATGTTAGACAATAAGTCTAACACATCGAAACTAATTTAAACAGTTCTAATTATTTATTTAACATCTACATAATGAATTTAAATCTGTAGAAAAACTGTAAAAGTAACTGAAAGTATAAAACTGTACGAAACGGAAGTAAAGTAAAGTAAAATTGAACTGTGAACTAACTACTGAAAGTAAGCCAAAAATAGTAATAGATATGAAACTGAGTAATGATCTGTAAAACTTATGATGTATGTCACTGAAACTGTGCATCTGAATATGCCACAACACTGTATGCACTGATATACAACTAAAATATCACTGAACTGTTATAAGTCATACGGTCCAATGTATACATACATCCAGTTGGGAACTGCGATGTCGATACATCTAGAAATTCCTCAGTCAATGTATGCAACATTTTGTAACCCATAGATTATCACTGATACTCATATGTCATTACCGATACTCAATATCATGCTTATGCTCATGCTCATGCTTCTAATCTACATGAGGTAAATCCAGAAATATGTTTAGAAATTCGATAATGAATTCAAGGTCTCCATTGTGCAGAATTCTGCTAAAAGGATTCTGACTCCTAAATTCGAATTCGATAATTAGTTAAAGTTGAGAATTTACTTAAAAATCATTAGATGGGATGATTGTATACACATATTTAGCATATTTGCAAGAAAAATAGTTCTTAACACTTAGTTTGATTAAGCCACCTTAACGAAGTGATATTCGATAGGAGGCATCACCTAATGACAATTTGTATCTCAAGCTAAGCTATTAAGATGCCCAACTCATAATCACACTTAGTGTCCTAAAGAAGGTGACTCGAATTACTTAGTTTATTTAAGCCACACCTATTGAAGCGATCTTTGCTAGGAGGTATCATCCGATGTCGATTTGTATTTTAATCAAATTAAGGAATGAGTCCCTATTCATAACACTCTTAGTCTTAGAAGATTTACTTCAACGGAACTGTATTTGTCTAATCCCTCGGGATAACACCTGATCATAAGTCCACATTGGAGTGAATCAACCAATCCTGAACACTATTGAAGGAATCCAGTACTATGGGTATATTATACTATACCAACCAATAATCTGGGTTTAGACAATTCTAATTAATCAATAAGGATTTATTAAAGCTATTAATCTTTACTCTACATGGGTGAGTCTGATATAAGGCTCCAAGGGTATGATCCAAATATCACTCGATGTAGATTGCTACCATAAGGAATAAGTCCTATTTTAAGTACTTAGGTGATTCCTACCACAAGGTATCAAGTTCAACTTCTAAAGTTATGAATGATCATCTAAGTTTATACTTCAAAAAGTTACAAAAGCTCTTCCTACCTCAAGATATCAATAATTAAGGTCTTTAAATATTTCAAGAATGATCCTAAAGTAAGACCCTTATGATCTTACTTTTCTTCTTCTTAAGCTAACATTCAAGGTTTATTTACTAGTTTGGGTTAAAGTGATCAGATCAGATGAATAAGATCCATTTAATTATTTCCTATTCTACCATTATGGGATGGAATCAAAGATCTTATTAGAGCTAAATCATTTTATAAATTATTATAATTTTATTATCCACTTTATGCTAATAGTTTTATATAAGAGAAAATCAAAGATCTAAAGTTTATATTAAGATGATTCAATCATACAAATTTAATATTAACCTTAACACTTCTATTTTAATAATTTAAGATCAATACTAAATCAGATGCATTATTAGAATCATATCGATTGAATTATCTTGCAATCAAGTTAGTTGATTAAGTGATTAAAGTTTAGATCTTAATCAAGAAAAATTAGGGTTTAACCCCTAACCTTTCTACCATTAAGACTAAATGTTAATTTAAAGGTCAATGACAAATCAAAGTGTTATTAGTATATTATTGATAGCAATTTCAAGTTTAGATTAAGTATCATCTACTTAATCAAATTATCAATATTCTTATGTTCAATTATAGTTTAATGTCAACTAAGTACATTTAAGTGTCCAAGAAAAATATTAAAGTTCTCTAACATACATCATAAGATCATGAAAACATATAAATGTAAAGATGACATAAAATTGAATGTAATTAATGTTAATCAAATTCAAAATCAAACCAAAGGAATTAGCACTTGATTACAAATCTAAGTTTTATGTCATTTAGTTGTTAAGACATATCTATGCAACACAAGCATTCAAGAGTTCTACTATTTAGTATTTGGCACAAAAATCCGTAAGGCACATAATAGGTTTTTGCATATGTCATAAATGGCAATTATTCAAAGCTGATTTTTCAATTATAATTTTATGCAAATCTCAAAATTAACTAAAATAGGTTCAAATTTGATATAATTCAGTACCACTAGGGTCCTAAGGACCTTAAAATGCAAAACAATGAAGTTTTGACCATTTCAGTCAAAACTGGGCAATTTTCAGAAAATTCTAGACATTTTTTGCAATTTTGGGCGCTACAGCGCGCTTTGGCGCGCCGTGGCGATTTTAGCGCTGCGACACGCTGGAGCACTCTCAGCGTTGCGGCCCACTGGGGCGCGCTATAGCGCGCTGCAGTGGTCAAACTTACAAAAATACTGTTCAATTAATTTTATTTTTCTAACTTCCTAAAGTTTTCCTAAAATTCCGCTACAGCCCGCTGCAGCGCGCTACCATTTTGCAATTTACTGTTTAATTAACTTATTAATTGATTTATAAGATTTTTGTTAAAATGGCGCTACAGCCCACTGCAGCGGCCCGTTTTGCAACTTTGGGCGCTGCAGCGCCAGACGGGGATTTCGCCAGGATGAAACCTGTATAGCCTACTTTTGAGCTCAAATACTCCCAATCTAGAGCATTTCATGAGTAGTGCCATATATTAATGGAAAGGTCTTTTCGATACCTTTTTATCGACATCAAAATCGGCACAAACGGAGCATCCTAGCTATACAAAAAATATAGATACAGGACAGGGTATATAAAATGGACGAAAACAGAGCATGCATTTTTCGAATAAATGAGCTACCTCAATGAGCCTTAATGGCTTCCATATATGTTTATAGACTTCTAGAGATACATTCAAGCATTGTAATAACATGAAGGAGATAATGAGAGGAACAAATGGGTACCTTAGCCTTGCAAGGAGTGGAGGAAGGAGGAACCTTTGCTTTCTTCAAGAACTTCGAAGGAAGAGACCTCCTTTTTAAGCACAAGGGTATTAATGGAGGAAAAAAGGGGAATGCTTCAGCAAAAAGAAAAAGGAGAGATGAGCTTCTCTTTAAAGAGGAGAAGAAATGATGAAAGGAATAGGCCATCATAAGCATAGGGAGCTAGGATGTGAAGGGAGGAGGAGAGGTCATCACTAATCCACCCAAAGGGCATGGGGGCACCGGATGAGGTGAGGGGGCTGACAGGATGCAATAGAAAATTAAGGAAAATTATAATTTGGGGACTGAATAATTACTTAATTATTTTCCTCAATTATTTAAAAATTCAGATTTTTGAAACGCACTCTAAAAATTCCCAAAAATTCACTCCTAGCTAATTTGGGGGTGAGGAACTCAACGGTGAAATTGGATTTAGATTATGATGATTATTTAATTATTTCATTTTTCGGTGCATTTAATTATATTAAAATATTCACAAAAATTCGGTGACTTCCAAATGCGTCCACAACATCACTTATAACTAATTTGGGGGTGATGATTGCAACGGCGAAGTAGCATCCTGAAAAAGTTATACTGAAATATGTAGAACTGAATATATATTAAACTAGTATCCTAAACATACAAGTACTAAATAAAAGCTAAAGTGAAATAATTATAAAAGTATGCAAAAAACTGTAAGGTAAATGCCACTAAAGCATGTGGCAAGCGAGCCAAAGCACTAAAACTGATCTAAAAGTAAAAGCATGCCTAAACATAGTATTACTATAACAGAATTAGGTCATACATGACCTATGAATAGAAAGTTCAACATGTACTCATCATAGGCATTATCAGAGCTAGGTCCGAGTTGAACTTATATAATAAAACATGTATCCATCCTAGCCAACAATAGGGCTATGTTCGAGTCTATTCTATAACAGAATGGGTACTGAGGAGGCAGACTAAGCTAGGACATACTCTACTGAACTGAATGTACTGAATGAATTAAATAATGTTTATACTATTTAAATACTAACTTAGGATCATCATTAATATCCTGAGTTTACCTAATATGTTAAAAAAAAAAGGCTCAATATACAAGGTGTGCAGAGCAACAATAGTCAAAGTAAGCAAGAAACTCAACTAGACTCATGTGATATCCGTTGTTGTCTAATTTAATTTGCTACAACTATTATGAGAAAATATAAGTTTAGGATCTTCAGTATCCAACTATCAAGTATAATCCTAGATTCACGATCTTAATGTTAATATTAGAACTTACCAAGTTTTAATCCAAAATCAAATGATGACTATAAAGGACTAAAGTAAATAATCCCACGATCTAATTTAATGTATTTATAACTCTCAACCCACATCTTGATTATGCTAATCAAGATTAGAGGTTCTGAACTTAAACTCCATACTTAAGGTTCAAATACTGAATCTAAGGTTCTAACCTACTAAGGATCTATAGTTCACACCCAACCATAATCTAAAGGTGGAAGACCTTATGGGTTGAAAGATCAGGAAGCTAAGATCTTAATGAAAAGTTATATTATTATTTAAAGGTTAAATAATCAATTAAGAACACATGAATCTAAGATCTATATTCAATCCATGAAATAATCACATCATTCCTTAGGTTGAATTAATCATACACCCATAAGGAAGTTTTAAGGGAATTGAGACAATCAATCAATTAAAGATTTCCAAAATGAGATGGTATAATTGAATCAGATGATCAAAGAATTTAGATCTAAGATTTAGGGTTTGATCACTTAAGATCTAAACTTAAATTTAGGCTTAGCATTTACATAAGCATTTTCTGTAAGGTTATAGCTCATGAAGAATCTTAATAAGGCAATTAAGATTAGAATTTGAGTTCTAGTTTTTTTAAGTTATTCTTAAATGAAGACTCTTAGATCCTTTTTAAGATCTTAAGATATATTTAAGAAAATTTAAGACTTATTTATTTAGACTAAATTCATTAGATTTAAAAGTTACAAAAAAATACTAATATATTAATTAAAAGCACATTGCTTAAATTCAAGGGTTTAAGGGTGTTTGAACAATATTTTGGTCAAAATAACCAAAATATCCTTCTTAAGACTAAGATTAGAAATTTGAGAAGTTAGCATTCAATTTAATTCAAAATAATTTTGATGAACTTAATGCTGATTAATGAGATAGATGAAACACTTAACTCAAGATTTAGCTCATGAGTGAATAGTATGCGTCTTAATTATTCCTTCTCAAGATTTAGCTCATGTGTGAATAGTATGCGTCTTAATTATTCTTTTATCTTGTTACTTTATTTTCCTTATTTTGAGCTATGTTTTCTTGAACATGTTATATAAGATAAATTTTGTGCATGAAAATAAAAACTAAATAAAATTAGAATAATTTTTGCATTGAATTCATATCATGATAGGTGATTGTATATACACATTATGGTCAATGAGTAAGCTATAAGGAGAAATAATAATACTCAACACGTAATCATTAGGGAGAGTTGTATATAGCTAGATAATTTTACATAATATGTTGCACTTCAATTTCAATCACAGTGACTTTATTAGCAATATTTTGATATGATAGCTTTGCTTCATTTACTTTCAGTTCATGCATGATTTTACTTAAATTTCAATTTCTTATATAGATCTGCTAGTTCTTATATATATGCTATACCGTTAGTTTGATTTATATTTGATTTGGCTTATCTATATGTATTATTGTTTATTTATATTTACTGTTTATCCAGCATGTACATTATTGATCATGCTAGGATATTTATTTCAATCATAGCATAGCGACTTTTATGTATTATTGCCTATTTTTGTTGTAGCTATTGAATTTTGAGGTATGTTTCATTGTTTACCTCATTTTGTAAGTTAAAAATTTTTTTTATATAACTTTCTTAATTTATTTATTAACTCATTGCACCCATAATTATGTTTATATTTTAAGAAGTGTGGTATTCTAAAACTTGTAAAAATCATTAAATAATTTAAAATGTACATAAATAATTGTCTAACATTAGATCTTTTTTTTTTCTTTGCCGAGGCCTTAGACATGTGAAACTAATACATTAAATTTGGAGCTTTTTAAAGAGATTGCGCAAGGTGAGGGGCTTAGCCAATAAGTTGAATCGTGTTGCTGCTGCTTAGTCTTTACATTTTGCATTTTGAGAGGATGAGCGAGCTTTATATTTTATTTTCATTTGAACTTATATATTTGAAATGTAATAATTCAGGACTCTTATGTATCTCTTTTCATGCATTTTCATTATGGCATGATTTTGTTATTTCGGTTTTGGATATAAATATGAATGTTGTTTATTTGCTTTCGCACTTTGTTTATATACATTTGCTCATTTAGTGATTGATTTATAAGCATGTGACAAATCGTGTAATTACTAGAAGATTAGTGATAGACTTAATCTAGCAATAAATAAGGGTGATGCCGACCACTCAATTATAATTATATTAATATATGTGCTAATATGATCATGCTCAAAGTAAATTTTTTTTTCACTTATGTATGTATTTATTTTTTATATGAAAAAAATAGAATTTTTATTATATTAAATTTATTTATCAAATGAATAATTTTCATTATGGAAATATTTTTTTGTTAAATAATTATAATTTTAATTAAAATATATATTTCAAAAGACTTCAAATAAAAAATTTATTCAATCCTGATTTTTTAAGAGACAAAAATATTTATATTATTTTAAAATTATTTTGAAATTATTTTAGAGTTTCTCGTTATAAATTTATTTGTAAATTTAGCTATTTTTTTTCCCGAAAGCACGTGCAGCAGCGTTGTTACAAAATTACCCCCTCATGTATGTTTGGTTGGCGCATAGGAGCATTGGGACAGCTGACCGAACTGATAATTCTAACATCGGCGCTCTGATATTTTGAGATTTATTTAGGGTTTTTCTGTCGACTGACTCTCTGATTTAATTAGAGATTTTCGAGATTTAACAAAGGATTCCAGTAAATCTCTAGGGTTTGGTGTTTGCGATTGGAATCAGCTCGCGGCCCTTTATCCTTCAGGTTTTCCAGCATCGAATTTACATCCAGCCTAGTTCGATCCTTCCGCCCGCTTGGTCTTGATTCTCTTTCCCCAACTTTGCGGATTCCTGCCATGTTTTTTTCCTAGTTGTATAGAATCGGTTTTCTTAAGGTTCTTACTTTTTGTAATGACTTACATGTCTGCACTGCAAGCTCTTTCGCTTTTCCTTTCCCCTTTTTAAGAAAAACAAACCCGTTCGCATTATGCTAGCTGGATGTAAGGTTCTGTTGAAATGAATATTGACACTGGAAGCTTTGTTAGGTGTGTGAAGCACCCGTCTCAATTTTTTATAGGTTTCTGCTCAACATGCTTGGTCGAGAGATTGGCCAATGTTGATTCTGTTGAAAGCGCCGGGAATCCTTCTTGCAGTGTTGGAAATGGGAGTGTCGTCGAGATCTTTGAATCAGTTCCTAATTCACACAGAAAGAATGGAAGTGCGAGGGTGAGGAAAACTTTATTATCTCTTTTCGAATTGGAAGATCTTATGGAATCAGAGGAAATGGGCCAATCTTCAGTTAAGCATAAAGCTCATTGCGGCGAGTCTTTTGATATTTGCCAGTTTGGAGTTAACTTTGAGCTGGAGGGAAAGGGCTTGGGTGATAGAGCTGGAGAATCCGGTTGTGCTTGTTCTTCAAGGAAATCCAATCCCTCGGAAGGTGATAATTGGAAGGATCATAGTATATCCTTGTGGTTGTACTCAAAGCTCCCAATGAAAGGATTGAAATGGAGGAATAGAAGCAGTTCCATGAAAAGCAAGATGACTAGAAATGGAGGCACTTTTTTGGAGGATAAGCCTAATTTTCGGACTACTTGGAATTGGGCGGATTCTAATGATTCAAGCAAGGTTTCTTGGGAAAGACCTAGACATTCATGGGATGGTTCAATGATGAGCAAGGCTTTGGCATGCTCATTTTCATGCCTTGAAGAGAAAAATGATGGTTCAGGGAAATTTGAAGAAACTTCTTCTGGTCAAGCTGCAATTCACGATCTTCAAAGATCTTCTGGAGCGAATAATATTGGCAAATATAACAATGGGAATTTGGCTGGTCATAGTTCTCTTCTTCGTGATCGCAGTTTTAGAGATCTTTCTAGAGAATCGTATAGTGCGCAACCCTGTCAAGATATTGCTGTTTCTGAAGTTTGCAGAAGGAAGTCAAATGGGTGGAGCAGAGTGTGGGATTGGAATTTAACCAGCCCTTTTAGGGATATTGCAAAGAAAAATAGTCATGTTTTGGAGCGATCCTTGTCTGAGTCCTGGCGGGAGAACCATAATGATAACAATGCCAGCAATATCTATCCAGCCAGTGAAGTTCACCGCAGTAGGACTCCTCCAAGCAACGATCATGTAAATTGGAGTTTAAGGAGAGATATTATGTCTGCAACTGCTAATAGACAGGGTTATAAGGCCGACTGGCAAAATATGAGAGAATTCAGGCTCAGTAGAAGCCACAGTGTTCGTTATTCCTCATCCAGAAACCTTGAAAATGGGCTTCTTCGCTTTTATTTGACTCCTTTGAGAACTAGCAGAAGAAGCGTGGTCAGGGGTAGGAGGAGGGCTTCACACTCTCTTGGCTTTTTGGGCCTATGAGTTGTGGATAAAGCTTGTATGCTATATGATCATAGGTACATGCATGCTGCTTCACATTCATTTTAACTTTTAATCATAGTTTTTTTTTTTTTTTTTTTGTGCAACTTTCCCTGCTTTTACGGATTGTGAAAAAATTTTCAGGTCAAAGTCATTGCCTGGCTAACTCTTCCAGCTCATTTTTGTCTGCTGAATGTGGAGAACCAGTTATCGTCCAAGTGATTTATAAGATAGACTCACTGAATGTACATCGACCTTTACTAGTCTGAGAGAAAGTCTGACAATTTTTTTCCCTCTATTAGCTTTATTTTGCAGAATCTAGCCTGATTTGTATTTTTCTATAATAGGTTATTAGCAAAATATTATAGCATGTACCTTTTTCATTCACACAAGTTTAACACATTTGTAATTAAAGTTCAGTTTTCCTGGCTGTGAGATTGTTAAATGAAATTCAAGGTGATTGCTTGATCAATTATCCTTTAATTTGCATTGTAGATTGATATTTTACCTAGTCATTGTGGCTTAGCACTCTATTTTAGGCCAATAAACTATGTTACGCTATTCAAATCATAATTCAAAAATAGTCTTGATGAGTTGCACTCAGAGTGAGATAAAAGAGTTGTAAGGATGAGAGAAAGAATGATGGCAGGATGCTTTGATGTGATTGTATTATTCCCATTTCATTTTTGCCAATTAGGTGTGCGTGTGGAAGATCTTTATCTGCTCAATGGTTATGAAGTGTGTTATAAATTGGAACGTCACTGAGGATCATTGTTACTTCATGCTTATAAATAAGGCATTTAAAAATTTCTATGATACTCATCTAAAAAAATATTAATGGGAAATGTTGATAGATAAAACTACTGGGATCCCTTGTTTTCCAACCAGTCATCCCAATTAAAAAGATATTTTGGGGCTATAAGTTGGGTGGGTACTATATTACTAATGGTTATTTAGAGAAACATGCAACTAACATCTGAGAAAGGCTATTTAAATAGTTTAAATATTCAAAATGAATTCTCACATTTCAATTTGTAGGCAAAGAAAATTAATATCTCCACAATTGGTAACAGATTGCTCTTATTTAATGGGCGACTGCAGTATTCCTAATGAACCTCTCCTTATCAACTTTCTTTTCATTTGCACTTTGCAACAATCTAACATCAACATTGGCATTAAAGAAACTTCACTATACCAGATAGAAGGCATTTTGTACTCTAAAAATGGCAATAATTTCTTTTGCATTTTAGCTTGACAATAAGAATGCTTTCTACTCAAAAAAAGGCTAATAATTTCTTTTATAATTATGGACTAGGTTGTTCCTAGAAATTTAATGCCATGCTTTTTATTGTCCCACGTTTTTATATTCTGATTGCATACAAAGCTTTCGTACCTTATATCCATATTTTGTTTATCACAGTTTTAGAATTTTCCCACTCAGCCTTTGGTTCCTAACTCCACTGTTTCTCACAGTATATCCTTTAGTTTTCTGGTTAAGACTATTGCTGACAGAGAATACAGCAATTGGCGGCTGATAACACATGGACAAACCTAAAGCCAAATGAAGCAGCAGGGAAAGAAAGAGTAGCAAAGGAAATTCAAGAAATGGGCAGTGAACATAACTGCGAATTGCAGCAGTCAGGAAACAAGGAAAACAACAGCAAATGAAGGGTTTCCAATTGGGAAGCTGGGCTTGGAACTTTGAAAAGCTTTGATAGTATTAGAAAAACCTTTTATTCTTAATATGTATAGGCTTTTAATTAAATGCAAGGTTTTGTATATGTGCTACCTGTTTAACTTTTACTAGTTTCTTTTGCATGCACACCACGTGCACATTGTAAAGTATTTAAAATTGGAAATATCTTCATACAATAATTTAATATATAAACAACAATTAAAATAAATTTAGAATTACTTTAAAATAATTTAAGTATTAAATATGAAAAGTGATAACTAGTAAAAACTTTCGCAAGCATGTAGGCAAAAAATAATCAAGACTCCTTTTATTAGATAGAGCACTATTTTGTACCTAAAAATTTTAATTATATTTTATTTAATTAAAATTGTCATAAGAAACATATTATAAATCATATAATTCTATTTCTAATAAATAATTTTAAATAAGCTTTCACATAACTTCATTTTAAACTTTTATCCTAAATTATCCCTTCTTGTTCAACGAACGCACGAACATGTATGCTTTGAATTTCTCATATATTATTTTAGAGCTTAAAATAGGTTGTAGAGAAAAAAAAAGTGAAATTTTCTGTAAAAATTGAAATGGTGATAGAAAAAGTGGTTGTTTATATTAAATGTGTGTACATTTTTTGATAAAAGATATATTGTTTGATGTTCACGTATATCATGAAAAGATATGCACATACTATACTTTTTTTTTTCGGATAATCTGCGTTTGTGCCATCATTGCAGCGCTATCTCCATTGACTTGATTACTTGTGTGGGTCCTTGGGGAACCATCCTCACTTTTGATTCCTCTACCCAATTTTTTTTTTGGTGCTCCTCCCACCTAAGTGGCTTAAGGCCTATAATATTAATGTATTCTTTTGGAATGAGAACTCGGAGGCCTTTGGTGGTATTGTTCTTTGGTATGAGAGAGGTGACCTTGTGGAGGCCTGTGGTGCTCAAGTCCAGGCCCAGACTCCCCTTGAGGCTAAGATCCGGATGATTACTTTTCTAGAAGGATCGCTCAAAAAAGGATGGGAGAGCTCCATGGGATCATTGTGGAAAGCAACTTTCTTATTGCCATTGTTTGGATCATGAAAACTTGGGAGAAGATGTGGAGGAAGATTGGTATTGCTCTTCAGTAGAACAAACTATCATTTCTTCTGTTATTTAGACATATTTTGTTTTCCCAGAGTCCTTAATTATAACCGCTCTGCCGATATTTTTGTATCTTTTGCCCGTATTGGGGATTTAATATCTTTTGCCCATATATTTTTTAGTATTCTTTTGGAGGATACCGGGGTAAGTTGTGCTTAGGGTTGCTCTTTATTCTGTTTTGATATATGTTAGGATGAGTGGTAAGTTTTGTTTTATGTATAAAAATTTTAAATATTAAATTGTCATGATGAGATTCGTTTTAAAAATTAGTGTCTTATTGTTGGTTATGTCTTGAATTTGGTTTAAACTTTTTGAGTTTGATAAAAGCTGCGCTCAAAAATTTTTGTAAGGGCATCTCAAAAGTTTTCTTTTGTTCCCTGATTTAATCCCTCTTTTATTTATATTTGCATTTTTATATTATCTCTTAATGATAAAGCTTATCCTCATTTTTGGTGGTTTTTTTTCATTTGGTCTTGCATGTAGAAATTATGTGTTCAGTTGTGCTATGTTTTTGTGAGCTTGTGCTTACATATTTGTGGTGTGCTCATCCTGCCTTTACGTACAATTTTTTCTTAGTGAAGATCTAAGCCCCTTTTTATTAGAGTCTAGATGACATCGGATTATTTGTTTTTTATAATCCTATATGGAGATCTTATCTCGAAAGATGCTCTGTCTCCACGTTTTCTAGTAGCCAGGCGCCTAGACTGGGTTCTATTTTTCATCATTTTGCTGGGCCAATTCGTTACTGATAATGCCAAATAAGAGTAATTGTGCTCTATATTTTTCACATTTAGTCTGAATCGTTCCCCCATCTTACCTTAACGATTGCCGAACTAATTATTTGCAAGTATTCTTTGCAGGTCGGGAGTGATCTATTGGCTTGCACAATAGCTTGCAGATTTATGAATGGAAGCAGCCACATTACACACGATGAATCAAGGTCCAAAAGTAATTCTTAGATCACTGAAGAGGTAACTTTTTTGAGACAGTTCTATCCCAATTTCTGAAGTTAAAAAAGCTAATTTGTTTTTACTAAAGTATTCGTTTTTAATTCATGCATTGAATTGTAAAACAGAGCTAAGAAAAGCTCTAAGCCTTGTATTTCTATACACACAAAAAATGAATGTAAGTTCCTTATTAAACTGAACCTGTAAAATTCTGTGTTTGTTTCTATGCTTGCTTATTTCAGCATGCTTGAATAATTCATTTTCACATATCAAAGAAAACCGAGAATTACATGTGGTTCTGGTTCTTTTATAACTAAGCGGGGTGCCCTGTTCGTTCCTTTAATTCATCCACTGTCATCTTTTGAAGGTTGCCCAGTGATTCTGTTCTTTTATGAGGAGATTTGGATGATTATAGGAGTACCAAATATATAAAATTCATAGCATCATTTGTGGTTCAAAAGGGGGTAGTATTGCTATGAGAATGCTCCAAGAGGATATGGAGCATTTGGATTATAGTCTGTTGTCTCTCATATTTCTTCTTTTTGCTTCCTTACAATCTCAATAAGATCTTTATCAAAAATTTATTTTCTTAAAAATAGATTTTCTTAATAAAAATAACACAAATTTGGCACTATGAAGATTAAAATCTGATGTACATTTGTTGAAATTAAGATAGCAAACTACTTTGTTAAAATAACTCTACATTTGAAATTGTAAGTTCTTTATTTTATATATTGTGAGCCTGATTCGAATCAAATTCAAGACAACTTGAAATTGACTCGACTCGAACTCGATCGAGTTCGAGTCGGGCTCAACCCGAAAATTTTGAGTTCGAGTCTGAGCTGATTCACTCAAACTTGACTTGAATCCATCTGTAACCCAAAAGAGAGTAAATTTTATCAATAGGGGACTGATTTCATACACTAATGCATGAGCCATTATTTCTCTCCTTTTGTTTAAACACTTTTTCGTATACTCTTCATAAACTAGGATAATTTTTACTTTCTACAGCATTTTTTGCCATCAAGACCTACCGTTTGAAGATGTTTATGAGTTCCTCGTACAAATGAATAGAACAAATTATACTTTACAATTTGACAAAATTGTTGTTAGTTTTTATGTTCTTGAAAAAGTGTAGGTACTGCAGCGAATCTCTTTAAAAAATGAAAATAAAAGCCTATCTCCTGACTGTAATGCAAAGGAATTGCTTTGTATGATTGGAAGACATAACTCTTAGTTTGAATAGGATTTTATTAATCATAATGATCTCTAAATTAGCACTATATTGTTAAAATGAACAAGTTATTTGAACCTATTGCTCTTCTTGCTCTTCTTGATCATATGGTCTTCAATATTTATGTCATCGTGATTATGATTTCTAATACAATTAAACTTGCACCCTCCATATTTTCTGCTTTTGATCTATTAAGATTAAGGCTTTTAGATTCTAAAGTTAGTCGTCACAATGCAAATTTTGGTTTAATTTCATTGATAGTTTTATCAACTAATAGAATATCTTCTGCAGATAATATATATACATGAATGAAGCTCCTCTTGAATGTTCTTAAAGTCTACCCATTGTGTTATTCATTAATAACAATAAAATATTAGACAAATCACATTGCAATTGAGCATATATTTTTGCCTCATTATGCATATCTCTAGCAATATTAATATATGTAAAACAAATTATTTTGTTTTTTGTTTTTTTTATATACCAAAAAAAATTATATTTAATCAATTATATAATTATAAATAAATTATTATATCATCTTTATTTTATTTTGATTATTTATATAACTTGTTAATAATATATTATTATTTTTTATTTGTTAGTTCTTAATTAACATTGCTAAATAAGACAATAATAACAAGAACTAGTACTAGGTTGTAGACTCGTAGGTAAGGCGGCTGCTTATTTAAATATGAAAAATGCTATTTTTACATAATAATATATACTCAAAAATATCAGGATCATTAGAAATATTTTTTTTTTTAATTTTTTGTGTATAGACTCTGTAAAAAAGTTTATTTAACCAATCTTCTATTTATATATTAGGTTGATATATCATTTATATATTTTGGTGTATGTTATCGTGCAAGTATAGCAATACTCTTTAAATATATGCATTATCCGTAATTATATTTATTATTTATTTAATTTATTATTTTTTATTTAAAATTCATTAAAAATTAAAAATAACTTTTCAAAGTAATAAAAAAGCTTCAATATCTTCTAAAATATCTCATATATTTTTACTAGATAATTATTGATCTTTAATTATTTTTTAATCATTATTTTAATTAGTGAATTCTAATTATTATGAGTTAAAAAAATTATTTTTAAATATTTTAATGATAATAACACATAGAAATATATATATATATATATATATATATATATATATTTGAGGGTATTGTAATAAATATATTATTATTATTATTAATCTTTAATGAATTTTTAATTATGATTTTAATTAGTAAATCTTATTTATTATGAATTAATCATTAATTTTAAGTGTCGTAATAATTGTGGGACCTTAAAGAGAATATATTTGAGGGTATTGTAATAGATTTCATAAAATATTTTTATAGCTCGGACTAAGATAATATTAGGTTTAATATAGGGAGATAAATAATGTTAACATTGACCTTTTGTTTGCATTGAATTTATTAAAAAATCTCAAACCTTATCTTATATTACTTGTAAATATTTATTTTTTGTTGTCTACCACTACTTAAATATAAATGTGTTATCCAAATACTTTATACAAATTTCTGAGTCGGGGTATCACTGTTGGTATTAAATGATTTTTTTGTTCTGATGAAAACTAGAAGTTATATAAGTTATAGAACAACTAGATCATTCTTTCTCCTTCCATGTTAAGGTGGCCTAAGTGAGCTTAGGTCCCAGGGTTCAGTCCAAGCAATAGGGAGCTTGGCCATACCCTTCATTATTGGATCCTGTGTAAATCATCATTCAAGGACATCATTTTGTATGGTATGCCTTGATTTAAATGCCTCCAACAAAAAAGAATAATTAAACAAAGGGTAATCCTTCTCTTAACCCATGTTGTAGGTCCCTAATTAAGCACTCGAAGAGAACTCATTCATGTCCCTAAGACTACTCCAATTTTTGGTAAGCATCTTCCCTTAATTTTATGGAAATGTATTGATAAAATAGCACACTAGGTTTAGTCTCGATTATAGGACTTTGATGAGGATTTGATAGCTTATATGAATAATTTAAAGTAGATTACTAATGTTCCATCTCAAGTTTTTGTTCTTCCCATGGTGTTATAAGGGTCCATGCAACTTCAAATTGCAATGGTCAATCATGAGTCCTTAGATACATTGTTATGTGTACTACATTTGCTTGCCTAAGCATAAGAAAATTAACAGAATCAGATTAATCAATGTGGAGTTTCGTTTATAAGATACGATTATTTGCTTAAACATAAAATAATACATTAATGGAATTTATCAAAAAGTTTCTTATAATGACAATTAACCTTTAGAAGCACGATCGTAATATTAGTCTTTCAATTTCAAATGTTATAATAATCTATGTTCATATATAAAAAAATAATACTCATATGATATTTATATATTAATTTCTTATTAAGGATTCATCATTAGCACAATAAAAACAATACTTACATATTACTTGGCTATCATATTTTTTTATTATATTATTACTTTGATGAACTCTTATGGCTTGATATATTTTCTAAGTATGTGCTTAAACATTATGTTAGTTTTCATTTTAGTTTGATACACAATATATTTATCATACGCTAATACTTAATTTATTTAGCGAGTGATTATATGTAACGACACAAGTAGCTGCTAAGTTGTTTATGAGTAAATTTGATTTAATTAAACTAAAATCAGGATCCCTTGATAGTTTAAAATTAAGTTAAATCAAATATACTGTTGAAAAAATAGATTTTTATGATCTTAATATTCAATTTTGGTCTGAGTAATAGAAACTCATAAATTAATTTTTGAATTTTTAATTATATATTAATTTCCCAAAAAAATTATTATAAGAGTTATAATCTAAAAATCTTAATAACATAAAAATTATTTATCAATATTTATTAAAAACAAATATTTTCCATGCTTCATACACATGCTATAATAAAAATTATCAAAGTTCTAACAATCATCATGATTGTTGCAATGTTTTTTTTTTCCTATCTCTAAGTTAACATTCACATTTTTATTTTATGTTTTATGAATTTTGATATTCTTTTAGAATATATATATAAATTATTACTTTAGGAAAAACTTTTTGTTAGATTGGATTACACTTTTATGGAATTCTTTTGGGAATAATATATTTAACTATTTTATTCATTAACTTGCAACATTTTTTTAGTATTTATTGGCTAAATTACAATTATTTAAAATCTTATTAACAATAATAGTTGATTTTTATTATTTTTAAAATAGAAAAAAAATTGTATAATTTTACTTATTTCTTTTTTTATTTTAATTTTTTGCTAACCAATAAAATTATTTTTATTTTTTATTTTTGCACACATGTCACATCACAAAAATTGCATTTCAAATTATATGTTTATATATAACATTTCTTTGCTAAGAAAAATATTAAAAAAATGCAAAAAATGAATTTTTGTGTAAGAAAATGTGAAACAAAAGACATACTATTCATTCATACTCATTAAATTAAATAGGACGTAGAGATCATTTAATCAATGTTTATTTGTTTATATTAAAAAAATAAAAATGTAAATTTAAATATTATATTTAAATGATATCCACAAAAAATAGCATTACTCAGAATAAAATAGTTGATTTTTTTGTTATTATTTTAATAATTACATGTAAAACAAAATAAAAAAATCATGTAAAAATATATTGAGTATTATTACATACCTCCTATATATCTTCTAAAATTTTTTTTCCAATATATTTGTATTGTGCAAGTATAGTTTTTTTTGGTATGGCGCCAAAAGTAAGGTGGAGGGAGAAATTTAGCTTAAAATTTTTGTTTGAATATGTAAACTTTATTCATAAATAAAATAAATACATATATTCATTCGTTGAAGGGTTAGCTTAAGGAAGCTGACACATACTTCTATATGAGGTCAGCGTGGGAATGACTTGGTAGGCATTATCGGTATATGGATAAAATACAAGGGCTATATAGGTACATACGCACTCCCAATTCTAATTGAATTGACCTTCGTCCCCTTCGTCCCCTTCGTTCCCGTTTTTTCAGACACCAACCAGAATTCTAATCGTCGCGCCCTCCGCACTTCCTTCTTCAGTCCCTACTCTTCATTTTCCCTAATTTTTTCCGGCCCACTCTCTCCCTATCTTCCCATCCGTCTCTCAGAATCCTTGCTTTTGTATCTTTGCTCGTTACTTGCGACGTGTTGAACATCTTTTGTTCTTTTCAAGCAACCCTAATACGCTGCCTCCTTCGATGGATCTTTCTGGCGCTCCGGCGGCCGAAGATTCTTCCGGCCCCCAGAACCCTAATATCTCAATCCCCTCCACCGTTCGCGTTGGCATGAAACGGGAGCTCGCCTTTGCGCTAAAGTCTCAGGCCGAGGTCTCAGAAACCCTCGGCCGCAGTAGAGTTCGCAAACAGCCTCCATCTCCTGTCATCTTCGCTTCTCCACCGGCTTCCACTTCTGCCATCAATAAGAGGGGGAGGAAAAAGGCTAATAAGTTCATCTCACCAGATGTCAGAATATTGGAAACTAGTGTCAAGCCTGCACCTAAGAAATCTTCATATAAGCCTAGTTATCTCGCCCGTCCAGGCATTTCGGCTGACTCTCCCATTGTGCTTGATGATGTCGATACAGATGGAAGGGGCGCGGGGAGTGCGGCCATGGGTAGAGGAGCAGGGAATAATTATACTGCCATGCATGCCAGCGATTTAGTTGTTCCTTGTTGGCTGGAGGAACAGGTAAGCAGGATTACGCAGGCTGGTAACAAGTATTTTATTCAGGGAATGGATACTGGAGTTTTCGATGCTAATTTTAACGGTATCGCCAATTTTGATTCCAACAATGCGAATATAACCGCCAGGTTTGCCTCTCACAACTTAATTTCTGACATGCCTACATCGATTTATTCAGCTTCGAGATGAGCAAATATAAGAATTTTCTTATTCTCTTTAAAGCTGCAACTTGTGTTCGAGTATTGGTTTATTTTATTTTTTCTCTGTAATCTGTTCTTATTACTGTTTCATTAAATCGAGTTTGTATTTGGTAACCCATATTGCAGGATTCCACTTCACTAAAATACTTTAATAATTATTTTGGCTGAAATGAATTTCGGCTAGAGTGGAATCCTATAGTCCTGTTTGTCAAACACCCTCTGAGAGTGTTTTTTTTTATATATTTATATTCTGTGTAATATTTAACTTGGTATGTGCAATTTATGGAGTCATAAAAACCTCGTAGCATCAATGTATTTTCAAATGAACTAGTCCAGTTGTTAAGTTTCTGAATTTGTTATTCATGTTACGAGTTAAATTCCTACCAATCAAATATTTGCTTTTTGTTCGAAGCTCACCTTCTTTCAAAAAGTCAATGTAATTTCAACAAAGGTTAATGTTCACCATTTTATACACGAGATAAATGATTAACAAAAAAGCGTACTGAAATGAAAATTTTATAATTGCGGCGGAAGACAAAATTTGTAGGCACTTTTGGTTCTTTTTTGAAATGGTGTAATACTCAGTCAAGATTGTCTTTTTTTTCTCTAGCCACATTTCCTTCGCTTTATATCTTTCTATTAGTCAAAATAAGTCTCTCGTTTTCTTATCTTTAAGACATTCATTCATCATATATTATAAATTTTTTAGTTCTCTAGAATTTTTATGTGCCGTTCATATAATCTTAATAATTTAGTGTTTCAAAACCCACTACATTTTTCGACTTCATTATTTATTATGTGTTGGATGCGGTATGATTTACTTGAAGAATGTGTTTTCAGCGTTTATGGCTTTTTTCTTTTGCAATAACACATGATGCTTCATTGTTAGTTATCCAATCAGCTATAAATAATTTTTATTACTCTACGGTTTAATCTTCACTGGCAGCTTGCTAGCTGACATTTTTATCCTTTGCTTTTGTTTTTTGATTCAATTGAATGAATAGCTATATTGCGATGTAGGCTTGTAAATGGTCAGGTTTTGATCCAGTCCAATTTGTTTTTTATTACTTGAATTGTTATGATATATTTGACCTATCAAATTGAAGTGTCTCAGTGACACCATTATTTTAAAATGGGCCAGGTTTGGGTTTGGCCTAACCAGGCCTATCTAGAACCAGACCCAATATGTGAATATATATATAAATCGAGGCAGAAATGAAGATATGAAATGTTGGAATCCAACTTTCTTATATGCATTATTTAGTCCAAGTTTATTTCATTTAACAAAAGTTATTTTGTTGGCTAAACTTGTGTGGCTCGGCCCGAATTGACCCAAAAAAAAGGGATCAGATTTGGGTTGACCTCTAACTGATCCATGAAATGACTTGATTCGATGGGGATTTGGGTCAGGGATGATCCAATCTGAATCTGACTCATTAACATGCCTATTGTGATCCCTGAAGCCCTAGAAAATAATTACCTATTGCTTCCTCTTGGTGATGTTATGTGCCTAAGTTTTTGTATTATTCTTTAGCTACGTTGGATCATTGGCTTATCAACAAATCAAAGCATCAAAATTTTTTACAATCTGCACTTTAATTACCCATTATTTTTTATAAACATATTTATAATTATGAACTACTTGCAACCAAGTTATTTGACCATTCTGTCCAAAATTTTTAGATTAATTTTTAAGTTGTATGATTGTCAATCTTTAAATTTTTTCTTAAATATGTATGTTTTGGGACGTATCAAACCACGTGATACTTCATGGATAGCTATGTCAATCTCCAAACTTAAAGAGCCATATGTAGTATTTATTAAAGGGTCATTTTGTTTTGTTGTATAATTTATATTAACAAATTCCATTTTCCCATAAGAAAATGATTCCAATATTTGATGCTATTCCATTGATCCACCAATTAAATTAATTGATTGTTCATAGGTCGTAGGGTCTATTACTCTTATTTTAACATGCTCACATGGAAAATCCAGACACGCTTTATGTGTTAAGAACATAATGAAACATCTTCACAACTTGCAAAAGCATTCATCTTTTATTTTTTCTTAGTAAAATTTTACAGGACTTGTTCCAATTCGTTTCATGAACGACCCCCGACATTAATGAAAACAAATTGAGAGAGATTGAGGTACCGAACAGCTGGCCAAACTTCAACATTTGCCAAAATAGCTTATTGATTTAGTCTTTATGACCACCTAAACTTCAATTCTAGGAATGCATTACATTTTGTTACGTGTGGAAGAAATGATGATATACATCTTAACGACATGATAAAAATTCATCATTTTTTTTCTACTTTAATTTTTTAATATTTGTTCTGTGCTGCTGTAAAATGAGCTAATATTAACAAATTCCATTGATACATGGAAGTGACATTGTTGTTAAGTATAGATCGGTTGCTCTGACTACTAGTTTATCTCATTTTACTGCCGCCTTGCACTTTCCTTGCGTTTGGATTTTCCATGAGTGGGAAAACCTTGGTTTTAGTTGGGGAAAAAGAGGTGATCATAGATTATCTATTGTCTCTATAGCGAGTATTTATTTTAGGTGGTTATTCTTATTGATACTTATGGTGTGATTTTAAAAACATAAAGTCCCTATTGATACTTATGGTCCAGGTTTTGCCTATCTTAAGCTGAATAAGTTAAGTTAAATTAAGTTCATTAAGTATGCAAAGCTGATTAAATTATTTAGTTGCTAAGAAAGATAATTAAATTTAAGTTGAAAATTTGTTTGATTCATATATTTATTTAAGCTTGATATGATGTATGATATTTTTTTATTATTAATAATCTCCTTTTATCTTCATGTAATTTGTGTGATATTACTAATTAACATTTATAAATTATTAATTATATTCTAAGCAGCAATCATCTTTAAATATTATTTGACCTTTTTAATTATTTTGTATAAATTATTTTTTGCATAATTATTAACTAATAATAATTGCATTAATATATAACTACAAAAATAAACAAATTTAATAAAATAATTGCGTTAGTTTAATTATATTATAATTATTAAATAATTGGCCTTTTTGATGTGATAAATAATAAGTTAATTATAATTATTAAATATATTGTTATTATAATATTTCTGTTTCTAATTATTATTTAGTTAATTATTGTTTTATTAAGTATTTATTAAATTTAATATTATAACACATTTAGCAGATAATTGTTATTTATATTTTAAGTTATTATTACTATGAATAAATTTATTTCAATTATAATTTTTAATATAATAATTTTATCACTATTTATATATCCAAATATACTTTATGTAATTTTCAAAGTCTGTAGAGCTGGCTTTATATGTCAGCGATGCGCATCATAGGCTTTTTTTCTTCTTTAATAGCGTGCTGTGGCACCATGGGACATTTTTACAGGAGAGTTCAAGCTTAAGCTCACAGTGAATGCTCTTATGCACAATCTGAATGCTTATTGTGTTATCTAGGGCATTGGTTGGCTTAATTGAGCACGATAAGGTAAACAATTTTGGCACCGTTTGGAGCTTAGCTCATACTAAAAGCCATTTGCTAACCAAACATGTCTGTTCCCTAATCTGCAACACATGATAACTCTAAAATTGTCTTACCTTAAAAGAAATGCATTGAATGAAAGTGCCAAACGTTTTTTAAAGCAAGTAATATTGGATTGTCGTCATTGTCTATGTCAGTATGAAGATGCATTTTCTTTAAGTACGTAAATTCAACAAAGAATTACAGACTATGAGTGCTGCAATATAGCAAGTGTGACTGTTAAATGATTTATATTCAACTGGATTCTTTTAATTTAATTGATGATTGCATTTTCATCAGTTTAACTTTCATAATAGGTATTTATTTCCGTATATTTTTGTGTATTTAGCATGATTTAGAGAATTGGCCTAGACTGACCGATCAAATCAGGCACTGCTCTTTAAACCGTTCGATTCTACTTAAATCAATTTGCAAGTGTCCGCCAAAAAATGCATGAAGCTGGTGTTGAACTGAAGAACCGATAGTACACAAAGTAGGTTTTACGGAAAAGAATAGAATCATGACTTTAAAAGAATTGAATAATCATGTAAATATATTCTTGTAGTAGTGTTTAATTAGATTATTACTTTAAAAAGGAAGTAGGTATTTGAAGCTAAAATGATTCTTATTTCATAAAATAATATCTTATAAGCTATATAATCATGTGTCAGCTCAGTATTATATTATTTTAATAATAATTTTTTTTTGGTTATTTATAATTTTAATATGGTTAAATTTTGGCTAAGTTTTTGTTGAACCATGGAACTTCTAATTTTTTTCAGTTGCAGTTCAATTTACGGATTAGTTTTCAAAACTTTGTAGTTGGTGTTCTCAGATCTGCAAATTCCATTTTTTGTGTGATCTACATTCTTTGCATTATAAACCCTAGATATGTAAGTATTATTTCATTTGCATCTATCAAATTATATGTACAGCTGGCGTACTGTTCTGCCTGTTTTTTTGATCTGACGAATGTAGTTTTCAAAACGACGGAGTTGATTTTTTTATAAAGTCTGTGTTTGACTATTTTTTCACTTAAAAAAAACTGCACATTTGTAGGTTAAGTAGTCCGGAATCAGTATTGGATCCTATTGAGAGTACTTCTAAAGATACCTCACGGGGGAAGACTAGTGGAAAGATAACCCGAAAGTATGTAAATTGGATTCTTATACTTTTTTTATTGGAGTAGTATTTAGTTTTTTTAGAAGAATGAGAGTAACATTTTGTTTTTGGTCAACTGATCTTACTTGATTCATTCCTCAAGGGACGTAGGACTACATAGATTGGTTTTCAGGGAAGATGTTTTACCTGAGGGAACTATGTTTGCGATATATGGTTAATGGAAGTGTAAGAAATCATGTTATTATTGCATTTCTTATTGATTTCATTTGACACTTCAGTTTTTTATTGTATAGCTACTCGTTTGCTTGACAGTGCAACTTGTCGGTTATGCAAAAGACTCTGCTATATTCTGTACTTGCTGCAATGAGGTGGTAAGTTTCAGACCCATGCACGTTGATTTTCTTTGAACTGGTTTTTAGTCTTTGCATCATTTTTGGCATTTGATGAACAGGTTAGTCCGTCACAGTTTGAAGCTCATGCTGGCCAGGCACAACGTCGCAAACCGTATGTTAGTAAATATTTAAAATCTTGTTTTATGTATTGTGGTCATATTTAATTTTTGGTTTATGTTTTATTTTTAAGGTATAATTACATTTATACTTCCAACGGAGTGTCACTTCATGAGCTCTCTGTTACACTATCAAAACACCGCAAGTTGTTGGACAGTGAAAATGATGATCTATGCAGTATTTGTGAAGATGCTGGAGAACTTGTACTATGTGATCTTTGCCCAAGAGCTTTCCATCAAGGTATCTTTTTTGGTTAAGAAATTACTTTAGATAGAATTGATGTGGTTAGCTGTCTGGATAAATGGCTAACAAACTCGCTTAAGGTCATTTATATCTTTTTTTTGAGCCAAGCTTAGTGGCATGTAGAGTCAAGTCAATATCTGACCATACTTTCTAGTTTGTGAGGCAACTCGTTCAATCCTGTTACCAAAAATGCACTTGGGGGCTGCTTGATTTATGCTTACTCAAAGTTGAGTTGAGATTAACCTCATAAGTTAGATAAGTTGTTTGGTTACTAAAGTTTGGTAAGAATGATAAATAATTTTACCAAGTAGATTAATATTATTGTAGATCGTATTAAACATTATATAAGTATTAATAGATTAATTAGTGAATTTAATTATATTTAATTTTAATGTTAATTAATATTATAATGATGCAACACACTGTCCTCAAATTATAAAAGTATATTCCAAAATAATACATGGGCTTGGTTAATCCTTTTTTGTCATAATATTATTATATTGCAAATATTTTGCCTAAAGTAAAATTTGAATTTTGGTTGAAAATAATTTCTTTTTTGACAAGTCCCATTAATATTCTCATAATATTTAAATTATAATATTCATGTGTAAAATTTAAAGTTCGATGGGAAATAATTTTAGCTGTAAAAGATCCTGTATTACAAGTATACCTGAGCACAAGTATGACGCCCTGCCTAGCTAGGTAGAAGTCGTGCTCGAGCTTATAGTTTTTACTCTTAAAGATTAACTTTAGGCTTGTTCAACTCGACCCTAATGCGAAGAACGTTAGGCGTGGCATGGCCCAAATGTGAAGGAATTCCTTTTTTATATTTTGTAGTTGAGCTAATTTTTTATTTTTATTCATCAAAAGGAATATTTATGTATATTTTGAATTGACTTTTTCTTCAATCAAATCTTATTTTGCTTGCAACTCATGCCATTAACATTGTTTAATACATCATTGTCTAGACGGGTCGGTCCGACCTAATTTGGTTTGGCCTGAACATGAACCAGATCTGGCCCAAGCCATAGAAATCAACTTGGCATATGGGACGAGTCGGGTCCGGCCCATGAAGAAGAATTCTTACCCAATATAGCCTAGTTCAAGCCCGATCAGGTTCCGTGTGCTCACCTCTAATTTAAATATAAATAAGGACTTGAATACAATTTCTCTAATTAATTGATTTGTTGTCTTATTTTCTTAATTAAGAGTTTTTTTTACTCTAGATTTTGGAATTCAAATTTGGGTTGAGGGTTTTATAAATATTGATATCTAATGTAATTGTGGATAAATTTTGAAAAATAAAATATTTTGTTTGATCTTTTTTTGTCTCCCCTCTACTTTCTTTTTGGTTTCACTCTCCTCCTTTCTCTTCTCCCTCAAATTATTTCCTCTTCCTCATAATTCATACAACCTTGTGCTCTTCTTGAACAATCATTGAAATCAATCAGTAGGCTTTTGTCTAGATATTAAACTTGATGAATATAAAATTGGACTAGATCGACTGGTTCTCAACCAGTTGGTTCTAGTTCATGTGATTTAATTAATCGCAAAGAATCACCTTCGAACTCGAAAAAATTGCCAAGTTAAAATTGGGAATCGATGAACTAGATTTAGTTTTATTGGATTGCACAATTTTTGGGTTTGTTTTTCTGCATTTCTTATTAGTGCAGATATATATAAAAAAATAGATAAAATTTTAAGAAAATTTAGGACTAAATAAGAATGAGAGCAGATTCTTTCACAACTTTGAACATTGGTTTCGACTGAATGAGTCAAAAAGACTAGAGAGGCATCACTCATCTTTCAAGTTATTCAAAGTTTTTGAGTGTTATGACCTATATATTTGCATGTAAAAACATAATTTATATTATAGAATTTTTATTATATTACAAAATCTTGTGTATGCATATTTTGCTCTTTAGTCCTAAACATTACAAAATTTTTGTTTTAATCTCATTATTCTCATAATATCGTCTAACTTAGTGTTTTTTAATCCTTCAAGTGAAGAAAAGAGGTATGATTAGATATTGTTTTTGTAAATTAAGCTTTAGATGCTAAATATGTAAATAAAAATTTGTGTTGTACACATAATTTTTTATCTATATACTTATTATACCAAATAACCAAAGCTATTTTAAAAAAATGTGCATGTACCAATACTATAAAGATTTTCATAATAATTGAATTTTGTGATATATATATGTGAATTTTTGAATGTGTGGTAAGCATATAATACTATATTTGTAATTTAAATATTAAATATGAAAAAATAAAGAAAATTGTGTTTTGCAAAAGGTCATTTTATAAATTTAAAGTTTAAGAATTTAAATCTTCTTATATTAACAAATGATATCTCATACAATTAACAATTGAGTAGCATAATTCTATTATGAATTTGCAAAAATTGTGTATTACTTTTTTGAGTTGTTGTTTAATCATGGTTCAGCCGGTTCAATTTCGGTCAAACCCTTGGAACCTTGAACTTTTTGTTCTAGTGGTTCATTGATTTTCTTATTTTTAAATCTTGAATTTTAAATCAAAGACTTATCTCAAGTAAATTATATTAAATATGATGAGTAAAAATTTTCTGGGGATGAATTTATTTATAGTTGGATGTTTATTTTATAAGCTTTTTAATAAAGGTTTTACCAATATAATTATTATGAGTTTAATAATTATAAAAATAGTATTAATTACACTTTCATCAGATATGCTAGTAATATTGAAATTTGGAATGTTTTGAAAGGATGAAAAGTAGAAAGTGATAGAGGATTGGATGACTTTTTTTATTGATGTGAAAATATTTGAGCGAAGAAGGAATTTATTAGTTTATCAAGTTAGTTAATATGTTTTGAAGACATAAAATATGTGAAAGCGTAGTGTTGTACTTATTTACAAGAATAACAATGATGCTCAAGACTAAATTATAGGAGATTAAGTTAATGTGCCATTTGCTGAAACTTTTAGAGAGTAATTGAATATAAGTTATGAAATGATATTTGTATTTCACACAATGAAGTTGATTTTATGCATGGTATAGATTTAGAGAACAAAAAAAAAGATCATTTAATTTTTATTGTTCCTGAAAAGACTTATGATAGAGTACTAATAGTGCTTTGGAGGTTTTTGGGGAGAAGGAATTAGTCTAATGATTTTTCATTACTAATGGATTACATAAGATTGCTATCATTTCATATATTTTTACTTTAATTATGAATACTCTTAATGAGCTCATTCAAGAGGAGGTTCCTTAGTACATGTTATTTGCATATGATATTTTCTTAATTGATAAGACTAATGATGGAGGTAAAGCAAAGCTCAAGTTGTGGAGGATTACTTTATAATTTAAAGGTTTCCATCTTAATAGTTCTAAAACATAAAATATGGAGTGTAAGTTTAATCAATTGAAGCACTTATCTTTAGGACGTAATTATTGAGATTATGTTCAATTTCCTTGGTTCAAATATTTAAAAAAATGAAGAAATGAAGTGCGATGTGATTAATAAGAATCAAAGTAGATGGGTGGGTATCGTAGGATTAGAATGAGAAATGGGTTTGTTCGTAGCATGGTTGTAGTAGCTCCAATAGTGAATAAGACTAGAGAATGCCATCTTAGATGGCTCAGGCATATTAAGCAGCTTGCTCAATGCATAGTATTTAAGTCTTTATAATTTATGCTTATCTAAAGTATAATAATTTTTTCATTATATACATATTTGAAATTTGATATATTTTAAGAGATATAAGATGAAATGCTTTATTTATAAATATAAATGTAATATTAATAATTTTGTTTTAGAGATATACTAACATAAAGGTTTGGGATCTATGTATGTAAAAATATCTATTTAATATATAAATATTGTATCTTTAAAATTGTATATAATATAAAAGTTCAGTTTCTGCTCGATAATGGCTCAAACATAATGAGTCAATCATTTGCTCATATTTTTTATTCATAACTAAACTTGGGTTGAGTTCGAACATAATTGCTTGTTGATGAGCCGAACATAAATATAGGCTAGCCTTGGATCGTTTACACTTCTTGTCATCCTATTAAGGTTATTCTTGCAATCCCACTTCTATTTCCCTACCATAGCTCTATATCTATTGTTCCGGCATATTTATTAATAGTGCAATCATTTACTAGTTGTTGCAATAGATTTAAACATAATTAGTTTGATAATAGTTATTCATTTTTCATTTTTGCTTTTCATTTTATTCTAGCTAGTTTGTGAATTTTACATTTAGTGCCTGATTGTTGTAACTGAAGCTGTTTGAATGTCTTATTGAATAGCTATTAGGGGAGTTTATAGACACATTTTTGCTCATGGGAAAGTGCTATTACTATTTAATGGCATATTGCCTTGTTGTTGAAGCTGTGCTTCATTGTGTATTTGATTGTACCCATACTTCATAACTTTATTTTGGCCGGGTGGAAAGGGGGAGTGGGGAGGTTGATGGAGCGGCCAGCAGGGCGAGGGGTGAGCGGTCTACTGGCAAATGACTTGGCGAGTGGTGATTGGGAAATTGGTTGTGTTAGTGTTGGGGAGTTTGATTGGGCAAGCGATGAGGCAATCCGCTTTGCAAGCTCAGCAATCAAAATGCAAATGGGGAAAGAGACGTATAACTGAATGATTGGAGGAGGGGTGCTGGACGTGTGATGACCCATGTTAGGTTGGTAATAACCAAACTAACATCGGATGCATCTTTCCGCAGGATCATATTGGCAGTTAGGTAAAATAGCAGTTAAACAAACATCCAAAGCCATTCAAATATAAGAAATAACATTCATTCAATTTAAAGCAAATAATATTCAAAATTTATTACATGGCTTTCATTATACATAAAATTATTATCCCTTGGAGGGGCAGTTATTTTCCCGTGATATGCCTTTAAACTATATCAACCGCCTCCAGCTGTATCTGATCTGACATTATAAAGATAATGTCTTAGTGCACATTCTAAATACAAAGTATATTAAAAATATACTTTAAGCAAAAGTGGAAGGCAAAAATGATAACAATTGTAGGGAAATACAACGTGTTTCAAATAAAAGATGATCATGTTTCCTGCAAAATAGATGTTCTTTCCACATGCCAAGTTTCAAAAGGAAAAGCAATAATAGCGTAAAATTCATGTTTATGTTTATGACTTGATTTTATAAAGCAATGTTAGCAGTTCTGATGGGCAAAGTCAGAACCATGAGATTGGGTTCATAAAAAAAAAATGCAATTAAGCATGTCATTCACTTGGGCCCCCTTAAAGACTCCAGATGGCACCTTCACCTGGGTCTCTCTCAAGGCTCCAGATGATAACCTTCACCTGAGCCCCGTTTAAAGGCTCCAGATGGCACCTTCACTTGGGCATCTCTCAAGGCTCCAGATGGTAACCTTCACCTGGGCCCCCTTTAAAGGCTCCAGATTAAATCATATATGCAGTTAAGCATGACCTTCACTTGGGCCCTTTCAAAAGCTCCAGATGGCACCTTTATAACTCCTGATGGGCTAACCCCGTCCCTAACTTAATTTAAACTCCGTATCGGAACCCTTTGCAACATTCACAATATGTATAAATATCATTTTGTCTCTCTTACATGACTAGTAAGAGTAAATCATTAAATAATAATAAAAACAGGTTCAAAATAATGTTTAAGCAGCAAAAAATAGAAAGCATAAAAGTAATATCCAGTGTACCTTTTGTGTTTGACTTAATTAGAGAAATCACTCACAACTTTGATGTGTCTGCAAAAATTATAATTGAGATTTTATTAAATTATGAAACTATCTGTTTACAAGATTAGAACTAGTATTCATGTTCCTCAGTTTATCTTTAGTTGGTTACTTAATCTATATCTCATGAGAGTAGATTATACAATGAGAAGGTCTAATTCATAACTCTAATTTATTATATTTAAACTAAAATCATACTTTATTAGACTTAAAGAACTTAAGCAACCTTATCTGAAAGAATCGTATTACAGAGTTGGAGAAAAGAATAGTCTAATTGAATTGTTAATATTTTTACTAAACCACTCTTTATCAACACAGAACCCATCTATTATGTTAGGGCAGTACAACATGCTTCACTCAAGCAAGATCTCAAAACTTTTTGAGTTATTATTTATGATTTAAATTGGTATGAACTCAAAGAAGGTTTATTAATTTGATATTGACAATATTCAAAAAGAAGTTATAACTGACTCCATAATTTATCACATAGCTGATTTTGACCGATTAGGTCTATTTCCTAATGTTTGCTAGCCAGACTTGGTCATTATACTGCAATTTAGATGTTAAATCCCAATAATATTAATATGAAGGATTGAATTGGCAGTTCTTCTTAATGATAATAACTAAAACTTATCATAATAATCAAAAGAATAATTTTCATTAAAAAGTTTAAACAAAATCAGGGGCAAAATGAACTAGTAGGCCAAAGTAAAACCCTAACTATTAATTTTGATTATTATTATTATTGCTGTTATGGTTTATTACATATATATATATATATGTATACGCATATATATATATACACACACACACACGTATTATCCCTTTTAGTTGATCGACAGAAGCCTTACCTTACGGTTGAGCGGACGAGTCGAGCGACACGCGGAAGGAGGGATCGGCGATGGAAGAGGTCGACCGGAAGGAGGAAGTCGGCGCCGAGACGGGAGGGTCGGATCGAGACGGCTGCGCTCCTGTTGCGTCCTTCCGTCAGTCGCAGGTTAGGATTACTCGCTCGCATGCTAAGCTTCCGTCGGATGAGGCTCGTCCGTGCGGTTAGGGAGGTCGAACGACTGAGAGGAGAGGAGGTTTGCTCGAGTGGTGAGAGTCCTCTGTCTCCTCCCGAATAAATTGGACGTGCGTATATAACGCACGTCTGATTTATTCGGCTCATTAACCGCAAGTTATGGGTAATTACCTTAAGCATTCCTTCCTAAACAGCGATGATTTAATTGTTTTTAGTTTCAATTGATTTTATTTGCCTTGAATATGAGTCTAAATGAGGAAGTTACGCTTTACTAATTTAAATGTGCGTTAATGACGGTTTTAATTTCAATTTCAGCTTTAAACGAATTTTAAACTTTCTAAATTAAGAATCGAAAATGAAAAAATCGAATTTTAGCGGGAGTTTTAACAAGAAACTGAAATTTGCGGGAGTATTTACGAATTTGAGTATTGCGGGAACTTAATTCTTACCTTATAAATGACCTAGGGCATTACAGGATGACTGTCAGGATAGGCGTTTTCGTCATTTGTCTCTTCCCAATGATTAAGCTTGAAAAATATCAGGTTTAATATACAACAATTTTTGCATTTAGCTAACTTAAGTAGCGCTATTAAACGGATCTCCAAGCTATCCTGAAATGGCTAATATTTAGTTCTTTGTTATTAAGCTATGCTAAATGAGCATTTAGCCTCACCCGTCTGAGTGGGTCAGCTCAAATATAAAATAATCGATTAACCAAATTAAGTGGCAACCGATTTAGTTTATTAGGCATGGCTTAAGCACGAGCGAGATAAGTCCATTTGACAATTTTATCAGCTTTAGCTAGGTAGTTTTTGATTTGAGCCTCAAATGAGAATTAACTTTAAAATAATTGAATTTATTGCTTTAAATAGATAATTAATTAAATATTTAAATTTCATCTTTAATTTTTCTAATTACTTATTTTTTTATCAATTTATTAGTAGTATGGATTATAATTACCAGAACCACCTTTTGCAAATTGTTGTCTAAACACTGGGTTACTTTTGGTAGGAGCATACTTGTTAGTAGTTTTCCATTATGTATGTCCTTAACATTGCTACAATGATTGCTTTATTATTTATTGGTTATCTAAAACAAGTGCATTCATATTAATTATTTGAGCAACTGGTATGAAGCGCGAGGAAGGGATATGCTAAAAGATCACTCAAATCTTAAATTGAGTGAGTCAATCAAAACTTAAAATTATCTTGAAAATTTATTGAGTTGAGGCTTAACTTGTGAGTTTGTTTGAAATTTTTCAATTTGAATATAAAAATTGAGTCAGCCAAAATCCAAAATTGACTTGAAAAAAGTTTGACTTTGAGATTCAATTTGTAACTGGATTGGAAATTGTTTTACTCGAATGTGAGTTTGCCTAAAATTCGAGCGAATTTTAAGCAAAAGTGTCAATCTAGTGCAAGGGATTTTTAATAATATATTCTAGAATGATCATTGATGTTGGTTGAACATGGGGGCTAGGAGCGTGGCCTAAATATATTTTGGGGTATTGATTTATAGAAATCAGTCAGAGTGACCCCTTTTGTATTTAAAAATTTTGTGACACGTTTATATAAAAATAGTACTTAGCGGCTATATGTTATTTTGTTATTAGAGTGCGTGTTATGATATCTTATAATAACAGGAAGTTAACTTGAGGTTAGCTTACTGCTATGTTATCTGAGCATCTAAAAAATTTTCCAACTGGCATCACAATCTTTTATTTAGATAACACTAAAAAATGCTTGACATTTAGGTGTCTGGCATCTTTTCCTAACATGAAGGGGATTTTGATGAAATTAGGGTTTGGGAAGTCTTGTTGCCTTCTACGGCTTTGCTTGCATTTTCTAATGTTTGGATGAAGGAATGGAGTTCTGTTTTCTTTGTTGCTTCAACAACTAATTTTTTTTTTTTTGTGACCTTATTTTGCTATATTTGTTATCAGTAAAGTTGCCTATGACAACAAGCCAATTATTATCTTAGGATGTGATATTATGTAATAATATCATAAGAAAATTCTTAATATATAAATATTGGTGAACCAAACATCACTACAATCTCAATAGGCGATGCTAGCTAATTAACATGTTATTTGAATATGATGTTATTATTTTAACTTTGCTGTTAAACAACACCTTGTAAAAGTACCCAAAACAACCAATTTATCTATTAAAAATAAACTCTTAAGGTAATTCATAAACATTATTCATGATGATTTTGTTTGACCACTTGAATTTTTTCTTAAAAGCTTTGGATTATTTATCTCTAGATGCAAACATATTCCTGAAATATTTCACCAATTTTTAAAGGGTGAATTAAATTTTTTTGTTTATAAAATCTCTCTTTTTTTAGTTCTACACTGAATAATCATTTTGTACCTCATTGTAATTTAATATCATAACAATTATAAGAATTACAGTAAAATCAAGCCTTTGTTAATCTATATTTTTTGTTGTATGAATCGTTTGTCTTTATTGAGCTTTATCAAATAACAACACCTTATTAAATTCTTTGTAGTGATATCATTTCTAGTAGTTTCATAGTATGATTTTTTTTCCTTTCCACATTTAACATAACCAAAGCTTATCTAAAGTATCTTATCTCTATGTTGTGTGCGAATTATTTAAGATGATTACTCTGAGTTTATTCATGATTAGCACATTCTAAAAGTTCAGAGAAACGAGCATGTCTCAATGGAAGCAAGCTCCAACGAAGGGTGTCTTTCATCCCTGATAGAAAGCGGTTGTACCTTGCTTTTTCTGTACTTATCAGGTTCTGAGCATACCTTGACAGTCTAGTGAACTCGGCCTCATAGCTGGCCACGGAGTTGCTACCTGAACCAATTTCATGAATTGGTTCTCCATGATGCTTTGGGCAGCTTGCGGGACATACTTGGCTCGGAAAGCTTCTGAAAATGCTTCCCAACTTATGTTCTCCAATTCTATGTTAGTGAAATCGGTGTTGACGACAAATTCCCACCAACGGTCAGCTTCGCCTTTAAATAGGTAGCGAGTCACACGTACAGCTTTTTCACTTGGACACTCCATACTTTCTAGTGTCTTTTCTATCTCTCTCAGCTAGTCTTCTGCTTCCATAGGACAAGTAGTCCCATGAAATACTGGCAGATTTAATTTGAGAAAATATTGAAGGATTCCCTCAGAACGATGCTTTTGAGGTGATTGAACGGAGTTTGCTAAAGCAGCTTTCTTTTGATTTGCTAGGAGCTCTAAGACGGCTTCCATGAAGCGGTCATTGGTACTTCTCTGAAACTTCCAAAGATATAGGTGCCTTAATTGGGATTTCTGATGGTGTGCTAAAAAATCCTTCATCCGAATCCATCTTTTTGCCTAAAGGTTGAAAGCTTCAGTTACTTAAGTTTATGCTATCCTTCTCTATTCTCAAAGTGAATTATAATTTGATTTTTATATATCTCTTAAGCTTAAACTCAATCATGCTCTGATACCAACTGTGAGGACCTGATGCCGGGTCAGCGGGAGCTAATCCAGCATCGGTTTGCTTGTGGAATAGTAATAGCAACAACAACAAGCAATGACAAGTCCTCTAGCTGCAGGATCATATTGAGTAGTTTAAGAGACAAATATATAGACATCAAACATAACTCTTTTATTCATTAATTCACGAGTCTTGAGTACATAGATAATAAAAGAAGAATTACAGACTTTCTAAAAGTAAAGAGTCAAAAAGAAAGCGGTGGATCAGCAAGTAGCAGTATCAGCACTGCTCAGTTCTTTAGCACCTTTCCTCGAGAATGAACTCCTGATTTGGGCATGTTTCAAAAGTGCGGGCATTCGAAAACCAGTTAGTTGTGAAACTAAGTATTGATAGATGTCATCTTTACAAATGTTAAATAATAAGTAAAATAATTAATATTTGACAGGAAATAAAAGTTGTACAAACTTATCTCTGCAAACCTGTTTCAATTGCACTTGAAACTTAGCATAGAAATAATTGCAGTCACAAAAATAAATACATAATTTTTAGCGCTTGATATCTGAGGCAAAATATGATTTTGTTGGGCAAGTACAAAATTGAGAAAAAGGGGGGTTCATTTTTGTGTTACATATCTCAACTTCCCTCTATACCTGCACCCTCAAAGGCTTATCAGTATAGGCTCCTTATGACTCCCGATGTCGGATAGCCCCGTCCTAGCGGTTGTCTGATCAGACAAAAGTATAAAGCAACATGGAACCCTTGCTTCTCACTTATCCAAACTTATTCATATATCATTTTATGTGATTTTAAAAAGCACTTTTATCAAATTTGTGCGATGTTGAGCAGAAAATAACATATTTAAAAGAAGTAATAACAGATATTTGGTACCTTATTCTTTTTCAGTTCAAAGGTTCAACAGTTCGACAGTTCAAAAGTTCGGATGACTGACAGTTCGCTCATTCTGTAATTAGGTTTTGGATATTTTTAAATTAGCTATCAGCTAATATTTTTAGGAGTAACATTTATTCATTTCGATTATGTTCTTCTTTCCCATTCTCATAACGATTGAAGTCTGATCTTTAAGATACTGCGATGACAGTAATATTTATAGCGTTTGTTAAGTCGCTGCGGATAGAATCACATTATTATTATCATTATTTTAATGATAATAATAATATTAGAATGAAAGAACATAAAAGAAATAATTGTCAAAAGAAAATGCTTGAACTGAAATTATATGCATTTTATCACATTATATAGTTTTCATTATTAATTAATGGAAATCATATTAATGTGAATAACAATATTATATCTTCATTATTATCATAATAATAAGTATTTAAGTAGGTATAATCTTAAAAGAACTTAAAAATTCTCCTCTTTTCTAATTTCTCCTCTTTTCTCTCTCTCTTTTTTTTCTATCTTTTAAACTTATCAACCTACCTTAAAATTAGGATTTCCGGAAAGCGGAGGGAGGCCGGAGCGGGTGGCCGGATGGCTGGCCGGGGGCTGCAGCAAGCTGGCAGCGACCGGAGGGGGCTGCCGGGTGGCTGGCTGCCGCTGGAGGGCTGGCCGGGGGCTGCTGGGGGGCCCGGCTTGCTTGCTGGTTGGCTGCGGGAGAGGGCTGGCTGCTGAGGGGCGGCTGCCGTGGAAGGTGGCTGCTGCTGGGCTGCTGTGAGGGGGAGGAGGGGCTGTAGTTTTAGGTTTTTTGTTGTGGGGCTTATGTAGAAGAGTTGGGTGGGGGGAGGGGGGGTCGGCCAGGTGGGCCGACCAGCCTGCGCCAAAAACGGCGCAGGCGACCCCTTTCTGGCGCGGAAGCTTTCGCGCCAGGCGCTGTCGGGGTGCGTGCGTCGCGGAAGGGGGGGAGAAGGAAAATAATAGGGAAAAATGAAAATTAAAAAAAAAATAACTACTTAAAGTTAAAGTATTCGCATTTTTCCGCCGTTCGGCGTTCAAATACAACGAAACTTGGCACTGAGGTGTGTTACGACATGACGAATACCCTCGCGCCGAAAATTTTCGATTCGGACAATTACAAAATCGAGGAAAAGGGGGTTCATTTTTGTGTTACATTTCTCAACTTCTCTCTATACCTGCCGCCTCAAAGGCTTATCAGTATAGGCTCCTTATGACTCCCGATGTAGGACAGCACCGTGCTAGCAGTGGTCTGATCAGATTAAAAATATAACAACATGGAACCATTGCTATTCAGCTATCCAAACTTTTTCATATAACATTTTATGTGACTTTTAAAAACATCTTTATCAGTTTGTGCGATGCTAAGCAGAAAAGTATATTTAAACAAGAGTAATAAAAGACATCTGGTACATTGTTCGAATCTGCATTTAGATTTGATATTTTGAATTAGCTTTTAAGCCAATATTATAATGATATTATTAAGGATTTTTACTTTTTTTTTTTCTATTTTGCTTTTCTTTCATTCTTTTATCTTGATAGAATACATCATTTTAAGTCTTTGAGGGTAGGGTAGCAATTATGTTTAATATTATATTATTATTATCATTATATAATGATAATAATAATATATGAAAGAAAGGACAAAAATAGAAATTATTATAAATTTTTTTTGCAGAAAGTAATAATGATGATAATAATAATAATAAAGGAAAATGACAAAGAAAAGTGACAGAATAAAATGCTTGAATTGAAATAATAGTTCACTTATAACATTTGTACAGTTTTCATTATTAATTATTGAGAACCATAATAATGTGAATGATGTAATTTATCATTATTATTTTCATAATAATGATTATTATGTATATATAATAATAATAAAGAAAATAAATGAATAATAGCAAAATTTTTCCTCATTTCCTTCTCTTTTCTTTCTCCTCTCACCTTGGTTAGAGTTGCCAAAATATGGAGGGAGGCCGGAAGTGGCTGAAGGGTGTGGATGGAGAGGTGGCCTGAGTGGGGTGGCTGGTCGGAGGGTGTCGCTGTTGGCCGGCTAGAGGAGGGCTGGCTAGGCTGTGGGAGAGGGAGGAGCTGGCTGGAAAGGAGTGGGGGGGGGTTAAATAGGAGCATGGGAGACCGATAACCTTCCGCAGGCAGGGAGCAGCTTTCGGCTAGGGACTATAATCGGGTGCAGGATCGGGAGGAATCACAGGAAATAGGGGGGAAACAAAGGAGGAAAAAATAAATTAAAATTTTTGTATTTTTTCGCTGTTTGACGTCCAAAAAAACAAACTTGACACTGAGGTGTGTTTGATGTAACGAACATCCTTGCACCATAAATTTTCGATTTGGACAAATATTTTATTTTAATTAATTTTAGATATTTGAAAATTTAAAAATTAACTAAGATTGAACCGGCGCTCTAAAATTTATGAAACTTCTCGAGCAGCCTTTAAATAATATATTTAACATATTGACACAAAAAATGATGAATTTGGACATATTTAATTTTCTCAATTTATTGACTTTAAATAAATCAAAAATTAAGCAGGAGTTTCAGATATTCGGATTTTTGGTAGGACATTTTGATCTGAAAGTTATTTCTATCTAATGGTATTTTTTGTTTGTCCTAATTCGAGATTTCTCGAGGTCCTGATATCTGAGGCGGGATCTGACCTAATTTGCAAAGTAACCACATTAGGCTGTTATAATTAGAATGCTACCTTAATTTTTTTAAAAATCATGAGCTAATTTGGAGAGCCTTGGCAATGTGTGTGAGAAGACTTAAGAGCTTATATGGTAGCTTGATGAATGGTGGAAGTGCCTCTAAATTTAGATGGAAGAGAGGGGATCTACATATGACAAATCCTTCTTTTAGGTTGTCTACAATACGTGGGCATCTTGTATTGGTGCCTTGGTGCTTAAATGATACAAATAAGAATCTGTGGCACACACCGTACTGTTTAGATTTGGGCGCCTTTGCGATTAGATCAACGCAAGGTCTAGTTCTCTTACCAGGCTCTAGTCTCTCTCAAACAGTGGCTAGTAAGAACCTTGGTCTAATACAAACAAATACATTGCGAATTCACTGAAATATAAAAGATAATTTAAGTTAAAAAAATGTCAAACATTCTAGGATTCACCCTTGAATTTTGTTTTTAATCAAGCATTTGGAACATGTTAGCCCTATTATTTGGAAAGCCTTTCACAAGGCGTCTTAAACATCTGCATCAACTAGATTATCTATGCTGCATTTATATTCACAAGGCCTAAACCACTAGACAAATAATCATTATATCTATGAAAAAATAAAATTAAAGCTTGTGATTATCAAAATGAATTCAAGGGAGATTATGAGAAACATTTGGTTAAACACTTTTCCATCTCTATTTCTCCATAAAACCTCCCTGTAATTAATTGAACTTAATTGACCTACCTTAAATAAAATCAAATTAATTTTGTAAAATTTAGTATTTTTCCTAATTTGTGTTCAGTCACTTTCTTCATAAGCTTCTTAAGCTTCAAAGCGTGGTTTATTAATTTAATTTATTGGATTTTTTTTTTATCTTATAATTTGTCTTCATTCTTATAGAATTTAGCATTACAATACTTTTTCACTGATTGACGTTATTGTATTCAAAATTATTTATTAGATAGCTAGCTAGTAAAACTTGTCAAAGTATTTTTCCATCATTAAGTTTTACATATGATCTTAAATTTTTCCCATTTATTTTTTTAAAGCATTGTATACCACAATTTTACTCGTGCATTATATAAAAGAATTATTATTATTATAACTTTTAGGACAGCCGTTCTCATCTATGTTAATCGTATTGCAACAACATTCACTGAAAGACTAATGAAATAATTTCATCTGTTTATATTCAATGCCATTTTTAAAAATTATTTTATTGTAGAGCATTCTTAATATGCTTCAGTGGATCAAGTTATTATTATTCATATTTAGTTAAATGTGCTTTTCTTTCCTATCAATGTTCAAAATTTAAATAGAAATCTTCAAATGCCCATTTCCTTAGCATCATTAGTTAGTTTTTGTGACTCTTGACAGGCCAATCTATTTTTATTCCAATTCTTATTGTTTTTGCATTTAAATCATTTATACAAGTTTTCTTTGATTGAATATTTTGTTATGTCATGATCGTGCCTTTACAAGGGTCTTTCTCTAAGTTCGTGTAGCACATTTTTAGTCAATATATATATATTTATATATAGACACACAAATAGTAGTCATTTGCTACATAAGATTACCTCCTCTTCAATGTCACATTATCAAAGTTTAAAAACTCCACTCTTGAATGTCTCTAGCTTCATTTAAGTATTTAATTATGTAGTATTATGACTTATTGGGTTTGTTTTTCTTTAGCTTGTTATTTTCAAATCCAGAATTAATAGTTAATATTGGCTTGTTAGGCTTTCTTCTAAAATAATTTACGATTTTTGCAATACAATCAATCAATATTCTTTATATAAAATGATCAATGTGTTAGAGGATGCATTCTTAGAAGTGATGACATTCCCTTCTTTTTTTATTATGCACTAGAAATTTTAAACATTATTTAAAGAAAATTTCAAGATTATTATCATTCCTTATTTGTTTCACTAAAACAAACATAATAACATTAAATAATATTAGATTTCTATTAGTTTCGTTAGGATTTGATAATGCGGTATTATGATATCACGGGTTTTTATTTTTTTTTTTAAATTGTTATTTTCAAATCTAGAGTTAATAATTAAATTAATCTTTGCTTTCTAGGCTTTCTTCTAAAATTATTTAATAATGTTTGTAATACAATTAATCAATTTTCTTTATAAAATAATCAATTTGTGTCAGAAGATATTTTCTTATAAGTGATTATATTCTACACTTTTTTCTTGGATTATGTATTGGAAATTATAAAATCATTATCTAAGGCAAATTTCAAGATCATTTTCATTATTTATTCGTTTCACTAAAACCAAACCAAAATCGCCCTAGATAATTATTAAATCTCTCTGGATCTCTTCTTCTTTAGCCATTTAGATTTTCTTCCTTAATATATATTCTATTTGTGGAGTTACTTTTGAATCAATTAATTCAACTAACACCCAAATGATCTAAAAATCATCATTGAAATAAAATGTGAGAAACGTTTCAATAAAAGGTCTTAGGATATGATTTGTCATCTTGGAAGTACTAGTGTTACGGGTTTTTTAAAAGTCATCATCAAAAGTTTCTGAAACCAATGTTTTGTTTGAATTTTTTTGCCGTTTGTCACCTTTTGTCAAAGTTGATGATAGCCATATTTTAGATCTATTTTAGAAGATTTTACAGCAGTTACTATATCTGAAATATCATTTGACAGAGTGTAAGAAATTTGCATGTGGTTGCATTTTAATTGATAGCCATATTATCTTTTGCATATTTTCCTAGTATCTTTTTTGTTTTCTAAGCAGAGCGAGACCCTCAAGGACTCATGTTGTATGCCTGTAATGAATAAATCATCAACCTACTTTTTAGTTCACAATGCTGCATTTAATTCTTCCTATAATGAGGTTAAAATGCTGGTTAAGTTAAAATTATTCAAGTGTGTAATCAATGGCACACTATTGCACTACGCTGTCTCCTTTTTTAGGGTAATGTGTGCAAAAAGTCTTACATTTTCCAACTGTTTTATTCAGTTATGTTTTCAAGGCTAAATTTTGTGTAAAATATTTTTTATTGATTTCTTATTATGTAGCATGTGCGGGGTTGACAAGTGTTCCAGAGGGGGATTGGCATTGTCGATACTGTCAAACTATGCATCAAAGAGAAAATTATGTTGCTTATAATGATAATGCTCGTGGTGCTGGGAGGGTCCCAGGTGTAGATGCGATTGATGAGATTTTGAAAAAAAGCATTCTTATTGTCAAGCTTCCAGATTCTAGAGTTGGTGGATGTGCTTTGTGCAGGTATCAACTGCTTGATTATTTTACTTTTTCCTAATGCTCATTTTACTTTGACTTACCTTTTTTAAGTCTTTTAATATGAGAATTTTTTTTTTTTTGTCGTTTTTAATCTTTATTTGTTTCCTTCTGATGGTCTTTCTTGAATTCAGATCAAAGGACTACACTAAGTCAGGATTCGGCCAACGCACTGTGCTAATCTGTGACCAGGTTCGCGTTAGTTTCAGTCCTGTTGTACTCAGTATATCTCGTAGTGTTATCTCTTCCTTGAAGTTGTCAAATGTTGTTGAGACATTATGAAATTCTGTTACTGTAGTGTGAAAAGGAATATCATGTTGGTTGCTTGCAAAATCATGGCATGGCTGACTTGAAGGTACTGGAACTTTGCTTTTTGTAATAAATATATTTACAAAACCTGCACCCAACAGTTTGCCTTAATCTCTCTTGCGTGTATACATTAGATATGGTTCAAGTGGAATTGTAGTTTTTATTCAATTATAAGATTTGGCAAGCTTGGGTATAAAAAGAAAGATTGTACTAGATATGCTAATATGGATGAGTGATGCGATATGTATGAAATTACCCGTCTATTTTTATTGCAGTGACTGTTATTTCTGAGTTGTTTTTTTAAATAAATTTTATTTTTGCATCAAACAGGAAAAGCCAGAAGGAGACTGGTTCTGCTGCACCGATTGCATCACAATCCATACGTCTCTTCATGGTGTGCTATGTAATGGAGTTCAAACACTCCCAGATGGGGTTTTAAATGCTATTAAGAGAAACAACAGTAAGGAAAACTCAATCAAGGATGCTATTGTTAACCTAAAATGGGGGCTTTTTAGGGGAAAGACAGCCTCTGCGAGTGATAAGTTGTTTCTTTCAAGAGCAGTCTCTGTTTTGCACGTAAGTAATTTCCTGATACTTGTAATGATGTGCACACTAACAGATTTAAAAATAATAATTTCAAGGCAATTGTCATGAATTTTTTATTCAAATACATGTGCTTAACATGTTTGTTTGTGGTCAGGAAGCTTTCATTGGCATGGTATAGGAGATGACATTTACTAACATTAAAATTAATCATTCTAATATTTTATTATGATTTATTAGGGTGCGCTGGGTTTATACTTGCATATATTTGGATAGTAGAGTTTATTTGATCATTTGTTATGAACATGTTTAACAGTTGAAGTGAAATTCTTTCTAAGCAACGCTTGTTCTTTGAATGTTTTATAAGTCATAGTAATGCTAAGATTATATAATGTGATGACCCATGTTAGGTTGGTAACAACCAATCTAATATCGGTTGCATCTTTCTGCAGGATCATATTGGTAGTTAGGTAAAATAGCAGTTAAACAAACATCGAAAGCCATTCAAATATAAGAAATATCATTCATTCAATTTAAAACATATAATATCCAAAAATTTATTACATCAAATTATTAATCCTGGAAGGGGCAGCTATTTTCTGGCGCTATGCTTTTAGATTATATCAACCGCCTCCAGCTGTAATTGATCTGGCATTATAAAAATAATGCCTTAGTGCACATTCTAAATATAAAAGATATTAAAGATATACTTAAAACAGAGCGGGAAGCAAAAATGATAACAATTGTAGGAAAATATTTTAAATACAAGATAATATATCCCTGCAAAATAACTATTCTTTTCACATGCCAAGTTTTCAAAAGGAAAAGCAATAATATAGCATAAAATTCATGTTTATGTTTATGACTTGATATTATGAAGCAATGTTAGAGGTTTTGATGGGCAAAGCCAGAATCGTGAGGTTGGGTTCATAAAAATGCAATTAAGCATGTCCTTCACCTGGGCCCCCTTAAAGGCTCCAGATGGCACCTTCACCTGGGCCTCCCTCAAGGCTCCAGATGGTATCCTTCACCTGGGCCCCCGTTAAAAGCTCCAGATGGAATCATATATGCATTTAAGCATGACCTTCACCTGGGCCCCCTCAAAGGCTCCATATGGCACTCTTATGACTCCTGATGGACTAGCCCCGTCCCTAACTTAATGTAACCTCCGTATCGGAACCCTTTGCAACATTCACAATATACATAAATATTTTTTTATCTCTCTTACATGACTAGCAGTAAGAGTAAAACGTAACAATATGAAACAGGTTCAAAGCGATGCTTAAGCAGCAAAAAGATAGAAAGCATAGAAACGCATAAAAGTAATATCCAATGTACCTTTTGTGTACTAGATGAATCACTCACAATTTGATGTGTCTGCAAAAATTATAATTAGGATTTTATTAAACCTTGAAGGTATTTGCCAGCTCTATGAAAACTAATATAGGCTTTTGTGTTAATTATGAATCTTGTGATCCCTCGTTCTTCTTAACTGATGATGCATATTTATTTAAAGATTGTAGAGAAAAAATTGGTATTAAAATTTGCGTATTCTTAAACCCTAAGTGGGCTTTCTCTACGGGTTTGAAATGCAGCATAAGTTGTCCTAAGTGTTTAATAGCATTGAAATCTTTATTTTCCCAAATCACACATAAATTGATTTCTAACAGAGAATTTCTTGATTCTATCATTAGTAATTGTACACAAATTTAATGAAACTATATATTAATTAAAGACCTCTAGCTTATGAATTTTAATTATATGCTAAAATACTTACATTTTTTATGGAACAAACTTTGATTCAAAATAGCTAGTCTTTTGATCAAATAATTATTAAGAATTCCAAGGTTACTCCAACCTACTAAGTTAGCTGAAATTAAGTCTTAATCCCCGTTAATACTAATATAAAAGATTATCTGAATTCACGGACACCTCTATAAATAATAACTGAAACTTATCGCAATACTCAAAGGGAATTTTCATTTAAAAGTTTATCCTATTATAAAAGGTTTTGACACAATAAAATAATAAAAGTGCAAAGTGCACTAGTAAGTCAAAGCAAAATTCTAACCATTAATTTTGATTATTATTGCTATTATGGTTTATTAATATGTATATATATATACATATATATATATATGTATATATATACACACGTATTTTATCCCTTTCTAATCGACAGAAGAGCCTTACCTTACGGACGAGTCGAATGAGTCGAGCGAGTCAAGCGGAAGGAGGAAATCGGCGCAGAGAGGAGGTCAAGCGGACGAGTTGAGTCGGCACCGGGACGGGAGGGTCGGATCGAGTCGACTGCGCTCCGGTTGACCTTCCGTCGATCGCAGGTAAGGGTCGACGCACCGTCGCAGTTAAGGATCGCCTGCTGCGCACTTTTGTCGGCTCACACGTCTAGCGGAAAGGAGAGGGAGAGGACGAAACTTTTCCCTTAATAGCTCTACGCAAACCTTCTTAATTCAGCCGATATTTATTGTTTTAACCGTTTCAAATAGGGACAGCTGATTCATGCCTTAAATATGAGTTTAAATGAGGAAGTTACATTTTGCTAAATTTAAATATGCGTTAATGACGGTTTTAACTTTCAATTTCAGTTTTAAACGAACTTTAAAATGTTCTAAATGAAGGTTTGAAACTGAAAAATCAAATTTTAGCGGGAGTTTTAACGGGAAACCGAAATTTGCGGGAGGATATAACGAATCGGGAATTCAATGTTTGCCTTATTAATGACCTAGGGTCATTACATATAATGAGTTAAATTTAATGAACAATGGTGTTTGTAGATGCGATGATTAAGTGGATAATATTTACAACAACATGAATTCTTTGTGCTCACCGTACTCTATTAAATAATAAACCCTCCTAAGATTCAATTATGTGAGATTATTCCTAGTAAATTTTGCCGTTGTCTCTTTTTAGTTTTCCTCTTTCAATTTTAGCAGGTACAAAATTTGTTAACTTCAATTTTCTCATTGGGTCGACTAGTAGCTTGTAGTTATTATACTCAAACCATCTAAAGATATCTTTCTCCTAATATTTCTCAGCCAGAGCTACTTCATTGTTAGTACAAATATACTTATTTTTAATATTTTTTCATATTTACCACTCATTCCACATAGCATTTTCATCACAATTTATCAATAAGCTTCTGTTGTGTTGGCTTGCATTGTGCCCTAGATAGCATTTACTAGAATATAAGTTTGCTTGGATCCTGTTAATCGCTTCGCTTTTGTTTCACCATAATTTTGTATAATTGAACCTAAATATTTGAATCTCTTGCTCTTTTATTGATAATAAAATTTTCAATTCTCATTCTCATTATAACTTTTATTATGATTAAAATAATATTTTATATTTAATTTTGAATTATTAATATAAAACCCTTATGATTATAGGGTCGCTAACCATATCTTGTGTTACACTTTAACCTATCATGCCATTACTCATTCTTTATTTTTGTATCTGTATACTTATGTTATTCTATTAATATGGCAAGCATAGTTGGCTTCCATTTTATGGTAGTTTAATGTGTTTTTAACCATGTATTGTTTGATTATCATGTTCCTTTTTTGCTTTTTTAATAAATGCAAAAAAAAAAAGTAAAGCAAAATAGTAAATTTTTTTATTATAAAGTAAACACTGCTTGTGAATCCCTCTGCTCTCATTGATTTAGGTAAAAGATGATATATTTGTAAAGCTATTTTTTGAGTATTATGTCCTAGTAGATCAAAACAAAATATTTGGAGTATGGGTTTAATTATAACAGTAGCTAAAATAATTAGGATATAATAATTGGAGATCTTGTTATCAAGAAGATAGAGGATTAAAAATGTTGGTTCAAAGTCTTGAGCATTCAAAATAACTTTGAGACTTGCTATGTTATATGGGACAGTGTTTGCTAGGAGTGGTAGATATGAGGATGTTAAAAGTAAACGAGTGGTTATGCACAAAATACATGATAAGTAATCTTTTTGAGGATAAGTTTAGATAAAGTCATCATAGATGGGTTGGGCATTTAATGCGTAGACCGTTAGATTTGCTTGTCTGGAAAGTTGACATCATGAATTTTGCCCAAGTTAAAAAAATATGACAAGAAATTACTTTTAAAGATCTCAATAACTTGGCTCAGGGCTCGGGGTGGGATTGCTCTTCACAATAGAGACAATAGCTATTTAATAGGACGAAGGCTTATTGTTCTTGTTGACTATTTTTGTTATAAAAACAATTGTTCGAGCACAAAATGCATTCCTCTTTCTGAACTCTAATTTATCTCGCACATAACTCATTACCCTATCGCATTCTCTTTCATTTCTTCCAGTTGTTTTAACCAGTGTATTATATTTGATGAATTTTCAAATCCAAATATATCTATTAGCACACTTTGCTGATCTTTTTTTATATCGTCTTCTTCATTAACAGGAATCTTTTGATCCTATAATTGGTGGAAGAAAAGACCTCGTCACTGAGATGGTCTTTGGGTAAGTTAGTCTTGAGAGCCTTGACCAAGCAACCGAGCTTCCACTCTGGAACAAAAATAAAACCATATATATATCCCAACTTTAGTCATGGTGAACGTTAAATTAGCCTTTGGATTGCTTCAAGCTGATATTAAGTTTTAATTGCAAAAAATTAAAAATCACAGGATTTTATTACATTTTATCTTAATATTTTCTGCAAGAGTAGTCGCCATTTGAAGAATTAAACTATTTTTATATTTCTCTGTACTTTTTTTTTTATCACTTTTTTTCTGATGATTTGCAGAAGATGGTGGGGTCACATGGATTTCCAAGGAATGTACTGTGCAGTACTTACTATGAAGTAAGACTTATATTTACAAATTAATTTTAACTCTATGCCTCAAAGTTTAGCTTTTCTTTAACCTACTAATGCTGATATTTCATTGCAGTTCATCTGTTGTGTCCGTTGGAGTAGTAAGAATTTTAGGCTCCGAGACAGCTGAACTTCCTTTGGTTGCAACTAGGAAGGATTTCCAGGGACAGGTAACTTTTTGTGTTTGTTTTCTATGGAATTCTGCATGTTTGTGCTTGATGCTGCGTACAGTTTAATATGTGGGATAGGTATTGGCATAACATTCATACCTTAGGTATTTGCATGTTTAGCACCCTTAGTTACAATGCTTGGCTGGCACTTTTGCTCAAAGCTAGCTTTCTTAAACTCAAATTTAATAATAAATATATATATATATATATATGCTTACATTACTAGCCTTAAGGAAATTGCACTCTAGTTGATCAATGGCATCGTTCTGTAGTCGGAATGGTCTCAGGTTCGATTCCCCACAGTTCTGGATTTTACTTGTGTATTTTTTGCTGGGCTTGACTTTCGTTTAGCTTGGGTCCAGATGGCCTAGTACTAATAATAAATTTATATGAGTTTAATTATCGAGCCTCCATGAATCGATTTTGAACTCAACTCAAAATCAAATAATTTATCATGTCAAGCTGACCCTGCTCAAATCGAGTTGGAGCCGACTTTGAGTAGAGCTAGGCTCGGAAAAGTCGTGTTCTAGTCAAGTCTGTCTCGTTTGAACTCAGCACAAAGCCATAGTTCAAATTGCATGCGTCTCTCCACCTGGTTGACACCATTGAAAACCAATATTTGCAGGGCTATTTCGGGGCACTTTTGGCTGCATAGGGAGGCTGCTTGCTTTGAACGTTAAGCATTTGGTGCTTCCTGCTACCTCTGAAGCCGAGCCAATGTGGACGCTGAGATTTGGCTTCACAAAGATATCAATGGACCAGGTTGAATCTCAAATCTTCATGATTTTATTATTATTATTATTATATTATTATGAATATTATTAATATTATAATGTTTTTTGTTGTGGTCAGCTATATGAATATTCAAGGGGCATTAAGATAGTGGACTTTGAAGGGACAACACTGCTGCACAAGACTGTTTCAGACCTTCAGCTGGAACAACCTTCTGCAGCTACTGATGCTACTGCTGCTACTACTGCTGCTGCTGAATGCCAATAATTATACTATTATTATTATTGCTGTTAGGTCAATTATATTCTGTTCGATGACATTCAGCTGGCTGATTGTAAAAAAAAAAGGCTGATTCTATCTGTTTTGAGGGGAAGATGTTTTTAGTGAAATTATTTTGTTTTGGGAGCTGAAGATTGTTGCTAATCTTAATGTTTTTTGGTGGTGCGCTTGTCTGCGTTTTTGGGAGCCTGAAAGAAGTAGCTTTGTAGTTTATTTTGTACAATATTACTGGATCCGTCTGATTTGCAGGATCTTAATTTGCTTCCCATTGTTAAGTGGTATGAGAAATTCTGATCAATTTTAATTTAAATTAGTTTAGTTATAGTAAAATCTGATTAGTGTAACTAGAGTGTAGATTGTTTATTGTTGATAATTTTCCAAAAAATTTAATTATTTTCTTTTATTTGAAATAAAGAATTTTGTATGTATGCTACTTGAGTAAATTAAGGATCAAATTTATCTCTTTAAAAATTTGTTTTTTTTAGGAGTTTTATTTCAAATCAAACAAATGAGTCGTTTTAATGAAACATTTCATTTGTTCTGACTAAAGAACTCTTTTGTTCGAATGATCGAATGAAAGATTTCACATTTGATTTGAGCCTACATTATTTACTTCTATATATGGTAATGTAAAATAAATTGACAGTAAAAGTTTGTCATGTTATAGTTCTCAGTTTCTCCAAAAATAGAATAATATTTTACAATCATTTAGTCTTTATGTTGAATAGCACTTGAATAGCATTGCCACAAGAATTTTACTTGGAGAACAAAATTCATGCGTATTTGCTGAAGAGAACCCTGCATTTAAATTCATCAAAATTCAGGGGCAGCAAAACAAGCGCTGTTAGGCCAGATGATGACAATTTATCTGTCAAGAAATATTTATTAAATAAGATTTAAATATCATTTTAATATAAAATTTAAAAATAAAATTTGTATTATTTAATTTAAATAAATAAATAGTAATTAAATATTCTCCAAATTTATTAGATAATTTTTTTTTAATGTCATTTCAACAAATTTAAATGATATTTCTCTTTACGTGACAGAAACACATTGAATGTTAGTGGAAGATATGATAATAATAAGAAAAGTTATTTAGACTTGGCACTTAAAAAATTTATTCAATAAATTTATATTATATTAATGTAAATAAATAAATATTAATTAAATAATATCTAAATTTTATTTGATAAATTTTTTGGATGTCACGTTAATAATTTTAAATATTATTTTTGATAATAATTTGGACAATAGTTTAATCATATGTTATATATAATTTTAAATAAAAAATGAATTAAATATATTTTTGTGTATGAGTTTACAAAAAAATATATTTTTTAAGTCTAAATTTTAATTATCAATATTTTTGTGGAGAAAAATGGAGTTAAATAATTTTTTTTATTAATATTTAGCTATAATTAAAAAATTTCTAACATTTAAAATGCAAGAAGAATCTCAGTGAAGTTTAAAAGCGGTAAAGCGATGGCGCGGCAGGAGAAAAAGGAAAGCATCCAGATGTCGCCCGCATTGTCTTCCTCGCTATCCACTGGAAAGAATATACCAATCCATTGCGTCTGGCCTGCCCCTATCTCTTACTGAATTCTCCGTATGCTTCTGTGAAACTTCTCTTGCGCTCTCGCATTTCCGCTTCGCCGCCATCCGCATCCAGGCTGAGGACGATAGGTTGAAAGAAGTTGTGGTTTTGGTTTCGAGCCTGCAGACTGATGGGTTCGCCGACTGGACACGGGAGCAGCTACGACTATTCGTTCAAGATTCTTCTCATCGGTGATTCAGGGGTGGGAAAGAGTAGCTTGCTTGTTACCTTCACCTCCCATTACGTCGACAATCCATCGCCTACCGTCGGTGAGAATCTCTCCACTTTATTTTGTTTTTTTCAATGGGGTCGCATGCTTAAGAATCCCCTGGCTTTGAATTTGCTGCTGTCATAGCATGAATTTAATTTCTATTTCTTCGAACAATCCAATATCTATGCTATATTGCTTTGGCTTTGTGGTGTGCTTCATTTTTGTTGCTCCGAACAAGTGAGGGGGCTGTGTTCGGGAATGAATAGTCTATTGGTGCGTTGAAACAAGGAAGTTTTTGACATTTTTGTTAGCTTGCAGGAATTGCAAGAAACAAAATGAGGATGAAGTAATTTAATTATGGCTGTTGCTCTCAATTATTTGTTTTTTTTTTTTTTTTTAGTTTGATTAAGCAGGAATTGATATATGTTTCCTGATACATGGCGGGGCCACATTTGCAGCAATGGCCTGCATGTATCTTCCTAAAATTCCTGTTTGTGCTCGTAATAATTAACACGTGTGTGTTGAAATCCATGTGAACTCTTGGAATGAATGGTGGTCCGTGTGACACAAGTTAATGATCCTAATTACTATAACACTCCCTCGAAGTTAAGGTGATTTTATAAAATTCAGTTTAAAGTTGGATAGTATTTTTGAGTGAACATATACTTTATGAATGAATAATGCAAACATAAAAACTTGGAAAATTCAAATTTAATGATGGTGGTGATAAATTTTACTAGCTTGGTCTTGTTCTAATTTAAAATAAACGTCGTTGATATTTTATGTCTTTAATCACAAGATGGAAATACCCTGAAAGATGTCTATAAATTTTTCCATATAGATCACAGTTAAGAATAGAATAATTCTCTTCTACTTGAATTTTTTATTATTATTTGATAGCAGTTATTGATTGTAGACAACAAATACAAATTATTTAAGCAATCGGAAGTAAATGTTTCTTCATAACCAATGTTATAATATTTTTGTAACATTTTGTAACAAGCCTAGCATTGTAGATTTCAATAATTCAATCAGGCTTTGTTGTATTTATATAAGCCAAGTTGTATCAATTGTATTCTTCTTAAGAAGTTCAGCCAAACCTTATGTATAGATCTCTCTAAAGCTTATATCATTTGTTTCTTGTTGACGAAGAGAGTCGGTACTTACCGCTCCGTAAGTTGGGCTTCTGTAATACCATGATAGTAAAAAAAACAATGGAAGTCATGTAGGTGACATATTTCTTACCCAAGTGAAACATTGAGGAAAGCCCAATTGTAGATGTTTAGTAGTTGAGGTTACTCAGTTGAGATGATAATAATAGGAATATTATTGGTACTTTTATGATATGCTTCGTTATAATTTGAAAATATCTCTTTATTTTAATTAGTAAAGAAGGATTATGAAATTGAATAAGGAATAACATTTTGTTAAAATGGGGAATGTAGTTGTGATAGTCCCAAGATCCAATCAAGCATTTGAATAAAGCCAAAATAACAAATCTCATTTCTATTAATGATAATGAAACATTATAGTAGAGCTATCTAAATGCATTAATAAAAGACCAATACATATATTTTTTAGCACTACATTCTTGAACACTCAAATAACTTATTAATTGACTCTAATACTTTAGCTCTCAATTTATTGTTGTTCTTCTTCTAGTTCAACATCTATTTTAGATATTTTGAATAAATATTTGGGTGAGAGAAGCCAACTAGCTATAAAGCTTAGAACATATATAAAATGCAAAATAAGAACTAATCAAAATGATTGATGGAAATTGTTAAAGATTTATTAATGTGCCTTAACAATAATATTTTGACACTATATGAGTATTTGGCATAACATTTGGTGGGTGTTCTTAAATTAATAATAATATAAATTCTATATTCTTTGAGAAGCAAAATTGTTTTTCTCATCACTTCACTGGGTGGGTGATGCTAGTTCGTTATTAATATGTTACAAAGTTACTTTCTGTCAAAATACGAGGTATTGTGGGGGTTCTATACACCTTATGCAGACGTTTCGAAGCAACGTGGCTTTCCACATGAGGTGCCGCGACTTGACGATGTGTAGGGAGTGAATCGGTGGTTCCTTTCTCCAATGTTTATTACCGTTATTACTTACTAATATTTTTTTCATGTAATTATTTATATTAATTTCCTTTCCAATCCCATATATCCTCCACTTTAAGTTCAAATTTTTCGATATTTTTGCTCCTAACTAATTTGGATACAATGAATTCAAAATTGCAATTATTTTTGGATTTTGAAACTAATTTATTTTTCATTTTTAATTCCTTTCTAAATTGGGTAGTTTAGCTACTAGATTTTTTATTAGTTCGTAATGACCAGAGATCGTTACAGTGTAAAACAAAAATCGGTGGTAACATAAAATGGAAATAGCCTGGGAAATTGACGAAAAATAGAAATTTAGCGGGTTATAAACAAACGAATTTTTGTGGGTATTTGACGAAAAATAGAATTTAGCAGGGATGTTAACGACTTTTCTAGTAATGACCAAGGATCATTACACTAAATCAGGTTCTAATTTTAGCTAACTAGAACCGCAATAACAACTTTTTCAATATACTATTAAATAAAATTTTATCCTCAAAATTAATTTTTTTGTATTATCACAATGCACTTCATATTTTAAATTTTAAATTGTGCTGACTAAATTATCGGAGCACTGTGCATATTGAATTTGCATTACAATAGTGCCGGAAGCATGTACGCGAATGACTTCAGAAGAAACAGTGATAAGGCGATACTCAGGAAAAGTACATGTGTGGGAACAATGGGAACTACGAAACATGGAACATCCAACAATACATGAACATTGAAATAGCGAATACTAAATTCCCATGACTCAATTTATTGTCAGTGCCTGCATGCTTTGTTGTTTATGAGTGTATTTGTAACCTTGTTCTGGAATAAAATTAATATTTTCATATGGAAAATAGGCACAGGATTTGCCAAGAGATTAGTGTTAACTTGAGAATAGAAACCCTATATTCGCTCATATGATGTCGTCTATAAGTGGCATTCATATTAACATGTGATGTATTACACACATACCACATAAATCAAGCTTATCTATGCATTTGACACCCATCTCAAAATATTAAATACTGAACATTGACAATTTGACAAAAGCAAAAAATACTAGGTGAATTTTTTTTTAATTTCTGTATTTTTTGTGGTAATTTAATGCGCAAAGATCGGGGTGGTGAGTTTGTTGATTGACTAGATTTGTGTTGTGCAACTAACTGCTCTAATGTTTGACTATAAACGATATTTTAGAGCAGTAGATGCTTTTTTGGAATTGATCACTTTTGAAGTTTTCATTGTGTTTATAACTTGCAATCTCAGCATCTTCTTTATTTCAGGCGTGGACTTCAAAATTAAGCATCTTACAGTTGCTGGGAAGAAATTGAAGCTTACAATATGGGACACTGGTAGACAATGTTAAAATCCCAGCATAATTGTTTCATGATTAATCATTCCAATCATTGAACTAAAAATTATTAGTGCTATTCCAAATAAACTTAATGTTCAACGTTTCTGCAGCTGGGCAGGAGAGGTTCAGAACACTGACAAGTTCATACTATAGAAATGCTCAAGGAATCCTTTTAGGTATGGCATATGGTTTGTTGGCTATATTTAGATTCATTTAAGCAAAAAGAACCACCTGACAGCTTCTGGTTTAAGCTACTTATGAGCAACTTAGCTTAGTTTATCTAATTTATCTAGATTATCTACCCTTAAGACAATAAAAAGATAATTAAAAGTAAAAAAAAAGATTAAATGAATAACTTTATTAACTTAAATTTTCTAATTTCTAATCTATTTTATCTTAAAAATTAATCTTGAATCGCATAAATTTTTAGTTATTTTTTGTGTTTTTCCTAGCTTTTAAATAGTTGATTCAACTATCACCTTTCAGGCAGTTTTCAGATGCCTCTTCATTTAGGTTTATTTACGTTACATTTCTCTTAAGCTTGCCAATTCCTTGAAACAAAAAATGAGAGAACAGTTGCTGATTGTTAGAGGCGGCACCGCATGTGTTCTCTAAGATAGAGAATACACGCGATGGTAAATAACCAAGTAAATGCGTGTTAAATTAAGTTGAATTAAAAAAAATTGAAGTAAAAGAGGAGATAGAAGTTTTTGAGATGCAAAGGGTAAAGCTGGGTAGTTTGTATCATTTATATGCCGCTTAAATATATGAAAATTAAATAAATATATGACAGTGTTTTGAAAAATATTAAATAACTATATGATAAAGTATTGATGGAGTTACTTGAGGAATGTTACGATTAATACTATTGAAAATAACATTGGTACTTCTCTAACAAATTCCATTGATAACAGAATGTGATTTAAGAATTTCCAATTGAGATAAAAAAAGTTTGAATTAAATGCTTAAACATGGACTATTTTGGGGAAAATGTGAGTTATTAAGATTTCTTCTTAGGGTTAAAGATAAGAAGAGGTTTAATATGAAAAACATGAACTGTTTTGGGGAAAAATAGCAAATTGCTGAATTTAGGACCACAAGATGCAAACTTTTGGACCACAAATCAGATTTTTGGACGTTAGTTTATTGCTGTCTCGCTGGTGCAGATGCTAGGAGGAGGTTCTGCCTTCAAGAACTGCTGCCATAAATGAAACATTTCCAGTGTGTGGAAGTTTCCATAATAATAACTTCTCTAAATTTGTTTGCTTCTCCTTTTTTTGCTTTATCATTATGCTGATATTGATGACGATCGTGCACTTGCAGAATTTGTAAAAACTGTAAAGTGTGTAGATATTGTTTAGCCTGTTAATGGTTTTAAGAAAGTTTTCTTGAAGCTTCTGTGTTGATCGAAGCAGCTTAAAATCTCTTGATTGATCAGAGAAACTTTCATACTTCATTCAAGAGGACTTCAGCTTAAAATCTCTTGATTGATCAAAGAAATTTTCATACTTCATTCAAGAAGACTTCGACAAAATAAAATTTTCATGCAGCTTTTTACTTGACTTAGGGAGATCCCACATGGTGTCTTTTTTGCTTATTAAATTGAATAAGAACTCTCATGAGGTCATCTCTTTCAATTAAGAAAATTATTGTGAAATTAATTTTTTTAATGTTGTGAGAGTTGAGAGATTAAATGAGGGATAAAATAGTGAAATGAAACACACTTCAAGCAAATCTTCAACTCCTCTCTCTTTTAATTCTTTTTTCGGTTTTTCTTAAATAAAAGAAGACTACTCTTATGCGACCTGCGACGCAAGCAAAAATTATGTGAAATATAAATATTATGTGTTAATGCTCACTTGTTTTTGCTTTATTGATTTCAAATTAGTTCTCGTGAGATTCTTAAGTGTACGAAGAAAAGTTTATCTCCACGATACATAACCAATACAACTTCTTATTAATCCAGCTTTAATTTAGAATTGAAATAAAGCAAGAAATGCAAAATAAAATCCCTCAAACTACAATTTGAACATTTCGTAGGACGCATATTATGCTTGAATATAGAACTGATAAAGTTGGTCCGAAATAGTTGGGATAAGGATTTCGATACTCGTCAATATGCGGGAACAGTTGAAATTGGACAAATTGAAATAATTGGAGATCTGTTGTATCAAACTTCAAATTTAAATTTTACTGAGTGCCAACTATCTACCATTTCTTTCAGTCTATGATGTTACTCGTAGAGAAACATTTACAAACCTGTCAGAAATATGGGCCAAAGAAATAGAGCTCTATTCCACCAATCAGGACTGCATCAAAATGCTTGTCGGGAATAAAGTCGATAAGGTGCGGCGATTCATTTCTCTTCGTTTCTGAGATAAACTAAGTTTTAATTTGCAAATTGACACTTCATTAATCTGGGATTTTTTTCTCTTCTGAATTCTTGCAAACCAGGAAAGCGAGAGAGCTGTGGCGAGCGAAGAAGGAGCTGATTTTGCGCTGGAATATGGATGTTTGTTTCTTGAATGTAGCGCTAAAACGGGGGAAAATGTGGATAAATGCTTCGAAGAACTTGCGCAAAAGGTACCTTAAAAGACAACCTTTTGAATGAGCTTCCACATGGATTAGTAGTTACCTGCTTGACTCCAAACTTGTGCATACACATATTGTTGGCTTAAAGGAGCCGAACTTGACTAAGCTTAGTCTGTGTTCGTGCTCAAACTCGGCTCAAGCTTTTTGCGAACAAAGAGTATGAGCCGGTGTTCCACTTGTTTCTGTTATTTTCATTGTGCACTGTCAAATAGAAGTCCCTTCTAAGTTCTGAATAAAGAAGATCCATTCTAACATGAACAACGACTACTTGCACATAAAAACTGAGGCTCGGAAGCCTTATTATATGGGAAATATAAAGATTTGGATGCTATCCAAGAAAAATCTTTCTTTAAATAAGAATAATTTTACATATTTAAACTAATAAATAAACTTTCATTAAAATTTTATCTCAAGCTTTTTAGACAGTCTGTTTTATACCATAATTGGATTTTAAAACAGATTTTGGAGATGCCCAGCTTGATCGAAGAAGGCTCTGTTATAGGAAAGAAGAACATTTTGAGACCGACGCAGGAAAGCCAACGAAATCTGGGAGGCGATGCCGAAGCCTTGCGTAGCTGCTGCTTTTAACGTCTATGTATCATAAGAACATAATTTATTAATTTACTGAGCAAAGTATTTTTATACATAAATATACATACACACACGCTTTTTCATATTTTATATTTATTTTCTTGTGTTCATAAAATTAGTGTGTGCTCATACATATAAATATTTAATTTGATGCTTGCGTATTTCTCAGCTTATTTTTCCTTTCTTTTTTTCATACAAAATTGTAAAATACTATCTGCAAGAAGCCGGATCAGGTTTTGCATAGAAAGAGTGCTTGTTTATATATATATATATATATATATATATATATATATATAGTTACCAAGTGCTTTAGTTTCAGAATTTGTTATTTGAGATTATTATCAGTTTATTGATTCAAATTCCACCATTCACATATATTAAAAAAAAAAAAAAAAAAAAAACATATCTATATATATTAGTTCAAACCGTAGTGCAGTGTTACAACTTCAACAATGGCGGCAGCGATACAAACCTTCCCTGTTCTTTTTCTTGCCTCCCTGTTCTGCCTTCTTCAAGGTAATCAACTATACATATGTATATATATATGAGAGAGAGACGTTACTGAATGCATTGATGCTGTGTAAATGAATGCGCAGGAACAACGGAGTCGGCGACGTTCAGAATAAAGAACAGTTGCAACATGACGATCTGGCCGGCCACCCTCGCCGGCGGCGGCTCGGCGCCTCTAAACAGCACGGGCTTTCCGCTCTTTCCCGGCGAGGTTGCCACTTTACAGGTGCCACCGGACTGGTCCGGGCGCGTCTGGGCGCGGACGCACTGCTCGTTCTCGGGCGCTGAATTCTCCTGCCTCTCCGGCGACTGCGGTACCGGCACCGTGGCCTGCTCCGGTGCCGGTGGGTCCCCTCCGGCGACGCTGGCCGAGCTCACCCTCCGCGGGGCTGGCGGGAAGGACTTCTACGATGCCAGCCTGGTGGACGGATTTAACCTGGCGCTGCGGATCGAGCCAGAAAAGGAGGCATGCAACGCCACAGGCTGCGCCGCCGACGTGAACCGGCTGTGCCCGATAGCGCTGCGGCAGAGGACGGGGGAGGAGGTGATCGGGTGCGTGAGTCCCTGCTTGGCTTTCAAGCGGGATGAGTACTGCTGTACGGGGGAGTACGGCGACCCGCGCAGCTGCAAAGGGACGGAGTACTCGGAGGTGTTCAAGAGGGCGTGCCCGCAGGCCTACAGCTTTCCTTACGACGATGCCAGCACACCTTCACCTGCGCCGGAGCTGATGCCTACTTCATCACCTTCTGTCCGTCGCCTTAGTGCAGGAGATTATCTTATTTTCATAATAAAAATAACATTATTTAGCTCTAAAATAATTATTAATTTTTTTTAATAATTATAATTTATATTTAAAATATATATTTTTTCTGAATTCTTAAACTAAAGTGGATTAAATTCTAATAATTCAGTATCCTTGAAAAAATCAATTCAATGAAAATTGGATAATATTTCATTAATATTTATTTATTTATATTAAAATAATATAAATATTATATTTAAAAGTTGTATTGAAATTATATTTAAATTTTAAAAAATGAATTTTTTTTGGATGTCACATTATCACATTTAAATAATATTTCTAATTTTCTTGGCTTAAATATTTAAAATAAAAAAAGAGGAATCGGCTATTTTCATATATGATTTTCTTATTTGCATTTTTCTTATTATTATTTTAATTTGAATGATGTAAAGTTGAAGAAAGCAAGTGTTTCAATTTTGTATTATTATTTGTTTTTTTCAACTTCGTTTTAATTTGATAAAACAAATTTATTGATAGATTGTTGAGCATGTTTTTTTTTTTTTTGGGTTTGTTTTTAGAATTTTTTATATTAAACTTTAGGAGTTTATATTTAATTTTTTAAATCTAAAGTTGAGAAATTGATTTCATACTCGTTTATATATATATATATTTTTTTTTTTGTAATTTTTAAATAATTAAGCTGTATATGATGTTTTAATATGTAAAGAAGGAATTTTATGTTTTAGCTTTTGGATATGTTTGAACTTTTGAAATCTTAGTCTTGGAATTTTGTTTCAAATTAGAGGCAAGTATGCTACTAATAATGTTAAAAATAAATAATTATTTCATTAAAAATGAAATTATTTAGTTTTCATTGAAGTAAAATTTGTAAAAAACTATTATATTGTAATTCAATTTTACACTTATATAAACTGTGAAATCAAGTTATGCTCAAATTGGACTTAACTCACGATTACACGAATGCGGAGAAGCTGAACTAGGCACGAGAAGCTCCATGGGAGGAAGCCTTCCGATTGTGATTGTGACTGCAACGTGAAACTCCTCTGTCAATGAATCTAACGATTGGTTCATTCAATCGAATTGTTTGAGCTATCGAATGAATTGTTCGTTTCGAATGATTCGATCATTTGAACGATCGAACAAATCATTTTCTTTAAAATAAATTATATTTATCCTGTAATTTATTCAAAATATTAAACACTCAAATCATTTTATTTAAAGCAAGAACAATATTTATGATGGCAAAGTTTAGATTTCATTTTCCGTGGGATCAAGATCGAAAATTTTTAAATAATAACTCACAATAAATATTTAAAAATATATATAAAATAAAATTAATTATATATGAAATTATTTATAAAATACAGAGGCATACAATAATTAATATAGCATAAGATTTGTTTGATTATTACAACGTAAACTTAGAAAAAGTTAAATAATCTCACTTCTAATGCTTTAGCCATTCTAACTTAAAAAATATATATATCTTTTGTTTTCATTTTCTAAACTTGAAAATATAAAATTATGTGCCAATCATACAATAATACCTAAAGTATTCAATAAAACTAATTTCAAACATTCATAATTTCAGCAACAATATAAATTCAAAAAATATTTGCATAAAATAATATTAGCATCATAAGAAATGAGTTATGCATTTGCTCGAACTTATCATAATAAGCAATAATCAAATCAATAATTTAAAATAATAATTTGAAATAAATTATGTGACATAAATATTTATGTATTTGGAATTTAGACCTATAAACATCACTAGTAAACCTATAGATTGACATGATAGTGTGGGTGTGAAGCTTACAACTATTTTTGGACATTCGATATTTATTTGAAGAATGACGGGAACTTTTTCTGGATATTCTGTCATTTCCTAAATTTTTATTTTATTGAAATAATCTGGTATTGGAACTTTTAAGTAGTTTTGAAAATATAAATATTGAATATTTTTAATATTTAAGTATACAATAATTTAAATTTTTGAATGGAATATATAAAATATTGTTTTCATTTTATTTTTCTAAACTTGAAAATATAAAATATTGTTCTTCAGGAGAAACCCTAGTCGACGGACAGAGAACTTCGAGGTTTGATGGCGTATACATCCCTTTGACGTTCACAGGCAACACTGACTCATCACGCAACGAAGAACCGCACGCCGCAAATCCCATTTTCTCGTCGCCGCGCGAAACTCCGATCATTCTTTTGGTAACCCAATTTTATATCCTCTGGCTTAGGAGGGATGAAGGTGAAAGTCATATCTCGCTCTACCGATGATTTCACGCGAGAAAGGAGTCAAGATCTCCAGGTAATCATCCATATTGCCAACTGAAATTTCAGAGATGAAGCAGAAGTTTATTGTCATATATATATATATATATATATATATATTTATGATACAAGTACTTTTGTCATATAAAAAATCATTGCTGTATTTAGGTCGAGGATTTGGACGTAGTAGTGACCTTTGATTCTCAATTAGTTATATGGATGCACGTCCCCTTATGCATCATTTAAAGAGCTGTGTAATCCGGCATGCATTTTTTGAGGAAAATTTATGCAAACTCTGATATTTTTTAACATTAATCTTGTTTCTGCTTTATCTAGGATCTTTTATGGTAACTGGTGAGAATAATATATGATCACATCGAACAATAGTTTTCATTAAGGCTGTTAGTTTCGGAAAAAAGTTAGTATAAATTAAGTTCTTATAATCTTTAGTTTTTGAGTAAGATGTTATGAACTGCTTGTTTGTAGTATGTTTCTAGGGCTGTTTGGCTCAGTGTGCTTGAATTTCAGCGTTATTCATTAGCGAAGTTATTAGTGTCAGTTTAATTCAGTGCCGTTGATAAGTTTCTGGCTGACATATAGGGTCGCTCAAATCTAAACCTAGTTGTGATTTGTTTATTCTTTATTATGTTAACATTACCTCAAACCAAATATTTTTCATCTCTAAACAACATTACTTGGCATTGAGATATATATGAACCAAACATTGCCATAATCTCATTTGCTTAACATTATAAACTTAAATTGCCATAAATTGTACTGCTTTAATTCTAATTGCCTAAATCAAATTTTATTTCATTTACTTAATCAACTAATATTTATCATTATATGTCCTTATAATTAATTTAAATTAGTATGAGTCAGCTAACCTAGGTATTTTTTGTTAGGATTCGTGCTCCTGACGAGGGTGCCAAAAACATAGTTTCATGATTAATTATCATTTAAGCGTCCAAAACAAGCACCAATCTTCTTTATGTGGAGAGTTATAGGGTTTTCAATTAAAAAGTTTTTTTTTGGCATTGGTTTAAAGTTTTTAATGCTACGCTTATTTTTATTTAAATTATTGGTGGCAAATTTATTCGTAAGGTGAAGAACCATTTAAGAAAGTTACTTTTTTGAACGATATACTAGGTTAATTTTATAACGTATTTAATTTTTATTTATATATAATCCTAGCCCGAATTAAAACTCCATTGAATTTAATTTGTTTTCACTAATTTTATTATCATCGTCACTTTTATTATTGTTATTATTATTTCAAACATGCAGTACTATTGGTTGCTTTGTGTGATTGACCATAATTTGTTAAATTGCTTGGCACAGGATAATTAAAGCATTCATAATAACAAGCCTAAGCACAAGTGCACTGCTAAAACTAATTGTAAATAAAATTTAAATTCGATGAATGCTCTTTCTTCTACAGCCTATTACTTTTCCGAGCCTTTAGGTTTTTTTTGAAACTCCGTGATGCAACACTTTTTTTTCACTGGTTCATTTAGTGAGCCTAAGCATCTTTCAAAACCAGGGCTATAGGAAAAATAGCAGGCACTCCTCTTGCTTGCACAATTAAAAAAATCAAACTATGCTAAAAATATAGAAACAGATGTAGGAATGAAACTCATGAATTCCAATAAAAATTGTTTGTGACAATCTCACATCACTTGTTTTTTTTACAACACATCTCTGTGCCTGCTCTTTGATTTTATTGATTATACAATTGACCTTAGTTCATTAAACGGATGAATAAATTTTAATGCTTTTAAGTTGTTCTAGATGCAAAAATAAGATATTCAATTCTTAGTAAAGTACTGTAAGTTATTTTTAAATTTATTTTCAAATAACTGTCTAATTGTGGGTATAACAGTCAAATTGATCATTCAACAATTACAGAATCATGATTTTTAAACTAATTGTGATAATGCACTGAGTGTAGTTGCATGATATAGTATATTTTGTGATTTCAAATAAAGCACGATGATTGGGTGGTTGATGTGGTCACATCATGATTGTTTAAATGATTGTGTGAGTAGCACACCATAGTGGTATATGAGCAAAATTATAAAGTCCTCATAAATATTTGATTTATAAGGTCAATTTTTATGAAATTTATATATTTATATATTTTTGTTTGTTCGAATACAAACTCTTTGAGAGATGTTCTGTAGTCATCAGTCTGTAAAGTAAATTCCTTAATTGAGTTTGTTATCATTTAAGCCAAACCTTAATTGCTTGTTAGCTCATGTGCTCATTATGAAGTATCCTTGATACCAATTTTGTGTACCTAGGTTTGACACATAGTTAGCATTAGATCATTTTAAAATGGCTTTAGAGTTTAATCACCTCCTTTGTTAACCGTAAAATTATCAGTATTGTTTCTTATAATAATCATACCATAAATATGAAACCCATCATATATGTACTGATATCATTACACATGAGCTATTAATGTATGAATAGAGCTTTATCAGATTATTTTTTAATCACTTTTATACTATTACTGAACAAACTTCTTAAGTTTCTAGTACAGGTTAATGAGTTACATCTCACTCTCAAATTATTTTTCTTAGTGATAATAGGTTTAATAGTGATAAGTTATTCTTTTTGTTATAAAAGATGATTTAATACTTATAGTCATCAGCCTGTAAAGTTAAAATGTGATTAATGTGTTGGTTACATTTATTAAAGTTTGCCTGTCACTCGGGTTGAGCCAAGCCATGCCCATTAAATGCTTGGGCACATTAAACTTTTATGCTGATTAAAAATATTTTCAATGCAAAGCTACGTAAGAACTGAATGCTTATGAGTGCTGCAGACCCTGTGAGAATGCAAGTTGATTGATTTTACAAGACAGTACAAGAACCAATATTCTTAGAGAAACCCCCAGAAAGTTACAAAAAAGCCTCCCAAATAGTCAACAATTTAATTTCTGATTTCTAGTTGAATGTTGATGTCGATCAAGTACAACACTGTATCTGGGAATACGTGTTATGTCATAACAAAATATGATTATTGTTATCTATGAATAATCTTAAACTTGACAACTAAGAGGTGAATCTGTATATCTGAGGGCTACATAAGGACTCTTCTTGCTGTCACACAAATTGAATGAGTTTTCTGCCTTCAACAATTTTGCTGTCAGCAAGAAATGACTGAATTTTGCTGTTGATATGGTATTGGAAACAAGTTGACGTTAGAAGACTACTGTCAATTGTTGTTTTATTATTACTTGATTTGTAATCAGTGTAGTGTTTGACCTGCTAGCCTGTTGTTAGCTGATATGCTGTTAGCTGATATGCTGTTAGCTAACCTATCATTAACTGCACTGTTTTTAGTTGTCCTGTCAATAACTGACCTACCATCAGTTGATCTATTGCCAGTTGATTTACCATTAACTACTTTGTTTTCAGTTGAACTGTCATTAACTGATCTGTTGTATCCTGCATTGACTCAATCATTGCCTTATATGTTATCCTGAACCTGGCATCTTTTCTAAGCATCTGCCACCAAATTCTTTATCCTGTTTCAAAATTAAAAGTCATTATATTTAACTCACAAGTTTTATAATCAATCCAATAGTAAGATCAGGTGCACCAGCCGATTTTTGGATGTACATTATTCTTGTGTGGAGATTTTAAGAACTGACAAAAGTACCATTTGCATTGCTGTTTGCTTTATTGTTTTGATTGTTGCTTTTATTGTTTACTTATTTCAGGTGCAGAAACTGAACTTGCATTATTTTACTGATCTTAACAGAAAGTTTTTCGAAATTATGATCCAAATCTACGGACACAAGAAAGAGCTGTTGAATATACCAGGGCTTTGACTGCTGCTAAGTTGGAGAAAGTAATTCTCTGTACTTTGATTTTTCATTAAACTTGTCCTTTGATTCTGTTTACTTTCTTATTACTTCTAATCTATTGTTTATTAGATATTTTCTAGGCCTTTTGTTGGAGCAATGGATGGGCACATAGATGCAGTATCTTGTATGGCAAAAAATCCAAATTATTTAAAAGGAGTATTTTCTGGATCAATGGATGGAGGTGCATTCTCCTGGTGTTTTTATCAGCTATTCTTCTTATATAATATCAATGTATAATGATTTCTTACTCAATGTCTGAGCAATGTTGTGAATTTAACATTATTTATTTAAGATGGCTTGATTTTTTATAAGATAATATTTTAAAAGTTAGTTGTCTTAATGATATAATTTAAAATAGGGATGTTTATTTTATGCATTGAAACATTTATTATTTTTATTTAAAGCATAAAAACTATAAATTTTACAACCAAAGGGGTGGTTTATGAAGTCTAATATATACTAATAATTAGAAAACTTCAAGATGGTAAGATTTGAAGTTTGTTATTTTTTTATGTAAAATGTAAATTGTAAAAAGGTTACAATGCTATATACAGGTGAAGAGTCCTTTAAAATATTAATTTATTAATTAATAACAAGATTTAACCTAATAATAAAAATACTATAATTTTCTTAAAGTATAGTATATGAGTAAGCATTAAAAGAGAATTAGATAGGCTTATTAGCTTAAGTCAGTTAAATTTTTTTGGCCAAACTTTTTTGTTGGTTTAATTGCTTAGTTTATCTAACTTATGCTAAGTTACTTATATTAACCAGTCCTATAGAGAGAGTAGCAATTTAAATAGGCATTTGAGTTACATTTTTTGTTAATTTTAGTGTATTTTATCAATTATATTCTTTTAAATATTATGTACATGCTTCATAATATTAAATAAGAAGTAGCCTTAGAAATTTATATTAAAATTTTTAAAATAGCCTTAGAAAATTATTATGTGATTTAATATTAAAATTAAATGCAAAAAGCAAAGAAATGGTTTTAAAAGACTATTAAAATGATGGTTTCAAATTATAATTTGAAAAGACTTTATCGGCTTCACTATTCTTTGAATGGAAGGAATGTAAATGTTTTGGATCTCTTTTTTAATTTTAACTTCAATACTCTTAAAAAATGCGAAAGCATATTATCAAGAATATTTTATTTTTAAAATATTGAACTGAAAAATACTTTATTATTGCTAATATTTTATTAAAGATAAAGGGAAAGCATGTTATTCAAGAATATGAAATTATACACTGTTGAATTGTATGTTTTTGTGTTTATACATTTAAATCTCATGATAATTGGAGAATATCATTTCCAAATGAAGCTTTCTCAAAGTTCATCTATGACTCATTCCCTTTTTAATAGCATTTAGAATTTCAAGAAATTGATTTTTGAGAAGATTTGGTTGGATATATTGGTAACCATAGATATTAGCTGATGATTTCATATAAAAGAATCAAATAATGAATCTTTCCCGTTCTTTAAATACATAAGATATATAGATAACTTGAAAGCATATCTAACTATGGAAGTTTATTGTTATGTAAAATATTTCTCTGCATTTAAATTTTTATAGGTTCTAAATTATTTGTTTGTACCTAAGTGAAACGTACTGAACCTTCGAGGACTTGCATATTGGCCTTAGAATGTGGTTTTAAGGGAAGACATCATCAGCTTATTATTGGTTACTATTTCATTATTAAAATTTTGCTGATTTAACTTACTTTTCATGTTCTCTTATCATCGTTTGCACTGAATTATTGCTAGATACATGGTTTTCATCTTCTCATTTGTCAACTGATTTATTTTAGTTTTAAGTGTTTGTATCCTTCTTTTTATCGAATATTAGAGTTAGTTTTTTTGCTTATTATGCTCTTTTCTGCAGATATTCGGCTATGGGACTTGGCTTACAGGTATTGTTGCACATGCCTGCACTATATTTCCCCCCCTTAATAAGTATATCAGTCCCAGATAATCAAGTATTATTTAGTTGAATTCAGATGTAACCATCATCATATAACATGGTTTTCTTACTTGTTTTTCCATTTTTAATGTTTTCTTCTGTTATGTTTGGCTTTCTGATTTATTTGTTCATAACACCCAACAATTAGTTTATTGAAATCTATTAAGTAGGAGGACAGCTTGTCAATTTCCTGGTCATCAAGGTGCTGTTCGAGGACTAACTGTATCTACTGATGGAGAGGTTCTAGTATCATGTGGTACTGATTGCACGTGAGTTTTTTTTCTTCTTTATCACCTCTTTTTCATCTTTTTAAAGTATAGTTACATGTTATTATTCATATGAGTTAAAAAAAATCTGCACCCACCCTTTCTTGGTTTCTGTTAATCAATGTGACGTAATGAATAAGCGCATTGTGATACTTTTGTTGGATTTAGAGTTTCCATTTCATAGATGTTAGTAAGCATTTGCTCCTTTAAACTTCTTTATGTTTATGTTTTGATGTTTCATATATAATTTATTTTTAAAGTATAATCACTACTGAGATTATGAATTTGTGATTTGTTGCATTTGTAATTTTATCTTCTTTGTTTTGTATATGCTCATTTCTTAATTAATTTTTATATTTTGCTATTTTCACTTACAGTCGACCCCACTTAGTGAGATTTTAGTTTGTTTGTTGTTGCTTTAGCTAGACTAGCAATTGTGTGCATGCTTAGTTGTTTTTAAGCTGGATATTTCATGTTTTGTGGTTTAAATTATGCAACCATATATTTGATGTACTATGACTGTTGACACCCTATGATGACATTTTTGGATCATATTGAATTTTTAAACTTAGTAGTATTTGTTTCTTGCCTAATATAAAAGTTGTGTTAATTATGGGCATATCTTTGTGCAAGTGCTTTAAAAGGCTATCTTATTTTTCAGATACCTGTTTTGTGTGTATTTGCGTTTAATTTAATTTTTAATGCTATTATCTTACCACTATAACTATGTTATTTTAGTGATAGTCGTTATTAACTGTTACTTGTTGCTCTTACAGAATTTGTTGCTTAGTGCCACATACGGCTGAGCCAAATACTACCTTGCTATATCCCAATTAACCATTTCTTCATTGCAGTGTAAGGCTTTGGAATGTCCCTGACTACAGAAACAACAGCTTTGGTGACTCAGCTGGGAATACTGCATCAGTCTGTATATATTTCTTTAAGAAAATAATTTATGTTTCTTTAGTACATTTTAGTTTGCGGTCTGATTTTTTATTGTTTTTTTTTGTTTTCTTTGTGTTTTAGCCCGTGGCAGTATATGTGTGGAAACATGCATTCTTGTAAGGTTTTCAGATATGCTTTCTTTATATTTATTTTGATTGCTTAAAATTTCCTGCAAATTTTTTTGATTGCAACTTATATAATATTCTTTAATATAGAAAACTGTTATCCAATATTTCTCTAGGGGTGTTGATCACCAGCGGGATGGGAACCTCTTTGCAACAGTTGGTGCACAGGTGGATATATGGGACCATAACAGGTTTGTATGCTTTCTTTATGCCCAGTTACTTTGTTAATATTGATCTGCAGTTTTTTTCTTCCTCCCAATAAGCTTAAATCTTTTCCCAAAGGTCAGAGCCAGTGAATACTTTCAAATGGGGTAATGATACAGTTATATCAGTGCGATTTAATCCAGGTGAACCTGATCTTTTTGCAACCACTTCTAGGTATGCACGTTGCTTTACTCAGCAAACTTTAGCTTTCTTGCATTTTTACATTTTTAAAAACCCAACATCTTTGAGGATGTATGTTGGCAATTTTGTATGGTAAAGGGGATATGAGGTAAAATCAGTTTCTTGTTTTGCACATGGAGCACCTATCGATTTTTTTAAGAACTTGTGGAGTCTATTTAACTATAAAAATATGCAATTCTCTGGTTATTTTCTTTTTCTCTTGGTTTGCTACTTTCTGACATCTAATTTTTCCGGAAGATCTTTTTCATTAATTTTTTTTTTCATTTCAACTTCTCATATATAATACATGTGCTTACTATGCATTAACGTGCATTCATCCGATAGTCATTGAGAGTTTTTGTCAGACTTTGGGTTAGCCAAGTTTTTAATACAAATGTATCTCTTAGCTTGTTAATTCAATGTGCATTTTTTTTCAGTGATCGCAGCATAATTTTGTATGATTTACGCATGGCTTCGCCTGCTAAGAAAGTAATTTTGAAGGTATAGCTATTTTACAAACTTTTGATTTTAGCAATCTTATAGTTTGCTTGACCTATAACCTTTAAGCTTCTTGATAACTCATGTGAACTTTTCTATCTCTGGTAAGGCTAACTCATGGTCTTCCATAAAGTGTAGTTTTTTTTAGAGAAAATCTGTGAAATTTGTGGAAATTCAGCACCAATGGAGATGAAACCTTCATTTTGTTGCAAATAGCTTTCCATTTGTCCTAACTAGCAATGTGGTATGGAATTAAATTCCGTTATATTTGAAAAAATGGTTATCAAGTCTGTTGTTGGATTTGTTGATTTTCAACTGTTTTTTTGGGCCCAGGGAGTAAGAAAAGTCTAGCGATCAACTACTCTTTTGGGTTTGATCCAACCTTTAAAGAATTTCTTTGTAATGGTATCTACTGAAGAGACTAAGGAGAAAATTCACAAATTGTGAATGATTGACTGAGTCATCTGTGTACAGTTGCAGGCTAATGTATCTACGTTTTTAAAATTTGTAATACCACGCTATTAAATCTTCATTGAAATGATTTCTAACGAGGGAATATGGATGGAATTTTTATCATAATTTGCAGATATTTTATGCGCCTATTGAAACATGTGTTTTGAATTTGCATTCTTTTGCTTATCTTTGAAATTAACTATTTGCTCAGTGTTCCTTAAGTTATTCAAATATTATATCTTCTTAGAAAACATTTTGGTTTGAATGCTACACATTAACGCTATTGGATTAACCTTTATACTTTTTTTGTGATTGTTTTACACAGACAAGATGTAATTCTTTATCCTGGAATCCCATGGAGCCTATGAACTTTACAGCAGTAAGTAAACCTTGTTTTCTGTGCAGTTTTTTATTTCTTTGCTATGAGATTTGTTTTCTTGTACACAAAATTAGAGTTCTTAGAAGAGTTAGCTTCCGCCGTCTTAAAATGGCTGTTGAATTTAGCATTATTATGCTTTATTACATTAAGTTTTTGTTGAACATATAATTTTCCTTGTCTCAATAAGCTTACATGGATTAAACTTGAAATGCCTTATGTTGAAGGCAAACGAAGACACCAACTGCTACAGCTATGATGCTAGGAAATTAGATGAAGCTAAGTGTGTTCATAGTGATCATGTTTCTGCAGTGTGAGGGACTGAAATAGCTTTTATTATTTATGCTTTTTTTTTTCCAGGATGTTTTCTCATGAATGTTTTTTTTTAATTTGAAAATTTTTACTTTCAGGATGGATATTGACTACTCTCCCACCGGTAGGGAGTTTGTTACTGGATCGTATGATAGAACAGTGAGCCATTGTTTGCTGTCAAGCATTACTTATATGATGAAAAATGGTTTTAAATCGTTGTGTCGCAATTAATCAGATTGTTTTGGCACTGCTAAAATTTTAATTCAAATGTTGTAGGTAAGAATTTTCAATTACAATGGTGATCATAGCAAAGAAATCTACCATACAAAGAGGATGCAAAGGTATTCTTTTAGAATTGATACTTTTCTATTGTTAAATTTTGAACATAAATTTTTTTATATGTACAGTAGAACCTGTCTAAATTAATCCTCCATAAATTAATAACCTCTGTTAATTAATAATATGGGTCGGTCCCGAGCTCAGTCCTTTGCATCAATTAATAAACCTCTGTTATTTGATTATTAATTGTAACGAGCATTCCCGACAATTTCATAATTTTATATTCCCAACATAAGGTACTATGAAAATGTGAAAGAACACTTTGGAAATAGCCTAGGAACTATTAAAGAATTGGCGAATATCCTTCTGGACCATCTGGTTTACACGGATTTTGCTGAGCTTGTCCTTCATGCGCCGGAGAGAAAGGATGAATTCCTGGGAGTCCGCCTCTTGCTGTATCCAGAATCTTTCAAGTGTCTGAAGCATTTTCTGCACCTCGGCTGGGAATATCTTTGGGTGCTCCTGGCTGTCATCGTCAGCGTCGTCGGCTTCCCCTGTCGTCAGCTGATTCTCGATGACGTCATCGATGTCCGGGACGAAGGCCACCTCCTGCTCAGCGGGGCAATCCAGCGGTTGCCTATGTCCATCGGATTGAGATAGCGAAACTGGCGAATCTGCGACACCAGCTCTTCAACAACGCCATTATCCATAAGCTCGTCCTCTTGAACTGGCATTGTGCCAGCTAGCTCTGACAGAATCTTGCAATGGCGGAAGCAATTATGGATAGTTTCACGGTTGACTTCTGTAGCCCAGGCTGGCACAACCATCTGAATGGCTTGCAGGACGTCAATCTTCTCTGGTTGCTCAACCTTATCATCCAGATGCTGAAGAAGGAGGCGGTTGAAGCGGCGGCGATAATAAGCTTTAAAGTTGCGGATGATCCCTTGGTCGCACGGCTGAATTTTTGACGTAGTGTTGGGAGGAAGGTACAAAACCGTTGTGTTCTGAAGGGTGATCCGGTCAGAAAGCCCATCGATGGGGATATGAGATTATTAATTTGGACATCCTGTAAGCTTCCCGAGATTATTAATTAATAACCTCCATAAATCAATAGACTAGTGGCGGTCCCGAGATTATTAATTTAGAGAGGTTCTACTGTACTGTGCAGTGTGTTCTGATGGGGAATACCTCCCTCAATTTTGCTTATCTACATAACTGGTACTTAGAGGACATGTATTCCCATTGAAATGCTCTGCATAGTCTGTATAAAAAATTCTCTCTTTCAAACTATTTGGTTCATGAAAATTTTAGTTTTAATTTCTTGTTTCAAATTAATAATAGTTTTATACTTGATCGATACAATCAAAATGGTGCATCTTATGATACTTAAATTTTCTTGAGTTTCCTTTGAAGCTTTTTCTTTTGAGCTATCCATTGGATGATCATCTTGATATATGGTTTTTAAGTTTCTTTCTTGTTTTTAATGGCTGCATTCTTTTGGTGTATTACTAAATCTTGATGTGCCGCACAGGGTTTTCTGCGTAATGTACAGCTGTGATGGAACCTATGTTATTTCGGGGAGTGATGATACCAACCTTCGGCTGTGGAAAGCCAAAGCTTCAGAGCAGCTTGGAGTTGTAAGTAGTATCCCTTTACCTAATGTACTGCTGAATTTATAATTATATAGGTACTTGTGTTCCTTTTATACTTGTAACTAGAAATATTTATTCAGACATTATCATCTGGCTCAGAAGTGGTTTTATTGAACTTTAATGGCTAGTGAGCTTGGAGGAGTTAATGCTAGTTAAATTCAAAATTTCAACTAGCTAAATGTATAAATAAAATAGTCATTACTCTTTGTAACAGATGAAAATCTCTAGATTAATGATAAGAAACATCTACTAAATGCAGAATCATGATTAGATGATCCTAATACTAGTTGAAGTTGTTACAACAACATGAACTCAACTAAAACTTTGTCTTACTATTACATGAATCCATTGTCTTCACATTGCTGTATTAATTGACTACTCTTACGTAAGCTCTAAGTATGTTTGAGATCATCCATATATTTTTTCTTATATCTTATTGAACTTTCCATTCTTTTAACTTGGATAATTTTCTTATCTCAGCTTGTTTAGTGGAAATATCTTTCAATATATGTTTAATAGATCCAAACCATCTGCAGTTGATTTTGGATTTTACCACAAATGCAATCATTCTCAGTGTATATTTTGTGTAAACTTACTCATATTATTAGTCCCACAATTGTTTTATGGCTTCCCTTAAGTTTGTGTGTGGTTTTTTAAACCCACAACACTCAAAAAGCACCTCAGCATCTTCAGCCAATCTGCCTAGATCATGTTGATCGGCTCTTATTTTATCGTTTGATACAACCAAAATATCTGAACCACTATTTCTTGATAACTTGATTCTCAATTGTCATATTCTTGAACTGTAACTTTTATCATGATTAAACATACATCAAGGCCACTTTTAAAAAACTGTACATGCGTATAAATTCTGAAACAGATAAGAACTTGAACTTAGTATTTCATGTAGTTTGATGATATAGAAAAATCATTTGACAAATCATATTGAGTTTGAGCACATGTATTTGTGTTATTTTATGCCTAGTAATTTCAATAAAGAGGTTGTTTTGTTTGCAAAGATCATGATGCTATGTGATATCAAGGTGTTACATGATTGGTCACAAACATGTCATTCAAACTTTAGTTATATAACCATTTTACCACTTAAAAATGACATCTAGTTGTCGGCCAAAATGGTCAGATATATCAGTGTCTCAACATCTTTTTTCTTGGTTTCGGTCCCTTTCGTAATGAGAGGCTCCATGCATTCTAAATTCTCCCCCGGCGGTCAGAAACAACCGATGAACGCGGCTGCTGTTAACATCAAACTCACCAAACTGTCCATATCTTCACAAGTTTTCTTAATATTCGAAGCTCTTTTGAGCTTTAACTGTGAGGGTGAAGCTACGGCAACTGCCTCCCGCTGTCTTCATCCATCGTCACTGGTGGAGGAGGCTTAGTTGCTGGTGGATCTAGCTGATGGAGGATGTTGATGTTGTAGGTGGCCCAGCCCTTTCGCTCCTTACGGCTGAGTGAACAAAATAATAGAAAAAAATTGATATTTTTTGTGGAAAGTTAAAGATGCAACAGTTTACTGGTTTTAAAAAAAAAGCGAATTTTAAAAATTTGTTTTTATTTATTGATATTTTTTATTTTTTATTTGAAAGAAAATGAGCCTTGTTAAGAATCAATAATGCTGTTTATGAGGTTTGAAATACTGAACTAGAGTACTAATCCAAGAGCCCTAAATGCTAGGCTGCAGCATCATTAACCTATTTTTCATTTTTCTACTATAATTCACTGTGATTTCATGTTGCAATTTTATTTATGTTTGATTATTACTGTGGGGCAACAGTTTGGTATTTGGGCACGATTGATATTTCAGCACAAGCTGTGTTAGCACACACACAAATATATATATATATATATATATATACATGTATATTATTTTATACATTTTCTTTTTTGAATCAACATTTAATTGTCATGTTCTAGTGCTAGGGATGACATGTAAACAATTGTAATTAAGTCTGCATTGCACAAAGCCATCTTTAATATTTGTGTGGCAATCCTAAACGTTTTAGAGAATGATTAGTAACGATGAGGAGACTATTAATGTACTACAAAGTTGTTGCAGTTTGATTGAACGGAGTATAACTTTTACAAATATTTGCGATATCTATACAAAGACAATGATTTTATTACCATGTTTACTGCTCACATGTAAGAGGCACCATTCTATAAGCTATGTGATTTTTTGAGGACTAGGGGATTACTTATGCTGACAATCCGTATGACAGCAGAGGAGAAAGTGGCTATGTTTATTTATATTATAGGATGAAGTGCACAGAGATTGTTATCCGTTACTTCACCACAAGCCTTTGGATTGCTAAAAAATGAAATCATCACACAACCTAGTTTCAGGACATGCAAAAATTGCAGCATGCAATAGATTCATGCCTTCATTTAAGATAAACATTCAATGTTATAATTAAACATAAAAGTTTCAAGTAGTTTCTAATTCATTGATTTGATATATAGGCTGCGAGGATTGCATGGGCGCTTTGATGGCACATACAAATTATTTGTGAGATCTGTACAAAGACAGTGATTTTATCACCATGTTTACTGTTCATATGTTAGAGGCACCATTCTATAAGCTGTGATTTTTTGAGGACTGGGGGGTTACTTATGCTGACAATCCGTATGACAGTAGAAGAGAAAGTGGCTATGTTTATTTGCGAGATCTGTACAAAGACAATGATTTGCGAGATGTGTACGGAGTATAACTTTTACAGATTTATTTGCGAGATCTGTACAAAGACAATGATTTTATCACCATGTTTACTGTTCACATGTATGAGGCACCATTCTATAAGATATGTGATTTTTTGAGGACTAGGGGGTTACATATGCTGACAATCCGTATGACAGTAGAGGAGTAAGTGGATATACTTATTTATATTATAGGATAAAGTGCACAATTCAACGCAGTTAGTTTTCAATAAACGATCATGAGAGATTGTTATCCGTTGCTTCATTGCAAGCCATTGGATTGCTAAAAAAATGAGATCATCACACCACCTAGTTTTGGGACATGCAAAATTGCAGCATGCAATAGATTCATGCCTTCATTTAAGATAAACATTCAATGTTGTAATTAAACAAAAAGTTTCAACTAGTTTCTAATTCATCAATTCGATATAGGCTGCGAGGATTGCGTGGGCGCTTTGATAGCACACACATAAAGAGGCTTCGGTTCCAGCTTCACATAGAGTGTTATTCTGAGGTTATAAACTGGAGCTGACACATAATTTATTAGCTACTACTGATTTTGACTTGAAGTTTGTGTACGTACTATAGCTGGATGGGAAGGGTCCGCCCAATATGCAACAGTGTTGAAGTCTGGATTATAAAAGTTCAATTGTTTGCAGGCATTTTAAGGACAATATTCTAGTCATCGCTGGCTATTAAACAAAGCCTGATTTTACTGCTCCTTATTGTGCTGTATATAATACCATTTGAAAGAATGGTCCTACCATGAACTGATAAATGTTAAGGAACTTTTCAATTTCCGACATTCATCTTTAAAGATCACAATTGATCTAGCCTTTGGATCTTCGAAAAATCGCTTCAATATTTATCTAGGCATCTGCAAACTATATTTACGAACACAACACAAGTAGATATTGATATCCGTTCATATGGTATGTATATTTGGTGGCGGCCTATTAGCTTATGTGAAGGAAGAATGGAGCAAATAACTGTTTTTGGGAGCGACTCCCTTGCATAAATGCTCAACCAGTAACACTCGCACCCAGCAACACACAAATTCAGGCACATAGTATTTGGGTGTAACAACAGCTCTATAATAACTGTTTTATGAATCTTAGGTATGTAACACCCTCACATAAATGGTCATGAAAGCAAATAATTATTTCTTAAAGCTCAAAAAAAAAAATAAAACATGAATACATTTAGAACTTTTGGGAATCTCCTCTATATACATCATAAATGCAACTTGCCATTTACATAGGTTCTAAACGCCCCCCTTGTATACATCTTGGTATTTTGGGAGTTTCCCTTCATAAACAACTATAAATACAACTTACGATTTTTTCTGATGCAACTGGATTCTGTACTTGCACTACAATCAACATTTACAATTGAATGGTAAGTCATATTAGCGGAGCATCAACTTCTTAAGAGTCAAAGGAGAGTGTAAAAAGAATCAGACGCTGAGTACTGGCAGTCAAGGCTAATGCCATGATTGATTTAGCTGAATGCTTTAAGAAGAAGGCTAAAATCACTAAGCCAGATGCAGCTATATCATGATATTTACTGGGAAATGTTTGCGTTGTAAATTAGCTAGTGGCTGTCACTGAGGAGGAAATTTATAGGTGTTTTTTCTATACTGCACAAGCAAACCTTACTGTTACTTCAATCCCTATATGCCAGGACCACGAAAGACAGATGATTTGTTTATTTGTGAATTCCCTTAGTAAGAATTCTTTGAATGAACTGCTTTTGGATGGCGGCTGGTTTTTTTGCTATATTATGTTTATATCTTGGATATTCTTGCATATCTTGGATATACTAATTTTATTAATGTTGCGATAATTTATTTTTAATTGTAGCACAATCTATGTTTCAACATGCATCGGCTTTTTGTGAAATTTTATATTTGTAAACTTTGATTTTCCTGTGCATCTGTTTCACATCGTCTTTTTTTGATACTCATTTAAATGGCTTATTTTAAAGTTCTTGCATTGGGCTAACCTCACATCTGATGATTCATAATTGCAATTAACACTGAATAAAACTGAATATATTTGATTAGTATTAACAACTGACATGAATAATGTCGAACCCAACAGGCGTTGACAATAATGCAATTACTTGAATAGCGTGTTAACTGAATGACTTGTTATCGTACTACTTTAAAAATGTCTGCAAACTAACAGATCCACAAGCAACACTAATCTCCTTTCTTTCCAAAACTCTCCGAGTACTTATCTTGGTGTTTTATCATATATATTTTCTTATATTTATGAAATCAATTGGAGTTCTTTTATTTGAAGTTGTTGTCAGGCTTTCAATATATATATGGCTTTCGTAGAAATATCATTAGACAAATCCCTTGAGTTTGAATTCAAATAAACTGTTAATTGTATGTGTTTTAACAACTTAGATTTAAGAAACACAAATTCTTCTTTTTTTCAATACTTCCAAAGTACATATGCCCTTTTAAAATCAATAATGATCAAATAGAAATCTTGTTTTCTGTCTAAATTTCTCCATTAACCTCTCACCAAATGTATGCCTTCCATAGTAGGCTCTAATTTCACAAAGAGCAAAATTGAATCTTTGAAAACGAAGTATCTCGATATATTCTATGTTCGATCACTCTCTGCCAGTGTTGATATATGATTCATAATTTAATTTCTGTATTTAGTGCAAAAGTTTGTACTTCACCTTTGTTATTGCTGATAGTTAGCACAATATTTTTTTTCTTCATTCATATGATACGTTTTAGCCTTCAGATTCATATTATAAGTTTGAAAGCCTTGAAACTTCTCACCTTTACTTTTAACACACCAATAAAGATGTCATTTGATATTACATTAACTCTACATTTATATAAAATATTTCAAATTTAATTTCACCCTTCCAACGAATGCTTATTAATATATTGCGTTATAGCTATAAAACTCCATTTTAATTCTATTTCTCTGTTTGTTGAAAAGCATACAAAACTCATAGTTTATCTGTGTATATTGGTTGTCATCATTCCTTAGAAGTATTTTCTGATACTCAATCATTCCTAGTTTTTGGTTTTCACAGTCTTTTAATTGACGGAACATACAAATATCCTTGTACTCACCTTTATCCAGTTTTGTCCAATAAATTTTTGAAGGTCACAGCCTTTAACATCACTTGCTACTTTCTTAATACTTCACTTAAAAACCAACAATAATAAAAAAAATACAGGAATTTAAAATCTTTAAATCTTACAAACTGTAGGATTCATGACTCGTAGAATTTATGCTTTTATTTCATATCTGTGCAATTCATATCTATATAGGAGGATCTGCATTACCGTGAAATCTCCTGTTACCATAAAATAGCGTTTGGGAAGGCACCTTCATCTAATATTCTTTCTTGGGTGATATTTACCACCAAATCATAGATACTAGTCGCAATTGGCTATCCTCTTCCTCAATTGTCATAATTTTTATGCACAGAAATTTCAATTGTGTTCTTATCCTATTTGTTACTGGAGTGGAATTAATGTGGTCGTTGGCTGTTTTTCTAACTTCAGCTTCTTCCAAGGGAGCGCCGAAAGCAAGAATATCTTGATGCTGTTAAAGATAGGTACAAGCATCTTCCTGAGGTGAAACGCATTGTAAGGTACGTAGTTTACTTTATCTTCAGCTTAATATATATCCAGCAGAATTTCCCGTTGAAATATTTCAGAAGTTCAAAATGATTGCTTGGTACCTACTTTTGAAAAAAAAGAGCAGCTCAGATTAAAGCCTTTGAATTTTCTTTGCAGTAGTTGGTTTCAAAGAAGTCAAATCTCTTATTAATTGGTTCTTGCTCGGCTTTATAATTATACGTTGCCATATTTGCATAAACATGGCATAGGCTTTGCAGCTGCTCTTTTTTACTTGAATTTTCATTACTTAAATGTCACATCAAAGGTTTGGTTACCATCCAAACTCTTATAATTTCACCTACCCCTTCTAGACTTTTTGTACTATAAAGCCTCATACGAAGCAAGCTTAGATAGTTTTTATTAAATCTCAAATATAGGTGGTTGGTGGATACCCAGTATTGGATTTGCAAGCCAATACTTATCCCAAAATCTATAGCATAATATGTACTTCAGACATAATTTAATTACTTGATTTAAATATAGGAATACAAATTATGAGGGGATATTCATGTTTCACTAAATCTAATTGATTTTATGCCAAGTCAATCTACCATGGGAGCAATATATTTACTATGATTCTTGAAAAGAAGATCTTCATTTAATCTTTATTGATTATGATATCACGAGATGGATTTTGGAGAGAGAAGAATCTATGTTGCATACATTAATGTTATTAAATATATATCTATTATGGAAATGAAATGTGTGTTTAATTGCAAGGTGACTTGTTATATATTCTTTTATTATTATTGGATTGTATCAAAGCTCTGCTCTCAATTTGTATCTTTTGTTTTAATTATGAAATTTGTATCTTTTTGTTTTAATTATGAATGCTCTTTATAAGCACATTCAAGAAGGAGATTCCTCGTCGTGCTTTTTACTTAAGACAATATGCTTATTGATAAGACCATGGATGGAATTAAAGTAAAACTCGTTCTTGAGCACTATTTAATAATTTAAATTGTCTTTATAGATCTAAAATAGAATGAGCACTATTTAATAATTTAAATTGTCTTATAGGTCTAAAATAGAATATATGGAATGCGGTGAGCTTAATAGATTTCAAGATAGTTAAATAAAATAAAATGGAGCTCTTCTGGATTGTTGTGCGATTGAAAAAATTCTTTACAAAAGCTATACAATTGGCTATGTTATAGAAGCTGAATGTTGGCCAATAAAGAAAAAATTTACTGTTCAAATTAGTGTTATAGATATGTGGATGCTAAGATGGATAAGTGGGTATTACTCGTATGAATAGAATGAGAAATGAGCTCATTTGTATTAAGGGCATATCAAGTTTAGATTGCTTAATGCCATAGCTAAAAAGTTGAGCTTATGAATTTTGCCTATGTTAAATGAGGTAGTGAAAAATATAAAAAAGATATGGGAATAAACAATTAGAAAGGATCTTCTCTCTTTGAGCCTATTATGGAGGGCTTTCTTTTTAATGTGTACAATGGAAACATTGGATTCATGTAGCCTGGTATTGTTGTTATTAATGATGATGATAATTTAAATATAAAGCTACTTGAAATATTCTCAAGGATTTTTTAGTTATGCAATAGATATCCAATGCTCAAAATTTAAAATTTGGATATCCAATGCTCAAAATTTAAAATTTGCATAAAAAAATTTCTCATTTATAAAGTGCTTAGCACGTCGCACCTTTTTTTAATTAAAATAATTTAATGATTGATGAAATGTAGTGTTTTGTTTGTGACTATTAGAGTTTGGATGCTGTGAATGTAAAACTCCTATTTCTTATCATTCTCCTCCCTCAAATAGTATTTTTTAATCATTTCAGAAACTGTAAAATAATACTCATCATTACATGATAAATGGGCTTACTTGAATTTGTACAATTGAGTTCCATCTCATTGAGATCGCTTTGGGTGTAGCTCAAGCTCAACTCAATTGGCATTTGACCCCAAGTTTAATAAAATATAGGTTCATCAATTCCATCTTTTCTTTTCTTCTTTTTTTTCAAATCAAATTCAATTAGCATCAGTGCCATACCTGATTAAATTTTTGTGATTCCTTTTATTTTCTTGCTGCACATTCCCTTTTCTAGTCGAGTAGGATTGCAGTTGATGATCAAATCATATATTAAAATGCATTGGTTGCACTTTCGGCTTTGTGCTTGGCTTAATATAGAGCTGTGGAGTTTTATTTATGAACTGAAAATCAAACTAGTATTTATTTAATGATAATAATGTCTTCTCTGGAAAGATATTAATGTGATTATATATATATATATGGAAATATATATATGCTGCAGGCATAGACATTTGCCTAAGCCAGTATACAAGGCTGCCACATTGAGGAGGACCATGATTGAAGCTGAGAGGAAGAAAGACCAGAAAAGGAGAGCTCATAGCGCGCCTGGAAGCATGCCTGTGAAGCCTTTCAGGAAGAGGAGAATCATCAAAGAGGAAGACTAAATATGCACATAATTCCTTTATTTAAATCTTATTTTCTTAATGTTAGTATCTGTTATTCAATGTTTTGAAGAATTAGCTCAATATTTTACTGATAGTTTTATTTTTGATCGCATGGGAATTAAATCAGATGTTCTCTCGTTTTCTGGAGCGCTCATGCAGAGGGAAGGTGTTTTGCTTTAATTTTTGAGTTATATTTGATTTTATTTGAAATTATATTGTTAGCATAATTTCCAGCCTCAAAGATATAATGATATTTATTGAGTAATTGAGTCCAGGAACTCGATCTCGGCTTGTTCGACTCAATCTCCAAGTCATTTTCTAATACGCATAAAGTAAAACTCTACTGGATGGTTTTTTAGCTTATTAAATGTCTTTAATACAGTTATAATTATGATTATAATTAATGAATCTCAATTATTATTAATTTAATATTATATTTAGATGTATTAATTATGTTGGTATTGTAGCAATCATAATGCTTAAACCATGCATTTATATATTAGCTTCTCTTATTTGCTACACTAATATAGTATGTAATAAAAATAAGAGAATAAGGAAATATTTTATTTTGTATTAATAATAGTAGCAATATTTATAGCATCCACAATATAAATTGAATAATTATATAATGACAAATAATAGTTTTTTTAATAAAAAAATATCTTATATAATATGATAATATAACTATATTAAAAAATATTATCCTCCTGCCTCCTCCTCTCCTCCGTTCTTCTTCCTCGTCCCACTTGTCTTCTCCTCCTGCTCCTCTTCTTCTCGTCCTCTCCTCTCTCCTCCCCTCCTTTCCGCCTTCCTCTTCTCTCCTGCTCCTCTTCCTCCTTTCCCTTGTCTTCTTCCTCCTCCCGCCTCCCCCCCCTCTTCCTCCTCTTTCTCCTCCTCTTCTCTTGTTCTCCTTTCCTAATCTTCTACTCCTATCTTTCTCTTCCCTCTATTTATAATTTGAAAGATTTTGAATTTGTTGAAATGTAATTATTTTATTTGCAACATTATAATCTGATTACAAATCTTTAACCCTGTAAACGGTACAACCGACCCAATAAAAATCTACGGCTGGTTTTAGTAGCTAGTCTTTGAGCTAACATTCAATACATTTTAACATAATTAATTTTAAATTTATACTTAATGATAATAATAAATCATAAGCTAAATTTTAATTCAGATCAATCGGTTCAAAGGAAGTATTATGGAAGTCTAATTTAGTTATAAAATTTAGATTCTATAAATAAATCCTATAATTTAATAAAAATAAATTATTTAGTCTCCTATATTTTTGGTAATGAGAAGGCTAGTGCTGGCTTGAGTCGAGTTCAAGTCGAGTCAGCCCAAACTCGAACTCGACTCGAGCTTGTTCGAGGTCGAGTCGAGTTCTACTACTCGAGTTTAAGCCATTTCGAGTCATTTTAAATATGGTTCGAGTCAATACATATAACTCGAATTCGATTCGAAATTTTTTGAATCGAATTCGAGAAGAGTCAAAATGTCTCGAGTTCGAGTTCGAATTTCAAGTTTCGGGTCAAATTGCACTGATTAGTCAAAACAGACAAAATTAACCATATTTTTTTCAAATATTATAAATTCAACACAAAAATATTAAAAACAAAAGGATTAAAAAAAATAGAAATAATGTCACTTTAAAACATCATCCACATATCATAAAATTACAAATATATCTATCATATCATCAAAATTATTAATGAGATATGAGTTTTAAAATATAATAATACTCTTAAGAATTTTAGATAAGATAGCAACAAAAATTTAAGAAATAGATACATCATTTAAATAAATTCTACAAAAAAAAATTTCACAGATTTTATTTTATATGGATACAACATTTTTTTTAAATAAAAATTCTCTTGCTTGTAAATATATTTCCAAATAGTTTTTAAAATTTATAATTTTTTATCACAAAAAAATAATAATTTTATGCACCTTAAAATATATATATTTTAAATAAAAATTATAATATTTGTTATTTTTGAAGATCGTCATATAAAGTTTTTTCTTATGAATATAAATAAAAAAAACCAAAATTTTCGCTTCAAGCAAGCTTTTGTCAGTAGGACTGAAACTTAGAGACGGAATGGCGGTTCCTGCTAGAGAAAATGGGATGGATGAGAACGAGGGCGAGGAAGGCCTTTTCGGGGAAGAAGTTGAGGCATGGGAGGATTTTGATTGCGACGTCCCTCTGCACCTCCTTCCACTCGCCGACGCTGCCAAAAGAGGAGACGTCGAAGCTCTCCGAGTTGCCCTTGGTACCGATCAATCCCTTAATATTTGGCCATCGCTTCCTTTCATTCTCTCTTTACTATTTGTACAGCTCTCTTCCCCCAATTCTAAGGATCAGTATCAAGATCGAGGCACATAGCGATTTGCCGTTGGGTTTATTTACTTTTTGCTTTTATTTTAGCATTCATTTCTGTTATGTGCTGTATGCGGTGTTTAGCATATTGGGTTTCTAAAGAGTTCGTGTACATGTTTTAAGTCATCCCTTTTTCCTGAATAATGATATGGTCAGTATTTTTAAACTACTAAACACGTTGCTGCGAAGGAACTAAGTGATAAACCTGTTTCCTGTTTGATATGCATTAAGTTAATGACACACGATTAAGCTAGTTGATATATATTTGTAGTTTATCTGTATAAATGATGTACTTCCTGTTTCATTGATCCAAATTCTTTCATTAAAATCCCACAACCATTTGTATCTTCATTGTGGAATCATAGAAAGGCCTGTCTTAACTGGAGCTCCCAAAGCTCTTCATCATATATATTGCAGATTCTATAGGTTTCTTTCTCTGTTGAAGAATTATGTGATCTTTTTGTATTGAAGACTCCGGACTTCCCTTCATGTTCAAAGCTCCTCTGAGCTTTTTTTATTTTCTATTTGAAAGCTCTCAGAGATTCATTTTCTATGTTAGGAGAATTTTATGGCTTCTATGGCCCTGCTTTGAAGCTCCCTGATAACACTTACTTTTATATTTGAAAATTTACATGGCTACTGCAGCATCCACAGCTTTGTTGGAAGAATTTTAGAGCTTGAGCCTTTTGTTTTGAAGCCCCCAGAGAGCATTTTTTTCTCTGCTTGGAGATTTCAGAGTTTTTTCATTGCTTTTCCTCTCGGGGCATTGCTCTTATAGCCTGTTCAAGCTTTCAGAGATTCATCTTCATTGTTTTATGCTCTCAGTTTGAAAAACTTGCTTCGATGTTTCTACTCAGTTTAAGAAATTTGTACATACTAGCCAAAGTTCTACCCAACAAGCTTTTTGAACAATGTTCTTCAATGATTGAAGCACTTCCCAATTAATTGAAAAACTATCTTGTTGGAACATAGAGAAAAGCTTGATAATTTTCTTCTTGAAATAGAATAGTTTTTTGGTTTTCACAAAAAACATTCCTATTGGATAAAGTCAAATCTCCCTGTTCCGAGAATTCTAGACATTTTACTTGATGCTTGCAATTCCCAGAGGTTATCTTCCTCTTTCTCTGAAGCATTCTAGAGATTATGCATACTGCTTGCTACTCCAAGAGAGATTTTACTTGCTGTTTGCAACCCCTGGAGGTCATATTCTTTTCTCTCCGAAAAGTTGGATTAATTTAATTGTTGTTGCAGCTTCCAGAGAAATTTTGCTCGCTGTTTAGAACTTCCACAGCTTTCAAAATTTTCAATTTTCAAAGATTTTCAGAGATTTTATGTGATTTTTCTCTTTGTTTGAAGCTCCCTGCTCATTTATTAGTGATGGCTGATGCATCAGTTATGGTTGGAGCTTTCTCAGGTGCTCTTTTCAATGTGGACATTTTCAATAACATATCACAACAAATCATTTTCTGCAGGTGGTGGCTTTTCTGGTCATAACAGTGAACAATGGTGTGAGCCTGGCAGATAGCATGCATGCCAGATCTGCCTAAGTATTAGGCATAAGGCTCTGAAATAATATTATAGAGTCGACCATTTTTCATTAGATAGTTCACAATGTCACCGCAAGACAGTTTTCATTGAACTTTTTCTAATTTGTAAATTTTGAACAACAGCAGCCAGCTACTAAATTGTAGACAATATGACTTTATTCCATTTTTCCGGAATCATATAACAATAATTGGTCTACTGATTTTCAGTTATCTGATGCTCTTCTAGTGACTTCAGAATGTATTGCAAATTCATGATGGTATCTTGATTGTGTAGCAGAAAATCATTTTCACAATGTTTTAAATAATTCTATGAAAATAATAAAATATAACGGAACAAGTTAATTGCATGTGGGAATTGGTAAGATTTTATAGATGAGCACTATTGGTCACCCAATCATTATACCTTTTTCACCTCACTTAACTTATAGCTTAATCCTCATCTTCATATTCTTGTTATCCCAAAAAAACCTATATTTATATGTGCACAATATAACAATGCATGCTTTGATTTCTTTCGTATTTTTTATATTGTCAAAAATCAATTTACAAACATTTTTCTTACAAAGAAAAATTAACGGAAGCTTATTTGATTTTAAAAGTCTACAATCAAATCTCAAAACATCCATCTCTACATTGGACACTAAAAATTCTCAAAAATAATATTGTTTTTTTTCCATTGCAGTCTAAAAATATTTTGTTTACTCTTTTGAGTTATAGACCTGGATATTTCTTAGAAAATGTTATTAAGTTTGTGTTCACAATTTGTAATTTTGGGTATGCTAATAAACATAAGCATTTATTTGTTAATCTTGTTGTTGGGTAAACTTCAAAAATTTTCTTACACTTTAAAATTTGATTAAATATACTTTCTTGAACCTATTCATTCAAATCTTTTGGCTCTTTACAAATTGTTTATGGAAATGCCTACAATATTATGTGCTTTTCATTATTCAGTATCCAAACTTAACTTGGTTATAAGTCAAATGCTTTCTCTACATTTATTAATTCCTAACTTATGCCAAAATTTAACTTCCATAAAATTTATTGGATGGGGGTAAATTTTGACTGTTAACTAAATATGTATTTGTAAATGCTATAACCACATATTTTCTTGCCTTCGTACTTATTAAAAAAATTGCTTAGCTGATACTTATTAAAAAAATTGCTTAGCTGAATGAAAGCATAAGCATGCTATTGAAACAAGCTTTATTCTATTGTTTCAATCTTTCTAACCACCTTGATATTGGGATGAAGCATAAGGCTTTAGCTTTTTTCATTAATCATATACAAAGTCTTATTTTTAATTGCAAGCCTTCTCTTGAAGTTGCTGTCATTATTTTATCCAACCGTACTCAACTAAAAGTTATTGGATATGCAATCTAATTTAGATTATATTGTAGGCACAAATTTAAATTTAAACTCGAGCTAAATACATTTTGGCAGCATTCTAAATTACTATAGATACAAATGTTTTGATGACATGGAGGAATCTTCATTTCACCGAATGCTATATAACGTAAAGGTATTGATATTTTCTTTCTCCAAATTAGTTACAATCACCATTCATACTACTCAAACACCTAATTTGTCATATTTATTCAAGTACACTATAATCTTCCCACTTCTATGCTTTGTTTTTTCGCACGCCAATCGTCTCAACATCTACTGCAACCATCTTTCACTTCTCCACTCATATCTTTGTCACCATCCTAATTAAGCATTTTATCATTGAAATCATCAACTTAACTCATGTCTCGGCTACTACCTTTATGACAAATAATTTGATCAATACTCTCTTCAATAGTAACCAATTAACTTCAAATGTAAAACTGCATTTTTTGTGACTATTAATACTATATTAAACTTAGTTTCATAATGTTTATCATATGATAACAATGTCAAAAATTGGCATATATAAGCCCAAAATCTATCTTGTAGTTTTGAACCTTTAGTTTATGTTAACTCTATGATAGAGAGAAAATGTGAGTACGAAGCTCTCTAACTTCAGGATTTTGAAATGGAATTTTTTGAATTTTAGGATAAATGAAATAAAAAAATTGATATATAATAATATTTTAATAATATATATTAGTTAATTGATGCTATGATAAAATGATGGATTAAAAAATAATATATATTAATATATAATGGAATGATGTGATGATATAATAATATGATGATAGAATGATGTGATGATAAATATAAATTAAATATAAACTTAAATGATGTATTATAATAATATGTAATATAATTTTATTTTAATTCAAATATTTCTTATTTTTATATTCGAATAGAATGATTCTAAAAGGTAGTTATAGAACTAATATGAAGGGAATGGGGAGAGAGTGGATGCTATGGATAATTGCAGAATTAACATTTAATTTTCATAATTGTAGCTCTTGCTCGATTTGATTTTTTGTCTTCAAAAATTGACAAGCCTTTGTTTATTCATGACTAGGGCTGGCTTCGAATTGAGTCAGCTCATACTCGAACTTGAATCGAACTTGTTCGAGTTCTAGTCGAGTTAGTGTCGAGTTTGAATCATTTCGAGTCATTTTAAATAGGGTTTAAGTCAAGACGTATGACTTGAACTCGACTCGAAAATTTTTTAGTCGAGTCTAAATATCCTGAGTTCGAGTCGAGTTGAGTTCGAATTTCAAGCTTCGGGTTAAATTGCCAGCCCTATTTATGACACTTCTCCCTCCACTGGATGGAAATAGTACCTTTCTTAATATGACATTTTGTAGGTGTACATATAACAACCAATAGGTTTTCATTCAATAAAATGAATTAATTTGAGTTTCCACAAGCTAATGTATGGGCTTAAATAGGTTCATGGAGTGGGGTTTGAAAGGCCTCATGCAGCTGCTATTAGATTTGATTTTTAGTCCACAAAAACTAAGAAGTTGCTTTCATTCATGACACTTTTTCCATGAAAGCTGGCCCAACTTATGCATATATAATATTTAATAAATTGGATGTCTCTCTGCCTTGCGGGTCCTTTGAGTCCGCTCCCAATTATGTCGGAGTCTGTGCAATGCGCCATAGCAGTCACTCTCAATAATAAGACCATCCAACTCAGGAACTCTGTTTCGGAGTGCCTGTCTCAGCAGAAGGGCTGCCCTGATCTTAGCCTCGAGAGGGAATGGTATGACACTTTTTCCACTTACGTTTTGCCATGTTTGAATAATATTATTGTATAACAAGTGATGCTAAGAATTCAAATTATTATAGCCCAATCTTATTTTTGTTGTGAAAGACTTGGAAGCATGATACTATATTCTTGCTCTACTATAAATTGATAGAATGTATTATTTTTCTAAAAATAATTTTATGGATATGTAAAATGTATATTAATTTTCATGACAATAGGAGAGAGATGGGTAGGATAGGGGAGCTAATAAATTGAAGATCCTAATTTGTACAAAGGTATTATTGGAGTCCAACAATCTTTCATTTGAAGTTATCATAGTGATGTATAATGTGATTAAAGTATGTTAGCTCATGCACAATCTACTATAGTCACTACAATTCACTGAATAAAATTATTCAATATTTAATAGGATTACTGAGCTATGAATTGGTTTTTGAAGATTTTTCACAGAATGTATTAATTTTTTGGGTTTTAGTGATATTGGTGGGGCTTTAATCCAAGTGATAAAAAGTTAACATTTGGATTTTGGGTATTCTTGGAATTTATTTAAAAGTTCAAACTCACAAGTATAGTTGCTAAGATAACTTGGATTCCATTTTTACTAATTGAAATAGTTGTTAAGATAACATAGGTGTTGGTTATATATGTGACTATCTCGATACAATTATAATCTTTGCCAATTAGGCGTTATATGTTTGAATATATGTTCTGAAATTGATTTATATTTTGGTATAAAAAGGCTCTATAGAAGAAGATTGTAGTTTAACACATTGGTTTATCGAATGAGTTACTGCTGTATTAACAAAGACTTAATCTAGAGTTGAAAGTTTGTTCACATTTAGTTTGAGGGGTTGTTAAGCAAATGGGTTAGTTTATTAACAACAAGTTTGTTATAGTTCTTTTTTGTTTGTTAAAATTTATGTTGAATTTTTAATTTCAAAACTTATAATTGAGAGTTGCAATCATCCTATTGATTATGTAATTAATTGTTGGCACTATTAGAGATGTAGTAGCTTAACTAAAAGATGAACCTTTTTCTATATCAATGATGAGAATTTATTTCTTAATTCTTGTTACATCTTGTATTTTTATTTGCGAGACTCAAAGGATTTCTTTTTTATGGTTTAGTACACAATAGGTAAGTCGCAATGCTTTTACTAAACTATATTCCATATATACATATATTATGCACAAGCAATAAACATTTAATTATCCAAACTTGCATATTATTGGATAAGAATTTTTATCAAATATGCTTATGTTATGTTTTTTTTTAGCTATCAATAAACCAAAAGAAGATTTGGATTATAATGAATGAAACAGTGAATGAATGCTTAAATATAAATAATGTTTTGCTTGGTTAGATAATAATTGATGGAATTGACATGCAATGAGAGAACGTGTGGAGATGAGGCATTGAGAAGCATGCATAGGATACCTAGAAAAAGTTTTTGAGCATACATTGAGATGCAATATTGAGATAAAGTATGTGAGCGAGAAGTACTAGTACTTGTGTTATGAATTATAAAAATTATATTTAAAAAAACTTGCAAGAGAGAAGCAAGAAGAGGAGAACTGCTCTGAGGTGACAAGATTCTTTGTGAGCAGTAGAGAACTAAAGGTTTGATACAATGTCTTAAATAATATGTGAGGAGAGGAAAAGGATTGTGCACTTTTTAGGGGTTATTATTGAACCTTATCATGAAATATGAACCTGAATTTCTTAACTACTGAAGTGAATATGTGTACCCATCTTGTGGAAAATTTATTATAACATCTGATTTCAGATTTGGTTTCAAGCTGCCGACAAGTGCCCAATTAATTAATGCAATTTGACGAAGTGGTGCAATGTGTGTTTTGTTACAAGCCTGCACTTTATTAGCAATCATTGTAAAAGGCTGCAAAAATGTGGAAGAGCTGAGACTCAAGGAGGATTATCTCTAAGACGGCTTTTAGTACCAGATTTGAGTATTATGAGTTTGTAGTCATGTTTTTGATTTAACCAATGCCCAACTTACTTTCATGGATTGTTATGAATAGAGTTTGTAAGCTGTTCTTAGATTTTTTTTGTACTGATTTTCATCGATGACATCATTGTCTGCTATAAGAATGAGACATCATGCAATCACCTCCATTTTTATACTCTAGGCATCAAGGAAAATGCGCTCTATGCAAAATTTTTCTGGTGTGACGTTTGGCTTCAGGGTGTTGTTTTACTAGGTCACTTTATAAATAGCAATGAAATATCATTGAATAAGAAGAAGATCCAAACTATTGCATATTGGCCAAGACATAATGGTGTTTTTAAGTGAAAAGTTTCTTAGGACTTACTGATTATTATCATAGATAGAGTAGCAATACTTCTCTTCAAGCTCACTCATAACATTGTGAAATTTTCTTGGAATGCTAAATGCAAGGAAACTCTTTAGAAGTTGAAAAATTGCCTTATGTCTAATCCATTGTTAAAAAGTAATGCTTATCTCCAAGTTCACTCAGAAAGTAGTGGAATTTGTTTGGGATGCTAAGCTTGATGAAGCTCTTCAGAAGATCAAAAGTTTTGCCTTATGCCTATCTGCAAACAGCCATTATAAGTTAATCTGTTCACATTAGCACTGTCATAATTTCAGTCTAAGAAGCAAATTGTAATTTATTTAAATTCATTTTTTTATATAAATCTATAAGAAAAGAGTGGATGATGTTACAATTAATTGGTTGGGTCTAAAGCATTGTAAAATTAATGAATTTTTGATAATAACTAAGATTAAATTAGATGTAATGCAATGGAAATGAAATTTCTTCTTTTGAAATCTAGGAAAAACTTAGGGCTTAATAGCTAAACTTACTATAATCATAAACTTGATCTTAACTAATAAGTAGTACATGTCTAACATGATATTTGAGCAATGTAGTTTTCTTAAAATACTAGATTAATCTATTACATCAAGTAGCTTAGCTAATCTGACTTTAGTAAGTTGTAAGACATATGGATCCTAATATATATAATTTTAGTTCATATTTGATCCTACAAAAAAATGCCTTAATTTTATTAAATTCTAAATTCGCTCAGAATGTAAAGGATCAGGTAGGAGTTCAACAAAAATATAAAATAAGAAGATGCAGCTCACTATATAAGAAGATAAAAGTAATAAGATGATTGATCATTTTCAAGAGCTAATAAAACTACAATTATAAATTTTGTAGACATATTAGAATTGTGAGTGATTCTTCTTATTTAAGTCAAGCACAAAATGTACACTTGATATTATTTTTTATACTTTTATTTATTGTTTAAGCATCGCTTTGAGCTTGTTTCGTGTTGATATTAAATGTGATATTTTTATTGCCAATGAAATAAAATGATGTTTATGTATCTTGTGAATGTTTGCAAAAGGCTCCAAAACGGTGGTTGAATTAAGTTAGAGATGGGTTTAGTCCATCAGGAGTCATAAGGATGCCATCTGGAGCCTTTGATGAGGCCCAGGTGATGAACATGCTTTAATTGAACCCATCCTCGAAGTTTTGGCGTTGTCCATCAGAACTACTAATGTCGTTTCATGATATTAAGACAAAAACAAATATGAATTTTTATGCGATTATTGATTTATCATTTGAAATTTGGCATGTGACTTAACTATGACAAAGAAATGTTTATTTGCAGGAGTTATGAATATTTTTATTTGTATTAAAATCATATTTTCTTACAATTATTATCATATCATTTTTGCCTTCCACTTTTGTTTAAAAGTGTATTATTTAATATTCTTTATACTTAGAATGTGCACTTTGGCATTATTTTTATAATGTCAGATTAGATACAACTGGAAGGGGCTGAGATAGCTTAAGGATGTTATAAGGAATTGTGGTGCATAATAGAAAAATAAAACTTCAGCTTTTACCTTTTTCTAAAGGCTTTATTTTGTATGCTATCAAATATGTAATATTCTGGATGATGTTTAAATTGAATGAATGATATTCTTATATTTTTGTATAGTCATGGATGATGTTTAAATGCTATTTTGCTTGTTTAAATTGAATGAATGATATTCTTATATTTTTGTATAGTCATGGATGATGTTTAAATGCTATTTTACTTAACCGTTAGTATGATCCTGCTGAAAATGTACCCAAGATTAAATTAGTTATTACTAACCTAACATGGGTCATCACAGTTAGCCTGCTAGAGTTGACCGAGGGTGGATCTCTTGAGGCGCATGCCTCATTTATCTGCTATTCTTACAGATGTATCTGTTTTTGCCTATCATTATTTTACCTGGCATTGTATCTGTGTGCTTCATTTTCTACTGCTTTGCATGTTGTAATTTTTTTTGAATATTATTGAATGAGGCATTTCATATCTTCTTATTTGGTGTCGTGGTGGTCTTGTGTAATTAATGTTATCTTGGTGTGGTGCTGGAGCATGACTTTTCTTATACCATAGAGATGCAATACATCCCAACGCTCATTTAGATGAGCACAATTGTTTACTAAAAACTAATTCCTGACAGCAATCCTTAGTTTTAGCTAAAATTCTGTGGATATTTACTGTGCCCCCTGCAGTATTGCAGAGATTAATGACTTTGTTGAAGGGAGTATGCCCAACTGCTGGAAATGGAAGGTCATTGTGAGATGGAGAGAAACCATAAACCCTAGACTCCACTGGATTTTATGCACACATATGAGTGTGACTTGGGGATATTTGGATGGTTGCGGTGACATCAGGGGTGGCAGCATTAGCCAAGTTTGCAGCACTTGTAGGTAGTGGAAAGGCATGCTTTTACAGATGAGAAATGGTGGCGCAGGCATGAATGTATACTAATGAAGTGCTACACAAGCCGCTTTTTTTTTTTTTTTGTAAAAGCGATGAAGAAGTATAATCTGGGGGCATATGCTATACTTGGAAGGAAATATGAGCTATTGTACAAGGCTGTGTGAGGACGCATAAACTTCTACAAAGCAATGGATCATAAATTCCTTTTTATATAGGAAAAAACTACTAACAATTTGTTTTGTTTTTAGGAAATGAGGTGCAAAGGATAATGATATAAGCATTTGGAATATAAGTGGAGATGGCGTTTTGGTAAAATTATAAGCCACTTACATTTGCTAGTATTTTGTATATGATCAAAATTTGTACAACAGAAAAGATGAGATGCTTGTTCGAAGTTCCGGGATTATATCGCGTATATCTTTACTATTCCATGCGTAGTAGATCCATTTCACTCTCCGGAGCACTTGTTGAAAAGCAAATAATAATTAAATTTATGGGCATGCATTGATTAATACCATTATTGTTATTTATTTTTTTGTTGGAATATAGGACCCTTAGTCAAACGTTTCATGCTGAGCTGATTAATTATGGCGTGGAGAAATACTCATCACATAATGGATTACTGAAAGAAGTAAATTTATGTATAAGCATAAAATATTTTAAAAGGAATGTGGCTTTTCAAAGAAAAATACCCTAAATGTTCTTTTATTGTTTTAATAAATCTTTATATTTAATTGACTTTATTTGAATTATGAAAGCATGCTATTAAGCACCTTTTAATTTTTAGCTCTTTCGAATTGATCTCTGTTCCCTTCTTGAGCTTGTATTATATATCATGCCTTTTCTAATTCTTTCTGCAAAAACTGTATGTTGAATAATAAGCTCGAGCATGTTTTAAAAATTGCATTTGCACTTAATTATACTTTTTTTGAGCTCTTCATGCATCTTATACTACCTTTTTTATTTTTTTTTTAAATTTCTTTTCCTCACATTTTAATGTGGAACATTTTATACTACCTAATGTAACAGGCAACAAACAAAACGCAAAATACAAACATGGAGAAACTAGCCCAAAGAATGAATACGCAAAATTAAACCCAAGAATGGGATAATCATGAGAGGATGAGGAAGTTTCACCATACGAAAACAAAGCTACTAAGACACAAAGCTTCAATATGGTTTATCAGGACTACAAACCTAAAACTTTGACTTCTTTGTGTTCTTCTTCTTAGAGAGATGCACTTCTTAATCTTTGGTCCAACTTGCCATTGCTGCCATGAACATATGCAGGCAATCACATATCTTCAAGTGAAATTAACCGAGGGTACCTGACTATATTTTTCCAGGAGTTTACAAGCCAATGATTGAGTTTGGAAATGAGCAATTTCCATTAGGGAATGCTGCCCCTTGGAACTCTATTCACATATGCGCAAAGCACACGTATGTCTAGTTCAAGTGTCGATTAGAATTTAAGATTAAATGCTACCACATCCACACTTTTATTTTTTAAAAGCATCTTCATGGCTTTCTTTTGCTCTAAGTACATAATTGTAATTTTCTATTTAAAGGATAAATGCTTTGTTAATTGCAGATAATCATTCAGGAAGCATTAATGATCCTATAGAAGATGGTGACACTGTTTTGCATTTGTGCTGCTTGTATGGATCCCTCTCTTGTGTTCAGGCAGGAATCCATGGCATAGTTATTTTTGCCTTATTCTGAATTTTTGGAATCTGAGATTCTGTTCTTATTTTGTTCCAGTTATTGGTGGAACGGGGAGCTAATTCAGAGGCAAAAGATGAAGATGGGGCAATACCACTGCATGATGCCTGTGCTGGAGGTTGAACACTATACTCCTATTAGTAAAGCCATCGTTATATGTAAAAATTTGTCTATCAAAAACCAAAGGTTGTCAGGAAGATTTGATATTATTCAGAGGCAGTTTAGGGTTAGGGTTCTTTAATGCAAACCAAAATGATATAATGCATACAAATTACACAAGGAAACTTACAGTTTGCAGATACAACCTGCATAAAAATTCACTACATATATTTCTTTGTGGATAGTAAATGCAAAAATTATAGTGCAAACGATAATGTAATGAGCACATGGGATCCTTGCTGAATTAAGCTAACTTGCACAAAATCTAGAACGATAACAGGTAGTAATAAATTATGTTATAGAAATTCGATACTGGAAATATTTTACAAAGTTTGTAAATTTATGCTTCATATTGGTACTAGGTGGTTAGTTATCCTATATATATGTATTTAAAATCACAATGCACTTGAAGAAACGAAGTAGTTTTTTAAACAAAGAAATAATGTTTTTGCTTGCACGCACAAGATTGTAGATTCTAACATGGATATATATATATATATATATTTTTTTTTTTTTTTTAATCAAACTGGATAATTTACACGCTTTAAAGTATTGGATTTAAATTATTTATAGGCTAGCAGATGTGATTGCACGAACTTCAACTAAATTCAAGCTTGCATTTAATCTAATAGTGTCAACTCACTGGGAATTTCATTAAGCCCTGATGTTAAAGGCTCAAACTTGTATTTCAGCAGCCAAACAAACAACTTAGCTGTAAGCTAATTTGCTTACAGTCCACAACACCTAATCCAAAATTCTGATTCAAGAGCAGCAGAAATGAAAGAGTTTCATAGCAGTAAACAGAAGCTGCAAGTAGTGTTAAAGCTATATTTTTGTCACGTTAATCTTTTTATTTAAAATATTTGACTTTTGACTCCCACTTCATTTGAAATGGAGAGTTGAACTTCCATGAAATTCAAAGATTCAAGCAATTGTATTTCATATTAAACCATATAGACAATTCAACATTAGAACAAGTACCTGTTTTCAAGGTATTCATTATAGTTATATTTCAATTATTGAAATTTTAAAATAAAATAACTCAGCTAGTGAACACAAGTAAGCTTTGCTCAATTCACTCTGTTTTGATTCTTTCACCAAGAATAAATATGTATATATTCATTATAAATTTTTTTGGTAAAATTCATCTCAATTTAGAATTTAAAAATAGTATCATTATGCAAATCAATTCATGATTTATCACAAACAGACATGTTATTGAATGGGATATTTTTTGAGTTGATTATTAGCATGCAATCTCATTTCTTAGAATAACCTCAAGAACATGCCTTGTAAAGTTATGCTGTTGAGGATTGCAAGTGGATTGAGAAAGAAGAGGCGGAAAATAGAAAAGTCAAAGAATAAAAATTGACTCTTGGATTATGACCAAGTTAGACACGTTGAAAATTGACTTCATGCTAAATTTTATTGGAATTTCCAACTAGTAGGATTCATTTTTATGACATTGTCAATTCTTAATTGCCACTTTTTATTGAATTTATTTTTGCAGATGTTCCTGGTGGAAACCTTTTTGAAATTGAGTACATCATCATCTATTAACATGTTTAAGCTGCACATCACATTATCACACTGTCAAAAGATATGTAATTGCACATCGTCAATTGCAGTTTTTTTGCCAATATGCTCATACAAGGCGTGCATGGATTGCTCTAATGATTGCGCATATACACTATGCTTGGGTTCTTTTGAAAGGTCTATTATATTATTGGAATTTTGGGCTAATTTTTCTCAAATTCAAATGAATATATGCCAATTGTTCTATTGGAAAACAAATTGCATGCAAACCCTTAGAACTTGATGTTTTCTATTCAGATGTATGATATTTAATCAGATAATGGTACAAATTTCCTGGACTCCTATTTTAAATTTTTGTTGATTAATTTGTGTGTTACAAGCAATTGAAAGCTTACATTATGCAGTGATTTTATTATAAAAACTTTTGAGAATTGCTTATGGAATTGTTTCAATCTAAAATAATTGTTTTAGTAAATCTATGCATATTAATTACTTTATATTGTACTTTACCAATGTGATACACATCAATAGTTTTATGCAATGTTACAGAATGAGCTATTTTTAATTATTCATTACTGCACAAATCAAATCATAATTCAATGCTTATGGTGACACAAAATTCCATAGCTCATACTTTATTAGATTATTACAAATTCTTGCAATCTGTTATTGTGTTTCTTATCTTTAGCAAATTAGCCTTCATTATTAAACAATATATTTACGTATTTGTTAGATCGGAAAATTTGTATTCATCTTTATTCATTGCATTGGTTTTATCCTTTTTAAAATATTTAGTAACACCTCCATGATGATTCAATAATATAAAAATAATTATTTTTTAATAAATAACCATTTTTAGGCATATAATATTTTCTTCTCTTGATTTTGTATTTTGGTTAATCCTCTTAATTACTTACGAGTGTCATTCTTTTTTCTTCTTGATCAAAAACAGTTTTTTCAAAGTCTCTTTACATACATAGCATCGACAATTTTAGAATATAAATACATCACCTAATATTCAATATTTGCAAAAATTTAACTATCATTTCACCTATTTTATAATTTTGTAATAGCAATTGTAATGTGTCATGCATCATATTAATTGGGAGATAAAATACATTTTTTTAAATAAGAAAGGTTGGGTGCTGGAAATATATGTATTCTAAAGCTTTTGGTATAACAACAACATTACCTCCAAACCTTAATTCTAGTAGGTGGGGTCGACTACACCCTTCATTACCATTGTGCATGATCAAATAGTATTCCCTCCTTAAGTTCCATATGGAGAAGATCTTTTTTAATGATTTCTACATTTTTGGTGTTCTTCTTTCTCTTTTAACGTAGGCAAAATTCATATACTCAATTTCTTTAACCGGAGCATTGAATAGTTTATGTTTAATATGCCTGAATCATTTAAGTTAATATTTTCTTTATTTTTGGTATTCTTCTTCCTCTTTTAACGTAGGCTAATTCATATACTCAAATTTTAGTAGGAGCATTAAATGATCTATACTTAATATAACTGAATCATCTAAATCAATATTCTCTAATCTTATCCATAGTTGGAGCCACTCCAGCCTTATTACAAATGAACTTATTCTCTTTCTATTCTTTTGTGTATACACACTCATCAACTTATCTTTGTAGCACTTAGTTTGCCATTAAGTGTTATCTTTGTGCCCAACACTCGGCCCCATATAATATAGTCGGTCATATAGCTGCTCTATAAAATTTTACCTCAATTTTGAGTGTACTTTTTCTATCCACATCACTCCAGAAGCACCTCCAACCAACTTGGATTTTATTTATCACATCACTCTTTATTTCACCATTATTTTGGATAATGGAACTAAGGTATTTAACCTCTTGCTCTTCTTGATCACATAACTCTCAATAGTTATATTATTGAGATTATGGCTTCTAACAAGATTAAATTTATGCTCCATATATTAAATTTTAGTTCTTAAAGTAGTCCTTGAAAGCAACGAGGAATAAGGTAGAGGCTATAAGGGGCAAGATAGTAATTCAATAGTCTTTTTCATGCCTCATAAATAGGGTTGACAATTTGACCCGAAACTCGAATCTCGAAACTCGAAACTCGAATTTGAAATATTTTGACTCGATTCAAACTAAACTTAAAAATTCTGGAATCGAGTTCGAGTCGAACGGCTTCACTAGAACCCTATTTGAAATGACTCGAAATAAATTGAAATGACTCGAACTCGAACTCGAACTCGAACTCAACTCGAACTCGACTCGAACTCGGCTCGAACTCAACTCGAAAACTCGAACTTGAACAAATTTCAGTCGTATTCGAGTCTAGTCTGACTCGACTCGAAGCCAGCTCTGCTCATAAACATAACATTGCATAGGTATATATAGATAGAATAGGACCGGTTCAGGTGCTGCAGTTATTAGACTCCCAGGTGCCTGGGCGTCCCAGCCTCTGCACAGTGCTGGCGAGGTGAGCGCCTGGGCGCTCCGGCCTCTTGTTGGCACTGACAAGACTAGCGTTTGGGAACGATTGAGAGCTCATCCTACTGGCTGGTGTTGGCAGGGCGAGCATCTGTTCTTCTATTTTACCTGGCTGGGCTTGTGCTTGGGGTGCCTGGACGCCCAGCTTCTATTCGCTATGTGTTGATATCCCCCGCAAACAAATCATCGGTGGTTGAGGTGGTGAGTTTGGATCGAAATTTGTAAACCTTGCAGTGGATAGTGTCCTTGTGAGAATATCTACAATTTGTTCTTCGGAGAGGGATGTGTAGTAGCTCTATTTCTTATTTTTGGACACTGTCGAATAAAGTGGCAATCGATTTCATCGTGTTTAGTTTTGGCGGGGAAGATTGAATTATTTGTTAGAGTGATAGCGGGTAGATTGTCACAGTATAATTTTGTTGAACTGGTTGGTGTGATAGTGAATTCTTGGAGTAGTCTACATGTTCGGATGATATTCGTGCTTGCTGTTGCATGAGCCCTGTATTCAGCTTCCGTGGATGAGTGGGATACAATGCTTTGCTTTTTGGCACTTCAAGATATTGAAGTATTTTCTAGGACGAAGCAATATCCTATGGTGAACTTACAATCATCGATGTCCTCGGCCAATTCAGAATTTACATAGGCTTTTAGCTGTAGGTTGTTCGAGGTAATTGAGAGTTTGATGTGAAGGGAGTCCTTGACGTAATGTAGAATGCACTTAGTTGATCAAAATCAGCTTGTGTAGAATAATTGCATATGTTGGCAGATTTTGTTGACAACGAGGCTAAAGTCGAGATGGGTAATAATTAGGTATTGAAGTGCTCCTAGCAAGCTGCTTGTATAATCTGGGTTGATCAAAGAGAGGGGATTGAGCGGGATTGTGGATGGTTATGCGAGCGAGGGATTGGTTACATTGTTCCATGCTGGAGGTCATCAGGATGTTATAGGTGTAGTGGGCTTGGCTGAGCATTGAACCAATTGCAATGTGCTATATGGTGACGCCGAGGAAGGTAGATGGTGGACTGAGATTCTTCATTCTGAACCTTTGGGTTAGTTTTTGAATGAGTGTGTTGATGGATGTTTGCTACGGTTCGATAAGGAGTATGTCATTTACGTAGACTAGAAGGTAAATACGGACGGGTGTGGTGTCATGTAAAAGAAGGGGTGGATCGGTTAAACGTGTTTTGAATCCTTTGGTATGCAGGAAATTGTGCAGGGCTGAACGACGGGCCACTTATAGTGTGTGGCGATGGTGAGAAAAGTTCAAATGGTAGGCTCTTTTGCAGCAGGGCTGAATGTCTCTAAGTATTCGATAACTTTGTTTGTAGCCTTGGCCACTAGTCAAACTTTGTGACAAGCTATTATGCTGTCGGTGTTTCATTATGTGTGAAATCTCCATTTGCCTTCTAGAATGTTCTGATGTGGTTGTGGGGGTGGAAGAGCCTAGGTTTGCTTTTCTACCAAGGCACAATATTCTTCTTCCATGGCGTATCTCCAATGTTTTGATTTTTCTGTGGCAGTGTAGGATGTTGGTTTAGCATGCATTGATGTGGTGTGAAGTAGATTTTTGAGTGATTTTGAATGTATAGTGCCGTTTTTAGCCGAGTCATCATGGGATGTGTGGGAATGTTGGGTTTTGGGTTCGGTGGGGAGGTGGGATTGAGAGTGGAGGAAGAAGAATGCTGGGAGAAATATGGAGAGTCGAAGCAAGAGGGGGATGATGTGCTATGTTGGATGGTTGTTTTCGAAGTTTGGTGAGAATTGGAGAGAGGTGTTGTATGGTTGGAGGTATTTTTGGTTGTGGGTGTTGAGATTGTTGAGGTTTGGATGAGTGCGGCGCTGGGGTTTATTTGTTGGCTTGAGGATAAGTTGAGAGGTTTGTTGAGAGTGGGATAAGAGGGAAATTATGTTTCAATGATTTTACATGACAAAATATTAGAGAGGAGTTGGTATTTGGATTGTAGCAAATATAGCCCTTGTGGTGAGGGGAGTAGCTGAGAAAGATGCAAGGAAGAGTTCTTAGTTTGAGTTTGGTTATTTTTGTAAGAGGAAGGGGAGGGAAACTATGATGGCCCCCACCTTAGTTCCCAATCCAACCCTGACCCTGGATCCTTGGTAGATCCTGGTTAAGGTGTGGGGACTAGGGTGACATCACTATTTTATGCCGATGATTGTAGTCGGAAGTTTAGAATGATAATATAAAGAGAGCAAACATTTGCTCGAATAATTATAGAATATGAAAATAGTAATTTTTATTCTAAAAGAGTTATTACAAGCACATGTTTGTCTATTATTTATAAATACAATAAGAGAATAAAAAGGGCAGTGGTAGATTGATCAGGCAATTTCTCATATCTTGAGAAAATCAAGCACGTATGCTATGATTGTCACAATTTGGGTTTAAACATTACCATTTAGGCATTATTCCACCTATGCTAACCCCCTTATAGTCATAGTCATAGTCTCTTTATATGTTCATGGAATAGTATGATAGTGAACTAGCTCCATTCTTATTACATTTTGTACAAACTGTTAATACTTTTCATGAAATCCCATTTAATTCAATCAATCAAAATTCATTATTTATTTTTGAAAGTATCTCATGTAGTGACAATAAACTTTAATTATAGCAGAGTAAGAAACTAGTTGGATTAATTTGCGGAGCAAAATCGTATAATCAAATCAACTTATATAAATGTAGTTTATGATATCTGAGGTACCTGTTTTCTTTAGCTATGTTGACTTGTGAATCTGTGTAAAATTTAATTATTAGAAAACTATCGAAGGAAAAAAAAATATTTGTATTATTCTATTTTTAATTCTCTCTCTTGCTGTTTCAATGTTAGTGAAAATAAGATGATGATTTTGATGGTGATGGAGATAGTAACAATAATGATAGTAGTGGTGATCGTAATTGTGACGATAGTGATAACGATAATAATAATAATAATAATAATAATAACAATAATAATAATAATAATAATTTATATTATTTTTATTACTATTATTTATATTTAAAGAAATGGAAGTCCTTATGGAAAGGTAATGATAAAAAGTGCGAATGACAATAATGATAATAATAATAATAATTTTATTATTATTATCATAATTATTTATAGAAAAATTTATACGTAAAAAGTATTATTTTTATTACCCTGTGTGAGAGTATAATGAATGGAAGAAATTGAAGTTGTTATTTCGGGTGATAATTTTATGCACAAAATTTTATTTTAGAGAGATGATATTATGATAATATTATTATGATATTAATATTAGTATGATTATCATTATTATATGAAGATAATAATGATAATAAATGTCACTTATTATTATTATTATTATTTTTAAAATAAGAGAGTTAATAATGTTTTATTTATGATAATAATAGTAATAATACAACAATATATTTATAATTACTATTATTATTTAGAGAATAATAGTAGAGAGAGAATATTATGATATTAGTGAGAGATTATTTTATTATTTAAACAATAATTATCATTTGTAATAATTATGATAATAATAATAATAATAATAATATTTGCTTTAGTTATTATTATTATTATGACATAATTTCTGTGGTTAGTTAATTAGTATAGTTATAAGTCAAATTAAATTTTAATTATTATTTTCTCTCATTTAAAATTTTATTTTGTTAATTTGTTCAAATAAATTTCTTCACTCTTTTTTCTTTGAGTTTTCGCGAGCTCTTTTCTGAAGGGAGTTCAACGTGAGGAGGCGGCAACTTGACGAGGAGTTAGAAAATAGTTCTAAAAGTGTAGGACAGCGTTCCGGCAGAGTTTTGGCAAAGTCTGGCGGTGGTGGTTCGCCAGGAAAGAGAAAAAGAGGAGGTTTTTGGGGGTTTGTCGGGAGGTAGTGGCGGTTCGACGAGGCGTTGTGGGGAAGTTTAAGAGAGTCGAGCGAGGTGCCGGCAAGGTGTAGGGAGGTCGAGGCGACAAGGCGGGAGGCGGTGGTTGGTCGTGGAGGAGAGGAAGGGTGAAGGGAGGAGGCTATGGCTTCGCCATGGGGGAAGGGGGAGTTTTCTTATGAGCTTTTGGAAAGGTTATGGAGGGGAGGAGGAAGGCTGGCGGCCGTTGGAGGAGGAGGAAGAAGCTTGAGGTGTGGGGGAGAAGAGGGGCATATGAGGGGGTTTATAAGGTTGGGGAGAGGTGCCCGGCCGGGCTGGGCAGGGGGCTGCGTGGCCGCCCCAAGAAGGGAAGGGAGGGGCCGGCTTCAAGGCTGCGTGCAAAGCACGCATCAGCTAGGGCAAGGGAGGGGACCATCGGGAGGAAGGAGAAGAATCTTAGATTTTTTTTTGAATTTTTTTTTATAAAAATTAGATTTAAATTAATTGTATTTATTCGTCATTTGATTTTTGAATTTGACAACACTTGACCAGGAGGTCCGTCTTGACGAGACGAACGTCATCGAACAAAAATTTCTTGATTCGGAGTTATATTTTATTTTTAATTAATTTTTGAAGGTAAAAACTTCAAAAATTAATTACGGACAATTTGACGCTCAAAATTTGACGAAAACTTTTGTGTAACTTTATTTTATTATTGTGAATACAACGGCATCAAAATTATTGAATTTGGACTTTTATTTAATTTTCTTAGTTTTCCTTATTCAAAAAATTCAATATAAAATATAGGAATATCCGTCCATCGGATCACCTCCAAATTTGGGCATTATGATCACAAAAATATACTCTTTCTAACGGTATATTTGTTTGGTCTAATTTAAAACTTGCTCTGGACCTAATTTTGTTCTGATTGGATCGACGTTTTGGCTTTCTAAAATTTGGGTTGTTACAGAAACACAGATAGGCGAAGACTCAAAGATGGCTGTAATTTGATTTTCTTTTGTAAAGCAATTGAAATGGGGATATATTGTAGGTGTTTGGGGAGGGTAATCGATTACTTACCTATGTGGATGTGAGAGTTGCGCGAGCCAAAAAACTTTCAGGTAGTTGAGTTGTGTGGAGGAAGGCATGGGTTGTTTCGAGTTTATGTCGATGTTTGCGTTCCGCAACTCCATTTTGTTGAGGAATGCATGGACATGACATTTGATGGTGTATGCCAAGGTGTTTGAGAATGTTATGAATTATCGTGCTATATTCTTCTCCATCGGATTGGAGAACTTTGATGTGTTTGTTGAATTGACATTCAATTAATTTTTGAAGATGGGTAGATTTGTGCATTGTTTTAGATTTTTGTTTGAGTGGAAAAATAGCAAGTAAATCGAGAACGATCCTCCACAAAAATGACACTGTATTTGTAACCTCATCAAAAATAATGTGGGCAAGACCCCATACATTAGAATATAAAAATTCAAAATTATTATAATTTCTATTGGTGGACTTAGAATGGTAATCTATGGTGCTTAGCAGTAATACAAGAAATGTAGAATGCTGGAGGGGTGCTGTTGCGGAAGCTTGGAGATTGCTTGAGAAGTAGTTGATGGATGTCGTGGCTTGGGTGTCCTAGCCGTAGATGCTTAGGACCGGTGGAAGTTGATGTGGATCATATATCAGTCTTGGAAGGAGAAAGTTCTGAGGTTGGACGTATGGTGTAGAGTTCGTTGACACATTTTCCTTGAATGAGAAGAATATTTGTTTAGTGGTCTTTTATTGTCAATCCATGTTGTTCAAATAAGATGGAACAAGAGTTATCGGATGTTAGCGTATGATCAGAAGGGAGATTATATTGAGGAATGCTGAGAAGGTGATTTCTGTTGAACTTATGATTTGGTGTGGGAACAATGCTAGTGCCTATGTTGGAGATCTTAAGGGATTGGCTATTGCAAATATTTACCCGATCGTTAGCATGATATGTTTCTACCATTGATAAGTTGCTGAGATCGTTGGTTACATGATTTGAGGCTTCTGAGTCCAATACCAGCTAGTATTTGACACCCTTTCGCTGCATGGATTTGGTGTTGATTTGAAGCTCCACAGTTGTTAGAGGCCAATTTTCCTGCACATTTGGCACTCTATGTGGATAGATCTGATGATTCTTGGTTCGAATAACTGTCTAGAGTAGGTTTCTTGGTGTGGTGGTGATGGTGGCACCCTTTGCCCCTGCTGTACCTGCTTCGGCCACGAAATGGCCACCAGAATGGCTGGAGAGTAGATAAAGATTGGAGTTGTTGTTCGGCGTAGGGTTGGAGAGCTATAATTCTTCGTGAAGATTTTGTTGAACATTAATTTTTCTCTGCATAGGAGGGAATAGAGGCAATTTAGGTTGATGGGAGTGAGTTTGGTTCTAAGGGCAGTTTTGAATACTTGATATGTGGATGAGAGACCATTTAGGGTGTAGAGAATGACATCTTCGTTGTCTATTTTGGAGCTCGAAGTCGCAATTTTGCGACTAAAGATTTGATTTTTGCAAGATACTCTCCCATTCATCGGTTCTTGAGAGAGACGTTGTGGAGTTCATTTTTGAGTTGAATGACTCTAGATCAATTTGATGATTGTTGACATTTTTCTAAAGTGACCCATGCTTCATTACAAGAATTGGCTTCCAATATGTAGGGAAGAATGGAGGGAGATATGGAGTAAAGGGTTGCAAGAACGTTTTGATCGACAAAAATCCAAGTGGGATATTTCCTATGTCGGTGTTGGGGATGGAATATGATCCGTCTAGATGATTGTAGAGGCTGTTTGCTTTGAATAACTTGATTACCTATGCTCTCCATATGGGTAAATTTTAGGTAGTCAATAGACCATGGATTAAAATTTTTATGCTAGACATCTGAAATTTTAAGTTTTTGGTTTCAAGAGTGTGGGTGAAGTTGCTGTGACTTGTTCTTGAATTACAATTGGTGTTGGAGTCCATGTTGGTTGATGCCGTGATGATTGGATGAGTGGGGATAATGAGTATCTTGAAGTTCTTGGTGAGCTTGAGGAAGGTTTTGTGCTTCTTGGGAGAAAGGAGATGGCTGAATGCAGTTTTAGGGAGTTGCCGAGGGGTTCTTGTTGAGACGATGGAGAGGGGAAAAGGTGCTGAAGATATTATTTAAGGTAGATGAAAAGCCGAGCGTTGGGAGCTGCCGGGGGATTTCTTGATAGCAAGAGTTGAAGACGTTTGAGAGGGGGAGAGATTAGTCTTCGCGAGAGAGGAACATATGTCGCTCTGATACCATGAAAGAAATGAGGAAGGAAGAGGCTAGAAGTAGTAGGATAGTAATTCAATAATTTTTTTGATATTTCATAAACATAATATTGCAGAGGTATATGTAGAAACAATAGGACAGGTTCAGTTGCTGCAGATATTAGGCTCCTAGGCGCTTGTCGCCCCAACCTCTGGCTGGCACTGAGGAGGCAGTGCATGGGCACCCCAGCTTCTTGCTGTCACTGGTAGGCGCTGGCAAGGCTAGCGCCTGGGCGCCCGCTCTACTGTCTGGCCTGGCTAGGCTTGTGCCTGGGTGCGCCTGGGCCCCCAACTTTTGTTAGGTATGTATTGATAATCCTCCACAATTTTAGTTTTGCTTTAATTCCATTTCAAGTATTATTTATTAATAGAATGTCATCTTCAAATAATATTTTCCAAGGAATTTTTTTTGAATGTTCTCAATAAGAACACATTTATAATCAAAGCCAAATGGTATGGATTGAGAGCAGAACTCTGATGTAATTCAATAATAATAGAAAAATCATTGCCAAGCCACCTTGAGATTGAACATGTGTTACAATCCCATTATAGATGTATCTAATAACATCAATGTATGCTCACAAATTCCTTCTCTCTAAAGCTCTTTAAAATAATTCTTGGTATTCTATCATAAGCCTTTTCAAGCTCAATAAAAATTAAATGAAAGTTATATTTTCTTTCTCAAAATTTCGTCATCAAGCCTCTTAGTAAGTGTATGAATTCCATAATTCCTAATATAAAACCAAATTGATTTTAAGAAATATGAGCATCATTTCATAATCTATATTCAAAATTTCTCTCAAGGTATCAGTGTATGGCACATTAACTTAATTATCATATAATTTGCATAATTTTGAGCATCACTTTTATTTCGGTAAATATGCAGAATAACACTTTTTTCTCTACTCATTTGAATTTTTTTCAATTTTCTAAATGACTTTTAAATAATTAGTAAGCAAAGAAATTCTTTCTTCACCCAACTACATCCACACATAGATAGGAATGCCATCCAATATTTTGGTCTGTCACTTTTCATCATCTTTAAAGTATTATAAATCTTAGTTTACTTACACATCGAATGAAAATGAAATCGATATATTTTTATAATTATTAAATTGTATTGATATATTTTTCATTAAAAAGCTTAATAAAATAATTTATTTATCTATATTGAATATTTTTATCTATATAAAGATGTTTTTAATCGTTATGTTTGATTTATTCTTACTTTGACTGACTTTTTAATGTTTCTCTCTCTATTAACAATTTTTAATTTATCATATAAATTCTTGAATGCTACAATTTTAGTATCACAAACTATTATTTTGGATTCACGATAAGTTGATTTATATTTTTTCTAATTCTCATCATCTTTTTAACTAGTTCTTATAATATTTTTTATTTTTAATCTTTACATGAACATCTTGTTTCTACTACCAAACATCTTTACTATTAAGTGCTCTCCCTTTAGATATATCAACTATACTCTTTGCTATATTGCTAATACAACGAACAACTTAATTCAGCATAAGCTTGTCTTCACTTTCAAAATTCTACTATTCAAGCTTTAAAATTTTATTTCTAAAAATATATATGTTACCTTCTTATAGAATACAATTCTCTCTTTAAAGTATTAAATAACCTTTCTCTAGTTTCATCATTGTGTTTAAAATTGAACTCACCCTAATTACTCTTGGGAACCCAAATATTTTAAAGTGTAAAGATCGAACAATAAAACAGACAGGTAATAAATGATGGCTGTTATTGCCTAAAGCTTGCACAACATACAACTTCATGTAGACACTGAAAATATATATTTAACCTGCCTTATTTCACTAAAAAATATAAAATTTATAATCATGATTTTTCAGTATTCATTGCATCTATCCACATGGCAAATATCTACCAATACATTGATTCATGAGGTTTCTCTTCAGTATCTTCTATGCAGCTTTGCTTGGGACTATGCGCAATCACTGATCTTTAAGTGATCCATTAATAGTAATTTTCCTCTTATTAATGTAGGTCCCGTAGTATTTAGATTGTGTTCCAACTCAAGTGAAACTAGTCTTTGTCCCCTAATTTAACCTCTCAACTCAATCCTTATGCTCTTTTTTTTAACATACTAAAATTCAATACTTCTTCTGCAATGTGATGTAGGCCATAGCTCCAAACCACTTTAACGAACACTAGTTTATTACTTTTTTTACTAGTTATTGCTCCGCCTTTGTCATGTAACATCTCAAAAGTCCTGCAATTTCCTACCTCTCAGCTTATCCAAAGCCAAACACATTATAAGAACTCTTGAACTGTTTATTGAATCAATTCAGCTTGATCACACATGCATTTAGTAAATTCATTTGATCTCAGCAAAAGCACGATTTACTGATTTAGTCTATATCTAAGTTCTTGTTTATTTGAGCAATTAGTAATCAGAACCTGGCAAATCAATACTAAAAATTTTCATAAATCATCTATAAAAAATTTTAGACCACAAGAACCCTGAATATAATGTATATTTTTAGAATTTGGCCAACTATTGATCATTTTGATATTTTTAGATTCAATAGTTGATTATTCTTTTGACACTATCTATAAAGAAAATTACTTGAGGACGTACAAGCATTGTTTCATTAAATTCAGCTATAATTTCTTGATTATGAAGTCATAAGTGCTCTTCTAAAATGCACCAATTGATCACGTAAATTAAAACATTAATGAATTAAATGATAGCGTATTTTCAACAATTGGTTTGGTGAGATAATTTATTAGTCTCATGTAATTGTTGGGTGCATTTGTTAACTTCAAAGATGCCTACGTTAAAAAAATTATTTGGGTTTCAAAACTTGCTTTTTATTCACAACCTTCCCCTTTTTTACAAGTAAACTGCATTTTCAATGAATATCATGAAATATCACAACACATCTATTCTATTTAGCATATTATCCAAGTGGGTATATGTAAGATGTATTTAATGGTGATTTTATTAGGCTGTCATTACACAGAGCCACATTCTTTCCCTAATAATCTTCTTTTCAAATAATTTATTAACCTACCTATTTTGGTCATATTATGCTGAATTATTATGTAATGTGGCAAAGTAGTCGATGACTGTTCAAGAACTAAATTAATATCATGTTTTTTGTATGGAAGATAGTTCATGAAAATGTTCATCAGAATAAATGTTATTAAAATAAGAGAACATCAGGTTTACCCATCAGTAGTCTCAATATCTGGCATTATATTATTTAACTCAATAATGTTACTGCAGCAGATTGACACTTGTTTTCCACTTGCTTTCAGCGTCTCTTAGAGTATCTTGTTAAATAGACGCTCTTCTGATTGATATGTTAATTCAATCTAAAGCTCCATTACAAGAATAATGCAAATTGACTTAGAGTCAGTATTTTCTAATGATACAAGAGCGATGCGATTGTAAATATTCTCGTAAAAATTTAAAGAAATCAAGGGCATTAACAAGTGTATAAAAACATATTTAGAAGAAACCAAGATAACTATCTGAAGAGCTTATTCAATTTCCAAGTTCCTTGCAAGAAATTGACGAACGAGCAACATAAACAGAAGAATAGCATATCAACAAATAGAACCCACAAGCTTGAGTAAACTCACTGTTTTATATTTGATCTGCTTTGATGGGATAAATTTGTGCAGGGTATGCTGGGATAGCTGAATTTTTAATCAACTTTGCCGATAACTCTGCTCTTGTAAAGCGTATGCTAGAGACAACTGATGCTGAAGGCGACACGGTCTCTTCTGATCGTTCTTTATTCATCATTCTTTTGCATGCCTTATGATAACTAATCTTATTTTCAATTTTATCAGCCTCTCCATCATGCAGCCCGAGGAGAACATTTAAATGTTGTCCGCTTACTACTCTCAATGGGGGCATCCCCAGATTTGGAAAATGCTTATGGAAAGGTGCCTTAGCTTCAGAATTTGCATCTAGTTTCTATATATTTAGCTAATCAGCTTTAATGTTGCATTTCTTTTCATTGAAACTTTGCAGACTCCGGCTGAGCTTGCAGATCGAGGGACGGAAGTAAGGAGGGTTTTAGAGGAAGCTGTTGGCAGTTTTTCCATGGCATAAGAGTCAACACTGACATGATTACCCAGAGAAGGCTGCAACCTTCTTTTTGGTAAGGCTTTACATTTTTGTCAGTTCGCAATTTCTCAAAGTTCCAGTGAATAAGAACTATGAACTTCTTGACTTCAACTTGTTGCAATTTAGTATGTTTTAACATTCAAAGCATTCTTTGATTGGTAAAAGCAATTTTTTTAATAATTTAATATTTACATTTTTGGAGTGTAAGTTTTATCATAATAGAAAGCCTATTCTTGAGGAGCGAGAGGTTCAAATATTTTGTTTCAGTTATTCAAAATAATGGTGAAGTAGAGAGCGATGATAAATAGGATCTAAGTTGGTTGGATTAAAAGGAGGAGCACTACCAGAGTGTTGTACAATTGGCTATGCTATATTGGGTTGAATTTTGATCAACAAAGAAGAAACTTACCGATAAAATAGGTGTTACATGGATGAGAATGCTAAGGTGGATGGTGGGTATACTCGTAAGGAAAGAATGAGATATGATTTCATCCGTAGCTAATTCATAGTGGCTCTTGTTACAAAATTTGAGAACGTGCTCTTAGATGGTTCGGGAATATTAAGCATAGACAATTTAATGCTCTTGCTAGAGTGTATGAATTTTGTCCATGTTAAAACAGGAATAGGAAAATCAAAAAGACATGGGAAGAAATCATTAGAAAAAATTTTCTTTATTTGGAACTTAGGGAGGGGCTTTTATTTGATTGTGTACAATGGATATAAAAGGTTCATGTAGCCGACTCCACCTAGTGGGATTAAAGCTTGGTTGTTGTTGTTGTAAATTAACATTTAAGTGCCATCCTCCCATCGTTATTGCAATGGGCACCTCAGTGAATGGAAGGGGTTGCACTCAATCTAAAAATTCAAATTACATTACTTTATATATTTTTATTATCTATATTATTCTTCGAGTTTCTGTAGAATACTTGCATTGTTGCAATATTGGACAAGAATTTTGAGTGTTTCATAGATCATATTGGCTATTATATTTAAATCATTTTGTTGACAGTAACAATCTTTACTAGATGTTATTACAATAAGAAACTTACTAACGTAGACCCTTGACTTTCAATTTGGTCAATTTAATTTCAGATTATTTAACTTGTCCAGTTAAATTTCTAATTAAAGTAATCTTTCAAATTCAATTCTCGAATTGGGCTTAAAATGAATGGTTGGAGCCGAACTTGGAAATTTAGGGTTTGATTGGTATGATCTTATTCTCTGCTATGATCTGAATGTTTGCAACAAACAATAAATGAATGAATATGATGAAGAGAAAAGGAGCAGCCCACGACCTTGGACACCAACCCGTTTCTTTACACCTCACGCATAATCCCTGATATTGACGCCCTTGTACATGTAGCCCACAACTGCATTGCTGGTTGCACAAACCCTCTCCTTTGCCCATGCGCTTGCAAAGGTCTATGATCATGTTTGATGAAAGTAGAGTTAGTTCGAGTGGAGAGCATTGCTTGGATTATTTAGTGCATAGTTCACAAGAAGGGTTTATGGTTTGACGGGGAAGTTAGAACCCTTGGCTAGTTCCTTCTATTGAGTACAATCGTCGTTCTCCATGCTTACATAATTGTCGAACTCCACAGTCCTTCCTATATGTTCTATTTATCGTAGACTTGAGTTGTAGAGGACTACTTTAGAATTTAACGATTTTCACCTTAGTAGATATAAAACATAACATATGGAGTATAAATTCAATTGTATTGAAAGTTCAAATCTTAATGACATAAATATTGAGTACCATGTGATCAAGAAGAGCAAGAGATTCAAATAACTTGGTTCAATTATTCATAATAATGCTGATATAGAGAGTGATATGATTTATAGGATCCAAGCTAGTTCGATGAAATAAAGAGTACAATCGTCGTTCTCCATGCTTACATAATTGTCGAACTCCACAGTCCTTCCTACATGTTCTATTTATCGTAGACTTCAGTTGTAGAGGACTACTTTAGAATTTAAAGATTGTCACCTTAGTAGATATAAAATATAATATATGGAGTATAAGTTCAATTGTATTGAAAGTTCAAATCTCAATGACATAAATATTGAATACCATGTGATCAAGAAGAGCGAGAGATTCAAATAACTGGTTCAATTATTCATAATAACGGTGATATAGAGAGTGATATGATTTATAGGATCCAAGCTAGTTCGATGAAATAAAGGGCACTTTTGGATGCTGTGTGATTGAAAATCTCACTCAAAATCAAAGAAAAATTTTATAGAACAACTAAACGACTATGTTACAAGGGGTTGAATGTTGGTTAACAAAGAAAAAATTTCTGATAAAATAAGTGTTACAAAGATGAGAATGCTTAGGTGGATGAGTGAATATACTCGTAAGGATACAATGAGAAATGAGTTTATCCGTAGCAAGGTTGGAGTGACTCCAATTGTGGATAAGATTAGAGAGTGTTGCTTTAGATGCTTCGGGCATATTAAACGTAGACCGTTCAGTACTCCTGTTAGGAAAATTGAGTTTATGAATTTTGACCATTATAATAGAGGAAGATCAAAAAAGACATGGGAAGAATCCATTAGAAAGTCTCCTCTCCATTTGGAACATTGGGAGGGGCTTCTATTTGATTGTGCACAATCGAAATAAAGGGTTCTTATAGCCAACCTCACCTAGTGGGATTAAGGCTTGGTTTTGTTGTTGTTGGTTAGATTGCTGACCTAGGCTGTCCTTTATACAACATATAGTATAAATCACTGCCTTAATCATAACCTTCTTAGTTCTTTTGCCTATAAATATCAGGAAATTTAATTCCTTTTGCACAATACTCAAGTCCCAAAGGCCATGGAGGAAGCATTAATCGAATCTCACAGGTGAAGACATTGTATTTTGATGCTTTTAGTCGACTGAGCATATTTTGAAGACTCTGCATTCCAATGTTCTTAGTGTAGGCCAGAAAAAGTAAACTCCATTAATTGATTTTAGATATGGTAAGTGGCGCTATGTTGCCGAAATTCTGTTTATAATAACAGCTAATGAAAATTTTGAATAATTAAAAATAAGAATATCAATTTAATTTTTAATTAATTAATTATTTAGTTGATTAATTGAGATTAACTTATTAAATTAATTGACTGATTTTGTAAGTTAATTTTTTAGCACAACTATGAGTTATTTTCCATTCAAATTTGAGCTTGATCAATATGTTGGTGATTGTAGCTATTGTCTTTAATTTGTTTGATGATAATAATGTAATTATTATTATTGCTATCCAAACTATGAAAAGGGGAAGGAGAAAAGAATATAAAATACGTTTCCATGCAAGATTTCCCTTAAACATTCATATTACATATTACAAAACTCTCTTAAAATCATACCCCTCTAAGTACTTGTATCACTGCTCCCAATTCTCATGCTCAGAGCTCACATGTCTTTAAGAGTGTAGACTTCTCTATGTACTCTAATAGAGCTTGTGCATTGATTTTAAAGCCTACAAAGCTCTTATTCCCCATCCGCAAGTTGTAATCGACAAATTTAGCGGGTAAATGAAATATGTATGAGTAGGCCATCTAATTTCTAGTGTATCTAACTAGTCTTAGTTGAGTTAGTCTAAGTAAATCAATTTAATTCTTAGAAGATTTTATATGATACCAGTTAAATCTAAGTTAAATGTTTGATTCTTTATCTCTCTAACTGTTCTAAGTTGAAATCAATCTTTGTTAATCAATCTAACTTTTAATTAGTCTTATTAAGCCTAGTTCACTCCATATACATTAAATAATTTGATTCATTGTCAACCTAACTGAACCTAATTGAACTAGTCTACCCAATCTAATTAATGAAATAGCCTAGACAAATAACTTGATCTGTAATGGACCTAAAACTCATTAAGTGTCCTAAATTTAAAGAAGTGATTCCTAGTCGAGTCGTGTGATGAGTTGGGCCAAACTACTTAAGCTGATTCCTAGTAGATCTAATATGTGCTAGTCTAATCACCTCAAGTCAAGTAGTTTAATCTCTAGATAACCGATTAAATATAGTTAAACAATGTTATGTTATTTGATTCAATTTCCTACAAGATCTAAAAGATTTAAGACATACAACAGACTACCTTGTCTAAACAGTTAAGGCTATAAGACCCACGATCCCAATTTTCTAAAGCTTGCAAGTCCCATTTTAAACAAAAACTTGAGAATTTCTTTTTATGTAAGCTCTATCATTTAATTGGGATACTTTATCTAAATGATTGATTGTAAGAGTCATAATTTGAACCTTCCAAAGAATGCATGCTACATCTTAAATAATTGGGCTACCTAATTTATATGATCAGGCTATAAGACCTACTAATCCGGGCCTTTCAAAGGATGTAAGCCCAAATTCAAATTACAATGAAACTTGGGCCTATCCTAAATGACCAGAGCGTACTGCCCATTAGTGTCTACCTTCCAAAGGATGTAAACCTCATCTCTAATTACAGCGGGCTTTCTAGAGAATGTGAGCCCCATCACTTGAGATATCTCGTCTAAATGATTAGGTCGTAGACTAGCTACTCCGGGCAATTTAATAGAGATGTAAGCCTCATTCCTAAATCAAAATCTAAGCCTTCCAATTGCTGTGAGCTCTGATCCAACTTAACTCGGGGAAACACTACTATTATCAAGCCCTCCAACATAAACTAAATTTTAGGTTAGCTCCATTGCTATTAAATTGATATTGTTGTAGGATCAGCTCAATGATTTGGACGCATCGGAATGAAAATTGAGCATTATTCAGTTTATCAATTATTAAAAATACAGTGGAGCCCACTAAATAGTTCATTGTTTATTTATTACAATTTAAATAAAAAAAATACATAAAATTTTTCAATAATGATTCTCTCTTTCTTGTGAGCAACTCACTAAGAAGATTTTGAATTCAAGTATTGAGCTGTCTCGAACTGCTATAGCGGGTTTCTAACTTTGGACTAGAACCTGGCATTAGTAAACACCAAGATAATTGAATATAGTCATTTTATGAGGCTCAATATATATATTTAAAATATCAAGTTAAGTATAATAAATAAGATGTAATGAAAGATCTAAAATAAATTTAGTTATTTATGAAACACAAAAATTATTATAATAATCTGAAATTATAATATCTGACATTTCATAATGAGAATAAACTTCAATTTTATAAATAATTCACTAAATATATATGTTCGGTGTATATCAAACACCTTTCCTTATAAAAAATCAAACTCATAGAATAGTAAGTATAAATAACTTGATCTGTTATTCTAGTGGGTGTTCTTCGAGGTAAGTATATATTTTATAAATATTTCATATCATTAATCTTCTTTTACTAGGAAATGAAGTGGTAAAGATGATAAATTACATACTATTGGATTAATCGTAAATATTTCTTTAGGTATTTGGAAACTATAAAAGTCAAGCATTGTGATTCATTTTTTTGTAGGTGCTCTCTTTAATAATCATAAATTTCATAAAGATGTCATGCCATTGGTTGTCTTTTATTAGAAAATAAAGTGGTAAATGTGATTGATCGCCATATACCTAGATCAAATAGTTATCTCAAAATATTTTATTAAGTATTTAAATATATTTTATAAATATTTCATATCATTAATCTTCTTTTACTAGGAAATGAAGTGGTAAAGATGATAAATTACATACTATTGGATTAATCGTAAATATTTCTTTAGGTATTTGGAAACTATAAAAGTCAAGCATTGTGATTCATTTTTTTGTAGGTGCTCTCTTTAATAATCATAAATTTCATAAAGATGTCATGCCATTGGTTGTCTTTTATTAGAAAATAAAGTGGTAAATGTGATTGATCGCCATATACCTAGATCAAATAGTTATCTCAAAATATTTTATTAAGTATTTAAAAATTATTAGATATAAGTAATGTGATTTGTTATTTCAGTGGGTGCTCTCCAAATTAAGTATATTGCTTCCATAGCGATGCTGTACCGTTACTTTCCTTTCATAGGAAATGAAGGGATAAAGTTGTTACGTCATTGTACACCTTGGTCAAATAGAATTATTTCAAAATATTTTGTAGGATTACTAATGATAGGTTGAGTCATTAATTTCTAGTATCAAAATTTCCTTAAAATAATTAAATTAATTTAAATTTATGTTTATGAAATAGTATACAAAAATGGAAATTCAAATGCTGCTTTTAAATTTGTTCTTAAAAACAAGTGCAAGCATTGACACAAAAATTCTAAATTATAATGATGATAAAGAACTCATGTTGGTAGCAAAAAAATCAAGATATCTATGTTTACCCCACCACTATCATTCATCTTTATATATCTCATCTTGTGCCTTCTTACTCTTTATTTTCACATTCACTTTTAACATCATACTCATCACCATTTGTATCAACTTCATTATCATCTATCTCTACTACCAAATCAAGAATCTCAGTTTTACTATCACCTTTTTGCTCTAAATTTAATTTCTTCACTAATAATTTTATCAATTCCCTCGCATCACCTTATCATTATCATCATCACCATTATTTATCCGTTCATGACTTCCTCAGCTTCGCCATTCGTTCTTCTTCGCTCATCAATATATTCATTTTATTATCAACCATTGCCTTAATCACCATTACAACCATTTTAATCACCCATTAATACTTTAATCATCATCATTACGAAATCATTATAAAATAAAATTCTTTTTTCAGCTGGACTGCCATTGATTGGGGAAAGTCAAAGTTGGCTTGCATATATAGATCTAGCTATGCTATGACAACAACCTAGGGATGGTAGCCGGAGAGAGGGCAAGAAGATGTGGAGTTGGTTGTCAGTGATTTGAGAAGGGGAGGCGGTGGCTGTGGGAGATTGGGGGAGGTCAGCATCGGCTTTTTATAGCTCAATCTGGGGAGGAGAGTGAGATACGGCAATGTCTTGCGCCCAGCATCGGCGTGGGGTTGGGTTTACGTAGGAGTACCCCGACGAGGCCAGTTGTAGAGGTGACATCAATGTCGCTTGCTTTACCTGTAACCGATGAGTGCGTAGGGTTAGATAATTTAATCTATTGAATAAAATAATGATATAATAGTTAACATAATATATATATATATATATATATATATACATATTATACTTATTAAAATAGTATTAAATAATGCCACTTAAATTTTTTCAAAAATTACTATAATTATTTATCCTAAGCAGAAAAATGTGAGGAATTAAAAAATGCAAATTTTGTCACAATTTAACTAGCAATTATAACAACAACAACAAGAGAAATTCTTTGGATAGAAAATAGATTTGTGTTGCTTATATTTATGTTATTAGAGATATGTATAATGGTTGTACCATGTATTCGATCGCAATGTGTCTTGTATAATGATTTTCCTGTTATTATTGGATTACGTCAAGGCTTTTAGCTCTTAGCTTTTATTTTTTTATTTTAAATATGAATGTTCTTACCGAGCAGCACATTCAAGAGGAGATTCTTTTGTGCATGCTATTTGAAGATGACATTAAAGATTGATAAGACTAAGGATGGAGTAAAAAAAAAAGAGTTGTAGATGACTATTTTAGAATAAAGGTTGTCTTTGTAGATTTTAGAAAAAATATATGAAGTATCAATTCAATTGTATTAGAAGACCTAATCTTAAGGACATAATTATTGTGAATCATGTGATCAAGAAGAGTTAGAGGTTCAAGTACCTTAGTTCAATTGTTCAAAATAATGGCAAAATAGAGAACATTGTGATTAATATGATCTAAGTTTGTTGGATGAAATGGAGGAGCACTTTTGGAGTGTTGTGCAAAATGAAAATCCTACTTAAACTTAAGAAAATTTTATAGAGTAACTATATGACCAGCTATGTTATCTGGGATTGAATGTTGGCCAACAAAGAAGAAACAAGTGTTGCAGAGATGATATGATGCTTAGGTGGATAAGTGGGTATACTCGTAAGGATATAATAAGAAATGAGTTTATTTGTAGCAAGGTTGGAGTGGTTTTAATACTGAATAAGATTTGAGAATGCCACCTTAGATCGTTCATGTATATTAAGCGTAGACTATGTGATGCCCTTGGTAGCAAAATTGGTAACTGTTTGGGAAAGGAGTATATGCAATAAGAACCTCATTCAAATGGGTGTTCTCTGATCCGTGCTCTTGGGCACTATGACCTAAGCATACGGTGGTGCATCAGGTGGAGTGCGTGGGCAGTAGATATTGCTCTAGTCGTTCTGGGATTTTCGCAGCTCAATTATATTCTAAAGATCTCAGGATCCAAGTTTTGTTCTGTTTGTAAGAGCTTGCTTACCTTCATTTTTCATTATAGGCATTTGCCAGTTCTTTTGCTTACCTCACATTTGTGGGAACGTTGCAGGCACATGCACGGCTGAGTCTACAAGAAGAGAGAAGTCCCCAGCAGCGCTAAGTAGTGGGTTAGCGTATCTTTTTTGTTTTCTTTCTCTTACACATATATATATATATATATATATATATATATATATATATATTTGATAAGGCAATTGTACTTGTTATGGTTCTTCATATTTTGGCTGCTGTATAGCCGTCGTCTCCATGCACCATAATTATTTTAGCTGCCATTCCTAACATATATTTTTGATTAATATATATGTTAACGAAGAAAATATACTTTAAAAGATTATTATTTGTAAGAATATAATTATTCCATAAACTTGGGCGTGAGCTTAATTAATTAGTACTGGATTATAAATGCATAATTTATAATGAGACTGTTTTAAAGTCAGAAAAAAGAAAATTGTTACTTAACTTTCAAATATCTCTCAAAAAGTAAGTATGGATGATTAAGATTTAAGATTTAAAATATATATTTTTATGAGCACTACAAGTAAAAATGGATTTAATAAAAAAATTTTATTTCACTTAATTCTTTAAATCTTAATCATCAATATATTTTAAAAGATATTTGAGAGTTATGTATTCGTGTTTTATCATTATTAAAAATTTTAAATTGATTTTAATTGAAATTTATTTGTTAAAATTATAATTATAAAATCCTTAGACCCTAACTTATAACATCTATAAATTATAATTATAAAATCTTTGTAACATCCATCCAGCAGTACAAAATTAAATAAATAAATAATTATGTGCAAATATGTTATATTTGAAAATGAAATAAAGTTTGTTCGTATGTATGCAAAATTTCTTTTAGTTTTTTTATATAATTTACAAATGGTTTATCAATAAATAAATATAACTCAAGTACAGGAAATTTGATATCATAAATACAACAAATTAAATATTTTATAATATTATATTGTTTATTAAAAGTATATCACAATATTTGACAATCTGAAATCTGTATTTTCACACAAAATAGATGATGAAAACCAAACGGTGCATCCTGTTCGTGTCAAAAAATTAATTAAAATTAAATTTTGATTAAGTGACAATTTTATGTGCAACTATAAATGTAATATATATTTTTTGACTTATGTTCAAAAATAAAAAAATAAAAAAATTATAATCATTAAAATTATTATTTTTTTAAAAATGTATGCTTACATGGAAAATATATATCAAAAAAATTTCAAGATTAATAAGTTTATTAATTTTTGTATAATATAAAAAATGTATTCAACTAATAATTTTTTTATATTTTAGATTGATATAATATTTATTTATTTTGATGTATATTAATGTGTGATTTTAGTAATTTTTTTTTTATTATTATTTTAAGGGTCGATGTAAATTAATTATAATTGAGCTTACTATTACAAAAAAAATCAATTATAATAGAACTCATAAATAATTAATAAGTGTTTTTAAGTAATATAAAATAAATGTATAATTGTTAAAATTTAAATTTAATATATAAGATAATAAATTATGATCTTCAAATATTATATTACAAAGATAAATTGACTAGATCAATTAAACAGAAGCAGTGCGAATCGCGTTGAAGTGGGCCTAATCTCACTCCCAATCACTGAACAAAAACTCTTGCTCCTGGGCCGACGGCGAAATGCAGCGCTTCTTCTTCTTCTTCTTCTTCTTCTTCATCGTCATGGACATTGCAATGCTCTCCCTGGGGCAGAACGATACCCACCCAGACCCCGAATCGGTGGCCGGCGAGGTCCAGCTCCAGATTCAGCTCTCCCGACGGCGAACTCAGGCGAGCGCCAGGCAATGCCTGACCGGAAACCCCATCGACGACTGCTGGCGATGCTTTTCGGGATCGGACCCTCAGCGGCTGGCGGACTGCGGCATCGGCTTCGGCCGCGACGCCCTGGGCGGCAAGGGCGGGCGGATCTACCAGGTGTCTGACCCGTCGGACCATGATCCGGTGAACCCCTCTCCGGGCACCCTCCGGCACGCTTGCATCCAGGACGAGCCCCTTTGGATCGTCTTCTCCTCGGACATGACCATCCGCCTCTCCCAGGAGCTCCTCGTAAGCAGCTTCAAAACCCTAGACGGTCGCGGCGCGGAGGTTCACATCGCCGGCGGCGCCTGCATCACCCTCCAGTACATCTCCAACGTGATCATCCACAATCTCCACATCCACGACTGCGTCCCTGCCGGGAACGCATTGGTCAGATCCTCGCCCACCCACTCCGGCTTCCGCTCCCGATCTGACGGCGACGGGATCTCCATCTTCGGGTCGCGCAGGATCTGGATCGACCACTGTTCCCTCTCGAACTGCGCGGACGGGCTCATCGACGCCATAATGGGGTCCACCGCCATCACCATCTCCAACAGCTACTTCTTCCGGCACAACGAGGTGATGCTCTTGGGCCACAGCGACGACTATGCCCCTGACTCGGGTATGCAGGTCACCATCGCCTTCAACCGCTTCGGGGAGAAGCTCGTCCAGCGCATGCCCAGATGCCGCCGCGGCTATTTCCATGTCGTAAACAACGACTTCACCGAGTGGCAGATGTACGCCATCGGCGGCAGCGGCAACCCCACCGTCAATAGCCAGGGCAATCGCTACATCGCCCCCACGGATCCCAGCGCCAAGGAGGTAGGAATCTCCCATTAGGGTTTCTGCGCCATCGGATGTCGCATCTGCTTCTGCTGCTGCAGGTAACCAAGAGAGTGGATACCGATGAGACGGATTGGAGCGGGTGGAATTGGAGATCGGAGGGGGACGTCATGCTCAATGGCGCTTTCTTCGTCCCTTCGGGAGATGGATTGCAGGCCATTTATTCCAAGGCTTCCAGCGTCTCCCCCAAGTCCGCCGGACTCATCGATCAGCTCACCGTCAACGCCGGAGTGCTCGCCGCTTCCAGGTACTGCTCCCTACCTCTGCTGCTACTGCCTTAATCCCCGTCGTTTGTTTATTTTTAAATAAAATATAAAAAATTACAAACATCCCCCAAAATTCTAGTTTGATAGCTGTAATAACTCAAAAAACATATGCATTAATTTTTAAATAAAATATATGAGTTGAAAAATATTATGGTTACACAATAATATACACCAAAAAGTATTTAAGATTAATTAGAATTTTTTTTTATATAATTTTTGTATATAGATCTTATTAAAAAGTACTAATAATCTACTTATGCATAGAATTCACACATTATCTATGGGTACTGTTGATCGAAGTTTTAGTGGTCCAGTTTATATGATTGTATTCTTTAAAAGGTTTATACATGTGGAGGGGTACCATTTGAGACTTCTCAAGTCATCTCTTTATTTTGAATCGAATGCGGATAGTCGCATGTCAAGTTGATTTATGTATCTTTTCCAAAACTCGACAGGGAACAACTCTACCGTATAGTCACTTGGATCGATTGTTGGTGTGCCTATCAAGATTTATGTGGCTACTAAGAATCTAATTTGTACTTTTGCAGCCTGCATTTTGATTGTGCTAGGCATATTCTTCTCAAGTTTGAGGGTTTTGGTTCTGGCCATTGCTAGTAAGTGATTTTTGAGAAATGTTTCATGATTGGGCATGATTCAAATATTTGCTTCAGGCTATACTTAATCCTTAGGCCTTGTTGTGCCTCTTTGGGCCTTACATTAGGCTAGCATATAACATGGATGATTCTGGGAATGTTCATCATAATTTTAGGGTTATAGGTGCTTGATTTAAATTCATGAATCTTTCACTAGATTTGAATATCGATTGAATGAGTATTTTTTTGGTCATCTTGCAAACAAGATTCTTTGGTTACGGCAGATGAGATTAAGAGGAGTTTTGAGTGCTCATCGGGTTCAAGGGAGGAAGACGTTCACAAGAACACTTGACATATCAGAGAGAATGGCATGTATTTAAATGCCGTATTTTTTTTGAAGAGGTTGGGAGCTGCAGCCTAGTTCATTTGAATAGGTAATTAATACAAATTCCTGTATAGTTGCAAGTATAAAAGCACAATCATTGAAATTCCATCAGGTCCCAGCAACTAAGAAAGTTCAAAAGAAACACTCAATATCTGAATAAAAACAAAATAGTGAGGCTTCATAAATCAGTATTTTTGGAGCCACATGTGATTGCTAATATATGTATCTGAAGAGTAGTGTTCGTAGCTAAATAAATATTGTTTAATATCTGAAGACTATTCCATTCCAAAGAGAATAATTACGCTTTAATTTGCTAATTAAGATCCTAATACCAGACTAAACTGAGATTAAACAATGAAAAAAGGTTGATTCTCGGAGACGTCATTGGGCAAATTAAAGCGGGTGGGCGTGTACTAACCTTTTGCGTTGCAGCGAACCGCCCATACTTTTTAGGATTGGCAGATTGGCGAACATTTAACGTAGTTTTCCTTTTCGCATGTACATGTCAAAATTCTTAATAGGAAATTAGTCTAAATCTAATAAATCTAAAAAGATTATTAATATTATTATTATAGGCCCGTATATTTCATTTAAATATGTACAACAATTCAAACTACGAAAAAATCAAACTAAAAATGAAATAAAAGACGAAAAAATCACTGAATTAAACAGCCAAGAAAATAAAGACTAAGTGAAATTAGGATTCAGCGCATCTAGTTGAGGCCGACCAAGAGCTCAGAGCTCAGGACCTGTTGAGCATTAATCCTAGCATCTGCAATAGTTCATATGTTCGTTAGGCTCACCAAACCGACAGAGGTGACGTTTGACTTCATCATCATTCATCATCGTTTTGGAATTAAAAATTGAGCAAACAATGAAATCAGCACCACACAAATAGAAGCAGAAAAGATAATCTCAGTTTAAAACCTCCTTCCATGAAATCACAGCAGAGAGAGTATGACATCCGAATATAATTTTAACAGCCAATCCAGTATCCGAGCTACATGCAGACTATTAAGATGCGAAAAACAGCCCAAGAAATGTAATTCGTCGCAGTGAAGATAGAGCCTGAAAGACAGTAATGGCTCTAAGCCTTCATCCAAATCCCTCCTTAGATAAAAATAAAGTGCAATAGTGAAGGTAAAACCGATTAAAACTCAATAAAACAGCAAAGAATAGAAAGGAGAGCAGAATAAAATTCCCAGGAAACATCGAGATCAAATAATATTTTGATTGATAATAATTGAAATTCACTTGTTAAAATTATAGTTATAATTACAATAAAGCATCTAATTGCTTAGAAAAAAAAATCATATTTTTTATTATTATTGTCATTTGTTTAAAAAATTATTCACATTATATAAATTTTATTTTATAATAAAAAGAATTATTATTAGAATTGCAACCTTATATATGATCTTACTTAGTTAATTGATAATGTTATTATCAAATAATGATTATTTAATAGTTACTAATTTATAAAAGAAAATTGTTATGCTTATACAATAATATATACAAAAAAATATTCAGAATCAATATGATTTATTTTTTTTTAATTTTTGTATAGATTTACAAAAAATTATATTCAATCAATAATTTACTTACACATTAAATTGACACATAATCTATATATTGGTGCATATCAATGTGTAAGTGTAGTAATACTCTTTATTAAAATGTTATCAATAACTAATTACTTCATAGTAATTATTAATAGTATTGCAGTAAATGATATATTTAATTATTAAGACAATTAATGATACAATAACTAATATAAAATAGTATTAATTAATATTATGTAATTATTGTTTTTATTTTTATTTGCCAGCGCACCAAAAATTACATTTTTTGAAGTTTTCTCAATAACCTTATCTTAAAAATGAAAAAGAAATTCAGCACAAAAAATTGATTTCCAGCGTTTTATTTTAAGAAAATGAATAAATTTTAAAAATTTTAAAATTTAGTGGGAGCCATGTCAAGATATTATTTGGAACATATATAAATGATAATCATTATAATTATCCTATAATATATATATCTTTATTTATTTACTATATTTTAATTATCAAAATTTTATTATAAGTTTAACTTATCTTTTCTCTTCAAGCTATGATCACCTTAAAGTTCTTGTGTTGCTTTTCGTGAGTGAACACAACGAAAGCGTGGTATCGGGGTCCAGTTCTTGTGTTGATTGAAGTGTAGGTCTGCCCGCAGCTTTCATAGACTTTAGTAAACTATCTTCATGCATGCATGCCTGCAGATAGGAAATAAAGTCTATACAATTTCTGCATCTTGTGTAAAATCTACTATGCGACATAGTGCCCCACTTCCTGTAAAGTATCTTTGCCTAATTTATATTATAATGATCAGTTTTATCTTTATTAGTATTAATTAACTTAATTTACAAATGTATATTTGATATTGTATACTAATTAAATTATAGTATTTTTTAATGTTCATACTAGTAATATTTAAGCTTTTATTAAATTAGATTAGGGTTTAGTTTTTCCTAAAAAATTTTAAGTAGCATTGTACTTATTTATGAATAACAATTGAGCATCATTAGTTTTTTTTAAGAAAATTTTAAGGTAAATTTTATAGAGCAGCTGTTCGATTATCTATGTTATTGTTGCCCAGCACTCTTTGATGTGCCTGATTGTACTTTTATTCTATTCAACCCATGGAGCGGGAGTTTGGTCAGAAAGCTATCAAGGTTTCCATCTGGCCAAAGCCTGGGCCCAACCGAAAACTGGGAGTCTATGCGCACGTAGGCGCCAATCAGCCTATTGTTAGCGCCTTGTTAACCAAACATTGTGTGGGCGTGCCCATATGCATCCAATGTAAATTCTTACGTGATCCTCAAGCACCAGATATGTTTCAGGTGATCAGTTTACCTTTGGCTTGGGCAATTCCAAGTGCCAGTCGCACACATCTAAGTGCGTGGAGATGGTTTACGATTTAATTCTTGTCATTTTTAGAACAAGTGTGATGACTGGAGGTTTGAGAGGAACCCTAAAGTTTAGAGGAAGGGTATTGCTACAGCTTGAAGGCTTTCTCAGCTCCAATGAAATGCAAGGGGAAGTCTAATCCATTGATTTGACAAGCCCATTGGCTGAAGGCACTTAGCAAGCTTCCTCATTCTTTGTCCAAGGACTTTCTTGTCGTGGAGCTGTGTTGTGAATTTTTTCCCTCCAAGTAAGGTTTTTGTCATTTTGATTAGTTGTCGGCGAAGAGATTCGAGAGCGATGAATCTCGTTCAACAATTTGTATAGATTTACTCCATAGATATATGAATTTGTGATTTTGTGGATATACTTTGCTGTGTTTTGTTACCTTGATGATTGTGTGCTTGTGATATTGCACTTGGTATATTCTCATGAACAAGGGCTTGTGTGAGTCTTGCGAATAGATTGACCGCTAGCCCATCTTGTTTTTTTAAAGTGGTATCAGAATGATATTTTTTCTTGCTGAGATAAAACAATGGTGAGTAACCGCAGTCGTATGATAACCCTAAATGATGCTAATTATCACGTTCAGAAAGGTAAGATGGAAGATTATTATCTGCCGATGTTTGGGAGTAACTAATCTGAAAATAAGATTGGCTATGAGTGGGAACTTTTGTATCATCAGGTGCGTGGCTATATCAGACAATGGGTAGATGATAATGTTTTGAATCACATTAGTGGGGAAATAAATGCGAAGCAGCTGTGGACAAAATTAGCAATGTTATATGCTAGGAAGACTAGAAGCATCAAACTATGCCTGATTAAGCAAATGATGGGGCTTAAGTACTAACGATAGACCCATGCTAGATCACTTAAATGCATTCAGGGAACATCAATCAATTGGCTAAAATGAACATCAAATTTCGGGATGAAGTCCAGGGCCTTAAGTTGTTGGGGATATTGCCAAATCCTAGGAGACTCTTAAGATCTCTTTCAAATTCTTTACCCTATGGGGATCACTATGGAAAAGTACAATGCATTGAATGAGGAGATGATGAGAAACTCATTATGGAGCGTGTAGTTCTCAATAGGAAGCACTCACAACTGAACAGCGTGGTCGTAGCAAGAGTAGAGGACCTTCCCATCATGATAAAAGTAAAAGCCAAGGAAAGAGGTATTCCAATTTAGAGTGTTTTCCCTGGCATAAGAAGGGGCATATCTAGATGCGAAGTGAAAAGAATGATAAGAAATGCAACGATGAAGATGACTCACATTATTTTTATGATCTAAAAAATTATCTATATTAACATTTTGAATTGAAAGATTTTGGCTGTCTATAGGTCATGTCTATCAATTGGATAATATCGCTATCAAGCCAAATATGCATTAGATTTATTTTATTGAATCAGTATTATAAATATCAAAATGATCTCCACCCCTCCCTTGGATTACAATACCAGGCTAACTCCATTGGATGATACTCCTCTTAACAACCAAATGCTTTATTGACAACTATTTTGAATTCTTGTCTGTTTCACTATCACTTGATATGATATTGTCTATGATGTTTGTATGGTCAGTACATGATTGCTCTTCGTGCCACTCATTATCTTACAGTGCTTCTCATTTTTTAATATATCAAGGGGATTCTTTCATCGATTTCATTCCCGGAATTCTTCTTTAATACATTTTGGAACCTTTAATGTTAATGGTACTAATGATTCTTTTGGTCATCATTCAACGATTACCATTGTTTCTTTCTGAGAGACTACCATTTCTTGGTGCAGAAAAATGCAAGTCTATTTCTTATTTCAGTACCGAGTCTGTATATTGTTCTCTCACCAACACTGTTCTATTAAAGAGAGTAAATCTATAATCTTCACAACTCTTCATCGTGACATTCACAGTGTTATTCAGAATGCCAGTAATATTTTTTGTAAGCGCAGCAATATATGAAAAATAATTATCGTTTTTGTACATTACAACCTTCTTGATTGTCATCTACTTTATTTGCTTCTCTTATTGCCACTATTCTTACAAAGACTTAATATTCTGAACATTTTCAAAGGCTAATTTCCAAACTTAAATTAGCCATCAAACCACCTTAGATTTGAGGGGTATTTAAGTAATCATGACCGTTGAATCGTGTTAAGCATATTACAACCTTAACTGCCCGATTACTAATCACATGATTTGCAGCATTGCTTTATTTCTATTGTACAATCTTGCTTGTGTATTTATATGTGTTTTGTATTCTATTAGTTTCTTAACACAGCAAATCTCCTAACAATTGTAATGTTACTCAAATCTTTTTAATTCATAAATGTGTACAAGTCATAATGATATATTGAGTTTTAGTCATTGTGCTAGTTCAAATTAGGCTGAAAGTGGTGTTATGGTGTGGAGATCAATTAGATCTTCCAGAGGAGTGCAATAGGTGTTCCGGCGGATTCCGGGATAAATTTATAGAAGCCAATAGGCGCCTGCGTGCACCTAAGCAGACAGAAGCTCTGGCACTTAAGCGAGCCCCAACCTCCTAGAGACAAAACTTCTTGCGCTCATGCGCACCCAGGCGCCCAGCAGACAGAAGGTTTGGCGCTCAGGCGCACCCAGGTGTCCCAAAAGCAGCAAGTCACGCACCCAGGCGCCCGCGGAAATTCCAGCTCAGGGGTAACGTGTTCTGAACTAATTATGGCGCTTTGAGAGCTGCTTTGGGATCTCATATAAATTCCAATATACTGGGTTAGGGTTTAGAGTGTGTGTCATTTTTCTGTGAGGGCTGTTGGAGGCTTGGAGTTTGAAATTCTAGAGTGAGAACATGGAGAAATTTGTGACAGCAGAAGAAAAAAATTTAGGGTGATGAATCTCTTCTTTATCTTGGAGATTGATAAGTTCTCTGTAACTCTGTAATTATTCATTTTATAGTGAATTTTCCCGTGGTGGCGTTTCTCATTCTTAAGTTTTCCACATATATCTTTGTGTTTGTATACTTGTATGCTTGTGAATAATTGTGCTGAGATTTCTTTCAGTTTCTTGTGTTGGTATTTTCGTATTAGCTTTGGTGATTTTTAGCGGTTAAACATGATCCTAGGGACTTCTTCGGAGTAGAAGATCTCCTGGTTATCTCAACAAGCGGATGATTATACTTCAAATATTTATAATTATGTTTAAAGCAATGATACGAAGAAAAAACTATGCCTCATTGTGACGTTCTGTTTTCTCTATAGTGAAGCCAATCCTCATGGGTTTTCCCTTTAAGTTTTAAGCGCATTCCATTGTTCTTTGTGTTCCCTCGCACGCTGCTTGTTCGTTTTACCTTAACAAAATTATCACGCGAAATAGGGCTCCAACTCAGGGTTGGCATGCCTTACACTTCCACACTCCAATTCATTGACGATGAGATTTCATTTGTGAGAGAATGATTTCAATATCATCAAATCTTTTGGTTTTTAGAATGTAAATTAGCAATCAATTAATTGTTATTCCTGTAACTATCAATTTGTTTTTTTAATGTCTCTGCAAAATGGCAGGGATGACAGGGAACAGAGCCGAGGTAATGGTGGATCGAATTATGGCAGTGGGAACGGGCTGACGGGATATCTGGCAATGGCATTCGGTAGCAGCGCGCCGTCGCCTTCTTCGCTCCCCCGGCTGCTCTTTTGCTTGCCTGCCGTTATTTTCTTCTCCGTCCATCATATTTTATAGCCGTTACAGCCGGAGGAATGCTTAATTTATTTAATGGTGTGCTATTAGGAAGGAAAGCATGCTGCCATATAGCCGTTAGATGGCTTAAATTTTTGGTGGGCTATTTCTTTGGAACATTCACATCATATAGATTGTATGTGGGTGGTGCCTATATCTCTTATATATATATATATAACAATGAGTGTTTTTAGAAGCTTAAGTTATATAAATAGTGCTGTTTTGATATTTCCAAATCTCTAAAGAATAAGATGATGTGACTTGGCTTCGTATAATTTAGAGATGATTTAGTTCTTGATAATTTTTCATGTATTAGATATTTTCAAGATACACGGATCTATTTGATATTGTCGTATACATAAAATAATACAGTTTTGTTGATTGAAAAATGTAATAACAAATTAAACAATGTAAGATGAAAAAAGAAATTGTTCTGTGTATTGAAAATGTAATTTAATAAGTGCAATGGGGAAATGAGAAATATGAATATCAATGAGCAATAGGAGGTCCCTTCTTTGGCACGGGAAGCCGATTCTTCACCGCGTGAGGCGGCTTAGGTGGAGCCCTTGGTCATCACACGACAGTTCGCTCCGTCTCCGCGACGAAGTTCACTTCTTCGCCCACAGTGGAGTTCGCTTCTTCGCGACGAACTTAGGGCCTTGGGAGCATGGAAAAGGCTGCGGGGGAGAAGTGTGGGATTAGGTTATTTGAGGCAATTACTAAATTTCCAGCTACTACTAAATTTCGGTAATGCTCCAAAAACAATTGACAAAAATAATAGTGATGGAATTAAAGAAACAAGAAAAAAATAAATAGAAGAGATGTGAAAGCAACTAAATGGTCCTACTACATAATTAAACAAGCAAATATAAATATAAAATGAAAATCGGCTTTTATAAAAAGATATACATTTCAATTAATAATGAGAGGCTTTAAACTTAGAAAATACTATGCTTATATAAGAATATATACAAAAAATATTCAGGATCAATTATAAATTTTTTTTTTTTATAATTTTTATATATAGGTCTTATTAAAAAGTGCATTCAACCAATAATCTACTTACACATTGGATTAACACATCATCTATATATTTTTGTGTATATTAATATGTAAGTATAACAATACTCTTTAAACTGTGCTTCAGAATAATTACTGCTCCCAAATTATTAGGTAGGATTTGCAATTAAAATAGATATATTTTTTGTTTTAATTCTAACTTCTTATGAGAGACAAAATTGAAAAAATTTAGGAGACTTTTGAGAACAGTGTATTAAAACTTAAGATCTCTTTGACAAAAAATTTATTTTTTAATATATATTTAAAATTGTTAAGCAAAAAATTTTAATAAATTGAATTTGGTAAAAACAATGAAGAATTTGTTTTCATAATAATAATAAATATTTTTATAGTCTCAAATAAAATTAAATTTAATAATATTTTTTTATTTCAATAAACTTCCTAAATCTTAATATTCATATATTTTTTGAGTGATATATACTCATTATAAAATAATGAGTAAATTGCGAGGACGAAACAAATTTGTTTACTTAAATACCACTGTAACGATTTATAAATACATCCTCCAGCACCGAATTCAGGATACGGATTATTTATCATAGAATCACATATGGAGATCAGGACATTCGCCGGTAGAACCGCCGGCGGCGAACTTCCGGCAATGTCGCCGGATACTCTAGTCGGCGATGGCTCCGTCGACTTCCGCGGGGCGATTGCGGACAGGCGGAACACGGGAGGATGGAGAGCTGCGCTTTTTATCATTGGTAACCTCATAGATTAACACCTCTAGAAAATAAAATGATCTTCTCTGTAAAGATGAAATGATATTTTGGGAATGAAATCAGTGAACGAGGTGGCGGAGCGGATGGCCTTCTACGCGATTACGCTGAATATAGTGGTCTATTTGCAAAAAGAGATGCACGAAGATGTGCCCGACGCGAGCACGAACGTGACGAACTGGACTGGCACCGCCTTCACTCTGACCGTGATCGGCGCCTTTCTCGCCGACTCTCATCTCGGTCGTTTCCTCACCGTTGCCATCTTCTCATCCGTTTACGCCTTGGTAATTAACTCTCTTCTTTCTTCAGAAATAATGCTTTAATAAGCCAACCACACTAATTCTTACCCAATCCTTAGTACGTATAATATCGTTGCTGATAATGAAGTAAAGCTCCAATACCTGAATTCTGTTTATGATTTTCTTCCACCTACCTAACTGCATTCCAATACTTTCTTATAAGACAAATAATTCTGTTGTTTTATCAGGGCGTGGTACTGCTAACCATATCTGCAAGCGTGGACAAATTCCGACCACCATCCTGCCAATTAGGCAGCCCTGAGTGCCGGCCAGCGACTGCAGGGCAGAACGGCTTGCTCTACGGTTCCCTCTACGTTATCGCCCTGGGCACAGGCGGCATCAAGCCCTGCATCTCCTCATTTGGGGCCGACCAATTTGACGACTCAAACCCTGACGAATCCCACAAGAAAGCCTCCTACTTCGGCTGGTTCTACTTCGCCATCAATTTCGGTGTTTTCCTCGGTATCACCGTCGTCGCATACCTTGAGGACCGAAAGGGCTACGGCTGGGGCTTCGGAATGTCAGGTGCCGGCATCATCGCCTCCCTCGTCGTGCTGTTCTCAGGCGCAGCATTGTACCGCTACCAGCGCCCCAAAGGCAGCCCTTTTACCCGCTTCCTCCAAGTCCTCGTCGCCGCCTCCCGCAACCGCAACGCCCACAGCAAAACAGAACTTTTTGAGGTCTCCACCAAGGAGTCCGCCATACACGGCGTGCGGAAGCTGCCCCATACCGACCAAATGAGGTTTTTGGACGCGGCGGCGGCGGTGCCGCCAGTTCCTGCCGGCGTCAGCAGGTGGAGGCTCTGCACGGTGACTCAGGTGGAGGAATTCAAGTGCTTTTTGAGAGTCCTCCCAATCTGGGCGGCAATGGTAGAGTTTTTCTTTGCGTTCGCGCAGCTAACCTTATTCGTTTCTCAAGCCATAGTGATGAACAGGCGCCTCGGGCCGCACTTCACGGTCCCACCGGGATCAGTGACGGTTTTCACGGCAGCCAACGCCATCATCTTCGTCCCTTTGTACGAGAGATACGGCGTGAGGCTCATCAGGCGGCTCACAGGACATCCGCGAGGGCTGTCGCCGCTGAAGAGGATAGGAATCGGGCTGGCGAGCACAATTCCGACATTCGCCATAGCGGCGGCCGTGGAGCATCATCGGCGGGAATCGCAGCCGCGCGTTCTGACGTTTTGGTGGCTTTTGCCGCAGTTTTTCCTGTTGGGGACAGGAGAGGTCTTAACCTATGTCGGCCAGCTGGAGTTCTTCTATGACGAGGCTTCCGACGGCACCAGGAGCCTCAGCAGCGCTCTCTTTTTGACGGCGTTTGGTCTCGGCAACTGGCTAAGCACAGCTGTCGTCAAGGCCGTGCAGAGGGCAACCGGAGGGAAGGAAAAGGGCTGGCTCAGGAGGAATTTGAATCAGAGCAAGCTGGATTACTACTATTGGGTTGTCTGCCTCATTAATGCGGTGAACTTTCTAGTTTATTTGATGGTGGCTTGGAATTTTAAAGGAAAGGGAGCGGCAGGGGAATATTCGAGTGGAGAAGTGAATGAGCAGCCCGTGGAGATGAAGGAAGATGGGTCCAAGCTGGAAGTTGTGAATTAGTGAAGCGTGAAAAAGAAATGGGGCGGCGGCCATCTGTTGTTGCTCGGCCTCAATGCCTTTTTACTACCAGCTGCCTTCAGCCATTCAGAACATAGAAGCCCTTGTGTAAAGAGATGATGAAAATATAAATTTGTAATGCTATCTTCAGCATAAAACGTTTCATTGGTATCGGATGAATTTACTCCCTATTTTCTATGATAGAACTTAAGGGATAATGTATATGATGATTTTTTATGGTTCTTCAAGGGATTTCCCATCTATAAAGCACAAAAGCATCTTATTGTGTGGAGCTTACTATTACAATCAGCAAATAAATAGATGAATGACTGGTCTAGTAATCTCTCTCTTTTGTAGGTTTGCAATTTCTTAGATTTTCTATCTCGCATTATATTATTCATTGGTTTATACCTTTACATATACTAGCAGCCATGATTAAAATGGAATTTGCATTGGGGATTTCAAAATGGAAGTGTGCTTCAAGGTCTAACACTTCTTTTCCTAGTATGTACACATTAGCGAACCTTTAATCACTTCTTAATCCAATCAGTATTTGTGTAGTAGGATGATTAGATGAAATTCCTATATCTAACTCTCAAATAATCTTTTTTGTACATCACCATCTTGACATGATTGCATCTAAGGTATACTTGGACATCTCGCACTCTAAAACCATATTTTAAAATTTTGTGTTGAAACATGCTATTATTGTACAAATGAATTTCTATTTCAGTTCACTGTATCTAAGGTATAGTTATGGGAGATGAATCTGGTTAGCAAGCACTCATTCCCACACCTAAATCGAGAGAATATTAGTAGCTGCTACTGTCGCGAAAAGCACAATGAACGATGAGGACCTCGACTCAAACAGACAAAATCGCAGCTAGGAGTTAGGGTTTTTTTGCAGATTGTCGGCGAGTATTTGATGGTATTTGGAGAAGAGGCTGAATCGTACCTAATGCTCCTGTGGAGAAGAGGACACTGATGCAGAGAAGCTCGACCCAAAGAGCCAAAATCGCAGCGCAGAGGATAGTAGAAAAAAGGATTTAGGTTTTTTTGCTGGCGTCGGCGAGTACTTGGTGAGACGAAGGCGGAGATGTATCTTAAGTAAATAAATAAAACCACTTTTACCCATCTTCATCGCCGACGAGCTTTGAGCGTTGGAGGCAAAGGTGATGAAAGGCGTAGGGCTTGAGCGTGAGGGTGACAACATTTTCCGCCGTTGCTCAGCTTGTTTTGCCTTGCCATTTCCATCTCTGCAGCTGCTGGTCGTGGCGCCAATGATGCGGGCTTTGCTGAAGCCGTTCGTCGCGCGGTCGAGCTCGCCGACAGCGAAGATGGGTTCAAGCGGTTTTTTCGTTATTTATTTAAAAAGTTTCGTATATATATAATATATTTTAAAAACTTATGTTAAATTTATAAAATTAAATATAGTTTGTTGTGTTTGCATTATTAAAAATTAAGAAATATTTTATTAGCCCACAAAAAAAATTTAGCTCACAAAGATTATATATATATATATATAAATAAGAGAAATTAGACCTATATGTGATACTCAAAAAATTCATCAAATAGTATTTGGATATCATATTAATATAAATTTTAAAAATAATATTTATATTATTTTAATATAAATAAATAAACTATCTAAATCTAATTGGATGAGTATTTTTAAGTGACGAACTATTTCTAATATTTAAAAAATTTATTAATACTTTTATTTATTTAATACTTTATTTATAATGTAGCGCTTGCTTTTCCTATTCATAAAGGGCCAAATTTTATTAACATAATAATATTTTTTAATATTGAATACATATTACAAATATATTTTAATACTTATATTATTATAGTAAATTCACTATTTATTAAATTTATATATTTTTTATTTTAATAAATTTAGCATTAAAAAATGAAGAAAATATTTTATAGTATGTATATAATATTTTCAAACGTTGAATACAAATTCAAATGAAATGAGATTCTCAAAAAAGCATCGGACTCAAAATTTTCGAATTGAGCCAAATACCCTTCGGAAGTCGATTCCTAAATTTCATATCGAGCTTAGTCAAATTTCCAGCCTTATATATATATATATATATATATATATATATATATATTTATATATTTATATATATATATATATATATATAATTGGAATATAAGTAAAAATTACTTGACTATATATATGCACTCCTTTATTTTATGGTCCAAATCAGCATCTAAGATAAACATCAGAATAATGCGATTACAGATAGTGCTAAAGATGAGAGTTGTGTGAATACGATTTCTGATGAAAAATAGAAATACTATAAAACAGTTCGCAAGGCTTAAGGATTTTTAACACTAATAAAAATTGATGAGTATTAAACTTTCAAATATTAAAAAAAAAAAATATGAATAATTAGGATTTAAGAAATTAAGTTGAATAAAAAAATATTATTATATCTATTATTATTATCATAAAAATATATTTTTTAAATTTTAAATTCTAAACATTCCTTTTTTTTTTTTGAGAAATATTTGAAATATATGTAATATTTATAATAATAAATACGTATTTAAAATTTATTTTTATATTTTTAATTAGTACATTTAATAGATTATGTACATCAATGCCATTTACATGGATTATTATAGCCAATAAGAATTTGAGATCTATCCTTGATTACCATTGAGAGACTGAGTTTAGAGACTTTTATGGGGGAAAGCAAATATTGTATTGCTAGACTTATGATATATCAATCTAATATGTAAGTAGATTATTAATTGAATGTATTTTTTGATAAAATTTATATATAAAAATTATAAAAAAAAAAATTCTAATTGACCCTGAATATTTTTTAATGTATATTCTAATGTTACCATAATACTTTCCAATATTAAATTGCCGCCATAATTATTTAAAGCTACCATCATGGATTCCATTTTTTATTATTACTACCAGACATGGAGATTGGCTCTGCGGTGGCCGGCGGCTTTGTTGACGGCAGACTTCCGGTGAGGGCGGAGAGCACTTTAGTCAGCAATGGCTCAGTGAACCATGGCGGGAAGACTGCCGACAAGCAGAAACCGGCGGGTGGAGAGCAGCGCCGTTCATCATCGGTACCTTCAAAAATCAATAATTCCTAATTTTGATTAATATATATATATATGTTTGAAGTAGGATATCAAGTTTGCTATTTGATCAAATACTAAAGGCAAAATAAAAATAGCATAGATATATCTTGATTAATCGAGATGGTATAAATTAAAGCAACTAATTGAAATTCTGGGAATGAGATCAGTGAACGAGGTGGCCGAGCGGATGGCTTTCATAGCAATTACGCTGAATCTGGTGTTCTATTTGCGAAAAGAGATGCACGAAGATTTGCCTGATGCGAGCACGAACTTGACTAACTGGATCGGCACCGCCTTCAGTCTCACCGTGCTCGGCGCCTTCCTCGCCGACTCTTATCTCGGCCGTTTCCTCACCATTGCCATCTTCTCATGCATCTACGCCACGGTATTAATTGACTTTTTTCCTCTTAAAGAAGATGAACTTCGATAGCAAGCAAGCAAACGTGCAGCAAGCAAACTGCAGTCTCACCGTGCAGTGAGTGAAAGCTAGATCCCCGCTTCAGGCAGAGGTCCAATCAGTGACTATTCTCAGGCAAGCTCTGTTGACCACGGGGACGGATTTTGCGGGGTTCATTGTTGAGGGCGACTGCCTAGGTGCCGTTCGGAGACTCCGACGTCTTTGGGAGAGGACTCAGCGATCCAGAGGTGCCGACAGACATGCGGATCCCCTCTCCTTCCTGCTCGAGGTCCCGCGAGTTATCTTTGCCTACCGGTCGCGTAGTGCGAACCGTGTAGCGGACTTTTGTGCTTTTTTGGCCTGTCAGGGTGTTTTTTCTTTTGGTAGGAGCGCTGTGCTCCCCAGAAGACTTTTGGACCTCCTGGCTGATGACACCGTGGAGTTTGATCCCGATTGAGTTGTTGTATTGTGATTGACTATTGATATATATATATATATATATATATATATATATATATATATATATATATATATATATGTATATATATGTATGGACTACGACCATCTTTCATGAAAGGGATGAGTTAATAGCAGATTAATGTCATGGTATTAACTCATCCCTCATCCTTGGATATATAACGGTCAAAAACGGTTTCTTAATTGCCTGCCTGCTTCTTCCCAGCAGGGTCTAGTGGGGCTAACAATATCTGCAAGCGTGGACAAATTCCGGCCGCCCTTGTGCGAATTAGGCAGCCCTGAATGCCGGCGGGCAACAACCGGGCAGAACGCCCTGCTGTATGGCTCCCTCTACATGATTGCGGTCGGCACCGGCGGCATCAAGCCCTGCATCTCCTCCTTCGGCGCCGACCAATTCGACGAGTCCGACCCGTGCGTCCCGCTGGAAATCCTCCTTCTTCAATTGGTTCTTCTTCGCTATCAATTTTGGCGGCTTAGTCTCCGTCACAGCATTCGCATACGTCGAGGACCGGAAGGGCAACGGCTGGGGTTTCGCCATGTCCACTGGCGGCATCGTCGCCTCCCTCGTCGCCCTCTTATCAGGAGCAACATTGTACCGCTACCAGCGCCCCAAAGGCAGCCCCTTTACCCGCTTCCTCCAGGTCCTCGTTGCCGCCTGCCGCAATGTATTTGGCGGCGCCAACGCCAGCAAATTCTTGGACGCCGTGACGATGCCGGCTGGAAGCAGCAGCAGCAGCAGATGGAGGCTCTGTACAGCGGATCAGGTCGAGGAATTCAGGTCCTTTCTGAGAGTTCTCCCAATCTGGGCGACGACAATAGCCTTCCCGTTCGCATTCGCTCAACTCGGCAGCATGTTCCTTTCCCAGGCCGTTTCGATGGACCGCCACATCGGCCCCCATTTCGTGGTTTCGCCGGGCTCTGTCCCTGTTTTCACCGCCGTCAATGCTCTCCTATTCATCCCTTTGTACGAGAAGTACTGCGCTAAAGTGTGCAGCAGATTCACCGGCCATCCGCGCGGGCTGTCGCCGCTGCAAAGGATGGGCGTCGGGCTGGTCATCACTGTACCTACCTTTGCCATAGCTGCCGTGGTGGAACGTCACCGGCGGTTATCGGAGCCTAGAAAGCTGACGTTTTGGTGGCTCTTGCCGCAGTTCTTTCTGCTGGGGAATGCGGAGGTGTTCACTTATGTGGGTCAGATAGAGTTCTTCTACAACGAGGCTTCGGATGGGACGAAGAGTCTGAGCAGCGCTCTGTATTTGAGCGCCAATGGGATAGGGAATTGGATGGGCACTCTTCTGGTCAAAACTGTGCAGAGGGCGACTGGAGGAAAGGAGAAGGGCTGGCTCAGAACCGATTTGAATCAGAGCAGGCTGGATTACTAGTACTGGCTTGTCTGCCTCATTAATGCGATCAACTTTCTGGTTTATTTCATGGCGGCTTGGCATTTCAAGGGAAAAGGGGCGGCAGGGAGGGTCATCAGTGCGGCCGATCAGAAGGCTATCGACTATCAGGAAAAAAATTCAACGGTGGAACTCGTCGAGAGCTGATTTTATTTTGAGAAAAGTTTTTTAGATCTATTTATGTTGCATCTAAATAAGTTTATTCAATAAAATTTAGTTATTATTTTAATATAAAATTTAAAAATAATATTTGTATTATTTTAATATAAATAAATGATACTAATAAAATAAAATGATGTTCTAACAAATTCATTTTTCTTTTATTTTTTTTATTTTCATATTAAAAAAACTGTTTTTATATGTTAATATATATTATAAATAATATATAATAAAACTAAATTTGTGATAACAGTTAAATAGTATTGCTACATAGCTCTCAAATATCTCCCAAAATATATTGATGACTAAGATTTAAAGAGTTAAATGAAATAAAAAAATTTCTTTGGCGAATTTGATTGATTGGTGTGCATCTATCCCTTAGGTGACGAAAAAAATTAAACCCGAATAGGTGAAGGGGAGCTCACCTTGAAAGGAGGACGAAGATCTCGATGGGTGCAGATATAATAATTCTAGTATTGTTACTCGTTAATTAGCTGCCTAATCAACTCAATTTCTTTTCCATTAATTTTATGATAGTGTTAAGAGCCCCCGCCTCAAGTTTGGTGCGATTTAGAGATCATTTAAGATATTCCAACATTCCTGATTTTTACGATAATTCTGAGAATATCTATTTTATTTAGACCTCAGAATCAAAATCGGAGTTAGGGGTGGTATTTTATGATAGTGTTAAGTCGTCGAATTTCCCCAATTATTTTATTAATATTTAAATACTTAGAAAATTAAGATAATTAAATTGACATCCAATCAAAAATTCAATTTTATTTTTGAGTTCCTCACATCTCAATTTTCGAGATTTTTCGAAATCTATTTGATTATTTAATTTTGAGTATTAAATTAAATCTAAATAATTAATTAAATAAAAGTAAATAAATTAAATATTATATATATTATCCATTTTTTTGTTAAGAAAGTAGGACTTATATATTTTTATATTATTGTTAGTATATTTCAATTGGATTCAAACCCAATTCGAGTTGAGTCACCTAATTGGAATTGGATTCGAATTTGATTCAACTCGAGAATCGACTCGAAAATTTTCCAATCAAATTTGAGCGAGACGCGTCATCTGATTCGAAATCGATTCATATTGTGTTAGAGTCGACTGATTCAACTCAAAAATTCTCAAATATTTATTTAATCTATTAGAATTTGATTTATTTATATATATATGCACTTTATATTTTAAAATTTGATGATAGTAGCTAAGATAACTATATTACAAAAAAAATTAATATTTAAGTAAAGATTCTTAAAAAATCCATCCAATAAAATTTGAACTTCATTTAATTAGTGTTTATTTATTTATATTAAAATAATATAAATATTATTTTTAAAATTTATATTGAACCAATCTTAGGTATATAGAAATATATATTTTTGAATTTTAAAATGTAAGTAATCAACCCAAACAACAAGTGTAATCTTAGGAGGAGTTTGCATATTTTGCGGTATGAATTTAAATTAATATTTTTTAAAAATATGATGTCAATTATTTTGTTAATTAAATTATTTTCTTGCTCTAATGAGACATATTTGTTAAGACAAAATAAGTTCATAACTCGACTTCTTCACAACAAAATAATAAAAAATTAAATAAATCTCAACTGCAATTAACAATTTAAGATTTTAATTGGGAGTTTTAAGTGCATTTAATAGATATAATTATTACAATATTTTTTTATTTTCATTATTCGAGTGTATGTGTAAAGTAACAATTTTCAATATTATAATGTTTAGTAAGAATATGTTCATCGAAGGTTCACATGCTTCTTAAATATGTTTTCTTCTATTATATATATTATAAAAAATATTATGCTTATAAAAGAATATATATTAAAAAAATATTATGCTTATAAAAGAATATATATCAAAAAAATATTTAAGATAAAAAATTTTAATTTTTTTTAATTTTTACATATTTATCTTATAAAAAAAATATTTTCAAATAATAATTAATTGTAGTGCTCTTATAAGAAAATAGAGCTAAAAATTAGATGTTTGCCGTTTTTTGGGCTTTCAAACAAATGTTAATTGCCGCCATCACTATTTAAGCCGACTATAAGTAGTGTAAGTACTTGCTATAAATACAGTCTTGTAGTAAGATTTTTATTGTTATTGGACATGGAGGCTGGCTCTACCAGCAGCAAACTTCCGGCGAAGGAGGCGAGCACTCTAGTCGGCGATGGCTCCGTCGATTTCCGCGGGATGATCGCCGACAGGCAGGACAGCGGCGGGTGGAGAGCGGCGCCTTTCATCATCAGTACTTTCAAAATTCAATAATTCTATATATTCATGCCATCTTTTGGAATAAGATTTCGGGGCATCAGCTTGGCCAACAAGCACACTAAGAGCAGAAGCCAAATCTTCAATATGAAGCTCAAATCTCCAAGTCATGGATATGCAACGAAGTGCTCATAACTGATAAATAAGCATCATTTGGCGAGCCCATAAGCATGCAGCTCTGCACCAAAGAAACGATAGGCATATTTCGAGCACAAGCAAGAGCTTTAGAGGCACAAAATTTTGCCCTTTGGAACCACCTTAGTTCAAGCAAGAGGAAGAGAGACCAATTGGTTCTCCAAGACTACCTTTTCTATCAGGATAACAAATCTTTAGACCAATTATTCCAAATGACAGCGCCATCCATAAAAACTTATATATAGGAGAGCACAAATTCTCTGCAACCTTCTTAGTGAGTAGAGAATAACTTTGAAGTAAAGTAGGCCTTCCTCCATGAGGTCGGAAAGTGTGCTCCAAACTAGAAATCTGTTACATAATCTTGGCAATGAAGTCATCTGCATAACCTAATTGGGATAGACCGGCTTTGCCTTCGATATTGTACCAAGTCTAGGATAAAGGCTGAAGTGATTGAAGCCCTTATAAAGGAATTCTAATGCCAAAATGAAAAGGATTATCAAGGCCTTGATAGATGTCTCTCGAAGGTCGCCATTGATACTGATATGAGAATCCCGTTTTTCTCAAAATGCCAAAGAGGAAAAGCGAATTCAGTTCGGTGAAAGGATTTTAGGCCACAGAGAATAGATTAATCAATCTTATCCTTTTAACATTTGACAACGAACATAAGAATTTTTTATTCATAAGAAAAATTTATTGCATTACATAAGTCCAAATCATTGGTTACAAAACATTGACCAATGAATAGTCTCTTTGAAATAACTCGCTTAGTAATAGGTAAGGCTGGTAATTTGACCCGGGATTCAAAACCCTCAAAGCATTTTAACTCGGCCTGAACTCGGCTCGACTCGAAAACGACTTGGCTCGAACTCGAAATGACTCGGAGTCGACTCTAAGTCAAGTTCTTATTAACCTAAGCCAAGGGTTGCGATTGCGATCCATATGACGTGAGCTAACACACTTAAGGTGGTTCAGTTTAGATAACTTATGTTTGGTTAGTAATTCTTAAGAATAATGTGGAACATCTGTGTAATCAGTTAACAATACTCTGAACAGAGGTTAATCATGAAAGAAGGCCAAGGTCCATTGTCATACAAAGTGCTTGCCTATCTCTACTCAAAGTCAACTTCTTATTCATGACATGAGATTCAAAAATCTAGGCTTTGATCACTGCTGAAGTGCAACACTACTACAATTTTCTTAAAACAAAATTTTGTGAAAACTTATAGATGTGCTAATATAAATCCTTATTGAGATTAGTGAATGAGGTGGCGGAGCGGGTGTCTTACTTCGCAATTGCGCTGAATTTAGTGATCTATTTGCAAAAAGAGATGCACGACGGTGTGCCTCAGGCGAGCACGAAGGTGACGAATTGGATCGGCACCGCCTTTAGTCTCACCGTGCTCGGCGCCTTCCTCGCTGACTCTTATCTCGGTCGTTTCCTCACCATTGCCATCTTCTCCTGCGTCTATGCCTTGGTATTAACTCTTAACCTTTTTTTTTTTCTTAAGAAAAATGAGCTTCAATAAATTAATTCCATGTTATTAACTCATCCCGCATCCCTCGATATATCTATATATTAGTGGCGCTAACAATATCTGCGAGCGTGGACAAATTCCGGCCACCCTCATGCGAATTAGGAAGCCCTGAATGTCGGCCGGCCACGGCGGGGCAGAACGCCTTGCTGTACGGTTCCCTCTACGCGATCGCCATCGGCACCGGCGGCATCATGCACTGCATCTCCTCCTTCGGCGCCGACCAATTCGACGAGTCCGACCCCTGCGAGTCCCGCAGGAAATCCTCTTACTTCAACTGGTTCTACTTCGCAATCAATTTCTGCATCTTACTCAGCGTCACCGTCATCGCGTACGTCGAGGACCGGAAGGGCTACGGCTGGGGCTTCGCCATGTCCGCTGTCGGCATCATCTCCTCCATCGTCGCCCTTTTCTCAGGCGCAGCATTGTACCGCTACCAGCGCCCCAAAGGAAGCCCCTTTACTCGCTTCCTCCAAGTCCTCGTAGCAGCCAGCCGCAACACATTCGACGGTGCCTCCGCACACAAAACAGGCAAATTCCAATTCTTGGACGCGGCGGCGATGCCAGCCGGAAGCAGCAGCAGCAGCAAGTGGAGGCTCTGTACAGCGGATCAGGTCGAGGAATTCAGGTCCTTTTTGAGAGTTCTCCCAATCTGGGCGACGACAATAGTCTTTTCCTTTGCGTTCGCTCAATTCAGCATGTTCCTTTCCCAGGCCATTTTAATGGACCGCCGCATCGGCCCCCATTTCGCGGTTCCGCCGGGCTCTGTCCTAGTGCAGCATTGATAATTTTATTTATTTCTTGGATTGTTTTTGTGCGATTGTATTTAATAAAAAAACGATTTTTAAGTCTGCTCTTGGTAGTGTGGCACAAATAGATTCTTTTGGCAAATATTTTCGAAAGACTATTTGACTTTCAATAGAAACTATATTATTATAGGCTTTAGATGTGAAGGTCTTTCGAATTATTTTATGAGGGGGGTGAAGGAGAAGAAATAGAACTGCAATTGGCTCAACCAAAACTTACAAAATTTTGTTGATAATCTCCTCAATTTTGGAGAAGCTATTTTATAAAACAATTTATGATATTATTTTAAAAAATGTGAAAAATGTCATTCACCTATCTTGGCATCGTTGTTGTTCCTAGAAATCTATGAACTGCTGATTGTAATGATATGGTGGAGGAAATCGAAAGCCCGCTTAGTGTCTGGTTGGCAAAAATTATACAGATAAACTTTGATGAGGTAGGTATAGATGGAAGTTGAGATACAAAAGATGAACACATTTTCCTCAATTTTGTACTTGCCCAACAAAATTATATTTTGCGCCAGATAATAAATGTTAAAATTCTATATTTATTTTTGTGACTACAATTATTTTTATGCTAAAGTTTCAGTGCAACTAAAATAAGTTTGCAGAGATAATTTTATACAACGTTTATTTCCTATCAAATTATTGCTTATTTTGTTTATTATTTAATATTTGTAATAATATATCTATCAATACTTAGTTTCATAACTAACTGGTATTGCTTCTGTAGATTTATCGTTTTTTTTTACTCTTTTTAAAGTTTATAACTTGTGTTTTATTTTAATCATTTGTAATCAAAGCTTGTGAATTAATGAATAAATGAGTTATGTTTGACGTCTATATATTTTATCTTTTAAATCACTTAATATGACTCTGCAGCTAGATGACTTACCCCAAGAACCGGTGTTGGATCAGCTCCCGCTGATCCGGCATCGGGTCCTCACATTATAATGCCTAATCTAATAACGGGGCATTACAGATGGCCTAGCCGAAGATGCCATGGAGGAGCAGCTACAGTAGTTGAAAACTTGAGACCAATTTAACGAAGAGGAGGTTCGTGCGATGGACAAATCTTGTAGAGGCCGTTGGTGTAGGTGCCTTTAAGGAGCGGTATGTCTGTTTTTAGGTCCTTTATAATGAAGTCGTTATGATCGAATGAAATGGAACATGAATTATCTTTGGTTAGCCTGTGAACGAAAATAAGAATGTATTCGTTATGAGGAAAGTGGAGTAGCTGATTTAGAAGGAACTTACGAGTGAGGGTAGGGAGAATGTCATTACCGATACTGAATATTGGAAGAGTGACCGCTTCCAACGGTGACTTGATCAGTTCTGTGGTAGGAATCAACGACAGATATGTTGCTGAAGTCATTTGTGACATTAGTGGAGGCACCTGAATCGAGGTACCAATTAAAATCAGGCGGATCGTTGGTACGCAAGGTTGCTACTTAGTTTTGTGAGCGCAAACGGTTGGCATTCATACGATGTCACCAATCTCTTGCTGAGCGTACAGGCTTGCTACATATTTGACACTCTATATGAGGAGCTCTGGAGGAGCGTGAGGCAGACGCAGAGCCTCGAAAGGGAGTTGTAAAGCGACCACGTCTGCGATTGGTGTGACCCTGTCTATGGATCTTCTTGAGAATAAGGACATGTTGTTTAGTTGATGCGTTGGGGAGGAATGACAGAGTTGAAGTTCTTTGTTGAGATTCTGTTGGATGTTGATTTCCTCATTGCAAAGGAGTGAGTATAAGTCATCCAAACTAATGGGTGTCAATTTGGTGCAAATGGTTGCCTTGAACGCTTGGGTAGCAGGAAGACCATTGAGAGTGTAGAGGAGAATGTCCTCGTCGTCAACTTTAGATGTTGCAACGATAATTTTGTTTAAGATAGATTTAATTTCGGAAAGTAATTTTGTCAGTGATACATTATGTAACTTGTTATGGAGTTGAATGACTCAAGAACGGTTGGTTGCTTGGAGGCGTTTGGATAAATTGGCCCACGCATTGGCACAAGAATCTGTTTCAAGAATGTAAAGAAGAATGGATGGGGATATGATTGAGTATAGAGCACCTGCGAGGTTTTGATTGATTAAGATCCGGGAGAGGTAGTTAGGATAGAATACCGAGGGTATGGGATCGGTACTGTCCAGGTGACCATGCAGGTTACTAGCTTTGAATAGATGAAGAGCTTGAACTCTGCAGATGATATCATTGTCGACTGTAAGAGGGTTATTAATCAGATTTTTGATATTGGTTAACAAAAATTTTAGATCTTTGGAGACTACTATGAAGGAGGAGTTACGTGATTCAGAGGTTTTACTGGTTTAGGAGTTAGCATTGGTAGATGCCATTGGAAAAGTATGGGTAGTTCTGAACATGACCATGGGCAACAGCAAGTTGGAGTGAAGGATATCGTATAGGATCAATCTTTTGCTTTTGTTTATGTATTAAAAGAAGGAAGAGGAAGGTATGGCTCTCATACCACTAAAGATGCACAAATGTGGAAAGAAGTCATGAATTTAATTAATGTCAGCTGCTGGCATCATCGCCTCCCTCGTCGCCCTCTTATCAGGAACAACATTGTACCGCTACCAGCGCCCTAAACGCAGCCCCTTTACCCGCTTCCTCCAGGTCCTCGTCGCCGCCTTGGACGCCGGCCGGAAGCAGCAGCAGCAGCAGATGGAGGCTCTGTACAGCAGCTCAGGTCGAGGAATTCAGGTCCTTTTTGAGAGTTCTCCCAATCTGGGCGACGACAATAGCCTTCTCGTTCGCATTCGCTCAACTGAGCAGCATGTTCCTTACCTAGGCCATTTCGATGGACCGCCACATCGGCCCCCATTTCGTGGTTCCGCAGGGCTCTGTCCCTATTTTCACCGCCGTTAATGCTCTCCTATTCATAACTTTGTACGAGAAGTACTGCGCTAAAGTGTGCCGCAGATTCACCGGCCATCCGCGCGGGCTGTCGCCGCTGCAGACGATGGGCGTCGGGCTGGTTATCACTGTTCCTACCTTTGCCATAGCTGCGATGGTGGAACGTCACCGGTGGTTATCGGAGCCTAGAAAGCTGACGTTTGGTGGCTCTTGCCGCAGTTCTTTCTGCTGGGGAATGCGGAGGTGTTCACTTTGGTGGGTCAGATGGAGTTCTTCTACAACGAGGCTTCGGATGGGACGAAGAGTCTGAGCAGCGCTCTGTATTTGAGCGCCGATGGGATAGGGAATTGGATGGGCATTCTGCTGGTCAAAGCTGTGCAGAGGGCGACTGGAGGAAAGGAGAAGAGCTGGCTCAGAAACCGATTTGAATCAAAGCAGGCTGGATTACTACTGGCTTGTCTGCCTCATTTATGCGATCAACTTTCTGGTTTATTTCATGGCCGCTTGGCATTCCGAGGGAAAAGGGCGGCAGGGAGGGTCATCAGTGCGGACGATCAGAAGGCTATCGACAATCAGGAAAAGAATTCATTGGTGGAACTCACCAAGAGCTGATTTTGTTTTTCTTATTTTCATATTTAAGAGACTAAGCATTGAAATATTAATATATGATAAAATTAATTGGTGATATTAGTTTATGTAGGTTATAGAAGTGATGAGTATCACTGAGCTAAGTTTTGTAAACGCTTAGTGTCGGGTATCACTGAGCCCATTGTACTGGTATCGATAATGTTTTCATCCATTCCAACTAAGTATTTTGAATTTATACGTGATCTACGAGCAACTACATCTAGCCAGAAGCATGTATATTTTCTATTATTCTGCTATTCCCAGAGCATATTTTTCAGGCTGTCGTTCTTCTTCTTTTGCAGCTTAATCATCTCTTAGGAAGTACAGGAGGTAGATACGGATTACTTTGCTGGGCTGTTCTAGATTTCCATTTCTATTTTCTCCTTGGGTTATTTCAGCTTATTCATGAGATAGGGGCTGTTAGGGTTGAAGCTAAAGAGTAGTAAAGTAAATTTTTTTACACTGTAATTCAATTTTGAATTCCTATATACATAGAATCAGTGAAATCGAGTTACGCCCGAATCAAACGTAACTCACAATTACACCATGCGAAAAGGAGAGAAGCGAAGCAACAGAGCAAAAAGAAGAGGCAATCGAACGAATCGAGCAGCTTATTTGGCATTTTCTCCGACGAAGTTAGATTTATTCGATCCAATCGTTAAAAACAATTTGATCGAACGATTCCTTCGAATGCGTTCACGGCATAGGGGCGGAGGTAAATCTTCTCCATCCACAGCAAAAATCAATTGAGATATTTCATTTGAAATAATATTATTTGAAACACTGTATATACTCTTAGATTATATCATTCCAAACAAGAAAATTTTAAATGTCCTAAAAAACTATCAAACAACAGTAATCTTATTATATTATAATTGTTTATACTAATCAGATTATTTCTCTCAAATTTTACAAATTTCATGTCAGACAGCTCCTAATGTAAAAGCAATATAAAATAAATTTTTTTTAGGTAACTTAACATCACTGGTGTTTGCATGGAGTATTACTTGGGCCACAACCACTGGGCCACAACACCATTATTTAATTGTGCAATAGAGTTATGACCAAGTGATTAGAGCCCTTATATTTAAACATTTAAAATGAGTATAAATAACATCAGTTATATATTAATAGTTACTTCATATTTATGAGTATGATGGTATTCTAATATTATAAATACAAAATATAGAGTACTAAATATGTAAATAACAAAGATTAAAGTACCATGTAAGAAAACTATCAATTAAATGCATTTAGCGAGGAATGACAGAACCAACCATATTTAACTAACAACATTGAAAATTATTTTGCTAAGAGAATCAAATCTTTGTTTAGAGATACAGCAATTTTGTTTTTATAAAAAAAAAGAGTACTATACATAAAAAATCGGCTTATTGTTTAAATTAAAAAATTAATAAATCAACTGGCTCTTCTGTACAGATAAGCCAACTGCTAAGAATCCAATGATAAGAGTTTGGGAATTCCTTATTAGAAGAAAGAGTTATATGTGAGGAAAGTGGAAGCAATAGAGACAATGCAGATCAATATAGAAGGGAGAAGGGTAGAGTTCAGGAGCCTGCCTTCACCCAAATATCCAGCCAATGTGATCGTGCCATCTGCCATCACTCGTGCTAGTGTCCCGGCTTCAGTCGATAGAAGCCCGCCGTTAAATGTTCCACGAGCAAGGCGGGAAGACATTACTCGAGAAAGGAGGGATAAGTTCACACCTGCATTATAGCAAAAAAGTAGGAAAGGTTTATCTTTTTATGGTTTTCTTTTTGTTCATATTTAGAAGAAGATTTGTTCATTAATAGATCTCAATCATGTTATCGTGTTGTGAACTTTTGTGCATTCTTGCATGTGGAGCGATTTTACTATGACTATTCATGTCAGTTATTTTAGTATCCTTCAAGAAGGTATAGGATAACTTATCCTTAGTAGTGTTGTTTTTTGCTTTAAATTTATGCTGAAGTTTTGTTGCGTCAGTTTTCATAAAACAAGAAAAAATACAGCACGGATTTTATTTTTTACAGCTATATATTGATATATGATAATGAGACCTTGGCAAATCATTCTTGGGAGATTTACTAAACATCACACAGAAATAGTTGTTGCTCGCAAATTTAACCAAACCTTCCTTTTTGAAAAATGTCACTCATGGTTGTTCTTTAATAAAACGATGTTCCAGTAATATTATGCAGTATCTAAGTTGAGTGGTTTTTTGATGTGATGAGAAGATTTGGGTTGCGTGGACTGTAAAAATATGGATGTTTAGGTATGTTAGATAATGAAATAGTGTAAGTTTTTGAGGTATTTATGCAATTGAGAAATTTTTTCTTCTATTTAAGATATTAATTACCTTCGAGAACTTCTGCAGATACAAATGTGATGAGTGCAGAGGAAACATATTGAGCCATTGAATATGAACTTGTAACATGGAAGCTTAATGCGATGCCGATTAACATCATAATCTCAGATGCCAACAAGATTTGCCTGTAAAATAACAGTTTAAGGATAAACAACGGATTAAGTCGAGTAAATTTATTGCTTCTTTGGTAAGAAAATGTAAGTTTTCTATTCGTGCCTGAAACGTAAGCCTTATAAATATGCTTGCCTGTAATAGAATTAAACAACTTTCTATGAAATCAGCCTTGAGATTATTATTCTGCAATTTGTAGTGCTGTTTGATGGCATGACATTCAACACTTAGCTTGGTGACTAACTAGTTATTTCTCCTCAATCCTTTTTATTCTCCAACTTCTAGTGCCTCCTAATCTAATAAATCATAAAATTAGCATGCATAACTAAGTAGAAATGCAATGTCTCATCGAGTTGTTAGAAAACTCAACTCAAATATAAGTTGTATATTCTAATACATGACTTGGTATATCATAGTAAAGGCCTAGACTTTTAAAGTATTCCTTGCAACCAGTCTCAAATAGATTTCTTACTAACCTGGTTTTGACGTATTTTGAAGATAAGAATATTTGATATAATTTTAATTATAGATTTTGAATCAGTATTTTGAATATCTAAGCAATTATTATTTGTTAACTGTCGTCCCTAATAAAGTAAAAGTAAACAAATACAAAACCCTAAATAAACTATTCATAAATGAAAAGAGAAAGCACAGTGATTTCAACAGCTGTTAGGATATCATCTTAGTATGGAACTTGGTTTACCTGTCTTCAAACATATTGGATAAGTAACTTCCTACAATGGCATTTACAGGAAGAACGGTGAGACCAAGTATTGCAAGAAATATAGACACCGAGCTGGTTTTCCACCTGAAGTAATATGCAGTAATAACACTTGATTCTGACAACATAATCTCCATGCCAAACTTGAGCATGAAATAGATTAATAGTTGAACCTGAAGAAAACAAATAAATGTCAGAATAATAATACTAGTAATCGTAAGCAAGAATGTAACTTGAGAGTTTATAGAATTGGTTGAAGTTTATTACGCATTCCAGTCATGAGACTTTTACTTCCGCACAAAAACTTTTTCCTGTGGCACACGAGAAAAAAATGCGTGATAATACTTTAATCTCCCATTATATATATATAAATGGTAAGAAAAAGAAAGTTGCCCTCCCAAAAAATGGTATCGACGATTTGTTTAATGAGGGCGAACAGGGTAAGGTACACAAGGGTATTGAGCTTAGTCCCACATAAAGATAAGCTCTCCTTTCTGATAAATTAACATATTCTGTCAGCAGTTAGAGAAATTAGCACAGAGCGGGTATTTGATAAAAAGAGATGTTATGTTAATGCCCTTGATTTTTTTTTTTTTTTTTTTTTTTTTTGATGATGAGGGTGGGTATTTTAATCTTGACACACCTCATGTTGTATTGCCCTAAGATTATCTTCCAAAACCCTTGTGATACTAAGTCGCCAACATCGTTCCTTCTCCTTTGACCTAGACATCTATCTATAACTTTTCTACTGCATAGTGACATCTTTGTGCTCTCACTCATCCCATGATTACATAAGACTTGAGTTTTCCATGTAATGTAGTTTTCTTTGCAATTTTCTCATTACTTTTTTGTGGTTGTGCTTTCTATATTTTATTAGGAATACATTTCAATGCATTAATAGTGAGATTACAACGGCTCACATTTATAATTAAGTGCCGTTAGGAATACACAACACCAATTAAAGAGGTTTCTTATTGATGATGGTAGAATTGATTTGGTATGCTAGTAGAAATTAAGTGTCTCTAGACTCTCTTGGGGTAGCTTAGTCATATATTGCCTATCACACCCTAGTAACTGCATTTGGGTGAAGACAACACAAACTTAGAAGTGAGCAACGAATGATGGTGCTTAGCAAGTGGCTTGGGAAGAGCGTCTGCAAGTTGAGTTATCTTAATGATATAGCCTTCTTGGATCTTTCTTTGAAGTGTGTAGATTTCAATGACCATGTATTTCATTGTTTGAAGTATTGGTAACCAAGACAAGTTTGTGGTACCAAGATCGTCACACCCTACTTACGGTTATTATTGCAGTAATGTGTAGTTTGTAACAGTGAAGAGATCCAAAGTACTTCTCTTACTGTATTGGTAAAATCTTTATGCTAAGCTTCAATAACAGCAAATGACACTGTTGCTTTTTGCAAACCAAGAACTGGAATTGGAGGTTAGAAAAATGACGTGGCCAATAGTTGATTATCTATCATCGATGTAGCCTGTCAAATTGGTATCACTGAAGGTTAGGATATGATGGGAAGGTGTAGGTATGAGTCCATACAATAAAAAGCATTTGAGGTAACATAATACCCATTTAGCTACAACCACAATTTCTGTGATGATTTTTGTACAAATAAGCTGAGTTATTGACACTAAAAAAGATATTGGGTAGAGTGAGGTCTTGTAGGGCTCCATTCAGGCAACGAAAAGAATTTGGAACGGTTCAAGAGCAGTGGATTTGAGAGGGCAGTTTGATGAGGATATGAATTAATATTGAGAAGCATTTAGAGTCGACCTACAGGAATCTTGGAAGAGTATGGTAATGTATGTTGGTTGTGATAGGTGGAGGCCATGTTTGGTTTGGACAATGGTGAAACCCAAGACATAATGTGATGGACTAAAGTGAAACTAACAGGGATGCCATAATATTAAACTTTTGCACCGAAAAAATGCTTGACTGAGTGCTTCAATCTTAACATTGATCCCCATTTTTCTCACTCCCTAAATTCTATTTAAGGTTATAATTATAAGTAAAACATCTAGAGCATTGAGACAAATCAATAAATTTTTCTACAGCCTATGATACATAGACACAAACACAGAAATATGGACAACATTTATCAATGAAAAATCAACACTAACACGTATTGAATATGATCATAGATATTAATTATTTATATTTAATAGTATTAATGTTGTTGAGAATTTTTCTTCACATAAGTAATATCTTACAAGAAAAAGAAGCATATAAGAGAATAAAGCAAATGAGAAAATTATCAAAATAATCTTTTGACTTTTCAAAATGTTCAAAATATTTCTTAGCTCTTGTAAATGCTTTTTTGGTTTCTTGACTTTATTGTAAGTGTTTTTTTTGTCCTATGCAGTTGATTAGGCTCGAAACCATTAAATATAAAGGGCAAATTTGTCCTTTAAGATTTATTAATTAATACACTGCTGTTTAATCAAATTATTTAAATTACTACTTATGTATTAATAAGATAACAATGTGGTCAATATTATTGGGTGAAATATAGGGTGATGTGGTGTGATGTCACGCCATTCGGGTCAGCGGAAATTGTCTCGACATCGGGTACTCACATACCGCATGATCATATTGAGCAATTTGAAAGAAAAGAGCATACACATACAAAAGTCAAAGACATTTCTCATTCATTTTAAAATTACATATTACAAAAAAAATATCTTCATCGTACATCATGAACATTATTCAACCTTTTAAAAATAAAGAGAAAATAAAAGATACATAAAAGTTAAAGTAGCGCCGTCATAGATCTATCGGCAGTTTGATAATTTAAGATTTTAAAGTTCTTATTCAGGCTCTCCCAAAAGTACCTGACCTAGTATTGTATAGAAAACAATACCGGGATTAGAATTTCAAAAAATTAGAGAACACTACCACAGTAAACAAAATATATTACATTTTTATAAAAGCAGAAATGTGGTTAGCAGATATAAGGATGTAATAAAATGCAAGAAGAATAAGGAAATAGCGCAAAAGAAATAAAAGTTTCATGCAATAAGTGTTATAAAAAAATATAGGTTGCTGATATCGTTTTTCCAGTAACCCACCACGAATGTTACTGATGTCATTTTCCAGTAACTTACGAATGTTGCTGATGACATTTTTCCAACAGCCCACGAATGAAAAAGATATTGATTTCTAACAACCAACAAAGCATTAATGTTGTCGATGTCATTTTTCCAGCAACCTATAAATGAAAAAGATGTTGATTTCTAACAACCAACCAAGCTTTAATATTGTTGATGTCATTTTTCCAGCAACTCACGACTGAAAAGGATGTTAGTTTCTAACAACCAACTAAGCATTAATGTTACTGATGTCATTTTTCCAGCAACCCACAACTGTTATCATATTGGTTCCGAACAACCAACCAAGCTTCAATACAAATTTGGCTTGAAAGTGAAGCTAAGCAACAGTAAAAGTGCAAAATATAATGCATGTCATATATTGGGTACCTTTGTTCTTTAAAATTCAAAGTTTTAGAGTTTGAATTTTTGGATATGCATTTAATTTTGAATATCTTAAAATAGCTTTTTAATCCAATATTTTAGGAGTAAATATTATTTTTCTTTCTATTCTATTTTTCTATCGTTTTTTCATTTGGTTACTGAGGGTAGCAATAATATTTATAAAAGCGTTATTATTATCATTATTAAATGATAATAATAAACGGAATGAAACTGACTGAAAATAAATTGACGCAAATGGAAATAATAGTCATTTTATAATATTTTCATTGTTATTCATTATTAATTAATGAAATCAATAATAATGTGAATGACGTAATGGAGATAATAAAACTATCATTATTAATATCATAACAATAAGTATTAAATAAAAAGGAGGTAAAATTTAACCTTGATTTCTTCATCTATTCCCACTCCTCTCACCTTTAGAATTAGAATCGTCGGAAAACGGAGGGAGGCCGAACGGTTGGCCGGGGTGGCTGGCTGGCAGCCAGCGACAGGGGGGCGGCCGGCAGCGGCAAGTGGGCTGGCTGTTGCTAGCATGAGGCTTGGCTGGCAGGGCTAAGGGAGAGGAGGCTGGAGGTTGGCTTGTGGGGTGGGGAAAAAGGAAGGGAGGGGAAGGGATTTTATAGGCGTAGGAATGGGAGGGAAGAGTCGACAACCTGTGCCAAAAACAGCGCAGGGGCTCTCCTTGGCACGGAACCTTCCTTGCCAGGCTCTGTCCTTAGCGACAAAGCCTGCGATCGCAGAAGGGGAAGGGGGGGCGGGGAAGAAGAATTTCCTCAAGGAAATTCTTAAAAATTACTTAAAATTAATTTTTTCGCATTTTTACGCCGTTTAGCGTCCAAACACAACGAAACATGACACCGATGTGTTATGACATAACGAACACCTTCGCGCCAAAAAATTTCGGTTCGGAGCAATATTTTAATTTTAATTAATTTCTAAAGTTTTAAACTTCAAAAATTAATTGAGATCAAACCGACGCTCAGAATTTGATGAAATTTTTCGAGCAGCCTTTAAATAATATACTTAACATAACGACACAAATCAATAAATTCGAACACATATTTATTTTCTCAATTTATTGGATTTAAATAACTTAAAAAAATAAAGCAGGAGTTTCTGTTATTCGAATTATCCTAAACTATGGTACTTTGAACTAAAAATTATTTCTATCTATTGATATTCTTGTTTGCCCTAAATCGAAATTCCCCAGAACCTGATTTCTAAGCCGAAAATTTGACCTAATTTGAAGATAAAGACATTGGGTCGTTACATGTAGTAAACATGATCCAAGCTTTTTGGATTAAATGAAAAAAAGCGTTATGTGATTTAATATTCTCATTCAAAATTAAAAAAAAATTATAGAGCAAGTTTATTTTCTTATAAATTTTTTTTCTAAGACAACATTGCGATAGTGGCTTTGGCAATCCCTCTTATTTTCTTTCAACTTTAAATCCTGAATATCTTTATGCATTTGGAGAGTTTGAAGCGTCGAAGCGTCGTTTGGAAGCATCGATGTTGTGTATGTTAAAAGTGGTGTCGATGTAGGAAGGGGTGTCGACGTCGAAAGTGGTGTGGACGTCGAAGAGCTCAGAAGAGACGTCGACATTGTAGGCTGCATGACCTTCGGACTTATAATTGACGTCAGAGGTGGATGTTGGAAGCGTTATCAACGCAGAGACCGTCAGAGCCTCGTCAATTGCTCCATGGAGATGCAGAGAGACGAAGAGTAGCGACATTGAGAAAATCGCAAAAGTGTCGGGAAAAGAAAATTAAAGCAGCCTTTGCATATTAAAATTTCTTATCCCAATGTTCACGAAATCGCAAAAGGGTAAAGCCTGGTGGATTTATGCCTTAACCCTTAATTTTCAAATGGACAACACAGCAAGTTACAAAGATATAACGACAGGGACCAAAAAATCACTTAAATAAAAATCAAGGGACAAAAAATATATATTTACAAGAATCCAGAACTACTTAAATATTTTGCAACAATCAAGAGACCATTTTAGTAATTTTCTCTCAAGTAGACACAAACACACATAATTTATGTAATTTGGTAAATGCTTACCTTTATGCACAAAGAAAAAATATTGCAATTGAGAAACATAAGAATGTTTTGCTTGAACTTGTCATCTAACTCCTACGCAAACAAAAAAAACAATAAAAGTAATATTATATTTATCAAATTAATACCATATTTAGTATATTATTGTGTAATTTTAATCACTTTTATTGATTTTGAATTTTAAATTATTTTTAAAATACTATTAAATATTTAATCAAATCTTTGTTATTTATATATTTAGCACCAATTTATAAGTTTTACAACATAGAAAATTTTATATACACCAAATTTATAGTCACATTTAACATCTTACAATCATTTGAAGAGAATGAAATTTTATATTTAAGCGCTAATATTCTAATTTTATATTTAGCTGCTAGATATGTATATATATATATATATATATATATACAAGATTTAGATGCTATGCAAATAATTATTTTTAAGACATTTGGAGTTTTGTTTCAAAAAATAAATCTCAAGATATGTTTTGGATGTGTCCGAGAAGTATCCATTGCAAGCATATGTGGCCGAGAAACAACCGGTATGACAGGGTAAGCATATTTGAAGTGTCCATGCATCATAGTCTATAGCAAAATACATTTTTTAGAATAAAGTGCAAAATGAAGAAAACCTAGAGAAGCTTATAAAAGACTTGCAAATTTAACAACATAGCATCAGCATAATCTGACAGCTCGATTGATTGAGCATGTAATAAATAAAGGAAAAAGCGTTTTCACTTTTTTTCATGATCAACCTATATTAAATTTGCATAAAAACAAAGATGGATGACTAGATGTAAAAAAAGGATAAGAAAAATAAATAAAACCCTAACGAGACTTGAATATTTAGTTTAGCCTTATACATCTGCTTTTACTTCCTAAGCTTCCCTTCTCTTCCTCTTGTCCATCTTCCTTCCTGCCCTATCTTCATTTTCTACTTCAAGGCAATGATGGCTGGCGCCATATTAAAGGGTTAATAACAGTACCACCATAGAGAATGTTATTAGCTGATATGATCATCAGCTTGGAAGTCCAAGATTTTATTTTCCTCTAGAAGGAATAATGGATTACTGTTAGGCAAAAAGTAACATTAACTTCCACAGAAAAATTTGCCACATAGTTCCTTGGTTATTTCAGTTTGGCAAACTTTATTCTAGACTAATTAATCTGTCCAATTTATCCCCACAACTGTTCAACATGTTGAAAGTTTTAGATTTAAATTGAACAAATTGAATAATTTATAGCGAAACCAAAAAAATAAAATGCTATTTTGGCAAAATTTTCAACTTTTTTCAAGATTGAGAAAATAAAATAATGATTCAATATAAGAATCAAATTGAGAAAAGTGCTAACAGGAGTCGCATCTAGGGATGAAAATTTTACTTGAAATTCACTCAAATTTTGAGCGAACATGAATCAAATCAAGAGATCAGTCAAAAATCAAACTCAAATTATTTGCGAGTCGAATTTGAGTTTAAGTTGACTTGTGCAATCTGTGATCCAAGAAAACTCAAAATTTTTAATAAATATGTACATATGCGTTACTGACCAAAGGGATTCAATAATGTAGTTGGTTATGTGTTTAGAATAATGAAGAGATCTTGAGTTCAAGTCTTCCCTCCTACAAATATAAATGTGTGCACATGAAGCTTGTTTTATTAATAATATATTTTTTAAATGCAATTTTTGGGACAATGAGAATCAATTTTGACTCAGCTCAAAATTAGATCATTTCAAGTCGAGCCAACTTGACTCAAAACATATTTGAGTTTGAGTTGAGCCAAACTTGAAATTTTTCGAGTTAGAGTCAAGCCTGACTCGCTCGGACTTGACTCACTTCGTGTCCTAATTGCATTAATGTCTAACTTTAAGTGCAGAGCACAACGTGTCAATATACAGGGGAAAAATATGAGATATCCTTGATAAGATAGCAGGCTACCACATATAATCAATACTACATATATGTATTTTATAACTACAAACCTTTACTGAAGGCGTGAGGAGTCTATAAGCTGAGCCAATTGAATTTGCTGGAAAGTGAGATTTCTCAGGAGCCTCCTCACTATCATCGCATTCTTCCCCACCTTCAATGTCTTTGTCTTCCGTGTTTAATAGAAGAGGTTGAGCAAGACCACTTTCTATTTCACCAGTGCCAGCATGCCCTATAAATAAGAAATAATCATAAGACCATAAGAATATTTTTTTTTGGTAAGAACTAGTCTTATAAGCATATTTTTTCTTCAGAAGAGATTAATTTTGCAATATCCAATGCACAAAATTAATCATTTTTTCTACTATATTTGCTTAATAATGCTTGATTTTGTTTAGACCAATCTGATTCATGGTCAATTGGGATGAATGAAAAGTAAACATATTAGATGTCAATATATGTTAAAATCATGTCAAATAAAATATTTTCATGATCCCATAAAGAATAAGCTAAAATATAATTCTTCATCCTATGTGTTGAGCACTAGGAAGCACAAAATAGTTAATTTCTCGTGTGGGCTTTATTTTAGGCCATTTAATTTACAAGACTATGAGTGTAAATGAACAAAGTGATCCTATGAGGCAGCTCAAGCTCAGTTTGTCAATGAACTTGCAAGTTGAGTTTATCAACCTCAAAAGCCAAGCATGAGCCACGAGTGAAGCTCAAATCATTAAACAAGCTCAAACTCAAATTGGTACAATTTATTAGCTCATCGAACCAACTCATTTATATAAATTATTATAACAAATATACATGTTATAATATGATTAATAACTTAAGTAAATCCATAATCTAATTAAACTTATAAATTATCGCACAAGCACCATTTGTAGGTTTAATGAGGCGATCCGTAAGCTTGTTATTGAGCTAAAGCTTGAGCTATCCTCAAGCTCGAGCTCAAACTCCTTACTGAGCACGAGTCGAGCTCAAGCTCAAAAATTTTAAGCAAATCGAGCTTGAACTTGGTTGACATGAGCTTAATCCAACTTGAATAAAACCTTTTTAGAGATATTATGATGAGCAAGCATGTTCATCATAAAGTTTGGGCTTCATAATGCACCAATAAGTTTTATAATATTAAATGCTATCAATAAATGATGGTATACAAAAGCAAATAATGTATATATAAAACGATGGTATATAAAAGTAACCACTCAAGAAGCAATAATGCTTAGATGAAATAATTGTGAAGTTCCTTAAGTATAATTAAGCTGAACTTTTAAATATCAAATTGCATTTTGAGATAATGGTGAAATTTATGATCACAACTCGTGCTCATAACAAAAGAACTCTTAGGATAGGTGATTATCCAAGAAACTACCATCCAAGGATAAAATTGTGAGGCCATTGTGTCCAAAGAGACAATAACTTGATAACTAAAAGTTCATGCTATTGTAAATATATCAAAATAGTATATTTGATGTTAGATAAGAGCTAAATGCTATTTTATAAAAAGTGTCACGCCATGAGAGTCACCTCTAAAACTCATAATAGGTTGAAGCGCTGCACGTTGAGGGTTATCTCTTAAGCATGCAGGGCCACCTTTAAAATTTCATCTACCCTATGATATATTTTTGGATCTGTTGTTTTAATGGAGATTGTGAATCTCCTAAAAAATAAGTAGAACAATTAAATATAAATATGCCTTTAAGATGATGGTAGAATTTTGAAAAAATACTCCAAAGTTAAGTGTGCTTATAGTAAGAGCACTCTGCAAATGGGTGGTTGTCCAAGAAATTATCATTTGAGAATTAAATCATGAGGTCATTATGCAAAAAGTAAACAATATATTGATTGTTAAGAATTCAGGCTATTGCAATAATATATTTTTAAAATATTTTCTTTAAAATTTAATTGACTAAAATGATTATTAAGAATCAAAATATTTTTTTATTATAAATGAAAATAAATAGATTCAGTTTCACATAATTTGATGCAATTTTATCAAAAAAATTAAGGACATATTTGAGATACAGTTCAATGATTTTTAAATTAACACTTAATAACTATAATAATATTAGATGATTAGTGGCAACAATTAAATAAAAACAACATTGAATATATATATATATAATCATTTTCTTTTATTATTAATAAGCGTGTTCAAAAAACAATAAAAATATTATTAATATAGATATTGATTATTCTTAAGATTACTTTATAAAACCAATATATATAAAAACAAAATAAAATAAATATAGATTGATAGAAAATACTTTTTTTCGTAAAGGGTATTCATTACAAAATAAACTAATTTAGATTGTTATTATTGACTTAATAATGATCTTTATAGTAAGCTAATTAAAATAAAATCGAACTTCATTGTTTAGCTGTGCATGTATGTATGCAAATATACAAAATAAAGCCCCAAACTCTAGGCCATCGAAGTATTATTAAATTTGGCCTTAATAATCTCATAATTTTATTCTCAAAATAACTTTTTTAGAAGATCAGCCATCTTTGGAGTACTCCACAAAGAGCACAGTTAACAATGAAACTTTTATCAGCAAATACACTATTATCTCAAAAAATATCTTAATGTTTATTAGTTTTGTGTTACCATTCTTAGGGGCTACACAATCTCCCCCACTTAAGAAACAGATGTCCTTGTCAGATTGATTAACATTGCATGTGTTCAAATGGAAAGAGTGGAAATAATTTTAACAACATTACAATAAAATAAATTCTTTATAATTAAGAATTAGATTGCTAAAAAAATACGAATACCTATGCTTATTTATAAGAAATAAGTTACATAATCAAGAAAAGTTAGAATAACAAAAATAGTTTCCATATGGTAGTTCAAAATGTAGTTTGATTCCTAAGCATCATATGTGTGTATATAGACTGTAACTCCTGCAAAAAGTAGTTCAAATTAAAAAAGCAAGTAACAGCATGCATTCATTGAACAAGTAAATACTGTATATGGCATTTAAGAAAGGAAAAGAATCTACCGTATAAATCATGGCCACAGGTAGATCTGCATTAAGCAAAAAAAAGAATATATTGAAAAACATTTTACATACTAGCAGTATCATCCTTCTGGTGTATTTTCTCTTCGTTGTTATAAGTTGGCTCTTTGAATGAAATCCATAACCAAATCAAATAAATCAGCCAAGCAAAAGCCATAACCCAACCAGGTAGTGTCTCTTGATTAATAGTCAGGGAATAGATCTTGAAATTAGTTTGAAGCAAACCAGCAATGGCAGGTCCACAAGCCATTCCAAGAGCACTAGCGCTTACAAATCCTGCAGAAGCCTGCATGCGAATCTTTGAAGGGACACGGTCACTAATATATCTCCGATTGACAGCCCTAGCTGAACCCAACCTGCAATGCAAAAATGTTAAGGCTATCAGTTATTGAGAAGGTTGAACATAAAACGCAACATATTAAGAAAATAGTAGTTATTATTATACGCAAAATCACACTGAGTGGCCTTGAAAAATGTTTGCATTTTGCTATTAAAACAAACTATTTCAAAACAAACATGAAGAGCATAATAAACATGAAATAAAATGAAGTTTGTTTAATACTAACTAAAATAAACGGTTCAGATGCACCAGATTAACCGTTTAAGATATTTTACTTCAAGCTCAATGAGCTAATATAAGCAGCCTCTTGGCTTCCAATTCTAAGTTTCCAAAATGAATACGCATTAAGGAATACCTATGGTTGATGTAATGAAAAGTGCAATATGGCCTACACCCTTGCTAAGAAAATGGCAGCCTCTTTTTCATAAAACAATGAACCAGTGTTATAGTCTAATAACTTTAATTGGTTCCTCCAAATGAAACTGGTGGCGTGGGGGTGGGGAGATACATGAGTAAATGTAAAAGGTTGAGATGTGTATTAAGGAGTTATTCAACAAGTATGATGATTTCATATGTTCTGTTTATGCATCAATTTTTGAGCCGATGCCAAAAGGATTGTGCAACAGTAACTAAGAAAATAAGAGAACATTTAGTATAACTTTTATTAACTGCAGTTTAGGTTTATTTTCAGGAAACTTAGTATTTAAGAAAGCAAAATAATTTAGGCCTCAAGCCTTGGTAAGCAAATAAGGATTTACATAAAAATAGGGTAGTATGTTCAGATTTTTAAGAATAGTAAAGGAATCAAAGATATAAATTATGGCATTAAAAATTGTATTTAGTAGTGTTACTATTGATATTGTAAGTGATTATACCCCTAAATTAGAACAAAATGTGACCTTAAAAACCTTATCATGTTTAGAAGATTTAATTCTAGAAATAAATTGAGAAAAATGTCTTTTGTTAGAGGAGATTTAAATAGTCAAGTTGAAAGAGTAGCAAGAATTTTAATAATCTTTATGATAACCTAAATTTTGGCAAGACTAATGAAGATAAAAAATAATCATGGAGTTTGCTATAGCATATGATTTTATGATTGTCAATTATTACTCAAAAAAAGGTTCTATTATCACTAATAAGAATAACTCTGCTGACTATTTTCTTATAAAAAAGAAATATATTATAAAGATCATAATGTTAAATAAGAGAGTGTTTGGTAATCCAATATTAGCTATTAATTCTATATTTTAAATTATGAGTTGAAATAAACAAGTTATATCCAAGAACTAGATAGTGAAAACTTAAAATGAAAGTAGAGATATTTTTATGAACAAAGTTCTAAGGCTTAGATAATAAGAAATAGAAAATAAAACAAATTTTATGTGGCAACTGATTATTAGTGTATCCATAAAGTGGCTAATAATGTTTTTAAGGACCTTAAGGGTGATATCCTAATAGTAAAGGCACTTAGTGGCACAAATAAAATAGTCAATAAAAAATTAAGAAAAATAAGATTTATTTAAAAAGTGACTTAATTATAAGATAAATAAGAATTTGAAAAAATATAAAATAGTTTATTATAACTCCAAGAAAGGGAATGTTAGACTACAAATTTTAGAGGCTTATACAAAAAATTAAATATTAATAAGGAAGAGGCAAATATATAAGCTAGTCAAATTAAGAATAAAAATTAAAGACTTAAATAAAATAGAGAAAGAGACACATAAATAAGCTATCCAAACTAGAAATAAGGAAAAAATTATTTATTATAAAAAATAATTTAAATACAAGAATAATGAGAATTTGAATATATAAATTGGCTTATTATGACTCACAACCATGACTTTAAAGGTTTATAAGAGAAATTAGGTATTATTGAGCAAAGTATATATAAGATTAAAGTAAGAGAAGAAAATTAAAGACTAATATAGGTGAAGTAGAGACATATAATATATAAGCAAGCCAAATAAGAAAATAAGAAAAAAATATTTCTTGTAAAAGTGGATTAAATATATGAAAATGAAATTTGAAAGAGATAAATTAACATGTTATGACATTAGAGAAATTAAGGATGTGACTTTTAAAAGTTTATCTTAGAAATTAGATATTATTAAGGAACGCATGCATATAAAGCTAGTCAAATCAAAAGAGAGAAAAGAAATAATTCAAATAAAATGTATTCAAATATTGAAATATGTTTTAGATATGAAACATTCAATATAGTCAGCTGATATATTTTTATAAGAAAGACTAATAATATGATTTAAAGATAAAATTAATATGGATGAAAATAAGGATTGGAATGCTATAGGAAAATAAAGAATGCAAGATATGTAAGACTAGATGGCATCAATATTGATGTGTAGGCATATCTAGGTGATAAAGATAATTTTTGGCTCAACAAGCAATATATTACAAATTAAAGATTAAAAGATGCCAAATAAGTGATAGAATATTGTGATATTTATTTACAAGAATAAATGAGATGAACCAACTATGCAAATAATGGAGAAATCAAGATTATGAGTTATACTTCAAAACTTATGAAGAATCAAGCATATATTACAACAAAACATTGAGATTTAAAATAATCAATTTGGTTTCATGCAAGGCTGATCAACTGTATAAACCACATATTTACTAAGAATTTTGATAAAAATATTAAGAAAGAGATCTCCATTAGATGTTTATTTATTTATGAAAGGCATATAATAAAGTTTTTTGAAAAATTCTCGAGAAAGTACTGAGATGAAATGTGGTTTGCATTGCTTATATTGATATAAAAGATATGTATAAAGGAATGGATATCATTTGTAGTGATTTGTCAAATGATTTTCAATTTCAATCAAATTAAAACAAGAATCAACTCTAAATTTTCTTGGCAAAAGTATGAATGTTCAAATGAGCACATTCAAGAGGAGGTACTTTGGTACATATTATTAATAGATAATATTCTTCTTACTCATAAAATAAGATAAGAGTAATCAATTGAATTATGGAAAACTGTCCACAAATCCAAACAATTTCACCTTAGTAATTCTAAGGCAAAATATATGGAGTGTTAGTTTAATCATAATAGAATTGATTATATGATGATCAAAGATCATGCTATCAAGAAGGATGAGATATTTAAATGCCTTGATATAATCATTCACAATTATTATGAGATAGAAAGGAATGCGATTAGCATATTCAAATAGGTTAGATGAAATGGAGCAACACGTATGTCGCACTGAATGTCTGAACAATCTCACTCAAGCATAGAAGTTTGATACAATATCTATAAAGCCAACAAACTATATAGAATAAAATGTTAACCTGAATCCTAATAAAATACTTATTGCAAAGATAAAAGTGATAAACTGGATAAGTGGGTACAAACAGAAGAATATAACGATAAATGAGCACATTTGTAGAAAAATATTGGTGCAATAAGAAGCTATTGAAATGTTCTCACATACTTGGAGCTTAATAAGAAGCTACAGTTTGATAGTGCGCAATGAAGGCAAAAAGTTAATGTAGATGGCCCTATATAATAAGAGTTAATTTGATTTTTTTGTTATCATTGTTTATTTTTATCTTAAGTTTATAGGTATTTTATTTATACTCTAACATGAAATATAATATGTTTAATTTTCAAGGTATAATTCAAGCTTTGAAAGGGCTGAAAGTAATGTCAATGCAACAATCATCCTCCAAAAATATCAAGAAAATAGGCTATCTCTAGCATGAGTCAATCACACTAGTTTCTATAGGAAGAGAAAGTACAGGGGGTTGTAGTAAGGATAGTCAGAGAGGGATAGTTATTTCATTGCTACTTCTACCAATTTCATCATGAACATTTGATCTTGCTAGAATGCACAATTATCCCTGCACCATAAGCTCAACTTTGTGCTCCTTTTGCTTTCCAAGATTACATACAAGACACGTGTTTATTTTTTGCATTTGTGTTTTCAATGTTTATCTTCAAAGTTATGCTTGCATTTCTTCTTGTATGAAAATCACTACTCTTTATGGCCATTTGAAGTTCTCACTATAACTCAACTGCACTCTTGACTACACCTTCAAAAAATATTCATGTCCTACATATAAATAACCTCTTGGATTATATATATTTTAATACAATCTCATTGCCTCACAAGCATGCCTCAATGGGATTAAACTATTGATACCAATATTAAATTTAATGAAACCAAAAGTCTTATGTGTTTGAGAACTTTTGAATGTTGACTCTTGCAACAATCTGCACTATCTTGATGCATGTCTTCCAAATAGCTCCAAAATTTTCAAGTTTTCAAAGTATAAAAGAATTTAACAACCTTATCCTTGGTTGCTCAATAGTTATGGACCATCTATTACCGTGATTGTCATGTTTTAAACTTTTGTCAAACAGATGTTGAATTTTTTTCACTCCAAGTGTTTTTAAAAATATAATTTTTTTAGATCTACAATCTCTATTCTAAAAGTTATCTCCTCAACAAAATCAAATGCAAACTTTGGAACATAACATACAAAAGACTACTAAGAAAATGGGATGCTTCAATATTGTTCGATCTCTTTAACACAAATTAAATGATGTATTCTTGGTCGCCAAATTTTTCTCCAATTTGCATCCTTCTCTACAAAGTAAGCAGTCACAGTTGATCATTGATTTTATAATTCGTTAATAAGGAAATCTCTCTCTCACAAGATTTTTGCCTCACAAAACTTCCAACCTCATACTCCAAATAAATAAAACTTATTCACACATTTGAGATGTTGGAGTAATCATGGATGTGATAGCCGTAGTAGTGTCAAATGTGGCAATGGGCATCACGCCATTTCATCATGTCCCTCAGTTTAGGCACAACCATTCTTTTGGACTATGCTTTATGATGCTCCAACCCTGCTAATAGGTAGTGTTCCCACCTTCTAAATCAAAAACTCCTAAGATGAACATAATTTACTGCAGCATTCTTAAACCTTTATCTTAGCATCGCATGTCTCTTCCCTTGGGTTTATAGCATTTGTCTCCACAAATACTTTCCTAGTTTATAATCAAATGCTTCTCCCAAAATGATAGATAATCATTAGCTCTTCTCATCTCTCCATGGCCTCCCTTTCACTTATTATAGTTGTTCATGGTGGTGCTTTTGAAAGGAGCATTGTGCATTCTACAAAATGCTTATCAACTTCATATCTATTCACCATCATTAAAAGACTCATTATTAATTAATATTTTATTATCCTATAGTATCATTCAAGCCCTCAGCTCAAAGAACATGATTGATAAAGACAATGAAACCAATGATGTTTACTACTTAATTAATGTTCTATCACCCTCCACTTCATACTTGCCCTTTTTTAATTGGTATTGATAACTACGCCATCCTCTATTAAACTTTAAGATTGTATCATGCTTCAATATATCCACGTATTCTTAGAAAATTTATGAGTTTGATAACTGTGATGGCCCGACATTCGGGTGTTCACATACCGCAGGATCATATTGAGCAATTTGAGAAAAAAGAGCATACACATACAAAAGCCAAAGATATTTCTCATTCAGTTCAAAATTACATATTACAAAAATCTTCATCATACATCATGAACATTATTCAACTTTTTAGAAATAACGAGAAAATAATAAAATAAAATAAAAAGTTAAGGTAGCGTCGTCGATCCATTGGCCAATTGATAATTTAGTTTTTAATATTCTTCTTCAATCTCCCCCAGAAATACCTGACCTGGTATTGTTCAGAAAATAATACCGGGATTAAAATTCTCAGTAATTAGAGAATACTCTAAGTACCACAATAAACAAAATATATTACACTTTTATAAAAGCAAATATGTGATTAGCAGATATAAGGATAAAAATGCATGAAAAATAAGATTATAACGCAAAATGAATAAAAATTTCCTGCAACAAGTATTATCACAAAATGTAGATTGCTGATGTTATTTTTCCAGTAACCCACCACGAATATCACTGATATCATTCTTACAGTGACCCACGAATATTGTTGATGTTATTTTTTCAGCAACTCACGAATGAAAAGAATATTAGTTTCTAACAACCAACCAACCAAGCATTAATGCTACTTATGTCATTTTCCAGTAACCCATGAATATTGCTAATGTCATTTTTTCAGCAACCTGTGAATAAAAAGGATGTTGATTTCTAACAACCAACCAAGCATTAATGTTAATGATGTCATTTTTCAGTAACCCACGAATATTATCACATTGGTTCTGAACAACCAACCAAGCTTCAAAATGAATTTGGCTCAAAGCAAATAAGCGAAGCTAAGTAGCAATAAATTATAAAAAGTAATACATGTTATATACTGGGTACCTTTGTTCTTTAAGATCCAAAGTTTGACCGTTCGACTTTTGGATCTGCATTTAGATTCGGATATTTTTAAATTAGCTTTTAGCCAACATTCTTAGGAGTAATAACTATCTTCTTTTTCATTCAGTTTTTCTTTCACTTTTACATTAGGTTGATAATATACGAAAGTAAAAGACATAATGGAAATCACAGAAATTAAATGGCAAAAAGTAATAATAATAATAATAAAATGTTAGAATGAAAAGTGTCTGAATGAAAATAATAGTGATCTTATAACATATGCATTGTTTATCATTATTGATTAATGACAACAATACTAATGTGATGACATAATCTTATCATATTTATTTTCATAATAATAATATATTATTAACAAAATCTCCTCATTTCTACCTCATTTACCTCTCCTCTTACCTATGATAGTATTGCCGGGAGGCTGAGGGAGGTTGGACTGCTGAAGGAGGTGGTCGAAATGGTGGCTGGCTGGTGGCCGGCAGGAGGAGAGAGGAGATGAAACTTCTCGAGCAATCTTTAAATAATATTCTTAACCTAATGACACAAAAATCGATGAATTCAGACACGTATTTTGATGTTCTTGATTTATTGAAGAAAAAAAACTCGGAAAATAAAGCGGGAATTTCTGTTATCCGGATTTCTCCCAAACTATGGCACTTTGATCTAAAATTTATTCTCATCTAAGAGTATTTTTGTTTGCCCTAATTTGAAATTCTCCGAAAAACTGATTTATGAGGCAGGATTTGACCTAATTTATAAAGTAACGATATTAGGTCGTTACAATAACATCATTGTCTTTTGCTCCAATTACAAATTGTTGATAAACCTTTTATGTACGGATCACTTAGATATTTAGGTTCCAAGTTGCATTGTAACACATCTATGTTGTCACATTTAATGATAATTTTAAACAAATTTATTGGATTTACTTCTTCAAAATAGGTTAAAATTCAACATATATAAGAAATTTTATAAGGAAATGAAAGTTATTTTACCTTTTATAAAAACTTTATAAATTGGCTAAGATTTATAATTGATGTCATCTCAATTGAGTTATTTATCAAAATAGTCCCTCAGCTTTGCAAAATTTTAAAAATGATCCTTGACTTTTGAAAATGTTATTTTTGGTCCTTTGAGTGTTGTTTATTTGTTAATTTTGGTCCCTACCATTAATAACCTCTTAACCTCCGCTTTCTTTCGTCAAAAACAAAAGATATATGCTGGAATTCAACTGCTTCTGATCCCAACGGGAATCGACTGCTGGAAATGGCAAGCAGTAGATTCCAGCAGTCAGAATCGGCCGCTTGCCATTTCCAACGGCTGATTCCCGCAAGAATCAGTCGTAAAATTTAGCTGCCAATTCCTGATATAATCGGTTGCAAGAATCCAGGTGTCCACTTCCGCTGCTGATTCCAGATGCCAATTCTCGTTGCCAGAATCGACAGCTTGTCATTTCCAGCGATCGATTCCTGCTGGAATCGACAGTGGGAATTGCCAGCTGAAAATGGAAAGCACCGACTCCGACTGTTGGAATTGGCTGCATGCCATTTCCAACGACAATGATTCTCGCTGGAATCAACAGCTACTGGATTCCCGCATATACTCTCCATTTTTTACGGAAGAAAGTAGTGGTTAATGGACTATTAATAGAAGATACCAAAATTAACAATTAAACAACACTCAAAGGACAAAATATAATATTTTCAAAAGTCATGGACCATTTTGAACATTTTGTAAGTCGATGGACCAATTTTGATAAATAACTCCATCTCAATTTGATGCCTTTGACTTTTCTAATAACACAATTCATCAAATTTGTAATCCCTATACATTTAAACAAAATAGATCTTAACAAAAAGTTGATGAACAATTCATATGAATGTCCCACAACAATTCTTAGGGATACAACATCCTACTATTCAATCATCGTCAGTTTAGATCCTTTTCCCCCTTCTCAATAATATATCATTCATGTTCACTTTTATCCTAGTTAACCTTCACAGCTTAAAGTGTTCAGTTGCACCTAATTTTATTACTTACATTTACATGAAAAAACTAATAACATTAGGTGTATATCTCATGGGCAGTCACACATTCAAAAAAAGTTGTCAATGTTATGATTGCCTGTTATCAATTGCTCCTTTGCCTTCAACATTCTCATGCCTGCCTTGACAAGTTAACTCTCAACAACCTCAATCCTTATCCACAACGCAACCTCCAGCCAAATGTCATATTTGCAAAAAAAACCACAATATAATGAGCATTTTGATCTACATTTATAAACTGTCATGCATAAAGGAAATCTACAATGCACTGCACCTCCCATTCGCTCCAATGGAATTTGATTATTTATTAAATTCCTTCTGCACGTTTGTTATGTTTGCCATTTATATCTATTAAAATGATAAATCAAGAATCAGCTTGAGCATTTTGTTTAGCAATTACCAACAGCCTTGTGGAAAAGCAATATGCAGTGCACTGCTCATCCCATTTTCTCTTATGCCATTTGCTCATCTCAATTTAACATGTCATTTGCTCATCCCATATTAGCATATGTTGTTTGATCATTTTATCAAACTATTTACACACATTTGTCGTCCTTTTTACATTTGTCTTGTCCTCGTCATTTATGTCTATCCCAAGCACAACAGAATCCTTTTATATAATTAGGCTATAAATGCTGAAACGGATGCTCTACCCAATTGAATAGATGAACTTTAGTTGTTCCATTGCCTGCCCACCCACGGTTAAATCAATATCCTATTTATGGATGTTCAATATTACTTTGCATCCTTACGACTATATCAAATTGCTATATAGCTAGATTGGCTGCTAAAGAATTTTCACATCGGTCTAATGAATCGAGCAATTGATATTTACCCAATTAATGGGCATTTTTTTTTCAAAATCAATCTACCTACGGTTATCAAGCAAAGATGGATTATACTATAGATGAATATGAGTAAATATTGCTTCTATTACAGCTTAAAGAGGAATTTTACATGACTAAACAGCCCAGATATGTTTCTAAGAGGAAGAACCACAAAGGAGGATTAATTATCAACTTCAAATAGAGTAAATGGGCTTGGTTTAATACTCTTTTTGAGTATAAGCTAAGATTGTTCTTCTATATAGCACCACAAATCATTAAACATTATAAGGCATACAACTTCAAGCTCTGCATGATAAATGTTTTTGTTGATGGCATCTTGCTCATTTGAAATGATCACAATATCGAAGCTACAACACTCAAATTTTCACCAAATATCTGGAAAAACAAAAAAAAATCCTTGAGATTGAATGTTGCAGCAAGAAAATACATCTCTTAGGATATATTCAATTAATCTCCTTGAAATCATTGAACTACTTAGTTGCAAGCGGATCAATGCACGATGGAGATTAAGACCACTAACAAGGAGTAATGTTGATTTGTTTCAATATCAAAAGTAAGTTGACGAGTTGTTTTACTTGGCAGTTATCTGGCTGGACTTTTCATGATCCATTGAAGTTATTAGTTGCCATTGTAAACTCCAAAATAGAAGTATTGGGCAATTGTTCCATGAAAATGCTAATGTATAAGAAATGAGATACATGCAGATAAAAAAAAAATTTGATAACATCCCTCGAAATTAAAAATTCTCAACTACACAACATTAAATAAAATCACAAACCAAACTTGTACTCACAAGATTGAATTAGGAGGATATGCTATAAAAGCAACGTCAGAAATTCAATGCAAGGCAAATAACAAATTAAGAAAAAACTCCCAAAAAAGAATTTTCTCTTAACAAGCCTAAATTATTATAGTGACTTACCCACAGAATAACCGGCCAAGGAGAAGAACTGTTAAGGACTCCATATTATAAGCCAATGCATACAGAACATTACCGAATAACAGTACAATACTGCTAAATATAAGAGGCTTAAAGTATGATCTATTTGACCACGCACTAAAATAAACAGAAGAAAATAATTGAGCAACAGCCATGGACCCAATTATGATTCCACAAACAGTGGGAGCAGCTCCGAGGCTTGTTGAATAATCATCTGCCGTAGGGACAATTATGTATGTATTGACCATATAAAGAAACGTATTTGCTAAGTTTAAAAAAAGTGACATGAAGTGATAATTTGTTTCAATATCTTCTTCAGAGCTTGGCATCTCTTCCTGTATAATAAGAGCATGTTGTCCCAAAAATTGAAGAAAATTGGTAGAATGTGTTAGCTTATCTACTGATGATTTTATTAAATCAATAACAGGATCCTGCAAAAATAAAAAACTGCTTTGAAGCAAATGAAAAATAATCCAAGAAAATAAAACATAATTCAAAAAGTAAGAAAATAAACTATGAAAATAAACCTTAAAGGAATCTGAAGGCTGGTCATAGATGGATAAATAACTTCCCTGACGATGTTGAAGATCATTAAGATTACGAGAGAGTGCGCCAACAATAGCCCCAAGTCCCTAATAGTTTAAAAAAAAAAGAACACATCAACGATTAAGAAGTTAAACAAAAAGGGATAAAATGTAAGGATTGGATAAATGGATGAACATGCATATCATAAACTAATATAAACAACAAGAATGAGAAACATAATCATACCACATGTTTAAAGACTTGTTGTAGTTGAGAATAAGGATGATTTGCCCGTGAAGTCACATAATAGTCTGTAAATCTGTACCCAAACCGTTTATCAAACTTCTTCAAAATCTTGCGAATACCGGTAGCATTTAGATCAACAAATTTAAGTAGTTTTACAAGATCATATCCAACTTCCTTGTATGCTTCAAGAAGTTCTGATATCTTAGATATGTCAGGCTGTTCTGAAAGATCAGTACGTTGCTCCCCTAATTTTTCAATCCTATTAGCAATAAGTCCTTGTTGTTCTAGAAAAAAGAGTACAATCTTTTCAATCTGAAAACCCAGGAAAAACAAATCATAAGAACATCAACATTAAAAGGAAAAATCATATAAATCAGATTTCCCCTCAATGTTCAATCTTTAAGCATAGCTTAATTTGCAATAAACTTTTTGTAAGATTGTGTTTTTCTCCAATGAGCTAAACACAAAAGAACCACATAACTGAAAACCAAGATGATAATGATTGCGCTTGTAACTGTCACAAACATTCAATTGAATACTAAGGATCAATTTGAGGCATCGGTAAATTTATGAAAATAATAAACATTTTGGAAATTACTACTTTTCACACATTTCAGTGAGCTTTGATTTTGATCTATTTTAAAATATCAATTTGTAAGAAACTTTTGTATTTATGAAAACATTATTTTTTAATATATTGTGGGTTTTAGAAAATTTATAAAAATTCTATAATTTAATTTAATTTCTTTAAAATTGCATCTTTGAAATTTATATAGAATAAAATATTAGTCGGATTATGTAACCAACTTCATTTTGAATTTCTCAATTTTTTCTGAATAGCATATCTTTGGTAATTTTTGTACTTTAAGAAAAAAGTCAATTAAAATATTAATATATACATTAACATGGGGCCCAGCTAATCAAAATACAATCAGCAATAAACGGTTCCAACAGGTTTTCCATTTTCTTATTATTATATTTTACTTTTTTTTATAATTATTTTTTTTTATTATTATTATTATTTGTACTATTATTATTACTACTATAAAATGTTATCAAAGATATCTCTTCAGGTCTCTCTTCCTTTCCCTCTCCTTTAAATAAAGCACAAGCCTCCTTATTACCTCATCCATTACCTTTTGTTTACCTATCCAACTTATGGTTTCTTTCTCTTTGGCGAGCTCTCGAGTTGCATTAGCAAGGCAAAGCTTCAATCGACCAAGCCTTCCCTAGCCAACAGTACCGTGCCAGCCAACTAGCTTGACCATCAATTCTAGCCTCTTCTGATTGCAACTCCTCCCCGGCCACCTTGACGTCGACCTCATCCCCATCGTTCTGATCAGCCTAACCGAACAAAAACCAACCCTCGCAAACTAGCAATTTATATTTCAACATTTCAACTCTGTCATTTTCTTTCTATTATTATTATTACTATTGTTATTATCATTATTATTATTTTTTACAATTTTCAATTCAATCATTTCAAATTCTATCATTTTAATTTTATATTATTATTATTATTATCATTATTATTATTAATAGTGATAATAATAAAATCATTATTATTACTACTATTATTATTATAATTTTCATTTTTGTAATTTATGTTTAATTAAGTTATTATTATCATACAATATTAATGATAATATAATAATAATAATAATTATTATTATTATTATTATTAAGAAAAAGAGAGAAATGATAATTTCACATAAAAGAAGAGAAAGAAAGAGAGAGAAAGAGAGGGGTAAAAAATAAAAAAAGAAAGTAAGAGGAGAAAAAGAGATAATAATTTCATACAAGAGATAGGAAATTCATAAGAGAGAGAGAGAGTGGAACTGAAGAATAAAGAAAAAAATATATTATTTTCTTATAAATATTTTTTTTTATAAATATTATATTATTTTATTTTTATTTATTATCTCAGTGTTATAAATTACTTTCCTTATATAAGTATTTTAATTAAATTGTTTTCACAAACTATAAATTTATCGTTATTAATAAAAGGTAGTACAAAATATTGTAGCTTAGAAACTAATTAAATATCAAACCTTATGCAAATACAATCAACTGTTGCATTTTGAAACTTAGAGAAAAATGTACCAAGTATCTATTTATATATTACTTTTTGCACTTATATGTATTTTATTGTTGTCATGCATCATTTTGAGCCAAATTCATATTGATGCTTGATTAGTTGTATGAAATCAGCATCCTCATATATTTGGCTGGTTACTGGAAAAATGACATCAATAACATATGTTAAGTTGGTTACTAAAAAACTGACATCAATAATATACATTTGATTGGTTACTAGAAAAATAACATCAGTAACATACGTTTGGTTACTGAAAAAAAGACATCAGTAACAGACGTTTAGTTGGTTACTAGAAAAAGAACATCAGTAACATACGTCTAACTTATTGTACAAAGATTAAATTTTTGCAGGAATTTAGAATAATTATCATTTTGCGCTATTTACTATATTTTCCTGCATTTTACTACATCCTTACTTCCGCTAATCGTCTTTTGCTAATAAAAGTGTATTATTTATATTTATTGCGGTATTTAGAGTATTCTCTAATTACTGGAAATTTTAATCCCGATGTTATTTTTACAATACCAGGTCAGATACTTCTAGGAGGACTCGAAGGTAAACTTTAAAGTGATTATCAAGAATTTTTAAGTTGTTAATAGAGCCAATGTCATCACTTTTTATTTTTTTTATATTTCTTTACTTTGACTTGTCTTTGTAACAAGGGTTGAACAGTGTAAGAAGTACATTTGGTTATTATATTTTGCAATATTGAATTATGATGAATGAAAAATATTCCTTTGGCTTTAACTCGTTGTGTATTCCTTCTCCTTTAAATTGCTCAATAGAATCATGCGGCTATTGCCTAATGTCGGGTTAGTTCTCGCTGAACCGGCATATGGTTTTCACAATTTATTCATAGTAACCAACCTAATGTAAGAGGATGTTGGTTTCATACAATCAACCAAGCATCAATATAAATTAGGCTCGAAACGATGCTAAGTAGGAATATAAATGCGTATAAGTGCAAAAAGTAATATATATAAATATTTGGTACCTTTTTCTCTAAGTTCAAAAATCAACAGTTGATCGTAGTTGCATAAGATTTAATAATTAATTAGTGTCTAAGCTATGATAAATTTGTAACTCTCTTTTATTAATAATGATAAAATTATAGTTTGCAAATATAATAAAATATTTATATAGAAAAATAATCTTAAAATAATGATAATATGATAATAAATGAAAATAAGATAATATAATAATAATCTAAGAGAATTAATATTTATTTTCTTCTCTTACTCTTCTAATCTACTCTATCTCACTCTTATCTCATATAAATTATTCCCTTCTTTTTCTTTCTCTCTCCTCTCTTCTCTCTTCTCTCTTCTCTCTTCTATCATATGAAATTATTCTCTTCTTCTTTCTCTTCTCTCATATGAAATTATTACATCTTCTTTTCTCTCTCTCTCTTCTCTCTTCTCTCATATGAAATTATTATCTCTTCCTCTTTATCTTTCTTTCTCTCTCTTTCTCTCCTCTCATATGAAATTATTATCGCATCTTTCTCTATTCTTTTGTAATAATAATAACAATACTATGATAATAATATTAACATTAATAAATAATTATAACCATATTTATAATGTGTTATTATTAATAATATTGTATAATGATAATGAAAATAAAAAAAATTATAATAATAATGATAATAATGATACTAATAATAATAATAATAATAGCTAAAATAAAATGACAGATTTAAAATTTGCAAAAATAATAATATTAACAGAAATTAAAATGCAAAATTAAAATGATAGAAATGAAAATTACAGAAAGTAATAATAATAATAGCAAAAATAATAATAATAATAATAATAATAATATTTGCAGAATAAAAATAATAGAATTGAACTGATTGAAATATAAATTATAGAATTTAATAATAATAATAATAATAATAAAAATAAAAATAGTAAAAATAATAATAATAATAATATTTACAAAAAGAAAATGACAAAATTGAAATTTACTAGAATGAAAATTACATAATTTTAATAATAATAGTAATAATAATAATAGTCATAACATTAATAATAATAAAAATATATTATTATTATTAATGAAAATAGTAATAATAATATTATTATTATTAATAATTATAATAACTATATTATTATTATTAATGAAAATAATAATAATAATAATAATAACATTAATAATAATAATAACTATATTATTATTATTAATGAAAATAAAATGGAAAACTAATAATAGCATTAATAATAATATTATTATTATTAATAATAATAAAAAATGATAATAATAATAATAATAACAATAATAAGTTTATTATTATTATAAATAATAAAAGAAAAATCAGAAGAAAAAATATTTCCCTCACCTTCTCTCTCACGCAAGCGATCGGAAGGAGGGGCGTCGAGCGCCAACTGGTAGCTGGAGAGGCCGAAGGGGTCACCGGCTGGCTCGGCTAAGCTGGGGGAGGCGGAGGCCGAAGGTAGGAGGGGGAAGGAGGAGGTGCCGAAATATGGGGGATTAGGGGTGCTATTTATAGGCAAATTGAGGGGAGGAAGTCGACCCGACCCTAACCGGTCGACTGGTGGCAGCGACAGGCTGGTGAGCCATGCGTCGCACGGCTCGTAGCCGTGCAAGCTCCAGGGCACGCGGGCTGTGTATGTGTGCATACGTGGGGGGAAGAAAGGCAGTGGCACGATAGCATGAGAGTGAAAAGGTTTTTAGAAAAAATTTAAAAATTAATATCAAACAAAATTTTCGCATTTCTCCATCATTTAAATTCCAAAATTAACGAAACTTGACCCAGAAGTGTATTTCGACAAGACAAACACACCTGCACCAAAAATTTTCGATTTGGAACTATATTTTATTTTATATTAACTTCCGAAGTCTAAAATTTCAAAAATTAACTAAGATATATCCAGAGCTCCAAATTTGCAAAACTTTGTGTAACCCTTTTATAATATTCTCAATTAAACGGTGTACTAAAATCACTGAATTTGGACTTTTATTTAATTTTCCCAATTTTCTGCATTTAAAAATTTAGAAAATTAATTCAGGAATATCTATTATCCAGATTGCTCCCAAACTTGGGCTTTAGGATCACCAAAATATGCTCTATCCAATGGTATTTTTGATTTGCCCTAATTTTGAAGTCGCCTAGGATCCTGATTTTTTAATCGGGTTGTCCTAATTTGCACAGTAATGACACTAGGTCGTTACATTAACATATGGAGAAATATTAGAGCGGCAGAAAACAAAAGAAAATTATATATATATGTGTGTGTGTGTGCGCGCGCGCGCGCGCGCGCCAGTGTAATGACCCTAGGTCATTAATAAGGCAAACATTGAATTTCCGATTCGTTAAAACTCCCTCAAATTTCAGTTTCCCGTTAAAACTCCCGCTAAAATTCGATTCTTCAGTTTCAATACTTAATGTAAAAAGTTTTAAAATTCGTTTAAAACTGAAATTGAGATTTAAACCGTCATTAACGCATATTTGAATTGGTAAAACGTAACTTCCTCATTTAAACATCATATTCAAAGAAAACAAATCAGCTGAAACTGACAACAATTAAATCATCGTTATTTTAGGAAGAAATATTTAAGAAAATTAAGAGTATACCCGTTGTTTTATGAAGGATTAAATAGAAGTATAACCGTAACTTACGGCTAATACATCGAATAAATCGGACGTGCGTTACATACGCATGTCCTATTTATTAAGGAGGAGACGGAGGACTCTCACCATTCGAGCTAACCTCCTCCCCCTCTCCTCTTCCGCTCGACGTGCGTACCGGAGCCGACGAAGGTGCGCAGCAGGCGAGTAGGCGCGACGCGTCAATCCTTACCTGTGGCCGACGGAAGGACGCAGACAAGAGCGCCGTCGACTCGATCTGACCTCCCGTCTCTGCGCCGATTTCGCCCTTTCCGCTCGACCTCTTCTCTGCGCCGATCCCTCCGCCCGCTCGCTCCACTCGATCCGCTCGACTCGACCGTAAGGTAAGTCTCTCATGTCAATTCTCTTAAAAGATATATATATATATATGAATATATATGTATATATGTATATATATATATATTTATATATGTATATATATGTATATATTTATATATGTATATATATGTATTAATAATAATAGTAATAATAAATAACTTTTATAAATAGACAAAGAAATAATATTGATACTCTTAACATTATAGTGATGTGAACCTAATAATTATCAATAATTAGTTATACTTAATCATTTAACCTAAAACTAGGTTGTTTATTGATTAAAGTAATTTAATTACCTTTGGATATGAATTTGAGTGAAATCAATCATGACGTATTCGTAGTTAAGTTGTAGATGAAAATTAATATCTAAATTTTACAGTATTATGATTAGGTCGGACTAGCCAACATTAGGAAAAATGTCTAATCAGTCCAAATTAGCTATTTGATAAGTTCTTAATAATAATAAAAAATAAGTGTTACTAGATATGTCATATAATAGAGCCAGTTATAACTTCTTTTTGAATATTGTTAATATCAAATTAATAAACCTCCTATCCTAACTTATACCTTAATGAAGATTAAGCCTTTAAATTTTAGATTAAATATAGTGAATTAGAGCTATGAATTGAACCTTTTTATCATATAATCCACTCTCATGAGATTTAGTGTAACGACCCAAAATCGTTATTTTGCAAATTAGGTCAGAATCCCGCCTTAGGAATCAGGATCCCGGGGAATTTCAATTTAGGGCAAACAAAACTACCAGTAGATAGAAACAACTTTAAAGATCAAAGTGCTCTAATTCGGGAAAAATCCGAAAGATGAAAGCTTCTGATCAATTTTCTGAAATTTTTAAAATTTTAAAAATTGAAATATTGAAATGAGTGTCCGAATTCATCGTTTTCAGTGTTGAGGTGTTAAGTGTATTATTTAAAAGCTGCTCGAGAAGTTTCATCAAATTATGAGCGCCAGATTTATCGTGGCTAATTTCTAAAGTTTTTAACTTCAGAAATTAATTAAAAATAAAATATTTGTCCGAATCAAAAAATTTCGGCGCGAGGGTGTTCGTCATGATGTAACACACCTCGGTGCCAAGTTTCGTTGTATTTGGATGACGAATAGTGGAAAAATACGAATAATTTAACATTAAGTATTATTTTTAAATTTTCCTTTTAAAGAAAATTTCTTTTCCTCTGTTTATTCCCCCCCTTCGCTCCCTCCCTCTACGACTCGCCCCGACAGGGCCTCTGGTGCGAAAGGTTCCCGCCAGGTAGGGCTGCCTGCGCCGTTTTTGGCGCAGGCTGGTCGGCCCACCTGGCCGACCACCCTCTCCCCTCCTCTCCTCTACTTCAACGCCCCCCTTCCTTCTCCTCCCTCACACAACCCTCTCCCCTCCTCTAAACCCTAGACAGCAGTTTCCAGCCCTCCTCCTCGGCCCTTCCAGCAGCCGGCCACCCCTCCTCAGCCCTTCCAGCAGCAGGCCAGCCCCTCCTCAGCCCTTCCAGCAGCCGGCCAGCCCCTCTTCAGCCCTTCCGGCAGCTTCCGGCAGCCCCCGGCAGTCCCTTCCAGCCACTTCCGGCAGCCCGGCAGCCCCCGACAGTCCCCTCCAGCAGCTCCAGCAGCCACCAACAGCTTCTGGCAGCCTTCGACAGCCACCAACAGCCCTTTCCAGCCAGCCCCTTGCTGCTGCCACCTCGGCCAGCCCTCGGCTAGCCGTCCGGCCACCCACTCCGACCTCCTTTCGTTTTCCGGCAATCCTAATCCTAAGGTAAGAAGAGAAGTTTAAGAAAAAGAAAAGAAAAAAAAAGGAGAAAAGAGAAGTTATTTTGCTTTTTATATATACTTATAAGATTATGTCATCACATTAGTATTGTTGTCATTAATCAATAATGACAACAATACAAATGTTATAAATGACTATTATTTCCTAAATTGTCAATTCATACATTTTCGTTCTGACTTTGTCGTTATACAGTATTATGATCATAATCTTAAGACACTTTAAAAATCATAACTGCTTTAATAGCAGCTTAAATCAATCGAACTGCAAAAGCAGAAGAAGAACAGAATGAAAGAAGAAATTAAACTCCTAAATTATTTGATTAAAAAGCTAACTTAAAGATATCGGGGACTTAAATGCAGATTGAGCGAACTGTCACTCATTTGAGTTGTTGAATAGTACATGACATGTATTATATTTTGCACTTTTACTGCTGCTTAGCTTCGCGTATTTTGCTTTAAGCCAGATTCATTTGAAGCTTGGTTGGTTGTTAGAAACCAACATCCTTTTTTATTCGGGGGTTACTGGAAAATGACATCAGCAACATTCGGGATTGTTACTGGAAAATGACATCAGTAATATTCGGGGTAGATTACTGAAAAATGACATCAGTAATCTTTATTTGATAAATAATATTTGTTGCAGGAATTATTTATTTCACGCTATTACCTTATTTTCTCCTGCATTTTATTTCCGCCTTACTTCCGCTAATCGCATCATTTAAAAATAAAAATGTTATTATGTACTGCTGTACTTAGAGTATTCTCTAATTACTGGGAATTCCAATCCCAGTATTGTTTGTTGTACAATACCAGATCAGGTACTTCTGGAAGAGCTTAAGCAAAAACCCTAATGCTTACAATTTTCAATATGCAAATGAATCTACGACGGCGCTATTTTTGCTTGTTTATCTTTTATCTTTTCTTTATTTTTTTACTTTTATACGAGGAACGCTAAAAAGACCTTGTAATGTGAACATTGAAATAAATGAATAATATCCTTTGGCTTTTGTATGTGTACGCTCTTTTCCTCTCAAGTTACTCAATATGATTCGGTGGCAAGTGAACGCCCGACGTCGGAATGGTTTCTTTTGAACCGGCGTCGGGGACCTCACATTTAGATTTAAGTAACTAACTAAAAACAAATTGGGGAATACGAATACTAGTTCTAAATCTTATAAATAGATAGTTTCATAGATTAATAAAATCTCAATTATAATTTTTGCAGACACATCAAGTTATGAGTGATTCATCTAGTTAAGTCAAATACAAAAGGTACACTGGATATTACTTTTATGCTTTCTATCTTTTTGCTGCTTAAGCATCACTTTGAACCAGTTTCATATTGTTACGTTTTACTCTTACTGCTAGTCATGTAAGAGAGATAAAAAGATGTTTATGTATATTGTGAATGTTGCAAAGGGTTCCGATACGGAGGTTAAATTAATTAAGGGACGGGGCTAGTCTATCAGGAGTCATAAGGGTGCCATCTGGAGCCTTTGAGGGGGCCCGGGTGAAGGTCATGCTTAACTGCATATATAATTCCATCTGGAGCCTTTAACGGGGGCCCAGGTGAAGGATACCATCTGGAGCCTTGAGAGAGGCCCAGGTGAAGGTGCCATCTGGAGTCTTTAACGGGGGCCTAGGTGAAGGATACCATCCGGAGCCTTGAGAGAGGCCCAGGTGAAGGTGTCATCTGGAGCCTTTAACGGGGGCCCAGGTGGAGGATACCAGCTGGAGCCTTGAGAGAGGCCCAGGTGAAGGTGCCATCTGGAGCCTTTAAGGGGGCCAAGGTGAAGGACATGCTTAATTACATTTTTTATGAACCCAACCTCACGGTTCTAACCTTGCCCATCAGAACCACTAACATTGCTTCATAACATCAAGTCATAAACATAAACATGAATTTTACGCTATATTATTGCTTTTCCTTTTGAAAACTTGGCATGTGAAAAGAACTATTATTTTGCAGGGGACATATTTATCTTGTATTTGAATCACTATTTTCCTGCAATTGTTATCATTTTTGCTTCCCACTCTGCTTAAGTATATCTTTAATATCCTTTGTATTTAGAATGTGTACTAAGGCATTATTATTTTTATAATGCCAGATCAATTACAGCTGGAGGCGGTTGATATAATCTAAAGGCATAGCGCGAAAAAATAACTACTCCTTCCAGAATTAATAATTTGATGTATAATAAATTTTATGTAATAAATTTTTGAATATTATATGCTTTAAATTGAATGAATGATATTTCTTATATTTGAATGGCTTTGGATGTTTGTTTAACTGCTATTTTACCTAACTGTCAATATGATACTGCGAAAAGATGCAACCGATGTTAGATTGGTTGTTACCAACCTAACATGGGTCATCATAGCCAGCCAAAGAGCTCGGCCCCCTGCAACCCCATGTGCGTCACATGTGACGGTTCCAAACCAAATTTGAAGCATACAAAACAAATTTAAATGTGGAAAATTATTTTTATGTAAATATTTGTGCCACTAGTTAGAAATTAAATATAACAAATTAATCTTTGTATGAGCTAATTTGTTGTAATTTAAATGTTGCAAATTAAAAACCCGCACTCTTGCACTAAAAATCCTCAGTCAAACAACCACTTCGCAATTTGATAGAGCTTAAGGCCGAACATAATCTAGCCTATAATCATAATAAAATATTGGTATGCAACAAAAATAAATCACATATAACCTTGAATCCATTGCTTTGAGTCTATCATCCCACAGTACAGATGGGATACCATAAAAATCAATGCAAACCTATTAAAGTGTTCTCTTAAAATATGTCAAATGTCTTCAAGATGGCAATTAACTGAAAAAAGCATAAAAAAATAGTATGAACTAAAACAGTATCGTTGCAGTAACTTTCAAGACCCAACAACTTGTTCTTAATGTCACTTAAAGCATGCATGAAGTGAGCAAAATGAGTTAAAAATAGGTAAATGCAATCTGCTGTTTGCATTATTGTTTGTGTGCACGTTTATTATTGCTTTAGCTAATGTAAAGAAAGAATTAAATGATTCCAGATGATATTAAATATAAAATATCTTTTAAACATCGCCTACCTGCTCATCTAACATCCTTGAAAATTCTTTAAGAACTTGTCGTCGATCTCTTTCTCCATTCTGAGTCTGTTCACCATATTGCCTTACTTTTTTTTTCATTATTTTGTAGTTAATATAGCATCTGCAATCATTAATGAAACAGACCAAAATTAAAAGATAAAAAAATAAAGTGTATAATAAAAACGCATTATTCGCATCAGGTTCATTGTCAGTGAATTATGTTTTAATGATGCTGTGAGATGGTAGATCTAAATTTAGGATTGCAGGCTATGATTTTTCAAATGTGGACAATGCACACAGGACGACATAGCAGATATATGGCAAGGAAGACTATATTTTTAAGCGTAATTCTGCAATTCTAGACAGGACCACAGCAAGAAAAGTAAATTCATCCATGCTTGAGCAACAAGTTTCAATGTTTCTCATATATACTGGATAGTCCTAAATTTCTGCATAAAACCTAAGATTAAAGTAAAACATATAACCAATTACCGGACAAACCGAGAATAAGATCTGATAATCAGAGATTGATGTTCCAATCAAACAATCATCCAGGTAAACCAAACAAAAGAGGTTTGCCTTACTATTATCTGATAGCAATAGGAGTGAGTTCTTTAAAGCGAAGGCTAACCTTATTAGAGCCCACAATGATGTGGAAAGTTTTTGAAGAAAAAGTACAGTTAGAAGGGGTAAACAACAAAAAGTCTATCATTCATGGGTCAATAAGAGAAGGCACTCTAATAACATTAATGAGATAAGGGAGCCCTCTGGCGTTTCTTTTAGTAACAATAAAGATATTACTGATTCTGCTATCAATTTCTTTTCTAATTTATATAGCTCTTATAAGGTCTGCTTTCCCCCTCTAAATTATATGACTACCATCCCTTTAGTTGATTTCACTATGAACTCTATGCCGAATGTCATCCCTGATGAGAAGATTTGGGCCAGTGTCAAATCCCTCAAGGGTAACACTGCTGCTGGCCCTTATGGCATCCCCGGTGAGTTCTCTAAATCATGTTGGCACATTATCAAAGATGATTAATGTAATGCGATGAATGAATTTTTGTGGGGTTCTCATGCCCAAATGTTTTACTCACACCGTCATTACCCTTGTTCCGAAGGAAAAGCAATGTAATTGGTGGAACAAATTTAGACCGATTAGCCTATGCTTGACTTTAATAAAATCATTTCTAAAATTGTAGCTAATATGCTAAATTCTATTCTCCTTGTTCTCATTGATCCCTAACCAATCGGCCTTTGCCCAAATAGAAATATCAAAGACAACATTTTAGCAATACAAGAATTGGTCCACTGCTTGAATAAAAGCAAAGAGGACATAACCTCACTCTTAAACTAGATTCAGAAAAAGCCTATGACAAGGTGAACCGGGACTTGCTCGTTCACTTGCGCCTAAGCTTTGGTTTCAATAATATGGCTATTCGTAAATTAAAAATTTGATGGAAAGCAATTGGTTTCCCTTCATGATCAATGGCTCTCCGAAAGGGTTCTTTAATGCTAAGAGCAGTTTGAGACTAGGTGATCCCTTATCTCCTATCCTCTTTGTGATTGCTTTGGATCATTGGTTTAAGAGGTTAAACAGCCTATTTGAAGAGAATCCCTTTCTTAGATTCAACATTGGTGAAAAAGTTACAGTTTCTCATCTTACTTATGCTGATGATACCACAATCTTCTCGAATGGCTCCAAAACATCTATCTTTAAAATTTTTAACTTAACTCAAGACTTGGAAAAGACCTTGAGCGTAAAAATTAACGATGCCAAATCCTTGTTTTTCTTAGGTAACAAAGCTTTTCAACACACTTTGAATGAGATCGCTCAAATTTTCAATTTCAAAAAAGATAAATTGCATGTTACTCACCTTGGGATCCCGCTTTTTAAAGGCCACAACAAAAATTATTTCCACTTGAAGTTAGTTGAAAAGATTACGAATAGTATCAAGGGTTGGGAGCACAGCTTCCTTTCTCTGGGGAGAAAACTCATTCAATAAAATATGTTAACATGATTCTTGTTTTTTAGCTTGATGTCTCGTCTCCCACAAAATGGGTCATGAAGAGCATAAAAATCATCTTAATCAAATTTTCGTGGGTTCATGAGAAAGGCTCTAAAATTATTTGGACTAGATGAAAGAACCTTACTTACCCGTTGAATGAGGGTGATTTGGACATAAGGGACCTTGATGATTTGTCACTTTCTCCTTAAAGCTTTGGTGGGATTTCAGAAGTGCTAAGAGCATTTGGGTGCACATCCACAAAGCACCCTAATGTTATATCTCATTAAATCACTGACGTTGCTCTTTGGAAAAAAATTCTTGAGTCAAAGGACTGCATGGAACCTCTTATCCACTGGGACTCGATTGATTCCACCTCATTGTTTTGATATGATATTTGATCGCCTCTTGGTAGATTAAGTGAGCATTTTCCAAAATCGTTTCCTAATCTTATGGTTACTTGTGTTTAAGAGCTTAGTGGGTGGAATGAACTTGTCCTGTGTTAGGAAATAACCACAGTTCTAGAGTGAATCCGGAGCACTCAAAAAACTGAAACAAAACAGATGTCAGAACAATCACAGAGAAATACAATCCAAACCTAAGGATATATGTGAATATCTAAGAATGGGAAAAATAAAAGAGCCACACGACCAAGAACATCCACTATAAAGACATTCAAAAGCTTACATAATTATTCCCAAGAAACCCTAATCCTTGAAAAAAGAGAAAAATTGCACAATTAGGGAGATCACACACACCCTAGCATCCTTCTCTCTATGCCTTTCCCTTGTTTCTCTAGCTCAACTCTTGAACATACAACAGCTCTCACTGCAGTCAACACCGCAGCCACAGAGCCACAGCTTCAGCCCTCCACCGTAGGCACCGCTACAGCACTCCGCTACAGCCACTGTCGTAGCACTTCACTACGGCCACCCCTGACACTACTGCTGCTATGACTACAACACACCGTTGCGGCGCCGATGCAACCCCATTGTGGCCATCTGCTGCAGCACGTCGTTGCAGCCATCTTGTGCAAATCTCAAATGAAGATCCCCACACTTATAATATTAATAGTCATCCCACCAATTGTAATCTTCATATCTCCCATTCTCTTGACTTCAACTTCATTGACCTTCAAGTTCTTATACATAATAATGCTCACATCATTTAAATTTTGATTCTTATAAATGTATCAAACCTTGAAGCCTAAATATCGCTCTTTTACTTTATCATCTACTTTGAATCCTAAAGAGAAGCATTTACCTTATTGTCAATATTAAATGCACTAACTCCATTAGCTTTCTTGTTTAAGTACAATTATTCTGAATTCATATTCTCATATTAATATCCTAAAATAGCTTTTTTACCGTCATTCATCTATAATAAAAAGACCTTACTCCCTAAACACTACACACAAATGGTGACAAAAATCTAAACATTTTTCACAATATCAAGACAACACGTGTCACTTCCAGGAATGTTCTTGCTCAAGCACAATTATATAAAGAATTCATGTTATGTTAATTCGATAAATTTTGAAAATAACTGCCAACTACCCCTAAACACTACACACAAATGTTGATATAGCAATCTAGACACATTTTTCACTATATCAAAGCAACACATCACCCCCTCCCCCCTCCCTCTCTCTTTCTCTCTCATCATGTTTTGAGCATTTTCTTATTTATCCATTCCATGTCATTCTCTCTCCACCCAGCCGTAGCAAATATTTACCTTCAATCAATAGAAATCTTTCCATAAAGAACTTTGATTCTTCATCCAACTTTCCAAAGGGTTTGATTCCAGCACCTCAATGAGCTATAAAAATACAACTATGTTAACAATGATAAAAGAATATCTCCACAATGGTTGGGAAATGCCTAATAAGAAACAAATGTAGCTACAACTATCGAAAGTATTGCTTCACCATCTTGTGCATTGATATGTTTTATTCCTCCCTAAATAAAGCCATGAGATCTTTTAAAGACGAGATGTTTGTCATTTTCATAATGTCAGCCTGCTCCTTGACTACCAAACTGCAAAACCTTCTTCATCCATAATACATTCGATTCCAAAGCTGCACCAAGCTCCCAATTTGCGGCACCTTGGGAACCCATTGATTACACAACTACTCCTAATACTAATCTAAATTATAATATACATAGTTTTAGAAATTTCATCATACCAAAACAAGCTATTTTTGCTTCATAATAACTGAAATTTTACTTATTCAATTTTTCAAAACAAAAAATAACTTCCAACAACAAAGAAAATAGATAAACAAATACAACCAAAGGTGCACTTTTTGATTTGGATAGTTGATTGAGTAGGTAAGAAAACAAGCTGAATTAGCAGAATGTGTACCTTTTCCACTCTGGAATTTGATCCCTCATCAGTTTCTTACCAAAATTAACCATCCTGACTTTGAAAATGTCTCTATCATGAAGATGAAAACAAAACTAGAAATTAGAAGGCAATAGGCATACGTACTAGTTTAAAATTAAATGAATTTCACAAGTTTTTTGCTCACGGCAGCCTACTATTTTAAGAAATAGAAAGATCTTGCATACATTGCACCAGGGTTAGAATATAAAAAAAACAATTTTTAGATACAACATTTTCCAGCAACATCAGCAAAAATCATGTCATGCAAGTCGAGTGCTTTGGAGGGATCTTGGAGAACTTGTGAATCGATTGAAGTGAAACAGACGTGAAATGAGACAAAAATGAGCTCAAGAAGCTAAGTTGAAATTAGTTTGGTGCTTATATGAGTGCCTAGATGTGCGTCCTCAGGGCCTCATTCGAATCATTAGAACAGGGGGTTAGGTGCCTAGAGGCCCAGGCACCCGCTTTAGCAATCCAGCCCAAGGGTTGGGTGCCCAAATGACAAAAGAAAGCATAAATGGTGTTTAGGCTTAATCCTCATTATGATAATGAGCAAATGACTTAAAAATATTAATTTCTTGATGAGTTCAATGTAGAATAATAATTGGTTGAGAAACGTCACGGTCATAAATGATAATGTTAACACACCACAAATTTAAACAGAAGTTCTGGATCAAAAAGAGCTAGATCTCAAAGAAGCATACTTCAATTATGACGGAGGAAAAAAATTCCATCTTAGGAGCATGCTAATCAAATATAATTCTTCAAACAATCCTACAATGGCCACTCGTAGTACAGCATTCAAAATTTTCAGGAGAATATAAACATTAATATGAATAGAACACAGAATACAGCCTTTGCACTAGTTGATACTTTAATGATGATACCATTTATGCATTTCCAAGCAAGTCATTTGTGCGTGTAGATCAAACAGTCCCATACACTTCTCATTTGCAAAAGTTTGGCTTTGACAACTTGAGATGCAGCCCAATGCATTGTTTCATTATTCATTTGATGTATATTGCAAGTTAATGTTTGTTGTGTGCAACTACTTTATTATTTGTTGTCATATTTTAATATTTATTTATTAAAATTGGTTGAAAATAATTATTTTCAAATTTGTATTATATTGGTATGTTCAAAATAAATTGGAATATAATATTTTTTGCATAGATGGCTTATTCATCAAAGGTTGATATCAGGAACATATTTGTAACATGATTAAAGTACTTGTAATAGATAACCAAAGTACGCATTAACAAAAGCTAGAGAAAGCTCTTGCAGAGGCTAATCAACAAATTGCCTTGCAAAAATACTAGACAGCCTCCCGACAAGATTATATAAATGTTTCAAACTCCCAAAAATGCATTATACAATTGTGCGATCTTCTTATCACAGTTGTAGGTTATTTGTTGATACATTACTTTGAAGGCTTTGAACAATTACCATTTTTTTTATGTGGGGTAGTACATGCACAGATACATACATATAGTTATGTGAATTTGTTAGCATTCATTAAAACAAATAATCAAATTTTTAAAAATTTTAAGATGAAACTACTTCATTATCAAAGAATTCATCAGCATACCAACAGAGCATTGTGTTGGCGACACATTCACATTTCATTAATAATCAAAATTTGACCTTTTAAAAAATACAATTAGAGCTATTGATAGTAGTTATGTATTAGCAACAATTGGATGTCGTTTCCTTCAATCATCAATTCATATACATAGCCTCAGGCCGAGATGAATCAGCGACAAACATGATGATTCTCTATTGGGCTTTTGAAAAGAATTACAAGTGACAACAAGCAAACGCTAGAGAACTTTTATTAATTTAAAACTGAGAAGAGAATTGCTTTATATATGTTAGAGAAAAAACAGTAGATCCTTACTGCCGGAGTTTGACCGTTAATAATCACCGAAGCAAATACGAAATATATCAGCACAAATAAAGGTAATCACAGCACAAACTATCACAAGCACACAAGTATACGAACACAAATATATATATATATGAAAAACCCATCAATGGAAAAACCACGGAACCACACTACCATAAGAAAATCCACTATCAAAGAAGATGGATATAGAGTTACAAAAAACTTATCAAGCACTGGAGAAAGAGAGGAATCATTGCCTTGAGTTCCTTTTCTTCTCCTCCCAGATTTTCCCTTCTAGTTTTCACTCAAGGGCTCTTCTTTTCTAGCAAACAAGAAGCTCCCGCAAATTATGGCACACGCATGAACCCTAACCTAATAGGTTGGCTTTTATATGGAGCTGCGAACAAACCCCAAAGTGCCCTAAACAGCCTTAGGACACGTCACTCATGTGCTGGAATTTCTACATGCACATGGGCACCTGCCTCACTGCCTATTGGGGCGCCTGGGAGCCAGGCTTGCTGTCTCTAGGGCACTTGAGTGCGTCTAAACGCCAAGCTCTCTATCTCCAGCTACTTCTGGGCGTCCAGGGGCACGCCTGGGCACCTGGCTTGCTATCAGCTCGTCCTCTTGGCTCCCAAGGGCACGCCTAGACGCCTATCTTGCTGTAAGCTGCTGAAGACTGCCCCAAAACCCACTGATACTTCATTTGCACTTCCCTTAATGATCCAATTAGTTTCCACACCATAACAATATAAATGATACAAATATAATTTAAGCAAACTATTTGGTGTCATTTTATGAAAATATAATGCACTTGAAAAATTGTTCAATCATAAGCATGTGCATATTTGAAATACTAACAAGATAATTTTTGACACTTATAATGAAAGATTCCAAGTTCAAGCACGTCTTCTAGTTCCCAATCAAAGGTTGAGAACATTGTTATAGCTCGTGTACTGTTGTGAAACTACATTAGCCAATTATATTAGAACAACATGTAACAAATCGTAAAGAAACATGATCGAGATCTTGGTGAGATCTTGGTGGAATTGCATACGACAATGAAGAACCAAACACATTTGCATTGGCGCAAGAGAGTTCAAGATGCTAGGCCTCTATCAATCCATTGCATCCAATATTTGGAATTCAAAGGTAAGCGCTCGATAATGAAATAGATTTACATCATAATAAGTTTGTATTATTAGTTATTAATATGATTGAATATTTATTAGAATATCAACATGTGATGAACAAGCGACAAACTAGATGAAGTTACATACCTCAAATGCACTTCAAATGCTCAGCCATGGTGAGATTTTATATGGAATTTTTAGATTTTAAGAAAAAAAAATTATAATTAATTAAAAATACAAGTGTTTTATTGTGTCTCATTAATGGTGAATATTCATTCATTTGAAAAAGTTAGTTAAGCTGAAATTGTTTAATTAATCTTCTGAGTAACACTGAGTATTCATTAATGTGAAATTGTTTTTTATTTTAATATGCCAAATAATCACGTTAAATTCTTAGATCCTTGAAAACTTATGATTAAGCAGTTTCAGTATTAAAAAGAACTTCCTAAAGCCTGCATCGAACAGTACAGGAATTAAAATTTTTGAGAATTACTGTATCCGGATTTAAGAATTTAGTTAATCATACATTATTTAAATCCGACCGATTGCCAAACAGCCCCACAAAACATAAATCCAAGAAAATTTTAGGAAAATCCATCGTGCGAGTAAAATATAGATTTTCAGCAATAAATTCGTTCTATCGAGCATATTCAAATAATTGTGGATGCCACTATTGTAAGAAATTCAAGAATAACAAAAAAGCTCATTTCTTAAATATCACACAAATCTCTAAGAATTTTTATAACCACCACGCAACATTAATCATTTTGGCATCCAGCAAAAGACAAAAAAAATGCATTACTCTTCAGTTTACCAGACGCCAAGTGACAGATTCCGGGTTCTATTATTCCTCTCAATCTCTGCCTCCAATACCTCTTCGAAGAACGAACATAACCCTCCGCGAAATGAATCAGAAACACTATTCAGAAAAAAATGAAGAGAACAGGCATCAATAATCTCGAAGAAGACCTCTGGACTTAAGCTGCCCGGATTTCTGAAGCCCTGCGCTCGTGCTTCAAATCTCCCTGCGCCTAATTACAGCGAGTTCGCTATCAGAATTTCTCGTCGCTGACGTCTCGGCCAAAAGATAAGCATTCCAGTATTGGTTACAGCACAATTATCTAAATTTTGTATAAAACTAAGATTTGTGTTATGAATATTTGGTTACTTCAAAAAAAAATATAAATTATTTTCTAAAAAAAAAAATATAAATTTATTTTTATGAAAAGTCAAAAATATTGATATAATTGAATTTATATATTATTTTATTAATATTTATTTATTTATATTAAAATAATAAATATTATTTTAAAATTTATATTAAAATAATATCCAAATTCACAATCCAATTATAATTTCTCTTTTCTTATACGGCATCTCCACGTGGGCTGTATGACCCGCATGTGACTCAAAGATGGATGAAGATAGAGTATTATTATATAGCTCTTAAATATTTTTTAAAATATACTCATAATTAGGATTTACAAAATTAAGTAAAATAAAAAATTTTTATTAAATTCACTTTTATTTATGGTACCCATAAAAAAATATTTTTTAAATCTTAAATTCTAATCATCTATAATTTTTGAGAGATATTTGAGACTAAATAACATTTTTTATGAAAATAATACCATCCTAAATCTTTGTTTTTTCCTTCGTAATGATAAGATTACTGCTGCGAAGCTTTAGATAGATGTGCAGCGAGATTAATTTGAGATTTTTTTATTTTTTTATTATTTTTGGAGGATTCTCTTTTTTTTTATTCAAAAAATTTGAATTTTAATAAAATAAATATATAAAAAGTAGTTAATTTCAGTAAAAAATTAGAATTTGAAATCTTAATCAATAGGAAATTAAAATTTCTGAACTGAAACTTCTCTTAATTCTTTTTATTATAAAATAGTTCCATGAGTGTTTTTTCGTACAAAATTCGTCGTTTAATTTGAAATTGAGCCGTCGTAAATAAAATAATATTGGATAAAGTGAGACTATCTGTATTTAGTTTGAAATAAAACAAATAAAAAATTTTAAGTGTAATTTAATTTTGAGTTAATATATATACGAGCAAAGATTATAGTGAGACAAAATCAAGCATAACTCGAGACTACAGTGCTTGAGCGCGATAAAATGACAAAAGGCGAAAATAGTTTCTCTAGTATTTCATTTAGGTAAAAATTGTCTTATATAGACTTTTACAGTAGGTTGTACAAATAAAAGATACGATGAGAGTAATTACGCCTCCGCAAGCTCAGTGTTGGTGAAGCGATGATCTTGTTGGTGATTCGATGGTGAGCGAAAGCCAGAAGGGGCTTCTTTGTAGTATTTATACCGTTGTAATTAGATTATATCCAAATTTTACTTTACATTCAATATATTGTATACCAAACATCATAAATTTGAAATTTATTAAAAAAAATTTACTTTTCACCTTTACAAAGAGCTATGCAATAAATTCATATTTTTATGGGTATTTTAAATATTTAAAATTGCTTTATTTTCTAATTATAATAAATTATTATTTCCAAATAGTCTGTTCAGCATAAAAAAAAATATGAGAAATTTGATGTTAAATTAACACGATTGTATTGCAATAAGATTATTTTATTGATGTCTTATAATTTTTCAAGAAAAATAATTTTTGTTATAATAAATTATATGATAGTGTGTTGCTTTAAGTAAATTATAAGACTAGTATGGGTAATATTACCTAAAAAACTGTTTTCTTATTAAAGTTTCATTCAAACAATTCGATGTGTTGCTAAACTTCATCGAAATTCATTGATCGAACTTCGTTTGAATGACCCATGGATGAAGTCAGAGAAGAGGGAGCTTTTTGCATGGAGGCGCTTGTGTAGTGCGGAAGATGAGCTCTAGCTCGGTGTCTCTATTGATAGGCGTAATCTCAATTTAAGCGTAACTGGGTCGTTCTATACATACGAAGGAAAAATTGAATTGCAGTGTAAAAATTTTTTACATATTTACATCAAACTAAATGCAATTAAATTTTTTTATGTTTTTCTTCAAACAAATGCAATTAATTTTACTTTACTTTTAACATTATAAGTTAATCATTAAATTTTTATTATTAGGCAAATATATATATATATATATATATATATATATATGCTTATCATTTTAACTTGACAACTACTCATAAAGAGACTTGGTCACTTAGCATCTATATTTAATTTATTTCTTCAATTATGTATTAGATACTAAGGTAACATCTCAATATTGAATTAATCTTTCTACCTAATTATTGAGGTCGTTACATCATATCCTAATAAGTTAAAAGCCATATCATAACCACCTCAATAACCTACCCAACTAATATATCCTATAGTCACCTGTAAATACTTCCAACCACATCAAATTAGAAATGAGACTTTCAGTATTCAAAATTAAATCAACATTGAAAGATTTTAAAGCTAAGTAAATTTTCTTACAAGTAATAGAAGTCAATAGAAAATAATAGTAATTGAATTTGAGCTTCGAGGGCACTGAGAAGGATGAGCTTGAAAGGTAAAGCCTAACAAACCCTTAAAGTGATCAATAAACAAACCTTTAAAGTGATCAATAATTTTAGTTGCAATATTTTGAATATCATCTTACCCAGCAAAGTTTTTAATGATGTCAATGATTCTTTCATTATTATTTAGAAAATTTTTATGATTTCAATAGTCAAAAATATTATTTCGCTCATAAATATATTTTGAAAAGTACGAATAATTAAAATTTAAAATTTTAAAAATATATTTTAATGGGCTCTATAAATAAAATTAAATTTAATAATAATTTTTTATTATATTTAACTCTCTAAATTTTAATCATTCACATATTTTATAACAATCAACAATAATATTAATGGTCAAATTAGGATTTAAATATTAATAAATTAGGCGCACTCTCTCCATCCACACGAACTTTGCTTTAGTATTAGTATAGAGATCCCACGTCATGAAAGCGCAGCATTTCCCCCGCTTTGATTTTTTTAGTCCTGTCCAAATTCCAGGTAAGCTAGAGAAGCAGACAAAGTGATGAATTCTACTAGTATCATCAGTTCATTCTCATTTCTTCTGTGAGGAGAGGGCTAGGGTTTAAGAGCGAGCAAGCGAATCGAAGAAATGGGAAAAAGGCGGCGATGGAGGAGAGCAGAACTTAGCAGCATGGCTTGTTGGCATTAACACTCTAAAAATTCAAACCTTTCAGTCTCCCGCCACTCGGTATAGCGATTTTTTTGTTTTCTTATCGTCACCTGGTATTGATGTGTCATTCCTACCCTTTAAATATGTATTCGCGTATGCTCTTGAGTTATAGGGTTAAGTATTGTCATGGTATATATTTCAAGCTTCGAATTGCTAATGGCGATCTTGGCCTGGAGTTTGAAACAATTTTCTCTGTAAATATATAGGCGATGTTGTGGTGACAATGGATTGATATTCTAGAGCAGGCATCAAAAAGGTCTATGCTTAATATGCTTATATCTTCTAAGATGACTTTCTTATAAACTTATCCTCAAGCAAAGTCACTTCAATAATAATAAGTCACATCATATCAAATCTTTTATGTAAGACATACTTATCTTCCTTAGTATGCCGCAAAGGAGTCACATTCGGACAGTTTCCCATGAACCCCTTCTGATTCAAATGTTCATCTGACTAGAACTATCTCATCGATTGTGGTTAATATCAGCCCAACTTGATACATGATCCTTTTGTTTTTTAAATTTGGTTAATGGTTGATTCACTTTAACAAAATTAGTACAAAATATTAGTTTGAACTGTAAAAATAAAGTGTTATCGTCAAGGAAGTTGAGCTAATACGTTTATTTCAATTTGAAAGAATAGATAAGGATTAAAGAACAAAGCTCAGGGGCGGTGTTGTTGATTGAGCATATTGAAAAGCAACTGTTCATGTAACAAACTCTGCTTTCATTAATTTTATATAAATATTCAAGTTTTTGTTAAACAATGAAAAAACATGTATAATTTTTAGAAGATTAAATCAGCTTATAGTGCAACAACATATCTCATGTTGAGTTTAAGCAATGCTTAATAAAGATAACATATAATATGCAAATTGAAACATTAGCTTTATACGAATTTAGAATATATTTGTTGATATGAGTTTAACTGCATAATCTCAAATTATATTTTCATCAAAGGGCATAATATGGTGACTTCTACAAGATTATAAGTTTTAAAATTTAATTAATAAAGTAAGTGTGACGACCCCAATATTGGAAATCACTGAACTCAATATTGATGCGTCACCACAATACCTAATACTAGATTAGAAGAAAATTAATCCAAATCATTAAGTATTGTGTTTGGCCAAGGATTAGAAGAGGGTCTTAAGTTAAGATGGAAAGGAGAGTTATGAATGATGTTTAGAAGTTTGTAAATAAAGATGCAACAGATGGATTTAAGAATGAAAGTAAAATAGATTTGAACATGCAATTTATGAAAGAAGACATGAGTACATGCAATAGTAATCTAAAATAAAGGAACATACATTTAATTTCCATTCATCCATTCATTTACTCATCCATTTATTTATCACAAGCATTTAAGTATATTCTAAGTTCCAACAAGTATGATAAATTAAAGTAAAAAATTTGTGTATTAATTAAGTCTTTGTTTATCTTCTTATGAATATTGAATGTCATGATGTAATAAACCATAGGGTAGACAATTGTTACACATATACTTCTCTCCCTTTTACTTTTAGAATTGGAAATGAGCAATCCCATAAAAGGGATTGAACTCTATCTAGAATTGGAAGTGAGCAATCCTATAAAAAGGATTGAACTCTATATTAGAATTGGAGTTAAAGTGGATTGATATATAATAGATTAGGTTGTCTTTTCTTTTAAATTATAGCTCCCATTAGAATGGGAGTATTGCATGTACTTCTGTAGGTGTTTCCTTAATCATTTACAAAGAAGACTTTGTAGAATTTTTTAAGAAAATTTAGACTTAGAATATTTGAGAAATATAGACCCATAATTCACATGTTAATTTTCCCATAAATAATTAGTATCTCGTAGCTAGGATTAAATGTATGTAATTCATTTATTTTAGATTACTATTGCATGTACTCATGTCTTCTTTCATAAATTGCGTGTTCAAATCTATTTTACTTTCATTCTTAAATCCATCTGTTGCATCTTTATTTACAAACTTCTAAATACCATTTATAACTCCCCTTCCATCTTAACTTAAGACCCTCTTCTAAATCCTTGGCCAAACACAATACTTAATGATTTGGATTTGTTTTCTTCTAATCTAGTATTAGGTATTATGGTGACGTTTTAATATTGAGTTAAGTGATTTCCAATATTGGGGTCATCACAGTTGGTATCAGAGCTCTAAGTGAACTTAAGTGCGAAAGAAATAAACTTGGATATGAGATTTCAAGACAGATGAAGGAGGAAGTACCTGGTGTTCCCGCTCAGAACTGTTCTTCGGCAGAGGCTTAAGGTACGCAAGCTTTCTTTCCTCCTTCTCACGGCTCGAGCACCTGCACTCGTCGATCGCCTCGGGTAGAAATCGCAAGTTCTACGAAGAAGCTCTCACAAGCACCTCAGACACTCAGCAACTCAAGAAAACTTCAACAAATGCCAAAATCCTTTAGGAAGGGAATGGAAGGGGATAATAGCCGCGAGAAGGCCAGCTGGAGGACCGGACTGTCCTTCCCTGGCGAGCTGCGATCGTGCCTGAGGGGGCGTACAAGGAGCGAGATCTGGCTGTTCGTTAGATCGGTCGATCGAACTGCCAAATCTGATATTTAAGGTCTGGTTAAAGCTAGACCGTCGGATCAGATCAAAAAGAAGAGCGACGGCCAGGATGATGCCGCACGCCCGATCCGTGCAATGCCCGCCACATAGGATCTTCTCCACAACTAAAAAAAAATAAAAATGCCGTTGGATAACTTTAAATTTTAATTATGTTGTTTAACAATCTTTTTAAAAGCTTAATTAATTTATCTTAATATGAGGCTGTTCCAGTAAGCTATTAGATGAGCATCGTAAAATTAACTCCTCTGCTGTAATGAGTAAACTTCCACCCACAATACAAAGTGATCATAAATCTATAAATTAACAAGCCATAATTAATAAATTTGAAGTTTATTGTGGAAACCGAACGCCATTTAAGGCATGTATGTAGATAAAACACTTAACAGAGAGGCTCGCAGTGGTATTGATGCGCAATTGAGAATGAAGATATGGCCGAACTTGATTTGATTTTTTATTTTTATTTTTTGGAGTGAAACTATTTAGGTAATTATTCTATTTAATTTTTTGTTTGCGCTTAATTCACAATGCTTATAAAATATAGCAGTAACAATACCATAAACACGGGCTCAACATATCTAAAATGAGCTATAATTCTATTCTGCGCTTGCTAATTTTATTTAAATATTCTTAAAATTAATGTATTTTAATATATTTTATGTTTAGAATATTTATTAATGAATTAAGGTAGTCTGAACCTAGATCCGACAATAAAAGGGTTGCTTTGATAGATCAAAAATATATTCCATATAACACTGTAAACAAATCAAAATTTAACTGGGTCAGGTCATTATCCATTTACAAACCTACATTCTAAAACTTTTTGGTCTAGTAGATTTTTATCTATTATAAATCTATTACATCTCAAAGAAATTTATGCTTTTGTTTATGAATTGGTGGCTTGTGATTTTTTTCTGCAGCTGAAACAATTATTTCATTCGTAGATATAAAAATTAATTCGTTTATTTGTTTTGTTATCACATTGTTGCTAACGTAGGCAGTTAATGCTAGTTTTTCATCTTTAACGTCCCATTGATTATCATTCGTCAGGCCCTCATGAGGTTCGAATCCGGATGAAGGCTGTTGGAATTTGTGGCAGTGATGTCCATTACCTGAAGGTTGAATTTCTTCGTGTACTGAATGAAGGCATTTTCTATTGCAATTTATTCTCGTGGCTTTGACATGTGGCTGTGAATCTAATAAATTCTTTTATTACATATTTTACCATTAAACCCTAGACGATGAGGTGTGCTCATTTTATTGTCAAAGAGCCCATGGTGATTGGACATGAGTGTGCTGGAATTATTGAAGAGGTAGGGAGCGAAGTGAAGTCTCTTGTTGCTGGTGACCGTGTAGCATTGGAACCTGGGATTAGTTGTGGACGCTGCAAGCATTGTAAGGGTGGGCGCTACAACTTATGTGTTGACATGAAGTTCTTTGCTACCCCGCCTGTTCATGGGTCTCTTGCTAATCAGGTAATTCTTTGCATGTGTTCTTAAATTCTGTTATCCGTTATTCTATTCTTCTATTTGATAATTAACAAAAGCTTTTTTTTGTATTGATGAACCTATAGTTACTTTAATGAAGCTTTGACCTGCATATACCGTTGAAAGACATTGTGGAATATGTAAGAACTAATGGAAAGTTGAAGGAAATTTTTTTGCTATGGGAACATTGAACTTTGTTATTTAACTTGCTATCAAATGGAAATATTTATTTTGTCAGAGTTGAAGCATTTTGATATGCATGGGCTTTATCATTGAAAATAATTTTTGCCCCATCTTTCAATATTTTCAAGGCAGCGCTTTTCCTTATTTACTGAAAAAACTTAACTAAATAGCTGGTGTTACAATCAATTTGTAAGTTTTTACTGATTGTTTTGAACTTTAGCAGCCTAAATCAATATTTGGAGGCCTGCCTTAATTGTCATAATATATTATTTTAGTTAGGAGATAGAAATGCTTTAAACACACTTCTGGAGATGTGACTGGCATGATAATGCGGATATTATTACGGTCTTGAATGAATTTGATACCACTTGAATTTTTAGATTCTCAATGAAAGATAGATCACTTTCACACCAACACTGGATATTTTTGCCTATAGGGTTATAATGTTAAAAAATAAAATTATTATTCTTTAATGAAAAGTTAAGCATAAATAAACTCTAATCAAGACCTTTCTAACTAATTTATTAATATGATGGGAATAGCCCGTTTGGACCTGCCATGACGTGATGAGCATGCTCCAAGACATAATCTGACACGGCATGGCTTTGTTGGCATAATAGCCTGTGAAAATGTCTTATATGAGATTCTATTGGTCATGCTGCTACATTTCATGGCGACCCAATACTTTTTAGAGATGATGCACAATATATAAAACTGTGATCCTTCTATGTAGATTAGACTTAAGCATTGCACCAGGTCGGGCTAGTTAGGGCTAAACATTTTTTTTGAATGCATGTGACCCTTCAAGCAAGCTATATATTATCTTGGGCCAAATATGTATTTCGGTTGGACCTACTTAGGACAAAGTAAAGTTTAATATATTAAAATTTATATTATATAAATATATTATTTTGTAAGAAAATTTAATATTTTTAACCAAAATATATTTTTAAGTATATAACATGTATGTAAACACCTACTTTAATTTTATTTTTTAAATAAAAAATTGCACTCACTATTAATAGAAAAATAAAATATGAATTATCTTTTAAAATAAATTTTTTGTATTCTAAAATTAGGTTGTTATTTGCATATGACATTTTATTAATTGATAAAATTAGGAAAGGAGTTAAACTAAAATTTGAGCTATGGAGGACTACTTTAGAATCAAAAGATTTTTGTATTAGTAGATCTAAAATGGAATATATCGAGTGTAAGTTAAATTGTATCAGAGGCCCTAATCTTAAAGACAACTATTGAAGACCATGTGATCAAGAAGAATGAGCGGTTTAAGTACCTTGGTTCAATTATTCAAAATAATGGCGAAATAGAGAGCGATCTATTTTAAAATGTGGTGACCAAATTTAGGCCGGTAACAACCAATCTAACATAGGTGCATGATCATATTGACAATTAAGTAAAATAGTATTCAAACGACATCCAGAGCCATACAAAAATTAAAAATATCATTAATTCAATTTAACATCACATTATCCAGAATATTACATAATTGACATCATATAAAAATTAATGTTTGTCTCTTGAAAAAAAAGTAAAAGCTAAAGTTTTATTCATCTAATCTGCCCCATGATTTCTTTTAACATCTTTAAGCTATCTTAAGCTCTTAGTACAAAGGGTATTAAATAATATACTTTTAAGAAAAAGCAGAAAATAAAATTAATATGATAATAATTGCAGAAAAATATAGTTTAATGCTAATAAAAGATAATCATAACTCCTGCAAATAAACATTTTTTTTATCATAATTATGTCACATGCCAAATTTCAAACGATGATAGCATAAAAGTTCATGTTTATTTTTATGTCTTAATATCATGAAGAGACATTAATAGTTCTAATGGGTAAAACCAGAATCTTGAGGTTGGGTTCAATAAAAGCATATCCTTCACCAGGGCCCCTCAAAGGCTCCAGGTGACATCCTTATAACTCCCTAGGACTAGCTTCGTCCATAACCTACTCAACCACCGTTTCAGAACCCTTTGCAATATTCACAAGTTACATAAACATCATTTTCTTTTACATCATTAGTAGTAAAAATAATATATTTAATATCAACACGAAACAGGCTCAAAGCGATTCTTAAGCAGCAATAAAGACAAATAAGAGTATAAAAGTAATATCCAGTGTATCTTTGTATAGACTTTAATAAAATGAATCACTCATAATTTTGATGTGGTATTGAGAGATTTGATTTGTCTGCAAAAGTTATGCTTTGTAGTTTTTATCAGCCTTTGAAGAATATCCATCTTTATTATTTAAAGCTATATTCTCCTTTCTAAGTTTGATCTTGCTTAGTGGTTAATTAATAAATTTATGTGTTGTTACTAGGATGATTATATTTCATTATTAAAGTACTTAGCCTGATTAAATATAAACATAAAGATCCACTGCATTTTATCACTATTAGTTCTACAATATTTTGATATATGATTCTGGGCATTAAATTCAAAAATCAATCTTTATTAGTTAAAGTATAATACACAAACTATGGATCTCTCTCTTTTATCATTACTAAATACTTTACAATTGTTAAATAAAGTTCAATTTTATTAAGCAAAGTAGAGTTCTAACATAAGATATATAAAGAACACTATCCAAACAGAATTAAATAATGAAACTCTATCAATTTGGGCCAATCCGTTTTAGTCTTGTATAATAGGTTTAAATCTTTATTCCTTTCAAGCATACTCTTAATCTTAGTTGTTCTCAAATTTGCTCAGCCTTGTGTTAGATAATAACAAAAATTGAATTTATCTTATTACCGTATGAAAGTAAATGTGTAGAACATCATTAGTATTTTATTAGATTAATTGAGTAATTTTAGCAATTTTAATTTAATAAGTCTCCATGGGTTTGAGTAATAGCCTACACAAATTATCAGCAAGATATTTAAATAAATTATAATTAGAACAATGATTCTTGCACGGATCGATCGGGCTATAGATAGACCAATTAATATACTAAAGCTGTAGGTATATCACATAAATTCATTGTAATAAATTTCGTTCATAGGATAAGCTAGATTTCTTTTAATCCAGTTTCAATCTAATTTTGCTCTTAATGGAAGTAAAAGATCATTCAAACCTTTTAACATAAAGGTTCAGATTAACTTATTAAGAATTTTCAGATGAGCCTAATACATTATATTGTTGACTAATATGATTGCTCCATTATAACCATGATTTACATAATATGAAGGTAAATTTGTAAAGGAAGATCATATCTTAGAGGTTTGGGGACTTCGAAGCCATGGGCAGATAGAGACCGAGCGGAAAAGAGGAAAATTGTGCGGGAGAGAAGCAGATGTTAAGCGCTAAGGATGTCGAGTGCAAAAGGAGCTCGTGCGGAAGTGTAATGACCCAATGTCATTACTTTGCAAATTAGGTCAAAATTTCGGCACTAACATCAGAATTCCGAAAAACTTCAAATTAGGGCAAACAAAAATACTTTTAGGTGAGAATAAATTTTAGATCAAAGTGCTCTAGTTTGGGAGAAATCCAGATAATGAAAACTCCCGCTTTATTTTTTTGAGCTTTTTAAATTCAATGAATCAAGAACATCAAAATACATGTCTGAATTTATCGATTTTCGTGCTATTATGTTAAGATTATTTAAGGGTTGCTTGAGAAGTTTCATAAATTTCAGAGCACCGGTTTGATTAATTTTCGAAGTTTAAAATTTCAGAAATTAATTAAAAATAAATTACTGCTTTGAATCAAAAATTTTTGGCACGAGGGTGTTCGTTCATCATAACACACCTCGGTGTCAAGTTTTGTTATTTTTGGATGCCAAACGGCGAAAAAATGAGAAAAATTAACTTTAAGTAGTTATTTAGAAAATTTTTAAGGAATTTTCTCTCCGCCACCCAATTCCTGATCTGTCAAGGAGACGGAAGGTTCCGCTAGGAGGGCCCCACCTGGAAGACTCTTCCTCTCCCCCCCCTTTTCTTTCTCTACTTAAACCTCCTCCCTTCCTTCTTCCCCACAAACTCCCTCACCTTTCCCACAATAGCAGCAGCCCCTCCCCCTTCCCCACAAGCCAGCTCTCCTCCTCAGCCGCCTCACCCTGCTGCCAACCCCCTCACCCTGCTGTCAGCCTTCTCTCCTTGCTGCCAGCCCCCTCACCTTGCTGCCAGCCCTCTCTCCTTGCTGCCAGCCCCCTCACCTTGCTGCTAACCCCTCACCTTGCTACCAGCCCCCTCACCCTGCTGCCAGTCCCATCACCCTGCTACCAGCCCCTCTCCCAGCCAACCACCAGCCCCGGCAGCCACCCCATTTGGACCCTCCAAACCAGCCAGCTCCCTCTCTGGCCTCCCTACTTCAGCAACCCCTCTGGTTCCTTCAACTACGTTCGATCTCCCTCCATTTTTTGGCAACTCTAACCAAGGTGGGAGGAGAAGGAAAAGAGGAGGAAATTGAGAAGAAGAAAAAAGGGAAGAAACAAGGAGGAGAAAGAGAGAGAGGAGGAAGAGACAAGAGGAGCAGACAAAATCGCAGGAAGAGAAGGAGAAGAGACAAAGAGGAGAAAGAAAAAGGAGGGGCAGGCAAGCACGGGGCAGGCGAAGAGATTAGGAGAGGACTACAATTTAATTCAGTCACATTGTCTTTTATTTAAATATATTATATTATCATTAAATGAAGATAATAATAAAGCTAACCTAATGTAAAAATAAAAAAAAAAATAGAATAGGAAAGAAGATAATAATTACTCCTAAGAATATTGGCTAAAAGCTAATTTAAAATATCCAAATCTAAATGCAAATCTAAAAATTGAACTGTCAAATTTTGGATCTTAAAGAATAAAGGTACTCAGTATATGACATGTATTATTTTTTTTCTGCATTTTATTGCTGCTTAGCTTCGCTTTGAGCCAAATTCGTATTAAAGCTTGGTTGGTTGTTCGGAACCAACGTAACATTCGTGGTTAGCTACTGGAAAAATGACATCAGTAGCATTTGTGGTTGTTACTGGAAAATGACATCGGTAATATTCGTGGGTTGTAAAAATGACATCAGCAATATTCGTGGGTTACTGGAAAAATGACATCAGTAACATTTGTAGTAGGTTATCGAAAAAATGATATCAGTAACCTACATTTTGTGATAATACTTGTTGCAGGAAATTTTTATTCATTTTGCGCTATTGCCTTACTTTTTCTGCATGTTTATTGCACCCTTATTTCCGATGATCGCATCTCTGATTTTATAAAAAAAGGTAATATTATCTTGTTTGCTGCGGTACTTAGAGTATTCTCTAATTATTGGAAATTTCAATCCCGTTGTTGTTTTCTGAACAATATCAGGTCAGGTACTTTTGGGGGAGCTTGAAGAAAAACTTTAAAACTTAAATTATCAAGTTGCCAATGGATTTACGACATTGCTCTACTCTTTTATTTTTTTCTTTCCTTTTGTTTCAGTTCATCTTTTATGAACTTTGTAAAGAGGAAAGTTGGAAATTTTTGTAATATGAAATATTAAATGAATGAGAAATATCTTTTGGCTTTTATATATGTATTTTTTTTCTTTTAAATTGCTCAATATAATCATGCGGTATGTGAACACTGAATGCCGGGACAGTTTCCGCTGAGCCGGCATCGGGCTATCACAGGAAGAGAGTAGACGCCTGTCGCCGGAGTGTTCAGGAAACCTTGAGGTCAAGTGAAGACGGAGAAGGTCGTGCGAGAAAGAGGAAGCATATGTTGATTGACTCGTGCAGCCAACGGATGGAAGGGTAGCTGAGACAACGTGGTTGGGCGCGGCGTCTCATGTAGCCAGCAGATGGAAGGATAATCGAGACGATGTGGTCGAGCGCTGCATCTCGTACGACACCACAGGCAAAGTGAGTGAGGGGGAGGGGCTTTGACCTCATGGGTTCTGCGGGGGGTTAAATAGGATGTGCGTACGTAACGCACGTCCGCTTCTTGTGCATGAGACCCGTATTGACACAGGAAATCGTCGATAGAGCTCGTGGGTTACGAGAACGAGTCTAGGGATTCTCATTATGGAAACTTTAATGAATGAGGCAAAATAATATGAAACCTTTAATTAATTACATTAATAGTAATCATAAAGAAAAATGAAACTTCCACTTCAGAGATATTGGGGTAGAATGAAATCCCAAAACTGCCTTAACAATAATTTAATTAATCTTTTATAGCACGAACCGGTACACCAAGCGAGAATTTGACGAAAACAGATTTTAGCAGAAATTTTTTTAACTGCAAATAGAAATCCGCGGGTAATCAACAGAAATTACACATAGCGGGGAAAATAAGGTCTTTCTTAAAAATGACCTAGGGTCATTACAAAAAGAATCCAAGGCGGTTTGATGAAATGGCAGAGTGCTTCAGGAGTATTTTGTGATCCAAAATTTCACTTAAAATTAAAGGAAAATTTTATAGAGTAGCTATACAACCAGTTATGTTATATAGGCTGAATATTTGCCAATGCAAAAATCATTGATAAAATAAGTGTTACAAAAATTATGATGCTTATGTGGATGTGTGGGTATACTCTTAAGGATAGAATTATAAATGAGTTTATTCGTAGTAAGGTTGAGTGGCTTCAATAGTGGAGGAGATTAGAGAATGTCGCCTTAGATGGTTTTGGCATATTAAGTGTAGACTTGCAGTGTCCCTGTTAGAAAAATGAGTTTATGAATTTCTATCATATTAAAAGAGGTAGACTAAGACCCAAAAAGGCTTGGTAAGTAACTATTAGGAATGATCTTCTTTATTTGGAACTTAGGGAGGGACTTTTGTTTGATTATGCATAATGAAGATAAAGGATTCATGTAGACAGGATTGAGGCTTGGTGTTGTTAAGTGCGAGCACATGCAGCTCACAATTGTCCTAAAGATAGGGTTGACTGAATCATGTAATTTTTTTATTTTTGGAAATAGATATGCCCCAAGCTTAGGCATATTGTGGGTTGAGTTGATTGAATTGAAAGGGTACTCAAACATGTGGCCAAGTTAGTTAAAATTTGTTCATTTGCATTGGAGGGATAGAAGATTCCTTGTTGTGATTTTTCTATTGTAGAGATTGTGCTTCCAATGGATTCAAGCATAGAGACCTAATAAAGGGCATTTGGTGCTCTTATGCCAATTGGTAAAGGAGCTACAACAATTCTTGTTGGGGCTTGCCAAGGCTAAATGTAAATGTTAGTGGAATATGGGTAAAATTAATAAGCATATACTTGCATATGTGGAGAAGAGGGCTTGTTGATCTAGAATTGCTCAAGAGATGGGGGAGAGAGTGGGATTGAGTGTGAGATTAATAGAGATCTAGAGAAAGAAAACTTAAACAAGATGAAAAGTTGGAAGTATTGATAGAGAGAGGGAATCTTTAACAAAGATGATAATAGGGAAGGGGAGGAGAGAGACAATGGGGGAGAGACAGAGAGAGACTTGGGCATAGAGGAGAGACTAAGAGAGCGATGAAAGGGACGAGATTATGGGGGAGGAGACATTGACTGCTTTCCATTAGGTTATTAAAGTTAAGACAATAGTGAGGGAGGGTGAAAGATAGAGATGGAGAGGTGGGAGCCTTGTAATAAGAGGATGTTGTCCTTAGAGCGAAGGGGAGGTTGAGCAAGAAAGAGAAACACTAAAGTTAAATAACTTTTTTCAGTTACAACTTTTGTAAATGTATCATTCCCTTAAACATTTCATCATTTAAATACAAACACCCACTTGGTGGGAAAATGAATAAAGAAAACTAATTTTAATTATTTATTTCATGGAAGACTTGACTTGATTGTTTCATTATTGCAATTAAAAATTGCTAAAGCATTCTTTGCAATTTAAAATATAGTTAAAATTTGAATTTTGGCAAAACATTTTCACATTTGAACATCAGCTAGCTTATATTATTATTATTATATTATTTTATTATAATAGCTGAACTCTTAAGAACTGAGGTATTATCCATTTTTGCTTTACAAGCCTCATGATTTTATCCTCATATAATAACTTTTTAGTATGTCACCCATTCTGGTAGTGCTCCCACTTGACCAAGCTTAATTTTGGAGTTTTTATCAAGAACTTCCCCGTTATCCGAAAAGATGCCTAATACTACTCAAAGGATTTCTCTTAAGGGGGTCTTACAATTTCCCATTTAAAGTAATTGACGTTCTCGTTAGTATCCACACACAGATCCAAAAATTATCCATTAGGTAGATAGGACTAGAGGTGGTTCCTACATGCTCAAGAAATACCCCCACCCATTTAGCACCTTAACCTATCATTGGTTCAAGAGGTCGCTCTCATGGAGTGCTATTTTGATTTGTATGCACTTAGCTTCTATCTGACACCCAATGGTCTGTTCTGATACAATTTGTAAAAGTTCAAACTCTTATGAATCAAGGTATTGTCCGCTTTGTCCAAATAAGCCTCGTAATTTTGTCCTCATAAGTTAATTTTCGAGTAGGTATAGTAAGACCCTCTTAAGTAGAGTATTAAGCAGAACTTTGAAATATTGAGATACTTTTTCAGATAACGATGGAGTTTCTGATAAAAACTTCAAAGTTAAGCGTGCTTAGGTGGGAGCACTTTTAGGATGGGTGACCTGTTGAGAAATTATTATATGATGATGAATCGTGAGGCCTATAAGGACAAAGTGGATGATACATTGGTGCTTAAGAGTTCAGGCTTCTATAACTGGTATCAGAATTACCATAGGGTGTTAGATAGGGGCTAAATGCCATTCAGGGCAAAGTACATCTCCATTTGAGCGCCCTCTTGAACCCATGATGGTTTAGATGCTACATGATTGGGGGTACTTCTTGAGCCAGTAGGAGCTATCTCTAGGCCTATTTACCCAATGTATGGTTCGTGGATCTGTGTGTGGATATTGACAAGGATGTTAATTACTTAAGTTAGGGAGACTGATATATGATTCTCTCCTCAATCTTCTCTCTCCTAATTTTACTCTCCCCCAAGGTGATTTTCAAATCCCTCTTGGGGCGCCGCTCGGGCTCTTCCAGAGGGGCACCCCACCGGCCAAAAAGGGGCGGCTCTTCCTCTTCCCCCTTGGCCCGAGCGGAGGTCGTGACTCCCCCCTCTTCTCTTGGGGCCAGGAGGTGGACCCTCTTCTCCGGATCGGCTAATCAAGGGAAGCCGAAGTGCAAGATCCTCTCTTCAATTTTCAAGGTGCGGTGCCCTGCAGTTTTCCACGAAATAATGTCCGGGACGAAGCAGCAAGCGAAGTCAAACATGCTAGGATCCATGGTTCTTGAACTTCAGGTTTGTACCTCGGTGGTGGACCACTTCTTGTTTTGTCCCGAGCGGTGGCCAAGATTTTCTTCTCCTCTTGGTTCCTTGGGGTTGGTGGGAAGGTTTCTTGAAAGGACGTTGGCTTCTTAGATTTCTTGATTTCTTGGGTTTTGATGTTTTGATGTTTTTCATAGATGAGATCGGGAAGGCATCATGCATCTTGCTTGGTTTCTTGAATTCTTGCATCGTTTTTGCCTTCTTCTTGATTTCTCTTCCTTCATTCTCCTTTCTTTTTTTATGTTTCTTTATCGGACCCTCGGGTCTTGCTTCAACAACCCCATCGATTCATACGATGGGGATACTATTCATGGTCTTGTCTCCAGCACTTCTCTTCCTATCTACTAAGGTGGATGATTGTGGAATCTGCGATTTTTTCGGCCCTTCATCGATAATAGAGGAAGTAGATCTCTTAATTGAATCTGCAAATCCTTTTGTTTTATTGGAGTTTCAGCCTTCTTGCGATGGAAGAAGTAAAGTCACTTGAAGGGCCCCCCTAATGGATTGATGTCGGGTGGCGTTTCGGCTGGCCGAAGCCATGGATGGATCTCGCAAACTCCTGTGCTCTCAATGGTTTGGTTCGGACAGCGGGAATCAGGATAAGCAGTTTTCGGGCAGTTTTCGAGGCATCGCTGACGTGGCAGGCTGTTTTTAATTTTTCAAATTCGACCCGGGTTTATGGTTTATTTTGGCGGCTACTACTTGAACCGACTGCCTAGGGTTCCTCATCTATTGAGTGGGCCTTCTTAGGACCACCAAGCAGCCCACTAAAGGCCATTTTGCTTGGCCCAGAGATGGGCGCCCTCCAACCCCCTGGGTTGGCTCCTTGCCTTTTTGGGCGAGTTTGAGTACCCTATAGGTTCGTGATTCATTTCTAATCGGTCCAATGTTGGACTGGTTCTTTCAAATTATGGTAACTCCTTAATTGGTTGGGTTAGCTTTTAGGTTGTGGGCTTTGGCCTACCGCGCGTCCTCTTAGTTAGGCAAACTGGCGTGGCTCATAGATGGGCACCTTTTGGGCTTTGGCCCAATCCTCCCTTTAGCCCACCATGACATGGAGTTAACATTATTCAATCCTTAAATGACCATTATTAATTAGATTTTCTTCTTTTTAATTTCTCATATTTTGGATTATCCAAAATTGGATCTTATTCCAAATTAAGAATTTCCAAAATTAGATTTTCCAAATTGAATTTTCCTTTGATTGATATTTCCACTATAGGATTTTTCAAATTTGGATTGTCAAATTGAAGATTTTCCAAAATAAGAATTGCTAAATTTGAATTTTCTAAATGGAGATTGATTATGAAAGGAAATCTCTTTTTGCCTTTGGTCTTTATTAGTATCTTTCCTCCCTTCTTTTCTTCAAGTTGGGTTTTGAGTTGGACTTTTTTTTTTTTTCTATATTTTTAGAGTATGTGAGTTGGTAATAAAGCTCTCCAGGTCAAGTTGTCTGATTACTTTGTTATCAATGAGAAATGCAAATTTGAAAAAAAAAGTTGGGGAGACTGTAAGACTACTTTATGTAGTATTAAACGGAACTCTTAAAATCGATGCGTCTTTTTAGATAATGGAGTTCCCGATAAGAACTCCTCAAAGTTAAGCGTGCTCAGGTGGGAGCACTCTCTGGATGTGTGACATACCTTGGAAGTTATCTTATGAGGATAAACTGTGGACTTATTTGGCCAAATGGACAATACCCTTGGTGCTTAAGAGTTGGGTTATTACAGTTTATATAAGAGTAAAAGTATAGATGGGTGGAAGACAGAGTATTTTTCTTATTACAATCATAAAGGTGATGTTCAGGACTGTAACAAATTATAGGAAAATTAAGTTAGCGTGTACGTTGAAGTCTTTAGAGATAGTATTTGAATACTTGCTCATGAATGTATAGTTGTATTTTAACAAAATCAATTTGATTTTATACATGTAGATCAACCATGGAAGTCATTCATATCGCGGAGAGATTTAATAGAGAAATTTAGAGAAAAAAATATATTTATTTAAATTTTTTTTTGATCTTGAAGATACTTATAATAAAGTATCAAGAAAGCCCTTTGAAGAGAGAAGATATTTGTATAACATATATTGATTTTATTAGAGATATGTATAATGGAACTATAACATGCGTTCTATTGCAAGGTGGCTTGTCCAATGATTTTCTATTACCATTGGATTACATTGAGGTCTTGCTCTCAATCGATATCATTTTGCTTAAATATGTATGTTCTTACAATGCATATTCAAGAAAAGGTTTCCTTGTTGCATGATATTTATATATGAAATTCTATAAATTAGTAAGGCTAGGGATGGAGTTATAGCAAAATTCAAGTTATGAAAGATTATTTAGAATCTAAAGGTTTTCATCTTAGTAGATTTAAAATAAAATATTTGGAGTGTAAACTTATTTGTAATAGTAGTTCTAATCTCAAGGACAACTTTTTGAGAACCATGTGATCATGAAGGGCAAGAGGTTCAAATACCTAGTTCAATTATTTAAAATAATGGTAAAATGGAGAATAATGTGAATAATAGGATTCAAGCTAGTTGGATAAAATGGAGGAAGGCTTTTGAAGTGACGTGTGATCTAAAAATCCCACTCAAAATTAAGAAAAATTTTATGAAGTTGCTATATGACCTACTATGTTATATTTGCTGATTGTCAGCTAACAAAGAGGAGCCTTACTGTTAAAAAAGTGTTATAATGATGAAGATGCTAAGGTGGATGAGTGGGTATACTTGCAAGGATAAAATGAGAAATTGGTTCATCCCTAGCAAGGTTGGAGTGGCTCTAGTAGTGGATAGGATTAGAGAAGGTCGTCTTAGATGGTGCAAGCATATTATGCATAAACCGTTCAATGCCTCCACCAGAAAAATTGAGTGTATGAATTTTTCTCGGTCTAAAAGAGGATGAGGAAGACCTAAAAGGATATGGGAAGAAATCATTAGAAAGAATTTTCTTTATTTGATCTTAGGGAGATACTTCTATTTGATTGTGCACAATGGAAATAAAGAATTCATGTAGCCTCACCTAGTGGGATTAAAACTTGGTTCTGTTGTTATTGTTGTTGTGTTATTTTTTGTATTTTATTAAGATATTTAATTTGACAATATACTGTTTTGGAACACTGCATCTTATAATTTCTAAAGGTTTAAATTTAGGCTTTTTTTAAAAAAAAGGGTCTCTGCAAGAAAATTTAATATGTTTGAAGTTTATAATTTTCTTCCTGAACTTTAAAAAAGTACTTCAAAAATTTACTTTGAATGTTCTATCTACAGGTGGTGCATCCTGCTGATCTGTGTTTTAAGCTTCCTGACAATGTGAGCTTGGAAGAAGGAGCTATGTGTGAGCCCCTTAGTGTTGGGGTACATGCTTGCAAGAGAGCTAATGTTGGTCCAGAGACTAATGTGCTCATTGTGGGGGCTGGACCAATAGGATTAGTTTCAATGCTTGCAGCCCGTGCTTTTGGAGCCCCAAGGATTATTATAGTCGATGTGGATGATTACCGTCTCTCAGTTGCAAAATCTCTCAACGCTGATGACTTTGTGAAAGTTTCTACAAATCTTCAGGTTCAAATTGTTTTCTTAATTTGTTTGACTATGGTCTTGTTTCTTTTCATCGTTTTCTTTATGAAAGGTTTGGAAGCATTTAGTCCAACCTAAAACATTGATGCTATTTCTTCATGCACAACTTTGAACAGAGCTTTATCTTTTGATTGTGCATTTTAATACTTATAATCTATTAGATCTAATTTTACGAGCAACTAACATTAATTCAAAATAGCCAAAACCTTGTAATATAACATCCACTAGAGTTAGCATCCTTTTACTTCTTCACTTACCATATTTGCTTAATTATGCTTCAAGTTGGCTGTATTATAAACAGTGTTACATTTTTTTTGGAAATTTGCGTGCCTTAAATCAATAGAAACAAATTTTGAAATTAATTATGGTCAAAATTTAAAACATGGTGCTTACTAATATTCTGAGATTTGTTGCTTACAGAGACAAACTTGAATTGTAATGCTGAACCACGATTGATTTCAAATTATGATGGATAATTTCATTTACAAGCTTGTTAAGACGTTGAAAGGGAATCTAAAAGTGCTTCATGTATTAGTAACCAAGAAGATTTACTGGAATGAAGAGATTAAAATTTGTAAGAAATGCTTTTAGAAAAAAATATCGAACTTGTTTTGGGAAAAATATTTTGAAATTACAAGAATTGATAAGTTGTTGTATGAAAGACGGGTTACGAATTCATAAATATTTTAATTCTTTCCTAGTAGAATACTATTTCAAATGCATCTCTAGGAAGTGGAAATAATATGTCGGTTCTATTTCTATTTTACTAGTCTATAGGGATTTTAGAAGTGGAGTCTTTTTTGATGTTGGTATATTTCATTTCTAATTTAGCCATCACTTCTGCAAGTATAGTAATCCCAAGGTTTGTTCATTTTACTACAGCAGGATTTCAGGCTAATAGAATTGGTTTATCCATTATTATGCGGATGTTAATGCAGGATTGGATTATGGAAAAATAAAAGTTTTTTCCCAAGTGTGAAATTTTGTGATGCTTTTTTTATGTAGTTGAGAACTGGGAAGTTGATTCTTTGGTTACGCATTGATTAATAAAGTTCTAGCAGCCATCCATCAATTCCGTTAGAACTAATGAAAAGATGATATAAATTATTCAATTCTTTGTTTGCAACTTTTTTTATTAATTTAGTTAATTGAATTTTTATGAGTTGCAAACTTCCAAGAAGACTATAGCATAAAAAGAAAATAGTATTATTTATGAAAATTTAACCAAAAGAGCATACTAGTTATTTTAAATTGATCAATTTCACACCAAATTATTTATAACCCATTGTAATGCTAATTATTGAATTTCTTCCAATTTTACTCCAAATTAGGATTAAATTGAATAATTTGTGATTACATTGCGATCAAATTTAATTGTCAGGAGACTAATTTGGCATGTTAAATAGTTTAAAATAAAATTGGTTAGACTGAAATAGTTGAGGGGCTATTTTGAATTTTTTTTTCTTATATGTATTAATTAAGGGCACAAATAAAATATAATATATTAAATTTATTTATAGAATATAGTGGAATCTAATATATAATTTTTATTCTTAATTTGTCTTGCAGATTAGTAAATTTCATGTTTGAAAAATATAAATTTTTCTTGAATTATTTCCAAATTTCAAGTAATTTTAGTAATCTTCATATTAATATAAGCAACAACAACACCACCACCAAACCTTAATCCCACTTGGTGGGGTTGACTACATGAATCCTTTGTTTCCAATGTGCACAATCAAATAGAAGCCCTCTTAAGTTCTAGAGCAGATCCTTTCTAATAATTTATTCCTTGTCTTTTTTGGTCTTCCTTTTTTAATATTTGAAAAAATTCATAAATTCAATGTTCATAACAGATGCATACACTTAATATGCTCGAACCATCTAAGACAACATTCTCTAATCTTATTCACTTTTGGAGCCACTCTAACCTTGCTATGGATAAACTCATTTCTCATTGTCCTGGTGAGTATACCCACTCATCTCCCTAGGCATCTTCATCCCTGTAGCACTTATTTTATTGGCAAGTTTCTTTTTTAATACTCAATATTCAGCCTCATATAACATAGCTGGTCGTACAATTGCTCTATAAAGTTTTCCTTTAATTTTGAATGGGATTTTTTGATTGCACAACACTCTAAAAGCACTCCTCTTTCTAATCCAGCAAGCTTGGATCCTGTTAATCACATTTCTCCCTATTTCACCATTATTTTGAATAATTTGATGATTGTATTTGAACCTCTCCCTTTTCTTGAGGTCCTTAATAGTTATGTCCTCGAGATTAGGGCTTCTAATAATATAATTGAACTTATACTCCATATATTCTATTTTAGATTTATTAAGATAAAAATTTTTAGATTCTAAAGTAGTCATCAATAACTCAAGTTTTGCTTTAACTCCATTCCTAGCCTATCAATTTATAAAATGCTATATGCAAATAACATGCTCCAAATAGCCTTCTCTTGGATGTGCTCAATAAGAACATCCATAATTTAAACAAGAGGATATGAGCTGAGAGCTGAGCCATGATAGTAACATAAAAATCATTAGAAAAGCTGCTTTGCAATAAAAATATATTACATATCCCTAACAACATCAATATATGCAAACCAACATCTTTTTCTCTCCATAGCTCCCCAAAGAACTTCTCTCTTGGTACTATATCTTAATTTTTTTCAAGATCATCAAAAAGTAAAGCTTCATATTAGTATAAAGATTTATAAAGAACCTTGAAATGTCTCCATGAAAAAGTTACTATTTTTTAACATAATGAATGGTCACAATGGTCTTACAAATTATGTTAATGTGGCGTATTCTACTCATTTATATTGAATTTGACAGTACAACATAAATTCTATTTAAAAAGTTTTGAACTAATTTTGACATGGGCAAAAAAATACCTGCAAAAAATAATTGACTATTTTATCTATTTACATTAATTGAAAATGATATGCTAGATGCAGTTTCATCGATTTAAAATATTGCTTCACTCATTAAGTGAAATAAAGGTTTGGAGTACTTCAAGAAAAATGATCAGTGCGAAACCTTTAGGATTCAATATTATTTTTATTCATGTGTAGAATATTTAGTTGAGGAAAGAGTTCTTTGGCTCACCAAGTTATTTAATATAATTGTGAAGATTAAAAGGATGTTAGATGAATGGCAATTAGTTAATACGAGATAGATTGACTATGAAATCCAAACATTTGTTGAGAGTTTTAATTGATAATTTTTGTTTAAGTAAAGGTTTACATTTAAGTTATCGATTTTAAAAAAATTATGATAAAATATGGGGAGTTCTTTGGAAGAGAGTTATTTCACCAACTCTGGGCATGTTTAGCGTATTGGGAAAATAAGTGGGTTTGTATTTACAGACATTATAGAGCAATCAATATGTTTGAATGTAAGGTACTTTGCCAAATGATATTCTTGTTTCATTGGGTTCCATTAGGGTTTGGCTCTAAATCAATCTCCTTGCATTAATTATGATTGATATTGAACACATTTTGAGGTGGTGGCTTCGTGTATGTTTTTGTAGATGAAACTAGAGCTTTGGAGTTAAAGCAAAACTCAAGATATGGAGAACTATCCTAGAATATGAATGGTTTTCCTTTGGTAGGTTTTAAATGGAATACAATAATTGAGGATTTTTGCTAAAGTAAAGGGTTACATTTAAATAAATTGATTAAAAATATATTATGATAAAATACAGTTTTTCTTTGGAAGAGAGTTCTTGCACCAACCCTGGGCATGCTCTATTCAACATTACCATGCCGAGAAAATGCATTTGTTTCTGTGAGTATTGGGAAGAAAATGGGTTTATGCTTAAAAATATATAATAGAGCAATCAATATGCTTGATTGTAAGATGATTTGCCAAATGATTTTTTTCTTGTTTCATTGGACTATGTTAATGATTAACTTTGAATCAATATCTCCTTGCATTAATTATGATTGATATTGTGAACACATTTTGGAGGCGGTGGCTTCATGTATGTTTTTGTTGCTGATATTTTTCTTATTGATAAAACTAGAGTTTTGGGGTTAAAGCAAAATTCAAGTTATGGAGAGTTATCCTAGAGTATGAATGGTTTTTTTTTTGGTATATTTAAAATAGATTACATAGAATTCATTTATAAGTTGAAGCTATAATATTGAGAATATGTCAATTGGAGATCATGTTATCAAGAAAAGTGAGATGTTTAGTGAGATGCTAATATGTTGATTTTACGATACAAAATAGTGGAGAAATAGAGGGCAATGTTATTTATAAGACCCAGATTAGTTGGATAAAATGGATGAGTCCTCCAAGGGTGTTGCCTAGTTGAAAAATCAAACTCAAACTTAAAAATAGTTTTATAGAATATGTATAAGATCTACATTATCATATGGGGTAGAAGGCTTGCTTGCAAAGTACAAAGTCTTTTAATAAATTAAGGACTTATTCATTTTGTGCTTAGCTTAAGGTAAGCCAGATAAGCAAAGCTAACTTGAAACAAGTTATTTGGTTGCTAAGCTAAGATAAGAAAGATAAGAAAGTTAAGCTAGAGAGGATATTTAATTCAAGATTAGGAGATTAATGAATGATCTTATATTCTAAATTTGAAAATATATAGTTAATAATGCTTAATTACTTGTTAATACATAATTAATTAATAATGCATATTTAATATATTAATTGCTTAATTGCTTAATTTATAATTAATATGTAATTATTATGTAATTAATTAATGCATATCAATACTTACTTTTTAATACTTAAATAATTCATGATTAATGAGGACATCATTACTTAATACATATTTATTACATACTTAATTCAAGGATTATACATGATTAACTAATGCTATATTAAATTATTAATATAGAAATACTTGATTAATATATAATATAATGTGTAATTACTAATTAATATGTAATTAATTAATGTTGGATATCTTATTTTTTAATATAATTATCAGTTACTATCATACTCCCAATACCAGAAGAATAATCTAGTAAAGTATATTAGTTCAGTCTTAGAGTCTGCCATCTGAAAGTTTGATTAAGATTTAAGTTAGAAATTTAAATTAATTATTATTTAGTAAGGCGTTTACTTTCCTAGGATATCATTTGATTGTCTTTACTATTTTGTGTTGTTTGATTTTGGATAAATGGATATCTTTTATCTTAACTTAAAGTTCTCAATTTGGCTCTGATACCAACTGTGACGACCCCAATATTGAGTAGTAACTAAACTCAACATTGATACGTCACCACAACACCTAATACTGGATTAGAAGGAAATTAACCCAAATTATTAGATGATGTGTTTGGCCAAGAATTTTGAAGAGGGTCTTAAGTTAAAATGAGAAAATATTTATAGAACAATGCATGAGATACTTATGATGAATATGAATTAAAAATATATGGATAAATCAATTCATTCTTATTATCTTTCCAAAACAAATCTACAATAGAAGGAATTGAACAATTTAAAACTAACATTAAGTCAATCCGTTACATGGGATTGCTTATTTCCAATTCTAATAATTTCGGCATTACTTTTATTATATTTGCTCAAAAGAAACACATAAACATCCACATACAAGTCTTCCATTAAATTGGAAGATTAATTAAAAAGATTAACAATCTAAACCTAATATTAAGTCAATCCGTTATATGGGATTACTTATTTCCAATTCTAGTAATTTTATGTGAGAAAACATATGAAGCAATTTTTTATCCTATGATACACACATCCTACATCATTTACAAAATTTAAAAATAAAAAATTAACAGCTAAATTCCAGATAGATATGCAACTAAGTTTCAGATAGGTATGCAATTACATTATTATTTAAGTATCTATTCATATATCCATTCATCATAAACCAAATATTTAAATAAAAGATATATTCTAACACAAACATAGTAAATACAAAATAAATAACTTTAATTATTATAAGCCATATTAAACAAAATAGAAAGTAAAGAAACAAAAGTCTCTCCCTCACATTTAATATAAAGAAGAGATTAATATTTAAGCGGAAGCAAATTTTATAATTCTTTAAGCACTTGTTCCAGCTCCATTAGCCTCCAAGTGCACTTGATCTATCATATTTTGGCATTTAAATATGATAGGGCAAAGTCAATAAAGAGACAATATGGTTAGATTAAACAGTCTAAGTACAATTTAAGATTAAGCTAAATATTTTATTATTATCACAACTAATTACAATCTAAACATAAGCAAGGGTGCAAAAATAAAAGCATATAAGTATGAAAAAGAAAGTAAGGAAAAGGTAAGGAAAAAGTAAAGTGAGTAAGAATACTCACATAATTTGATATTCTAGCCTGCAAGTAAAAATAAGGGTAAAAATATTCTATATAGGTTAGAAAAGTACTAAAGTGCATATGCAAATAAATGAAATAAAGCATGTATATGTTCAATAAACTTATGCTAAGTAAATAAAAGAAGACAGTGAAGCATTTAAATGTAATTATAATAACATTCACTGCAATCTAAGCGAACTGTAAACAAGTAAAGTACAATACTAAAATATGAAAAATGCAAAATATAGAAATTTAAGGAAGATCTTAGACTATTAGTCTAAGATTCACATAGTCTAGAATTATGGAAAGTAACATAGCTAAAATCTATGATGAGTCTTAACAATCAATAAGGTTGTTGAAGATCTCATATTTTAAATGATTAAAGCTGTTCTATGAAAGTATTCATTCTGCGGGTAAATACAAAATGAAGCGATGAGTTAAACACGTCTGTTTAACAAGTAAAAGAAAGCGGGGTCAAAACAAATAACACTCATATTCACCATCTGATATTGTGAGGTTTCCTTATTATTTCAAATTAGCTTACTCTTGGCTTAACCAACAATGTAAACCCCTATAATTTTTAATGTGAAAGTTTTATTCATGCACAATATCTTATATGAATGATTCAAATGAATAAGGCTCAAAGCTAAGCGAGCATTCAAGGAAAATTTAATAATTGTAATTAAGTGATATCCAAAGTTATCTAATTTTAATGATCTACTTAATGATTGGAGCTAATTGAGCTCCCAATTGATCTTGAGACGTTGATCTCAAGTCAATTGTGAATAATAGAAGTAATTGAGATTTTGAAAATAATAATTTCATATCATTTTATGAGATGACAAAATAGTTTATAAGTATAATAATACTAAAATGAAACTAATTATATCCTTATCTTAAATCATAAGACTTGAATAGGTTAACTAAAATAAGGCAGGAAATTAATAAGGATGAGGTTATGAAATTATCATATTTAAAGAAAATGAAAGTTAAGGTTCAAATCACCAAGGTTCTCTAGCTAAGTTGTAGTTTGAAAGATCTATCCAATCAAATACTAATCTAGCTAGGTTAAAGTAAAATGAAAGATTTAAAGTAGAAGAATAAATGAATTATAAACTACAAGTTCTATATTTTTTAAAAGTTAAAAGTTAAGAAAATCAATAGAATTTCTAAACTATCCTCATAAATTTAGGACTCCTATTACAAGTCTTTAAAGAATTTAAGTATGAACTTAAGGACTAAGATGAAGTGAACTAAGCTCTAGTCTAGTCACTTAAAGCTAGTCCTAGTTGAGTCAAAATCTATACTACGAAGGCATTAAGGTTATCTACACTTAATGGATGTAATAAATAGATCTAGGGATCATCTACAAATGATGTTATAAATCAATCATATAGTTTTTATCTTAAGATTGAAAGGTAAATCAAGTATTTTGCAATTGATTCAAGTATCTAAATTATGAGAACTAAGTTCAATCAGATGCAATTTAAATTGATATGGGAAGAAAATAATATAATATATTTTCTATCCTAAGGTTTTAAGTACCTATAACATTAAATTTAAGGAACTAGAATTATCACAATAACACTAATTAAGTAGCTAAAAACTTAAAATCAATAATTGTTATCCAATAAAAATAATATACATAAATTTGGGATCCTTATAGTATAAGGAGAAAAATGACACTAAGTAGGTCAAATTTGGACAACATTAGAAAATTAGGGTTTTCGGGACTGCTAATTAGGGTTAAAAATGATTAAGAAAATTAGGTTTTAAATCCTAAATTTGATTTCATAATATTGTTCCTTATATTTTTGTGAGTGAAATGGACTATTTGATCATTTAATTTGGACATTAAATGATCAAATTAGGTCACATACAAAAATTGAAATAAATTTGTAATTAATTAAATTAATCCAAAATAATGATTAATAAAATAATTGCCAAAATAGAAATTAAATGATATTTTATTAATCTACATATTTTTCTGATCAAAATGGTATATAAGTTTGTAACATTTGGATTAATATTTATAAAATTATGATTTAATGAAAATTAGTATTAAATTAACATTAATTAATCTATAATTAATCATTCAAATGTTTACACAGAAAATTAGATTGGCACAGAAAAAATTAAATGCTAAATTTGAGACGATGCTGAAAACACAGGCGGGTAATGATTGGCGGCTGACAGCCGTCAGCGCACCGAAGAATGCGCCCTGAATGACACACGTCCCCTCGAATACGTGTCATCCATTTACGGTGAACACACATTACGGCGGGCCTGCCTTAATAAACCACGCTGGTTATGAGTGAACCAGGTGGTTCGAAAGAATGAACCGGCTAGTTCATTAGGTCGCCTTCTTCCCCGAAAGAGGCGAAGGTAAGGCAATTTAGGGTTATGGTTTTCTTCACAAAAAAGACATCTTACTAGGCCTATAACCCATTAATGGGAATATATCGACGGGTTCTTGCAAAAGAAAAATAAATCCCTAATTTTTTAAACTCCCTTCCGGTAATGATTTAAGATAAAAAAAAATGCAATTGATTTCGGCAAGGGTTAGAGCTCTTAGGTGAAATCGCAGCATAGAGATCAAACTCTCAGAGTTCGAACTGGAATAAAAGACAAACATTCAATCTATAACCATTCAACATTACTGCAAGAATTCCAGGGTAAGGAAAGATACTCTACCTTGCTGAACTTGCCGGCTAGGGTTAGAACTCTTTACTCCAAGCAAAGCTCCAGGGAAAATACAGCTCGCCTCTAGCGCTTAGCAGCCGGTAGCCAAACAAATGAAGTAGCCAATTCCTTCAATGCCTTAGAGGCATTGGCTGCAGCGATCGTACGCGCACGACCGAGCAGGCATACGCCCACTAACGCCTCTGCTACAAATGCAGAGAAGGCGAGCAGAAGGGAGCATCAGGATCGTCCAATTCGCCTTAAGGTTTTAACGGTTGGATCTTAATACGACCAAAGGAAGAAATGTGGCCGTTTGATCTATCCTATATGAAGTGAGACGGATGAGATCGCACGGGACCGCTGTCCCGTGCTCGGCCTTCCGCAGCGGATCCGCGTGAAAACGAAAAGCCGCTGGATAAATAAAGATATAATATATATATATTATTTAATTTAAATACATTATTTAAATAATTAATTACATACAAATTATTACTCAAAATTTAATAACCAAACGCACTCCGAAAAAATCCCAAAAATTCACGCAAATAGATTTTAGATCGGAGGTCAATTTAATTATTTTTATTTCTTGAGTAATTGAATAGTATTAAAATATTCAGGAAAAATTCGAGACTTTCAAACATTTACAAAATACCACCCTTAGCTAATTTAGGGGTGATGAGTCCAATGGCGGACTCCGTTTTCGATTATGAGGTCAAAATAATCTAGGTATTTTCAGAATTATTAAAAAATTAGAAATATTGAAAATTGTCAAACGATCTTCAAATCGCACGAAAATTGAAATGAAGATTTTTAATACTATTATAAGAAAATGAAAGAAGATTAGAGTCCAATATGTCACTAATTGACAGGTAACAACACTAGGGTTGTTACAATCACTCACATACACCACAACACCATTTCCCGCCCTAGTTTCCTTTGTGTGTAGAAGGCTTGAATGCACGAAATCGTCTTCGTAGCCACCTGTGATGCCAAATCATTTTGCAACTGTCTTAGAGCTGCTAACGATTTTGCAAACCATTGCTTAACCACTCATATTTGTCTCTGAGAACTGCTTGAAAAACCATCTATCCCCCTTTTCTATAAGTAGCCGAATTCCCCCTTGTTCCCACAAGCGATTGAGTGAGGAAGGAATGCAAAGAGGGGAGAAGCAGAGGCTCGTGAAGCCAAGTGAAGCAGCAGGTAAAAAAGAAAAGAAAGAATAAAGAGTTAAATAAAGAAAAATAGTTAAATTGGGAAATAGGTACTCGACGGGCATAGGTACATATTTAGATGCCTTGAACCGATACATGTTTAGGAGAATATGGTACATGCATAGGTACATGTTTAGAAGAAAATCTTGTGTTCCATTGATCTTAGATTTTGCCGATTGAAAAAGATTTTGAAGATCTTGCGTTCCATCGATCTTAGATTTGACTGAGTTGATTATAAAGTTCCTCTGTTACACTTGTAGATTTGGGCTTATGAATAATATGATTTTGACTAAATTGTTGGGGTATTATGCTACCAAAATTTTGTTAAAATATTTCGTCATTTAGAAACATCTCGTTAAGTTATCGAAATTTCTTGAGAATTTTTTCTTTAATTAATTAATTTAATTAATATTAAATAAAATTGTTAGTTAATTAAAACTAATTTATAAAATATTTAATTAATAATATTATTTTAAAGATTAATTATTTGATAATATTTATGTAATTGGTGATTTAATTAATGACATTAATTAATTGTTGATTATTTAGTACTAATAATTAAATGATATTAAAAATAATATTATTAATTATTTAATTAATAATTACATTATTGGTTAATTAATAATATAACATTACAAATTAAATAAATTAATTAATTTGAGAATTGAAGTAAATGGAGCTTCAAGAATGTGACAGATGACTGCTACTCTAGGACAGAGGGGTGGTTACAAGTGGCGCGAATAGACAAGTAAGCAGAAAAAAAAGAGCGATGGATATTCACAATATTGTTATATATGCAAACAAATAGATCAAATTCTCACCACTTCGAATACAAGCTCTTAGTACCATCTTCAAGCTAAAAATCTTAAAACCTCACCTTCAAGCTATAATGTATCCTTAGCAGTGCTTCATCTTCGAGCTATCCCCTACCTCTGCCGGTGTTCTATCTTCAAGCTATCCTATACCTCTGTCGGTGCTCTATCTTCAAGCTATCCTATACCTCTGTCGGTGCTCCATCTTCAAGTTATCCTGTACTGCCGTTGGCGCTCCACATTCAAGCTACTCTGTACCATTATCTATCGTCCACCTTCATACCACCATGCACCACTGTTAGTGCATCTGTTTTGAGTCAACCAAGCAAATGTCCCCTTTTGCCTGCCACATGCACATAAAAGAAAAAATTGATGCACAAAAACTACTAGACAATTCCTAGTTGATCTAAATGATGATAGTCGAGTTGTGCTATTATATTTCTAGTAGATATAATAGGTCTTAGTTGAACCAAATCAGCCATATTACCCAAATACTCAAATGATCTGATATTAGCTAAAGTTATATCGTCTAGCCTATGAAGGCCTAAAAATCTAAAAATTAAGAACTTGAATGTAAGTCTTATCCTAAATTAAATTTTGTACATTCAAAAGAAATATAAAGCCCTTCGCAAATGCAAATTCCAAGTATTTTAAACAGATATAAACCCCCGCTTGAATACAAATCTAGGCATTATAATGGATACAAGTCCTATCTCAAATCAAACTTGGGAATTCTAAATAGATGTAAGCCCCCTCCTAATTCAAATATTAGACATTTTAAACATATTCAAGCCATATTTCAATTGCAAATTATGAGCATTATAAATAGATGTAACCTGATCCCAAATACAAATCTTGTGCATTCTAAATGGATGTAAGCCCCATCCCAAATATAAATCTTGGGCATTTTAAATAGAAGTGAACTTACCTAAATCAAATTTGGGCATTCTAAATAGATGTAAGCCCAATCCTAAATATAAATCTTGGGCATTTTAAATAGATGTAAACTCTATCATAAATCAAATTTGAGTATTTTAATTGATTTAAGCCCCATCCTAAATATAACTCAGATTATTCAATGGGTATAAGCTCAATCTAAAATCAAACTTAGGTATTCTAAATGGATGTAAACCTCGAAATTCAAGATAGTAAAGCTTAATATCTAAACCCTCAATAAATACTGCCCAGTTTGATTGAAATTTCTGAGATAAAATAACTTGATTGCTAATTAAAATCTCTGAACGTTAAGGATAATATTCCCTCTAAGATTGGCAGATTAGTTCACAAGTCAATTTTGATCGGGTCTAGTCCCACTTACCCCAATTCAGTTGTTGATTAAAAGATAATAATACTCCTCAATTAAGAATTCTCTTCTAAACGAGTAGGAGGGGTAGTTAACTATAAAGGCTTTCTCTCATATAGGAAATCATTCTTGAACCACCTATCAGAAAAAAGCTTGTTAAAACTCAAATCTGCCCCACAAAAAGTCTTCTACTGAAACCTAACTTAGAAAAAGGAGATTGTTGCACCTTTTGGGGTGATCATTGTTTAAATAGGTATGGAATGCAACGATATCCTTTTCAATGCAGAGGTAACGTTGAGTACACACACCAACCTCTCTTTAAAAGCACAGCCGCGCACTTGAATTGTCTATGTAGTTCTAATAAATTAGTGACTTGCTGGACAAGTGTTTTGAATCCTATAGAAAAAATGAAATGCTTATTTTTGTCTGAACGTTGAAATACTTCTGATTTGTCTGCAGTGATTAAGGTTTAAAACTATAAACGTAGATAGAATAGTTGGGAAGTGACAGAGGCGATGATTTAATTTTATATACAAGCTTTGTAAAGATAATATGGATGGATTGATAGATTATGTTACGCAGGTCCTGCTGTTGGGCAACGAAGCATGTGGAACCAAGTTGCGGGTTAAAAAAATTGAAATATTAAGCTGAATTCACCCTAAAATTTGGAATATGATAAGATGCAGAATTCTTCTATTACAAGGTATGTGGGTGTAGTGCCTACTGAAATAAAAGCTTTTAAAATACAGTGTCGATGATGTACCAATCAAACTAAGAAAATTAATGCACGTTTATACAAATTATATGAATTAGACAATATTCTACATCCACTCATTGAAAAAGCTTCTGCTTGGTTAGAACCTTCATTCTGCTTGCTGCTTTTAGTTTTTTCTTATTAACCCAGTTATTGTTTCTTCTTTCCCATCTAATCATCTAATGATATATAGGATTTGGACGATGAAGTCAATCAAATACAGAAAGTTATGGGATCTGACATTGACGTATCCATTGATTGTGTTGGCTTTAGTAAAACAATGTCAACTGCTTTAAATTCTACTCGTCTTGGTGGCAAAGTTTGTCTTGTGGGTTTGGGCCACAACGAGATGACTGTTCCTCTCACCTCTGCTGCAGCTAGGTAATTTTCTCTATTAAAGTATTTATATTACCTAATATGCAGGTGATTGATACAATAGATGACAGTCTCTTACTAATGACCTAGAATGATATTTTAACAGAGAAATTGATATTGTTAGCGTGTTTCGCTACAAGGACACTTGGCCTCTGTGCCTTGAATTCTTGAGCTCTGGAAAAATTGATGTGAGACCTTTGATCACTCATCGGTTCGGATTTTCTCAAAAGGAGGTTGAGGATGCATTTGAAGTCAGTGCTAGAGGTGGCAATGCAATCAAAGTCATGTTCAACTTGTAATCTTTGTAAAAACTTGACTCTTCTTTTACTTTGTGTTAAGGTTTGTGATGATAAAAGATCATGCAATGGCCTTTTGTAATGTATGCATGACAAGGCTTTGTGTGTGAAGCATTGCATTATGCCAACTTTAAGATATTGAATCTGTTGGATATGTGCGCATATGATGATTCAGATTCATGCTATGTTGTAATCTTATGAGATGATCTGAAGCGAGTATTGGGACTCGGTTTGTGGAACTTTCTTATTCGGCTTGAATGAATTGCAGTTCTTGTTTAAATAAACATCGTTGAATGACTTAAAAGTGCTTTAGCTTTGATTTATGCGTTTTAAACAGGTGCTCCTTAGTGTACGAAAGGAAATAAGCAGGCTGCAAGCTTCTGTGTCGCCACAGCATAGTCTAAAGATTATGCACCTACCATATATTGAGCTAGTTCATAAAATAGACTGTGGTGGGTACCTTTAGAATATTTTGAAATAGATATACAGAGGTAGCTCATGGCAATAAATGCTTTTATATCTCTCTTTTAGGAGGTAGCACCAGCAGCACTTTATTAGAAATCCCACTTGAGATCAAAATCTAAATAGCTCCCTACGTATTTCTTCTCCACCCGAGAAGGCTCAACCTGAGCCCGATCTGATCCGTACCTCAGTCTAATTCTATTCAACATTAAATTAAATTAGTTATATTTAATTAGAATTTTAATGTTCAATTCAATTTCTAACAACAAATTTGAAAATTAAATTTTGAACAATGTGTATTAAAAATTAATTGTATTACTATGTTTTAATTTTTCTAACGGATATGAGTGTATATTCTGTAGATTTTTTATTCTTTTTTTTCATATTAATAAGTTAAATCCCTTACTATCTCTAAATCTCGAGTTAAACCACATCCCTGTATTTAACAGAAATTATATAATTGCATATCAAATATGCCGGCCTTTATGGAATTTGTATAATTTACTAATACACGCATATATAATGAAAGAATAATTCCTCAATGTTTTGGAATTTAGCCTATATGAATAACCTTTATTGTTGCTTTGAAGAGACACAAAGATTCGTGCCGAATCTTTGCTCGACCTTTATGGCGGCCATTGCTTAATACTTAGCTTCAATCATCCATTTTCTCGCATGTGCTTGTGATCGGTTATGCTTGACATCAACACTTTCTTGATCTATTATAACAAAGATAATCTTCCATTCATTATTATCTAGGGCAACACTTGATGGATTGAAGGTTGCTAATCTCTCTAACTCTAAGGAAGACAATCTACTACGATCAAAGATTAACATCTAAAAGTTGAAGGGTGCTTCCTTGAAGGATTGCCTATGATCAAGTAATATCCCAACTTCTTCAAGTTTCATTTTCTCGCCTTCATAGACAAAATAATCGAGTTATATTTGAATTTATCAAAACTTTTTCATTTATTATGTCAGATTCTGCGAATGATAAATTATTGTAAATTAACGTCACACTTTGTCACAATGATAAAAACTATTTTAAGCGGCTTAATAAATTCGCGCTATTTTAAAAGTAAAGATAAACTTCTCACCATTTAGAAATCAACCGGGAGGAAGGAGGACTTGAATTCAGTTTGTTGGTAAAAAGATCACATAATTTCATGATCATATTGTACTAGTAATAACATTTTGTTATAATTTTATACTTGCTTGCTCTTTGTAGTTACATGCTCTCTTATGTTGTTCAGATATATCGTATACAATTCAATATTTTTGCGTTAGGTACGCACACACTTGACACATTGTTTTTTTATTTAACATAATTTACTAATACTAAAATTTATATTCTGTTGCCTGATTTGTTATATGTTGATTTTATGTGTTGAGAGCAGTTAAAAATGGGGATAACTTTGCTACTTTAGAGCGATACTTTGGTGATCAATATTAGTTAATCCAGAGCATTAGATATAGTTTTAGTCCTTTTTACCGTTTTAGATCTTTCTTCTCATTAAAATGTTTGAACTCTACTCTTTGGACAATATATATTTTGAACTTTATATTTCCTTGTCAACAAGACATTCATTTAGAAGCTCTATGTGGTTTATGGACAATTTCATTTTCTTTTGGATGATTTTCATTTTCAAATTTTTGGATATAAATTCAAATTTTTTTGTAATTACTAAATTATATTTTTATTTTTCTCGATCATGATCTTTGGATGCTACGTATGGTGACTTGGAAAAGTAAGAAAGAAAGCGTTGCAACATATTTAGTGCATTGCAATATTTTTGAGCTCACGTGAAGTTTGTGAGCTGACTTCAAGCTGTATTTGAACAAGTCATACTACACTCAAACTAGATTTAAGTCAAGTTAGCTTAACTCGAAATGATTAAAAATAAAAAATAGGGAGCACCTGTAATTTGGAGGAATGACAATGAGCTGTTGAGTGCATTGTTGTAGTGTGTTATCAACTTCGATGCAATTGATTTTGAATTGTGCAAAAATAAATTTATATTAATTTCTTATGTACTCGAATTAAAAATTGATCAAATCATTCTAACTCAAACTACTCTAAAGGCATTCTAGTTTGAAATTTGATTTTAGTTCTAAATTCTTATGCAAAACTGAGTGAATCAGCAATAGTAGTATATGCATCCCTTAGCATCTTGACTAAAGCTTAATAAGATATAAAAGAAAGATATAAAAGTTTCAATTTCTCTCAATTTCTTTGTATCTACCACTTAAATTTCAATGTCTTAAAACAATTTTTGAAACCTTCATTATTATATATTAATTTACACTTAGCAGGATATAATGCAATTATAACAAATTTTAAAATTGATATGAATGTGAGTCATTCATCTTTTTTTAACTAATTTTATTTTATATATTTAATTTTTGCGGTGCATAAAGTATAATTATTAAAATTTGTGAATGTGACAATGAATAAATAAATATAAAGCTCTTATGAATTATAGAAGATATCTAATGGATGAGACAAGATACAACTGTTGAAGGATTAAATTTTTGTAGATAATGAATTTTTCCTTCGTCAGCAGATAGCAAATTGTGAAGCAGACAAAATAAAGTGGTGAAAGGAACAAAATGGCCGGTACGGTGCCCATAACTCCTCTTTTTTAATGGCTTTCTGCTATCGAGAGAGAAAGGCAGAGATTCACACTAATACAGTATATTGGAGGGAGAGAGGGCAGTAATTGGAGAAGAAGAAGAAGAAGAAGAAGAAGAAGAAGAAGATGGGAAATGACAGGGAAAGAGAAGAGGAGAACTTGGCTGTGTATCTGTATGGCATCAACACCCTAAAGATTCAACCTTCTAAACTCCCACCACTTGGTATATGCATATATATTGCACACTCCTGTTCTTCTTCTTTGGGGATCTCTTCAACCATTCTTAATATTGATGATTATCATGCCCTTATTTTCTTTCTATAATAAATAAATTATAATCATAAAAAAACTAGCAGCTAAGAAAGGTTGTAGTGTATGATATGCTTTTATAAATCTATATAATTAAATGTTTTAGAATACCTTTTCAATATTAAAATTTGGTAATAAATATATAAAATATGCTTACAATTGGCTCTTTCTTTATTAATTATTACCATTTCTATTAGTTTTAGTGTTGTTATTATTTGACAACAAATGCCTCGCAAGATTATTTGAAATTTGAGGTTCTTTATCTATTATTTTTAAAAATTTAAGAAATTCTATTGGAGATAGAGTAAGATTTTATATATTTTTATTTATTACAAAAATTTGATTGCTTATGTACTTCTTGAATATTGCTAGTTTATATACATACATACATACATACATACATATACATATATACACACACACATTTATATCTATAACGCATAGTATGAATTTGTTTTTGGGTTGTTGCTCAAGCAAGGACCTATTTTCTAACTTAAAAAATCTCTCTTCTTATTATAAAAGTAGAAAAGGCCAACTTTCTTGCTCAATTCTCACATTAAACATCCATTGATCATTTGTTAGGCCCTCATGATGTTCGGATCCGAATGAAAGCTGTTGGAATTTGTGGCAGTGATCTCCATTACTTAAAGGTTGGATTTACTGTAGCTTTGTTTTGTAAGTTTGCTAAGATGCAACATATCTTCGCTTGGATCTTCTCATTGCAGAGTGGGTGGGACGATAGTTTTTTGGATGGTGCTCAGCCCCACCCGCTCTACAAATGAGGTCAGAGTAAATCTGCTAATTGAAAGATTCATCCACTATATGATATTTATCTTGTAAGCATTTTTCATTTTAGTATTATATGCTGATTGAAAGATTCATCCAATATTTATCTTGTAAGCATTTTTCACTAGTTGAGAGATTCATCTACTACATGATATTTATCTTGTTACAAATTTTAGAGATTAAATTGTAGACGATGACGTCGCCTCGTGGACCTCGCTTCATTGTCAAAGAGCCAATGGTACTTGGACACGAGTGCGCCGGGCTCATTGAAGAGGTAGGGAGCAATGTGAAGTCACTTGTTGTGGGTAACCGTGTGGCTCTAGAAGCCGGGATTTGTTGTTGGCAATGCAAGCATTGCAGGGGCGGCCGCTACAACCTATGTGTCGCGATGAAGTTCTTTGGTTCCCCGCCTGTTCATGGAGCTCTAGCTAATCAGGTAGACTTTTAATGATGGTGCATTTATTTTTGCCATGAAGTTTTGTAATTTTACTTACTGTTTAATGAAAAACAAAAGTTTCTTTTTCATATTGAAAACTTGAAAGCTGGTTAACGGAATGGTTTTTTGAATGCACATTGCCTAGCATGTGATGTGAAAAGGCATGTTGTGGAAAGGTTAGAACCATGATAAGAAATATATTTTGGAACAAGAATCCTTGTTGATGAACAAATATCAAGCAATGAAGCTTAAAATTGATAATCCAAACACAAGCAAATGCAAAGAAATATGGTGACCGACTAAAGAGAAGAAATGGATGCAACTAGTGCAAAAAGATCGGATGATGAAAACTACATTTGTGGGATTTAGAGTTCAAAACAAATGGGAAAAAACCAATTACCCTTAAAAGATAAAATCCTCACCTAGTAGATCAATCCAGTTAGCAGAGGAGCGCTGCCCCTTTGAATCTTTGATGATGTATCAAACTGAAATTGAGATGCACAACTAACAATATGTATATGTGGAAATGATGGAACTAAGAAGATGGATTTTGACACTTATTTTTTATGATTAGAGGAGCTTAAGAATGAATTTGGAAGAGTTACGGATCAACCAGAGGCGAAACAGACACAAAAACTGATTTTTGGGCTAGCGCGTGCTTGATTGTGTTTTTCAGCCATTTTGGCCAAGAGGCGAGCACCCCCAAGCACCAATGCACTGTCTATAGACAATTGATGCCCCTTAAACTCGAAAACGGACATACCCAAGGGTTAGGCAGATGTGGATAATGTTTTCCTAGCAGGTGAGCACTTCTTCTTCCAAGGGTTAGGGCTTCTCAGGTACTATGAAAAACTTATAATCTTCATAGTGATTTTTTTTTTATTGTAGCTGTGATTTTTTCTATTCAAGGGCTTTCCGAGTAATTTCTCTGCGTTCGTTTGCTTGTGTCATTTTTTGGTTTTATTTTGCCTTTATATTTTCTCATAATCGCTCGGTGTTGCTCAAATTACAAACCCTAAAGGTGGTTTAGAATCCTAACTAGTGGTATTTGAGCGAGGTTTGGTTCTAGGGTTTGTCAGTTTCAGTGAAATGACAGTTGATGAGATGATATACAAGGTAGAGAAATTCAACGAGGAAAACTTCGCTTTCAGGAAGATGCAAGTTGAAAACTTACTATATAAGAAGAAATTGTATTTGCCACTGAGAGGAATAGAAAAGAAACCAAAGACTAGGAGTGATGAAAATTGGCATGTTCTCAATAGAACAACGCTAGGTTTGATACGCCTATCTTTATCTTCTTCGGTTGCTTTCAACATCATCAAGAAAAGACGATAGTCTAATTCATAGTGGCCCTGACAAGGATGTATGAGAAGCCTTCAGCTTCTAACAAAGTTTTCCTGATGAAACAGCTGTAATATGAAGATGGTGGAAGGTGGTTCGACAATTGAACATTTAAATGATTTCAACGTCGTAACCAATCAGTTAAGCTCGGTCGAAATAAATTTTGAGGACAAGGTGAGAGCTTTGTTAATTTTATCTTTGTTGCGAGACAGCTGGGATGGATTAGTTACGGCAGTGAGTAATTCATCAGGAAATGCGAAGCTACGCTTTGATGATGTGGTAGAGCTCATGCTGAATGATGACATTCCGAGGAGGGCTTGTGGCGAGGCTTCAACCTCAGCCCCAAGTGTTGAAAGCAGAAGGCGAAAAAAGATGAAGCCGAAAAAAGAGAAAGTAGAATTGTAACAACCCAAACTCTTAAACATCAAGGTATTGTCCGTTTTAGCCCAAAAGGCCTCACGGTTTTGTCCTCATGCTATTGTAACGACCCCTTTAAGTCGTATTAAGCAGAACTCTTCAACATTGAGGAGCCTTTTCAGATAACGGTGGAGTTCCCGATAAGAACTCCAAAGTTAAGCATGCTTAGGTTAGAGCACTCCCAGGATGGGTGATCTTCTATGAAGTTATCTTTTGAGAGTAAAATCATGAAGTATTTCAAGCCAAAGCAGACAATATCTTGGTGTTTAAGAGTTTGGGCTATTACAAATTATATCATAGCAACTCATAGAGTGTCAGATAGGAGCTAAGTACCATATTGAGCAAAATATCACTTTATGTGAGTAGCCTATTGAACCCATGATGGTTAAGGTGCTACATGATTGTGGGTAACTATTGAGCCTGTAGGGGCCACCTCTAGTCCTATCTTCCCAATTGATGGTTCTTGGATCTGTGTGTGCACACTGACGAGGACATCAGTTACTTAAGTTTGGGAGATTGTAATGACCCCTTTAAGTAGTTTTAAGCAGAACTCTTAAACATTGAGACGCTTTTTCAGATAATAGAGTTCCTGATAAGAACTCCAAAGTTAAGCGTGCTCAGGTGGGAGCACTCTCAGATATGTAACCTGATGGGAAGTTATTTTCTGGGAGTAAAATCTTAAGGTATTTCAGGCCAAAGCGGGCAATACCTTGGTGTTTAAGAGTTTGAGTAATTACATGAATGTTGGAGTTGCGGAAAGAAAGGGAACTTGAAGAAGGGTTGCCCAACTTTGAGGAGAAAAGATGAAGGAAACCAAGTTAATGGACATTCTGTGAACATCTCGGAAGAAGATGATCAGGGCTCGCTAGTCTTATCTTTGGTGAGTGTTGAATCATAGTTTGTGAATTTAGGAGCCTTTTTTTATGCAACGTCAAGCAAATGATCTTTTTGTAATTACACTCTAGAAGATCTGGGAAAGGTCTATTAGGGTAATGATAAGGCATATAGAGAGATGATGTGAACATCAGGTTACCTAACAAATCTTTATGGAAATTGAAGGATGTGAGACACATTCTGTGTCTGATGAGAAATTTGATCTTGGTAGGTCAGTTAGCATGTGACGGCTATGCAGCATCTTTCAAGGAAGGACAATGAAAAGTAATAAAAGGTTCACTGGTTATAGCTCAGGGCAATATGGAAGGGTTATTTTTTAGGATCAATAAAGGGCCATAATTTATTGTAAGAGCAAAAACAAAGAATGAGAAGAAGGTCAACTTCTCAACAAAAGTGAACAACCTGGAGTCATAGAAACTGAAGCAGGGTGCAACTTCAGTTGGACTTGAAGTGTGATCAAGGCATAGTGTGCCACACCATGACCTTAGCAGTTGAATCTATGGCGGGGAAAAGAGAAGATTCCGATGAAGATAGTTGATCCCAGCTTTTCTTCAAGTGGGACATTATTGGGATGTGAAGACTGATTAGATTAATATGGGAGGTGCTGACAGAATTTCTGTGGGTACTGGAGGGTTTCAGGGCAAAGGAAGCACTGAGCTGGCAGCATGTTAGGCGCTACGGCGCGCCATAGCAGCTGGGATTCGAGAGTTGGGTGCCACGGCGCGTCCCAGCGCTTGGAATCGACAACGGAGTGCCATGGTGCGCCCCAGCACCTGGGAATTGACAGTGAGGCGCCATGGCGCGCCCCAACGCTTGGGAAATCCTATCATTGATTTACGCGGTTCCCTAAGGGGTATTTTGGACTTCCGCCAACTAATTTAGGGCATTTTAAGGTTTGGCTTAAATTCTATTTAAAAGCCTAAATGGTTGTGTTGATTGTAAGGAGTCGAGTTCTGAGGAAGAAATCTTGTGGCAGCTAGGGTTTGAGTTGGAGAGGCAAGGGAAGGGCATAACAGAAGAGAGGTGCTAGGGTTGTGTGCTGTAACAGCCCAAACTCTTAAGCACTAAGGTATTGTCCGTTTTGGCCTGAAAGACATCATGATTTTGCCCACAGAAGATAACTTCCCAGTAGGTCACCCATCCTGGGAGTGCTCCCACCTGAGCACGCTTAACTTTGGAGTTCTTATCAGAACCTCCACCGTTATCTGAAAAGGCGCCTCAATGTTTAAGAGTTTTACTTATTACTACTTAAGTGGGTCTTCACATGCTAAAATGAGTACTTCTTTTTCCAAAGATTAGGACTTCTCGAGTACTCTAAAAAATCATGTAATCTTCATAATGGAATTTTCTCTTGGTTGTGTGGCCATAGTGTTTTTCATTATTGGATTTTTCATGTAATTTCTCTTTATTCGTTTGCTTGTGATTTTTTTGGTTTTATTTTGCTTTTGTATTTTCTCATAATCGCTTAGTGTTGCTCAAACCTCAAACCCTAAATGGGGTTCAGAATCCTAATAGAAAATATATGAGCATAATATGAATAGCTATATGATGATTTAAATTTAGGGCTGAAGCAAAAAAGGATCTAGTAGCCATTCTTCATGTTTTATTTGAATTTTATATCAACTTTATATAGGTTGTGGTGGGTGGCTACTAGGGAAAAAAATTGATTGTAAGCATCTTCTTTATCTTTTATTTGTATAATACTTCTTTTTTTTTTTTTAATAGATGCAGTTGAATCTCATCAACCATGTAAATATATATGTTTGTACTGTATTTGTATGAACCTACGTTTGTGATTGTGTTCTTTGGTGACTCAATTTCAACTTCATATTCTACTTCATACTAGAGATTTATAAGTTGCTATAGGATCACAATATAGCTCATTAATCCATATCAATAAGTTTATGTTGCACACCTTTTCTTTTGCTTAGGTTTTGTAAAGAATTTCAAACTTGAACTTAGTTCTTAATATCCCTTTTTGTCTTTTAGGTTGTGCACCCTGCTGATCTTTGTTTTAAACTTCCTGACAATGTAAGCTTGGAAGAAGGAGCAATGTGTGAGCCCCTTAGCGTAGGGGTGCATGCTTGTCGGAGAGCTAATGTTGGTCCAGAAACTAATGTACTCATTGTGGGGGCTGGACCTATTGGATTAGTTACATTGCTTGTAGCCCGCGCATTTGGAGTCCCGAGAATCATTATAGTCGACGTCAATGAAAATCGCCTTTTTGTTGCGAAGTCTCTCGGCGCCGATGACATTGTTAAGGTTTCCACAAGTATACAGGTTTGAATTCCTTACTTCATTTGATTAATGTATGGCATAATCTCTTAAATCGCTTAACAATATGTAGGGCCTTTGAAACACAATCCAGCCTAACAGTTGATGCTATTTCTTCATGCACAACATGAACAAAAATTTCAAATTTATGATGAGCTGATGCATCAAAAGAATAACAGAGAGATAAGGAGTGAATCATCCTAAAACAATCAGAATGACTTTATGGTGTATGAAACAATGTGAAAAAAGGTTCATGAGATGTTCTTAAAACATTCAAAAACGATTTCTAAGAATATAACTAATACACCAAGTTGCAACAATTTAAAAGATGATTTTATAATTAAGAGAGTTTGCATTGTGAAAGCGCCATACTTTTTCAGTTCTATCCCTATTATCATTGTGATCAGTAGCTAATCCTTCAAGAGAATAGATGTGAACAACAACTAAGGTTATTTGCAATTAAGGAACTAACCAATGAACAAGCAGTCAAAAAGATTACAAATCAAACATTATTAGTATGCTCTAGATTGATAGTTTTTCTTTTTCTTTCATATAAGGATGATGCCTCAACTTTCTCCTTGCTTGTTCTATCATTCTGATAATGGCATGTAGGATTTGGATGAGGAAGTCAAACAAATACAAAAGGTAATGGGATCAGACATCGATGTGGCCATCGATTGTGTCGGCTGCAGCAAAACAATGTCAACTGCTCTAAATTCTACTCGTCCTGGTGGCAAAGTATGTCATGTGGGTATGGGCCACAATGAAATGACTCTCCCTCTCACTTCTGCAGCAGCTAGGTAAATTTTATTCCTTAAATCTTATTAAATCACATCATTTTATCATGAAATACATATCATGATTGACAAAGATGTTTTGAATGAATGTTATATAACAGAGAAGTTGATATTGTTAGTGTGTTTCGCTACAAGGACACTTGGCCGCTGTGCCTTAAATTCTTAAGCTCGGGGAAGATTGATGTGAAACCTTTGATCACACATCGGTTCGGATTCTCTCAGAAGGAGATTGAGGAAGCATTCAAGGTTTGTGCTCATGGTGACAATGCAATCAAAGTCATGATAACCTTGTGATCCTTTTTTAAGAATTTCCTCTAATCTTTTTGCATTAGGCTAAGGCTTGTATGATGATATCATGACATCATGGCATGGGGGATCATCTATTATACTTTACTTTGAATGGTTCATATTTAAAGTATTTTATGATGAAAAAATTAGATGCAAAAGGCGATCTAAAGCTTGATGTATGTCGAGGGGTGGTAAAAAAGTATACTTGTATTTTTAAAAGATGATTTGTGATATGTTTCTCCATAGTATGGTCCTATTTAGGGCTGGTTTTGAGTCAAGTTCGAGTCGAGTCAGCCCATACTCGAACTCGGATCGAACTTGTTCTAATTTGAGTTCGAGTCGAGTTCAAGTTGAGTTTTAGTCGAGTTTGTGTCGAGTTCGAGTCATTTTAAATAAGGTTCGAATCAAGACGTATGACTCAAACTCGACTCGAAAATTTTTCAGTCGAGTCGAGTTCGAGTTTCAAGTTTCGGGTCAAATTGTCAGCCTTAGTCATATTGTATATATACGAAAAAATTATTAGGATGATTCGTAAAAGCTTAATTGGTTGACAAATGTATAAAACATAGGTTGAAATATTGAGTCAATGTGGGCTACCCAATTTTCTGTATTTTTGACGATATCTAATATTTCGTATTGTCATCGTGAAATTTAAATTAAAAAAAACCAAAAACATTGATAAGTAGTTATTGCAACATTTTAAAGGTTATATTATGAGATGCTAACATATAGTAACAAACTTGAATCATATTCATCGTTTAATCATCATCAAAAATAATATTGATTCAACTCGATAGCTATACTATAAATGAACAATTAATCATTTGTTAGGGAATTAGCAGAGTATTGATTACTTATTTAATGAGTCATTAAATCAAATATTTGGTATGCTTTAAAATGAATGAAAAGTAAAAATGTGATAAGATTGGATGTTATCCCACCATCAAGACTAAATAAGTAAATTGATCTTAGATCGCGAAAATATTGGTATTTTTGAATTACTCACCCCTTCCCCTAATTAGCTAGGAGTGAAGGTTTCATATTTTTTGAGCGCAAAACGGAGAAAAAATGCGCAAAATACAAATAGAATAAATCAAATTAATTCATTTATTAAAATTTGATTAAATTTATTTTTAGCGAAACAAAAGATCCGTTACGGGGGGCCGGAACATCGGACACTATTCGGTGTCTTCACGACTGCTGGATCAGCCGATCCAACGACCCAGATTCGCCCGATCTAGACAGCGGAGATCCTGTGTGGCGGGTAAACACAGTGCATCGGAACATCTCGATTCAGACCGTCTGTTCATTTTTAAATAGAATCGAACGGGCCAAATTTCACCTAGATCACAGGTCTAGGTCAGGTTGTCGGATTCGATCCTGGATCATACGACCAAGATCTTTTCCCGGCCCGTCGTCTCACCTGCGACACGCATCGCTGTCGCGCGACAGGCGAACCCCGCATACAAGTGCTGGCGTCTGGCGGCTGCACGAAGAACTACACGAGAGCTTGATGTAAAGACCCGCTTAATTAGTATTAAGTGAAACTCTTAAACATTGAGACTCATTTTCAGATAAAAACTCCAAAGTTAAGTATGCTCATGTGTGGGCACTCTCTTGATGGATGATATGCTGGGAAGTTATTTTATGAGGAAAAAACTATGAGGTCTATTAGGCCAAAGCGGACAATACCTTGATACTTTAGAGTTTGAACAATTACAAATGATATCAGAGCAGACCATAAAGTGTCACATATGAGTTAAGTGTCATACAAGGCAAAACACCACTTCACGTGAGCAACCTCTTGAACTCATGATAATTAAGGTGCGACATGGTTGTTGGTACCTCTTGAGCCCGTATGAGACACATATAGTCCTATCTACATAATTGATGGTTCTTGGATCTATGTGTGGATACTAACAATGATATCAGTTGCTTAAGTTGGGAGATTGTGAAAACCCGCTTAAGTAATATTAAGCGAAATTCTTAAATATCGATACACATTTTCAGATAATAGTAGAGTTTCTGATAATAATTCTAAAGATAAGTGCTTAGGTGAGAGCACTCTCAAGATGGGCGACATGCTGGGAAGTTATCTTTTGAGGGCAAAGCTGTGATGTTTATTAGGCTAAAATAGACAATACCTTGTGCTTAAGAATTTGAGTAGTTACAAAAATTGTAAAGATCCGCTTAAATAGTATTGATGTTATTAAGAATATTTAAAATGAGTCTATAATACGCATTCAATATAAGTATAGTTTGTCTAATAATTTTTTTATATTATTAAATTTCAACAAAACTTTATATTTAGTTCATATCTTCTTACTTGCTTTTTATATGAATGCCTCATTAATGCATATCATAATTAATGACTCTAAACATACAGTTAAATTGATAATAATGAAAATTTATTAATCAAAATAATGATTATAAATACATTAAAAATATCTAATTACTTAGAAAAAAAAGTCATATATTTGGGTAGTATATATTTTTCTTTATTAATATTATTTTTTTCTTATTGTTAATTTCAACTTACCCAATCTCCACGTCAGCTCAGCCCGGCCTTCATCCAGTTCAAAATTTAAACTCACTTTAAGAATTATATTATATATATATATATATATAAATAAATAAATAAATATATATATATATATAAAGATCTTTATAAAAATTTTAATTTATTTATTAAAATATTTAGGTTTAAATGTGAGGAGATGATATATTCTTAAATAATTTCTAAAATTTCATCTCAAAAATAAAAAAGTATAAAAAATAAATAATAATTCAGTTTATTTAAAATATATTGTTTCAATTCTAAAATTAAAATTATGAATATTTTAATTATATTTAGCTTTCAAAAAAGCAAAAATATTTTTTTTATGTTCATAAGAATATTTTTTTTAAATAAAATATTTTTTATTTAGAAAATTAGATATTTTTATTACGGGGATTCACATGAACCATCTTTCTCTGATATCTTCGCCACCAAATTTTTTCACCCAAAACTGCGCCATTTTCTTGAAAACTGTTCTGCAGCGGCGCAGCGGCGCAGCGGCGCAGCGGCAGCCTTTCTCTGCTCCAATCTCATGGCGGCTTCTTGCAGAAACTATTATTCACTTGGCCTTTTCTTTCTATTTCGAATCGCGATGCCCCAATTCCGCAACTAGGGCATCCAAAAGCGAACTTTTTGAAATAGAACTAACCCCAGCAACATTCAAACTTTCGCATCTCCGTCGCAGATGCCTGCATTTATTTCTTGAAATCCGACAAATCAATGGCAGATGGCTTCGCTGATCTTCCCTGCAACTGCTACAAAGTCCCCGGACTGGCCTCGCCGATCCTTGAAGTTTCGCGTATCTCCTACCTCGGTGATCGTTATGTCCTCGGCGAGCAGCTGGGGTGGGGTCAATTCGGCCTGATCCGCTCTTGCTCCGATCTAGTCTCAGGCGAGATCCTCGCCTGCAAATCCATTTCTAAAGACCGCCTCGTTTCGGCAGAAGACGTCCGCAGCGTCAAGCTCGAGATCGAGATCATGGCGCGGCTCTCCGGCCATCCAAACATCGTCGATCTCAAAGCCGTCTACGAGGATTCCGATCACGTCCATTTGATCATGGAACTCTGCGCCGGAGGTGAGCTCTTCCTCCGCCTCCAGCACTGCGGCCGCTTCTCCGAGCGGGATGCCGCCGCGCTCTTCAGGCAGTTGATGGAGGTCGTTCTGTACTGCCATGAGAAGGGAATAGTTCACCGGGATCTGAAACCGGAAAACATTCTTCTTGCCACTGGCTCATCTTCTTCTCCGATAAAGCTCGCTGATTTTGGCCTCGCAACTTATATCAAGCCTGGTACGGCATGCTGGTCAAGTGTTTGATGTTTGCTCGAAAGAAAAAATGGACGAAAAGATTGATTTCTTACTTCTTTGTTTGCTTGCAGGGGAGAGCTTGTGTGGGGCTGTGGGAAGCCCTTTCTATATTGCGCCGGAGGTGCTGGCCGGGGGATATAATCAAGCGGCTGATGTTTGGAGCGCAGGGATTATTCTCTATGTTCTCTTGAGTGGACTGCCCCCGTTTTGGGGGAAAACCAAATCGAGGATTTTTAATGCTGTGAAGTCAGCCGAGCTCATCTTCCCCTCTGATCCTTGGACTGAAGTATCAGACTCTGCAAAGGAGCTGGTGGGAGGGATGCTCTGTAGGGATAAAGCTCAGAGGTTAACTGCAAAGCAGGTTTTAGGTACCAATATTTCTTTGTTTTAAAAGATGCTTATTATAGCTTGATTATTCTTTTTCGAAATCATCTGATTTGGATTCGAACACTTCACTGCTCAAACTCAAACTCAGAGATGTTGGTGTCAATTCCAAATTAGATGCGCTTCATATTTGGATTAAAGGGTTCAAGGTGCTAAGTAAGCAAAAAATTCTCTTTGGGTTTTCTTATCTCACTCAGTGGGGACTAGTTATTTTATCACTTGTGAAGAAACATTATACGATTAAACCTCCTTTATCTTGTAATTTTCTTGTATCTTCTTTACAAGTTCGAAGTAATATGTAACACATGCTTTTACCGCATTTCCCCCTAATTTGTTTGAAGATGACTAATTTTCTTCCCTTGATATGCAGAACACTCGTGGATTAAGAATTATGCAAATAAGACATTGCAAAGCATTGATATGGATAGAAACGTAACAAAATCAGTGCAAAAAGAAAACCTGAGAGCTTCTTTCTCAGCTCCAAACGTGCCTGCAACTCGGGACTTCAGTTTTGGCTTTAGACCTCCTTCGCCTGTTTTCACTTATCTGACATCATTTTCTCCTCCCCTCCCTGAGAATGCAATTTCTCCATCTTCTTCCATTGGATTCTCCTTCCACAGCTTCAGCCAATCCAGAACCACCGACATTCCCTTGTCTAACTTCTCGTTCTCTACCCCACCTCCGGACGAGCAAGAAAGCCGGTTGTTAGAATTGAAGGCAAACACAATCCAGAGAGGTAGATGAAATTATTGCTTCTCTTTTCCTACTTATTAAATGAACGGTGGTTCCTTATTCTGCTCATTTGTTTCAGGCTCCAGTAGCTGTAGGCTATTAGAGACTAGCTTGCACAAGGAAGCTGAAGCTAGAAAGGGGTTGGCTTTTGCCTCTAGACCAATTGCTGGTCTTCACAGCAGGAGGAACCATACCATCGGGGTGGGAAAGCTTGAGCAGATTGACCTCATGGCATCCGAGTCTGTTATACGATGGGCTTCCTGTGCACAACTTACGGAAGCTGCGGCGTCTCTTCGGTCGTCTCTTGTTTGCTGACGGTGCGAAAGCGTATCATTGTGTGCTATCACTCAGTGGAGTCGAAATTTTGATAGGGAGATAAAATTTTGGTTATTGAGTTCTATTGCACAAGCCATTGAATGGTAAACAGATGGCTTAATGAGATGAGCTATTCTATATGAAATATGAGAGTTGATGAAATGTAAGCTTTCCTTCAAGTCCTGTATATTTTACTTTCTATTGTTTTTGTTTGGTTTGTTTTTTTTAGATTTAGTGTTATTTTTTTCATATTAAGGTTAGGCCATCTTCTTCCCATGGAAAGGCCATCTTCTTCCCATGGAAAGGCAGAGAGAGATTCGTCCATAATGGATATCTGTGGTGTGTTTGTGTTTAATTTTTTGCTCTCATAGTTTTCACAATATTCTCATCATAAGCTATATTTATCAATATAACTTTAATATATATCATTTTTGAGAGAGTAATTCTTAAGTTTCTTATAAATCTCTTACATTCTAAAACAGAAACATTACTAAAATACTAAATCAAAGATATTATCATAAAAGATAGATATGCCTAAGTGTATATTAAATAAATATAAATGTCTTATGTTAACGATATAAATACATAAATTGTGTCCTACAGATATTTTTTCTTATTAAACAAACAACTCAGCATCAATGAGTTATTTGATTGACATTTGTCTTTAAGCTTTTCATTACTTTTTATTAAATTGAATAAATAATTAATGATTTAATATAGTTAATATTAGAGAAACTTTGAAGCATTATTATACTACCTTTTATAATATTACATTTGTTCAAACTTAAGCATTCAAAGTTATATTGAATAGACAATTATGTTGAAAGTTAGGAGGGTTTAAGTTTTTATAATATTACATTTGTTCAAATTTGTCATTACTTTAAGCTTTTCATTTGTCTTTAAGTATTCAAATGGTCATTATGTCTTAATTAAGGTTATGGGTATTTTAGTTATTTTTTGATTTTTTAGATTTTAGATCTTAAATTTTATTTCAGTTTATTGATGATATTAAAATTCTAAGCTACTTAGTATTTTGAATTTTTTAATTTCAAGTTGAATTGATCAAGTTATGATCAATTGAAGTCTTGCAAGTATTTTGATCATTTTCAGAATATGTCATAAATATTACTTTTTAAACTAAGTTTTAAACAGGGAACTGATACTTTTATGATATTGTGGCTGTTCTCCTGAGTATTTTAATATTTATATTGTTTATGTTGGGACAACTAAGTTGAAAGTATGAGGGTTTAATTAGGTCATAAAATACCAATACGTTATTTGATTACGTATCCTGAAATTAATTTTTGAATTATATTATTTAATTCTTTTTATTTTTCTGAGTAAAATGAGATATATATTTACTATATTTGGATTATTATATAAAAATTATTAAACTTTAAATTTTGAATTAATTAAATTAAATAAATTTTACTGTTTATTTATTCAATTTGAATGAATTTACTATTTTATAATATATAATTAAATTAATATTATTTAATTAAATTTATTTAATTACTATCTGCTGACTTTAATTAAATTATTTAAATAATATTTATTAACATAATTAAACTAATTACTTAATTAATTAAATTGACTAATGATCTTTAAATAAAGTTTAATTGACTAAATAAATCATTTAATATTTAATTAATTTTATCCACTGATAAATTAAATTTAATTAACTTAATTTATGATTTAAATAATATATTTGTTTGGATAATATTTAATTTGATTAATTAATTTAATTAATCCTTAACCTACTGTTAACCCTAAATTTAATCAAATTAATGACAGTTAATTAATTACTTTTAATTAATCGACTTGCAATTTATTATATATAATTATATGTTATTCTATTTGTACATAATACATCATATATATACTGAATTATTAACTTACTGATGCTATTAATTTAATTGATTAAGATCAATTAACTTTATTGTTAACATTTAAATTGATTAATTAACTCTAGATTATGATAACTAGCTAATTATAATATACACATAATATACATATCTATAGTTATACTATATACTAACTATATATATACTGATAGAAACTTATAATTATATAATTATAACTAATTATTTCTTTTGCAGGTTCATAGACGGCGGGTCCCACCAGGCTCCACGTGGCTGGCTGGGACGGAGGGGGGGGGGGGGCAACTGCCGTTGTCTGGGATGGACAGCGGGTCCCGCCCTGACGAGAAGTCGGCGCAAGCGTGGGTCCCGCATGCCACGCGTCGGGCAGAGAGGATGCGGGCGTGCACTGCGGGGCGCATCCAGCAGGCCGGCGGGGAAGACCTCGCCCGGGTCGGGTTCGGGTCGACCCGGCCCTACCGCTTCGGCTGCTTCTCTCAAAAACCCGTCGGCCGCAACTTAGGGCAAGGAAAATGACGGCCCTCCGCCGTCGCCGGAGGCCGGCCCGCATACTGACGGAAATGTCTCAGTGAGACCTTCATTTGGCATGTGGGTCGTCACCGGAGGAAAACCGAGTCGTCGATGAAGGCGAACCCTAGGGGTTCGGTTCGGAGGCGGCGAGGGTGATAACAGTAACTAGTGTGTATTCTTGTCGAAATTTGGACGATCGAACCGATGATTGTTCGATCGTCCCCGTTCAAATCCTAATTTATCAACCGAAATAAACATGCACATAGGTAGATTAGCAGTCGCGTAGAGGAACTTAGGGATCGCGAGGTACCTTTGATCAGTGGTGGGGATGCTTCACAGTAGGCAGAGGCTCCTGATATTCCTCGTTGGTCCTTCGATCGCCCGACCGAAGCGGAGGCATGCGGACTGGAGCTTAATGGCTCCCGGCGGACTCAACAAGGGCCGATCCCGAGTGGTGAGTGGCCGCCGTGGCGGTGCCCACGTTCGACGCGACACGCGAAGCGTTTTCGGGTGGCGAAAGGCAGTAGGCGTTCGATCAATCGATCCAATGGCTACGATCTGCCGTTGGATCGAACGGGAAGTAGGCGAACGGAGCGCGAATAGGGTGACGGCGTCGGGTGGTTTAACGACGCCGCGAAAATTAGAATTTAAATAATATAAATTAATTTAATTTAAATAAGTTAATTAATTAGTTAAATTAATTCTAATTTATTAGTTAGCTTCCAAAAAAAAATTCTCAAATATGTACCCCTAGCTAATTTAGGGGTGAGGAACGCAACGGTGAGATCGAATTTTTATTTCGACGAGTATTTTATTTTCCCAATTTTCGGGGTATTTAAATATTATTAAAATATTCGTCAAAGTTTTGACGACTTTCGATTGACACGAAAAATTCACCCTTAGTTAATTTGGGGGTAATGAGCGCAATGGCGAAGTTCGTTTCTCAATCTGAGATCTATTTAAATATGTCAAATTTTAGGGTTTCTGAATATTCTAGAAATAAGGATTCGATCCGTTTGACTCTTGATTTGAACATGGTCTTATTGGTTGACTCCTAATTATTTAATTAGCACTTAGGATCAAGATTAAGACTGAGATTAGTCCTAATTGACTAAGATAATAACTTGGATATTACACATACTAAATATTAAATCGTGCAGGTAACTTGAAGATCACACAAGAAATGTATTATATATCTTCTTACATTTATTGCTTTGCTAACTTTCTTTGATGCTTTAGCACCTCTTTGAGCCTTAAATGTAGTTGTAATTATACTTTCCTTTTCATCAAATATTATCATTATAAATGCTGAATGAAATGTCTTGAAAATGCATTCATCTTTTTTGAGTTCTCGAAACGGTGGCTTGGATGGGAATTATGGCGGGGCTAGCTAAAAGGGGAGATAAGGGGGCGTGCTGTAGTATACGTGGGGCACAGTACGATATTATGTTATGATATGAACCCTCACTTTTTCTGACCCCAAGGTTCTGTGTTTGCCAAGTAGGACAAAATGTTTACAATTATGCTTACTAATGCAAGATAATTCATACACATGTGACATATTCAACACTTTTCAGTGTATTTTCTTATAAACATAACAAGTTGTTTTACAGGATAAAATTTTTATACGCTTTATGCTTATATCCCTTTATTGCTTACCGCTAACGCTTTTATAAATGTATGTTGATATTTTGTATTTAGTATACGGGACTAATCGGCATTCCAACACTCGCACTTTTAATGTGCCAAGTCAGGAGCTAGTGGGAGTTGAAGCAATAGAAAAATGAGGAGGACCGGAACTCAGCAGTTTTTATTTATTTTATCGCATAATCGTGTTGTAAAAAATTGAACTATGTAATCTCAAACTATTATAATGAAATGAATAGATGTTTTTATTTTGCTTACTTGCTGTACTACTTAAACTACTCAATTGGATCCCTCGATAGGAAGCCTCATGCGGGGTTGATCCTCTGACATCAACTTGACGCGGAGGAGCCCCCACAGTAACAACGAAGTTTGATTTTGATTTTGACGAATATTTAGTTTTCTGATTTTTCGGAGTATTTTAAATAAATTAAAATATTCGACGAAAATCCAACGACTTTCAAGTGTATCCAAAACATCACCCATAGCTAATTTGAGGGTGATGAGCACAACGGCAAAATCAGATTTTTGATTTAAGGTCGATTTAGATAGGTCAAATTCCAGGGTTCCTGAAATTCTCAAAATTAGGGTTTGATCCATTTGATATCTTATTTGGACTAAAACTTCAAGATGAGATCCAAATAACTTATTTAGAGTATTATAACTAAGATCATGATCTAATTAAGCCCTGATTGACTAGGATAATAACCTTGGGTTGTTACAACACACAATATTGAGAATTTGACAAAATATATATATAAAAGAAATCGTTATGTTCACGGTATCCCTTCAACAATAATATATTATCGAGACAGCTAATTTACATCACATTAATGGAAGTTCTTTATTGTGAATCACATTATCCTTTGCCTCAGAATTAAATGGCATGCACTATGGTTTATTTTGATCTAATTCATCTCAGAATTTTTTTCTAATTTTTCTTGACTATCAAGAGCATCTTCTAAATTTTGTACACATAGAGCATCTATTACCGCCACATACCGAAGTTGTTCTTTCCATCAAACTTGACCACATCAATTTTTGCTGAATGTGTAACGATTTGGTGGAGAGATCTATTCACCACCGATGATGATGAAATACATACCACTTCTACTTTATCTCCCATGTTTTCCTTTGCTTTACAAAACTCAACCACAAAGAATGCACAGCTTGTAAGAAACCCTCACTCAAGCACAACCAAAGAAATCTCTCTATGATACCATTTGTTAGGATGATAAGGTTCAAACAATGTGGAATAAATCGTGTATATATTGACAAATCAAAATAAAATAAAGATAAATCATATGTAAACACAATCACATCACAAGACAAGAGATTTATGTTGTTGGGTGTTAACATCTATATATGTTGGGAAGGAAGTAGAGAAGATTTCTCTTTGTTTACAGTGTTTTTATGGTTTAAAAATTCTTTCCAAAATCTTAGGAACTTTAGTCTCCTCTATGGAACAATCACCACACACCCCAAATAAACTAGAGACATCTTTTTTTACTTTTCTAAACCAAACAAGCTTGCTGATTGTTTTCATTCAAACGAAAACCTCAAAAAAATTTAAAATGATTCAAACGATTTGTTCGACCACAAATGGTTCGAATCCTTCTTTCTGGTCGGAACAAAACCCTAAATGATATTTTTATAAAAGAAAAAGAAGATAATTTTATCTTCCTAATTTGCTGAGAAAATCAACTCATAAATTTATTTATATCAAATAGAAAAATATTAAATAAAAATAAAATAATATAATTATAGTGTAATCAAACTTTTTTAATTTGCTAGTGTTAAGTTGTAGCAAACCCTAAAACTTGTGCAATTTATCCACCGAGCAAAAAGAGAGATCTTTTCTTCTACTGAAGTGAACCGAACAATTTTTGAGTTTTAAAATAAAATTTACACAAAAAGAGCTCATTCAATCACTGAAGTGCACATTCTGCAGCCATCATCAATGATACACATTTGCACAAAATCACTTTTATATAAAAAAATCACTCATAAAACATCAATGATGAAAGGGGAAAAAACCCAAATCAGAAACAAAAAAAGGGACCCTCTGAAACCTCGTGCATTTGATTCATCAAACCAACGCTGTATTCTCCTCCACCTCTTTCAACCCATCTTCTTCTTTGAGCTGCTGCCTCCCCTTCTGAGGAGTGGAAGAATCCCTGTGCCTCTGCTCTGGCAAGAGCTTCAGGACGATTCCCATGGAGATGAGCAGGAGACCAGTTCCATGCTGCTCTGTCAATGGCTTTGTAAATATCAAGTACGAGAGGAGAAGAGTTACAGCTTTCCTCGCTGTTGTTATCTGCAAATTATCACAGTTGGTATAAAAAAAAAGATCCCTGAATCATTTTGAAAGAGGAAGAAGAAGAAGACTGAAATCAGCCTACCATGGCTGTTGTGGCCGCGCCAAAAATGGCTATGAGGGATAAAACAGAGACCTGGCCGACAAATGTGGCCATGGCTTCAAAAACCAGCACTGCATAGACGTACAGATGCTGCATGTCAGAAAATCATGGTTAGAAGCTGCTATTATGGATTATTACTATACGTTTTTTGTTCTATTATTTTATAGAACTAAAATAGCACTCTCTTTTATCTTAAATCTAAAAAAGATTATATATTTAAGTTTGATCCAAACAAACATCTTAAGAACCTAATTATTGAGAAATGTTATTTAGAATTATTGATGTGATATCTAATAAAAATTTGGATATAATTTTATTAGCAATTAATTGTAAGTCTTCACATCAGCGGTTCTAATGTTTGGTTTAATTATTAGAGAAATGTTATTAGATTTTGAAGATCATGAAATAATTTTCAAAATTGATTAGATTTGTTTTTTAAATGTCACATCAGCGGTTATTAATAACTTATGGTTATGAAAATGTTACGTTTACATAATACCAATTAAATTTTTTTTTTTTTTATAATTTTTGTATATAAATTTTATCAAAAAAAAATACATTCAATCAATAATCTATTTATATATTGAATTGATACATCATCTATATATTTTAGTATATATTAATGTGTAAATATAGTAATATGATTGAATTCATTTTTTTTTGATAAGATATATATATAAAAATTACAAAAATAAAAATTTTTAATTAATTCAGTGTATATCTTACTCGTGCCCGACAAACATTTATATCGTATTTTAATATATATTTGGGTTGATAACTCTTATGAATAGTACAAAATAATTATACCAAACTCACGCCCACACTTCGGTCAAAATGCCTAATCTATCATTTTAACATTATATAATTTAATATTAGCTTCCTAAATAAATAATTAAAAATTATAGAAATAGCTAAGAAATTGATTAAAATAGAATTTAATTAAAAAACTAATAATTTTAGAATATAAAATAAATAATTAAGAAAAAGTAATTACCTGCGAGCATGAGGTCCATGCCTTCTTCAACTCCCCAGTCAAAATCATGGGAGGGATGAGCATTGGAAGGCCAACAACAGTTGAACAGAACAGCATTTCCATCTAACAAAAAAATTTAATATTTATTTAAATGAGCATTTATTAAAAACTATACATTATTAAGAAATTTATATGCACATTACTCAAATTTTTAATGGAAATATTAGGAATTTTCATGTTTGATGAAAAAGGAATGTAAGAATCTCCCTGGCTTTCTTAGAAAAAGATGAGGGCCCAACATAGATTCAACCTTAGCATTGATATATATATGTTCATTTCATCCTTGCAATGTGATTAGTTGTGTGTTAGGTTTGGAGCTTGATTGAATCATCACATAAAGTTCCGACGGAGTTCCGGGGCAAACATTGTTGGGCTGGGCAGTGCCCTGGCGCTCTATGAGTGCGCCAAAGAGGCCTCAACATGAGGCGTCCGCGGCAGTTCACACGCGAAAATAGGAGTCCCATTTAAAGCGAAAGCTCTAATTAGCATTAATAGATTTGAGTGTTTATTGAGATTAACAGAAAATTCTTGGTATAAGATTTAAGAGAAATTTAGAGATGTGTGTGGAAGGGGGGCAGGGCTTGTGCGGAGTTTGTCATCTTCTTATTTCTTTATTTATATTATGAAATATTGTATTCTTTATATAGTAGATTTCTAACTTTGTGAATTTTTTATTATTAAATTTTCACATAAATTCTTGTGTTTTGATATGCAGGGCATGTTCATATAAAATTTATGCTTAGCATAATCCTATCAGTGTGAGTCGGCAATACTAAGCCTCACTCACTAACAATTTTGATCTATTAAAATATTCAATAATATTTATGTGTACATATAAATATATGGGAAAACACAAGAAAAAACCTGAGTGGTTTCAGGATTCATTGTAAAGATGGCCTCTTGTAAATTTCCAAGAAAAGCATCCATGATTAGAGCTCCTCCCACCATGAAAACTCCAGTAAAGCTGAAATTTGGAGAGGTCTGAGCATCAGCGAGAGTGAAGAGGATCAGTCCCACAACCAGAAGAGATGCAGAGATATATTCGTGCACAGGATACTTCCTTCTAAGTCCTGGAATGAAAGCCCCCATTATCATCACAGGCAACACCTAATCAAAAATCCAATTTTTAATTACACTTGTATTTTTTATTGAAAACATAATAGAAATAAAATAAATATACTTTTGTTGATTTAAACATAATTTGAGCCGGATAGTTCAAGAAGGCGAGTGAACCCTTTGTCAGCCCATGAGAGCTCATGAGAACAGCAGATAATTTGATGTAAGTTTTCCACGAATTCACCATATGCTTTGATCTGAACCCCTGTAAGAATATGAGGGAGAGATAAACAAATCCCTGCACAAAAGTGAAGTACCATCCATAGCTGCAGAAATCAGATCAAATTAATGAATAGGAATTATAAAGAAAAGAAAAAAGGTTTGGGTAAGAGGAAGAAGGACAGAGAAAAGATCAAAACCTGAACTGCAAACGGTTGTAGACATACTCCTGAAACAGGGGGGGGAAGCTAAAAATGAGTAAAGATTGTGTTTTGAAGAAGAAAAGAACAGAAAGACTGAACTTTGTCAGGAATTATGATGGAAAAACCTCGCAGATTCCGTTAACGAGATAGCCGAAGAAGAATCCGGCAGAACAGATGAGAAATTGCTGCCATTTGGGCCTCTCTGTGAGGGAAATTCCAAAGAGAGATATCCCCTGCAGCTCTTCTTCTTTCTTCATTTCTGCTTGGCTTCTCCTCCCCCCCCCCTCCCCTATCTCTCTCTCTGTATTTATCGCCTAAATGAATAGAGGTGGAAATAAAGGATGGAAGAAGGATTCAAGCATGGGAGAAGAAAAGAATATCGGGCATATAAGAATAGAAGCGTATTCTTCTCCCCCTCCTCCTCCTCCTCCTCCTCTCTCTCTCTCTCTCTCTCTCTCTCTCTGTTTCAAGGCTTGAAGGCAGGCTTAATTGAGTTTTTCGGATACTGGATTGATCGGAGATGTCAATGCCGGCTATGGTTTTTTAAGGAAAAAAGAGGGTGAGAATATCTAATAATGACAAGAATTAAACTTTATTTAATAGAAATATATTGATACAATTAAGGGATAATTACTTTTATTTGAATATTTATGTATTTTCATAAATAAAATTTTATATTTTAGAAATATTTTAGAGAAGTTTAATAATGTGATTAAAATATTTGAAAACAAAAAGCTCTAATTTTATTATTAAATAATATATTATAATATTTACTCATATTATGATTAACGAGGCATTAAGAAATAAAATCTTTAATGTATAATGAATAATATCATAAAAAAAAAATATTTTTATTTTGAGGCACCTTATTTTTTATAATATCTTTGAAATAAAAGAGATAAATACTCTTAATTATTCCAATAGTATGAAGCTCCGTGAATGGAAAGCATGTACGTTAGTAAGTTGTATATTTTGACCATTAATTTTACAATAATTACTGTGATACCATTCACCGGTGACCATGCAATTGTACGATCAAGGACGTCCGTTGGATCTGGAAGAAGAGGAATCGGGCGTTCAACATTTAGGATTCCAGCGTTATGTTAAATATTAATTATGTTAATTAATTAATATATAATTATTAATAATAATAAGAAAATAAGCATATTAAAAATAAAATCTAATAATTCACCTTTCCATACACTTAAGTGGGCTTAATCAAATATTCCGGAACTTAAATCCTTATAATAGCTAAATCCTTTGCAATATTAGCAATTGATTATGATAGTATAATTAATGGTGAGTAATTATAATTATTTAATTAAAATAATTATAGTTAGTATGTGTGTGTATATCATTTATGCATGAGATAGTTATCAGTCAATGTCTCCTTTAGTTTTAAGGCATCACTATATAGTAAGCATGCATTGTCCCAACATTTCAGTACATATTAATGGACACATACATAAATATGCACAAACACACATGCACACATACATAGATAAATAGAGACATGTATATATGCATACTTACGCACACATACACATATGCATGTCATATACAAATGATGTGAGTTTATATATGCAAGAAAATAAAATTTGAAAATCAAAGAGCAAAAGAAACATTAATGGAGCACTCGACCCATTCTTGTTGACTTGCAAGCCCGATTCAAGTACAGAAGTACTAATCATCAGCATTCTTCGGCTGGCTTTAATGAACTCTATAACACTCTTTTAGAGAACAAAGTGGGCCTTCTTTTCAAAAGGGCCTATAAGCATTACAATCGAACGTTGGAATCTTTTTTTGAACTTCTCCATAGAAAAATACAGATTAAAAAATTATTTTGTTTGGGATCTTTTCATAGACTCAGGTAACAAAATACTACAATTTCTTTTAAATCTCTCAAATTTCATTTCAAAAAAATTAGTAAGAAGTGCGTGTGCATGCATGTGTTTGGGTATGAGAGGTGCATGATGATGTTGAAATCTCCTTTATATACAATTAAAAAAAAAAGGGTTAATCGAAAAATATCCGTCGCCTGACCGATTTAGGGATTTCCGGATCCGAATCGGCTTCCCTTTTGGGGTCACTATTGCTGGACTCCCCCACCTGCGACCGCGGCCTCTTCTTCTTCTCCTCCTCCTGCTCCCTCGCTACCGGTTTAACCGACCGATAAAACTCGGACAGGCTGAGTTGATCCGAACCGGATTTTGATTTGCCGGCCGATTTCCCCGCGCTTGATTTTGTTTCCTTCACCACCTGCTTTTTTGTTACGCCCATTCAATTAATAATAAATTACTAATTTTTTATAAGATAAATAATTTAATTTGTTTTTTTTTGTTTTAAGCACTTTATTAGAACTATATATTATAATAATAATAATAACTAAACTGGTTATACTAACTGCAAATTGAATACAAAATGACAGTCAAATAAGCACTTTTTTTTGCTTAATTTTTCATTTTTTACAGCATTTTATATTTTGTTCCAAATTTTATAGTAGAACAAAATTGGCCATATTTATTTCAAATTGAATGAAGTCAAATTAGGATAGCTGTACCTTTTCTCGCAGAAACTTCTCTACTGCTTGGGGAAATGCGGCCTTCACGAGTTCCGCATGCTCCAGGGTCACCAGAAACCAGCACCCATCGTCAACAAGAACCATCGGAACATCTGCATCGTCCGTTGGGTCCGCAGACTCATTGGCGGCCGCAGAATCAGTCCGATCATGCTCCAGCTCTTCCTGTGAGATGCTGTAAGTAAAACGATTCAAGCTGGGAATGTCTTTCCTCCATTTGACGAGGTAATACGGACAGCCGCATCTGATTTTCACCCCCTCAATTGAATGGAACTCGTAATTATCAAACAGCAGGCGCTGGCCTTCTGCTGTTGCTGACGCCGCTTCTCTTAAGAACATAGTCGACAGCATGGGAAGAATGTGTTGTTTTGTATAAGATGGCTGCCACTTCTGGTGAAACTCTAAGAAGACCACCAGACTTCCAACGTCCGGTTTAGCCCACCTCAGCTGCAGCTCGCAATTTCCTGGACACATAATTTGATCTTCTAAGCACGAAACATCATGGAAAACACTTCTTCATAATCAGCAGGAAGAACATAATAATTTGATTTATATTACCTTCAGCATCATGACATCTAGCATTTAAATACATCTCAATGATTTCCTTGTTGGGAAAACCGAGTTCCGCAGCAATCTTCTGACAAGCTTTGAACTGCCAATTTTCCTGTTTTCTTTGCACTATAATCTCATGGTCCTGGAATCAAATACCAAACTGGTCGAATTATTTGAAACAAGCTATATGTAACAATCCAAAAGGGCAGGGTAGATATATAGGATCAGGGTTTAGGCTTTTTATAAAGAGCTACAATAACCAGTGCGCAGAGCATAGTTTAAGGTTGTATGTGTTGACCAACCAAGGCTCTCAAAGTTCTGACTTTTAACTCGCCTACTTGTAAAATTTAATACGTGAACATACAGTTCCGTGAAGTTCTCGAAAATGCAAGGTATACAAAAGTATAATGTGCATAAACTTACCTTCACATGCTGGAATATCGCACAAAGAAAGGAAATTTATTTATGCACTTATTCTATTAAATCTAAATTTTCAAGCCATTTGAAGAACCACTGAGTTCTGACTCAAAAGGCCATAAAATCATACTTCGACAATCATATTTAACATCTACTAAAACAGCATGTCGATGCTCAACTCTAATTTTATCATCATTATCATCAACTTACGTAACATCAAAAAAATTTATTCCAAAATAGCGATTATCTCGCATATGTACAGGTTATTTAGGGCTGGGCGTTGTCCAAATATGGTGTAACAAGGAAGCATGTGTCACGCTACCTCGAGGAGGGTCAATTTATACGATTTTATATGTTCTCCAAGCAGAAATGCTCGTCTCCTCGAAATGCTCAAAAATTTTAAGAGACCCAACGAATTAAAGTTATTTAATGTAAACTAACTTATTGTGTATTTATTGTGCTTCATAATGCATAAATTATTTTTATTATTTCATGGAAGCATAAATGTTATATTTTTATTTATTAGCATGTTTCATTTATTTCAAGTCTTCATTCTTTTTAATTTGCTCATAATCCATACATGCTAACTAATTTTTTAATATATATTTTATAAATTGTATAATTTTTTATTTTCTATTATTTCTAAGATGAAAGTATAAAACATTATTAATATGAAATAATATTCTTATTTTAATTAAATCTTCCTTAATATAATCCTAATTAGTTTATGTTTAGGGGGGAATTTGATCTAGTGAATCTAGGGACCATCATAATATCGTTAAAAACCTTAATGGGTGTTTCAATAATACTTTAAGAGCTCATAAAGAATTTCAATCCATACGGAAGCATGAGATTAAAATACCTAAGATTATTCAGGACTTTTACCCTAATATATTAACTTGAACCAACAAAAAATGCCACAGAAAAAAAAATTATGAGCTGGTTTCTCTAATTTAAATGAGCATTGGCACTTATCAAATTAGCCTAGAAATGGAAAAATATAAAACTGTTTAAGAGAAAAACCTTGGAGCAGTCAGAACAATGACATTTGAACCCAGTTGACTTCATAATGCAGCTTTCAGAACCATTGTAGATGCAATACTCACAAGCAATCTTCAAATGAGTTCTTTTGCTGCCTGGGTGACCACAATGTGAGCAGTGTTTAGATTTTGTAGTTGCCACAGCCTCAAATAAAGTGGGTGCATCATGATCTAAAGAAGATTCAATGCCTTTCTGTAATGAAGGAAATGTCCCTTTCCCAACTTCAGATAGTCTACATTAGATGTGACAATTATGTGAACATACTAAACTCGTTGAAAAATAAAAAATAAAAAATAAAAATCCAATCGAATATAAATTGGCAAACCTATCCAAAACTTCATCATCTGAAAATAGCTTAACAAAACGAAGAGCTGTTTCAACACCAAAACCTGGGATTCCTTGCAAATCATGGTCATTTCCAACAAGAAGAGCGATCGCTATCATCTGTTTTCTCTTTAATCCAAGGCCAGCTTGAATATCTGACATGTAGTAGCACTCAAAGGGTTCCTGCATAAGTGAGAGTTATTAATATAAAGTGACATCAAATGAATAAATGGTATCGAAATGATAGTGTATTACAAAAATAAATTTACAGGCATTTTAATTTAGTTTAAGAAAATTTAAGGTATATTTCAAACATACTGTGATATATTTCTATTTTTGAATACTTGCAATGATGCTGTAGTAATTTTTTAAAATTATCCTCTGATTATATTAGAAAATACCATTTTTATGCATATATTGAGAATGACTGATTCTTGTGAGCATTAGCGTGGTTTCAAGGTACAAATTAATCAAGTCATTATCACGTTTGGTTAAATACTTTGACCACAACCAATTCAAAAAACTTATCTTTCAAGTGATATAGATTGACTCCAGGTATATATAACTATAATTTTTGTCTGTCAGGTGTCTAACATTTAACAACATCACAAATATAAGTTTCAGGTAACATCAGTCAGACTAATATAAACTGCCCCAAAAGTTCAACGGGAGCACAACATGAAGATATTAGAACACAAGTCATGTTCGTTTAAATGGTTTAGTAGGTACATTACAAAATATTTTTTAATACAATAACAAACAAGAGACATAAAAGCATTCAATAGTTGAATAGTTGAATAGTTGTCACTGTTCACCAGTTTAGGTTCACATTGATGCATATAGAATTTATCATTGTAAAAATGTTATCAAAAGAGAAATGAACGTCTGAACAGACTAACGAGGCCAAAAAATCTATGTATGCTGATAGTTACAAGATCAGAACAAGCATTTGTTATTTAACATTAAGTCACGCATAGTATATAAAATCGATGCTTCAATACGTTCTTAAATTTGGCTGCTACAACGCAATCAAAACAATACAGGCATTTTGCAAGCTTCAAGAAAGAAAAGAAAAAAAACTGTCGAATATCTCTTTTGATAAATCAATAACCAAAAATTCATTAATTTTGATCTCTCTTTTGTTTCATTGACGACACATTTTCAGTATGAGACAAAATGAGGGCCTGCAAACTTGTGTTTAATACATAGATCTCTTAAAATAACTTAAATATTTATTATAGGATAAACTTATCATAAAAAACAAGTGCGTTTGATACATGTACCATCGAAGTAATGTTTATCGATGACCTCAGCAGGTTCTACTAACGCTAATTAGAAAATTGACGGAAGTCAAGTTTAATCCATGACTAGAACTACTTTAAACTGTTCCAGTGGTTTAAGCAAAATTAAGATCAATAAAATGACAGAAGAAGCACCTGCTTACTTTAGAATTGGAACGGAGGCATTTTATAACACATTTTGCCCCAAAAAGAAATGCATCGCTGTCAGAAGTAATGCAAGCATCAACATGGCCACCATTGTTCAATTGTGCACAAAAGGCTTCCGCCTCAGATTGAGCTCTCAAAACAGGCATGCCTAGGATTTCAAGCAATTCCTAGCAAATGTTAACAAAAAGTTACTCCATGCTTTCCAAAATTTAAAAGATCAAATTATACAAACAAAAATATCATTTTTTATCAATATAACTAGTTGTTTATGAAATAATACTAAATACTCACAATGCCACATTATAGGGTATGAGCATGAAAATGGGGTCAATCATATCACTCCTATATTAAATGATGGCAACACAATTTTAAAAACTATATTAAGATTTTATAAATCAGCATAATTGGTGTATAAACGTAACATGAAGTATGCTTCAACCGTGACTTGCCATTTAATTTTTAATTTAAGGAAATGAAAAGAAAGACAACAATGAACTGTCATTTTAAGTTGCCTCTTTCATGAAAAACTATCAATGCCAAGGGTAAACAATTGAGGGAAAGCATTAAACTAATTTATTAAGTCTGAAGAACCACTAAAAAAAAAGCAGCATACTGTTCTATATCAAAAATCGTTCTATATGTTAAATCACAAATTTCATAACGTTTATGAATAATTCAAATTGCTTTGAAAAATTTAAGGAATTCCAACGTGATCTTACCATTTAATTTTTCATTATCCAAGTTAAAAAGGAATAAGGTACTTTCATAAAAGTTGTCTCTTTCAGAAAATAAGGACACTGCCCATTCGTGAACTATTGTAGAGAGCAATAAACTAATTCAACAGCATACTCATCCAATAACTAAAATCGTTTAAAGACGAAAGACATTATTAGCACGATTAAATTCAGAAGAACTAGCATTGGTTTTATATTTAAATGTTTAGGGTATTACATATATAGTTAGCTAAAAATGCTTTTTTATCATAGTAAATCTTACTGTACTTTAAAAGCGAAATACTGTGCTCCTTAGGAAACTGAATTCAAAAATTGGCCACAAAAAAATCAAAATATGTGAACCAACCAAACATCTTTCAAGCAAAAAAAAAAGAAAAGAGAATTAAACCTACAAAAAGAGAGTCAAATTGATTTAAAAAATAAGTTTTTTTTAATAAAGCAATACTAATAAGAGAAGCTTATTGATACAAAATATGTAGTATTTAAAATTTGAGTGAAATATGTATATAGTATATATGGCTCAATTTTTTATATTTATAAATATAGCATCTGAAAGTTTCGAAAACTATAAATTTGAAAATTTTCTAATTTTTTTTTCATATATTAGTTAAACTACATAAAATTTGAATTCAAGTATTGCAGATTGCAATGTTTTGGGTGGTACGTGTGTAATAAACAATACTATATAAGAAGCATAGTTTATCCGATCATATCATTATATTTGTATTTGTCTATTAGGGTTACAAATGATATATTCAATAATAACTTCCTCAATCCCTCCTACTATAAATCACAGTATCAGACGTTGAACAACAGGATAAAAACAAAAGGAACGTATTTGAAAATCTTCCGCTCACCACGCATTCTTGCACCCAGGCAGAAAAAACACGGTTCCGCTGCTTTGAAGGAGTAGCAGCAGCCTCGGACGGCTTCGCCAAGGCCGAAATCTCCAGACCTGAACCTCGAAGGAAACGCTCCATCCTCGCCCTATTCTTGAGCGGAGAAGGCTCTCCGTCCACAACAAACACCGGAAACGCCCCAAACTACAAAAATCGAACTACTTCTTACCATTTCTGAGCTGACAGAAAACAAATAAAGGATGGGAAGAGGTAAAAAGGGACCTTGGTGAATAGGGCTAGGGTTCGGAAAAAGGTAACGCGGATATGGGGGCTGCGAACGCGGGGATTTCTACTGCGAATGGCAGCATCGTGCTGGACGATCCAAAAGGAGAGATCGACGGCGGCCCGCTTGTCGCGGAGGAAATCGACGCCTTCGAAGCGAGCGTAGGGCTTAAGAAGGTTCCAAAAATTTCCGCTGACGCCCATTGCCGGCTGCAGGAGGTTGAACGGGCGGCTGCGGCTGCGGCTGCGGCTGCGGCTGGGAAGGGATCAATGGAGGGGGAAGATATTTTTATCACCGACTAGGAGGAGAAGGCTCTTAGGGATTTTGGCCGAGATTTGAAAGGGCTTGTTAGTCCCGAGGGCCGGCGCTTCGATCCGTTGCAAGCTGAGGATCTGCGATTTGATTTGAATTTGGAAGCCTGTGTGGATCTGTGATTTGAATTTGGAAATGGAGCATTTTATAGGCGCTCTTTCGCAGCAAACGCATAAGAAATAATATTAATTTGATAAGTATGAGTAATTATTGTCTGATATAATAATAATATTAATTTAATATTTTTATTTGTGCAGCTGCATTTCTCTCTCACTTTATTTTTTAAATATCATACTTTTTATAAAATAAAAAATTTAAGTATTATTACATAACTCAAATATTTAAAAAAAAAAATATGAATAATTAGAATTTAGAGTATTAAATGGAATAAAAAAATATTATTAGATTTATTTTTATTTATAAAGCCTGTAAAAATATATTTTTTAAATCTTAAATCTTAATCACCTATATTTTTTTGAAAGATATTTGAGAACTATATAATATTTTTAATGTTAAATTAGTTAATTTCTATAAAATATATTAAATATAAGCTAAATACTAATTAAGTGTTTAAATTTGTTTAATATTGCTCATTAATTATATCTATAATTTTAATTATGCAATATAATAACATGAATAGATGTTAAATAAACAAGAGAAATGTATCGCTCAAATAAATTTATTTAATGAAATTTAAATATTATTTTAATACAAATTTTAAAAATAATATTTATATTATTTAATATAAATAAATAAATATTAATTAAATAATATTAAATCTGATAAATTTTTTAGGTGCTCTAGATAGCATTTCTAAATATAATAGGTTGGTAATCTATACATATATATTAATTTTTATTATTAGCTTTTTTATGTAATATTAAAACATAAACATATTTTATATTATTATCTTAAATATATATCAAAAAGCCTAAAAAATTTACTAAAGCATTTAATTGGCTAAAAGTTCACGCTAAGGGATAAGACCAGATGGAAGGAGGCAGCATCATCCGACTACCTTGCGGCGGCGGCTCTAGCCTCGCCGGAGCATCCCGAGCTCCGTCTCCGGCAACATCGGCAAGTTCAAGGTCGATACACTCCCGTCCCTTTGTTGCGACACTTCCATCTCTTTCTCGTACAAGAATCCTTGCTTCGTCAAATACACTGAGCTCTGCTTCCCGCTCGGCACCGTGCGTCTGCGGTGAAGATCCATCACTGGTTAAGGAAGAAAACGTTGATTCAGGGGTGATATCTAAAGGGATCAATATCTTTGAAGCTCCCCCATCGAGGGAGGAGGCCGATGCAGCCGTATCTACTCTTGAAATGTGAGAAACTATACTTGCGATGCAGTTTAATCTTTCATTTTTTTCCCCCCACGGCTAGTTAGTTGATAGCATTGATCTATTTAACAATTCAGGATATCATCCCAGCTTGTTGGAGATGAATCGAACCCTGCATTTGATCGGAGTCAGGTTGGACAGCAGGTTTTTGAATCGAGCACAGTACTTCATCAGTCTCAAAATAAAGTTCTCAATGCGCTACGTCTTATGCGGAACAATCCATCTGTTACGGTATACGTTTTTTAATGTTTTAATCTAGATTTATATAGCATAAATTGGTTTCAATTTTATACAAGCTTGGAAATTTGATGCAATTCATGAGTCAATCACAAGCTTTTCTTAGTGAGCTTGAATCAAGCTTGAGCATGTGCTCGAACATGTTTAGAGTATCATGGGCTGAACATGTTTAGAGCTCGACTTTGCTTGTTTACCTCCTAAGGCGAATATCTCTTTGTGAGCTCTAAAGAGAGCTATATATTGATTTATATTTGTTAGAATCGCAGAAAACCTCGATGAAAACAGAAGGAAATCAAGAGATGTACTATTCATTTTCCGAAACAGGCGAGATCGTGCAATATATATAGACGTGCATTAGACAACAATTTTCAATCAAACAGTGGAAAATCATAAGGATAAATAGACAACTCAAATTAAACCGTAATATTTGATATCTTATCACACCCCCGCAAACGAGGCGCATTAAGACGGTGAACCTGGAGGCCATCTCAGTAAAATGCTGAGGAGACAGATGTTTGGTCAGAATGTCGGTCAACTGACGAATAGAAGGAATGTGCCGGATCTGGAGTGTGAGCTTTGCCACAAGTTCACGAATAAAGTGATAGCTTATCTCCACATGTTTCATACAAGTGTGGAGCACAGGGTTAACAGTAAGCGATGTGGCACCAAGGTTGTCAGACCAAATTGTTGGTATAGACGACTAGGGAAAGGAAACATCTTGCATCATGTACAAAACCCATAGTAGCTCGCTAGCCGTGTTGTCTATATTGTACTCACATTTGGTGCTAGATCGAACAACCTTTGGAAGTTTTTTGGATGACAAGGAGAGCAGAGCAAGACCGAGAAATATGTAGTAACTTGCAGCAGATTTTTTGTCGGTGGTTCAGCTGGCCCACTCTGCATTGGTGTGGGCTGATAGAAAACAAAGAGGAGCAGGGTGAATGGGTTAACAATGATGAATCATGCCTTTGAGATAGCGGATGATTCGTTTTAAGGCTTGCCAATGGTCAGTGGTTGGAGTATGCTTAAACTGGAAACTCCTGTTTACACTAAAAGATATATCTGGCTGAGTGAGGAGAACATATTGAAGAGCTTCGACGATGCGTCTGAAAGTAGTTGCCAGCTCAAGAAGAGTCAATGTATTGGTTGAGATAGTAGTGGACATCGGACTAGCACTAGGTTTACAGCCATCCGTATCGTATTGTTTGACTATAGTGGCAATGTATGTGGCTTGAGACAAGAAGAGAGTGGATGGCTGTCTATGAAAGAGATACCGAGAAAACTGGATGGGCTGCCCATATTCTTTATAGAAAATTGTCCACGAAATTGCTCGATAGTGTGCTGTATTAAACGGTTTTCATTTTCAGTAAGAAAAATGTCATCTACGTATACAATAAAAAATATTGTTATGTTGTCTTTTCATGTAGATGAAGAGAGTCCGCAACACACTGACGAAATCCGCAAAACACAAGGAATGTGGAGAGTTTAGAGAACTATGCTCAGGGTGATTGTTTGAGACCATATAATGCCTTGTGTAGCTTGCAAACGTAGTTTAGATGTTTGTTGTTAATGAATCCGGATGATCGTTCCATGCAAATGGTTTCACCAAGATCACCATTCCAGAATGCATTGTCAAAATATAGTTGGTGTTGAGGCCAATTTGAGTAATTGCTAGAGTGAGGATCGACCGAATGGTAACCGGCTTAGCGACGGGCCTAAAAGTTTCGTCAAAGTTGATGCCCTCTAACTGATGGCACCCACGAGTAACAAGCTTTGCCTTATGTTTGTTTATAGTGCCGTTGGAGTTGTATTTGATTTTGTATAGCCACTTGCACACTATAACATTCATGTTTGGAGCTTGAGAAATGAGAGACCAAGTTTTATTCTTGAGCAAGGCATCATACTTGGTTTGCCGTGTAGAACACTATGTGGGATTCTTATTGGCTTGATTGCATGTTGAAGGAATGGTATGAGTAGAGGATGTTTAGTAGAGAGAAAAGATTTAGGTTTAAGGTTCCCATATATAAGACACATGATCATAGGATGCTTATTAGCCGCATTGGAGGGTTGAATTGTAGTGACAGTTGACTCACGAGTAGCAAGAGCTGATACAGGTAGATGAGAGGGAGGCGCAAAAGCTATGGAGAGAGTAAGCCGAAAGGATTGTTGGATTTAAGGAATTGAGGAAAATGGATTGTTTGCATTAGGAGGTGGTTGTCCATTGGGAACATGATTATTGGGAAGCTGAATTGAAGTTGGTTGTGCATTGTTGAGATCTTATTGGGAAAATGGATTGTCTGCATTAGGATGTGGTTGTGCATTGTTGATCAAGAGCTATTTTGGAAGTGCGCCACAGCGCGCGTTGGAAGGCGCTAGGGCGCGCCATAGCGCTTGGCGCCTGTTTAAACGCCCGAGAGGTGGGTGCCATAGCATGCCGCAAACGCCTGGATGCTTGGACGTCCGAGAGACGAGCGCCACGGTGCTCAGTGGTGCTCGCGGCTTAGCTGGTACGCTTTTGAGCCCCTATAAATATTTTCTAAGCCCTTTTTAGGGTTATAATTGATAAAATTGAAAGTGTACAACCTCCATTTGGTTTTTTTGTGTTGAGTGGCTGCTTTATTGAGGAAGAAATAGCTCTTAAGGGTTTGGAAAGGGATTTCTTAACCTTAAATCATTGTAATTTTCTCCATATAGTGAAATTTCTCTACTTTCCTCCTCGTGGACATAGGTGTTAGCATTAAACCATGTAAATATTTTGTCTTGTGCTGTGATTGTGTTTGCATGTAGGTTTTTTGTTTTATTTTAATTTGCTCATCATTTACACCAATTGTTCTACATTGTTTGAAATTTACCCAGATCTTAATAAGTGGTATCAGAGCGAGGTTTCTTTGTGCGTGCTTGAGTGTTAGGGTTTTGTTACAAGCTGTGTATTATTTGTGATTGAGCTTTGTAAAGCAAAGGAAAATATGGGAGATCTAGTAGAAGAAGTGGTTGGTATTTCATCATCATTGTGGTGGAGAGATCTCTCCACCAAGTTGTGACACATCCAGCAAAGGTTGATGTGGTCAAGTTCGATGGAAAAATCAATTTCGAGGTATGTGACGGTGCGAGGTGATAGACACACTATGTGCACTAAATCTGGAAGATGTTGTTGATGGCAAAGAAAAACCAGAAGAAATTTCAGAGAGGGGTTGAATCAAAATGAACCGTAGTGCATTTGGTTTGATCCGAACTGTTTAACTTAGGCGATCAAGTGTGATGTCCCAATGTCGGTTCGGCGAGAACTGTCCCGACATCGGGTACTCACATATTGCAGGATTATATTGAGTAATTTGAAAGAGAAGGAACACACATATAAAAGCTAAAAGATAATTCTCATTCATTAAAATTCCTGATTACAAAAAATCTCCAACGTTTATTTTTACAAAGTTCATCACAAGATGAACAGAAACAATAGGAAAATAAAAATAAAAGTAAAATTAAAGTAGTGTCGTAGATCCCTTAGCAAGTTTGAAAATTTTATGAATTAGGATTCTTGTTTGAGTTCTCCCAGAAGCACCTTACCTGGTATTGTAAAGAAAACAATACCGGGATTAGAATTCCCAGTACTTAGAAAAAGCTCTAAGTACCGCAGTAAACAATAAAGTATTACACTTTTATAAAGTAGAGATGCGATTAGCAGAAATAAGAGAGTAATAAATATGTAGAAAAAATAAGGCAATATTGCAAAAGGAATAATCAATTTCCTGCGAAAAGTATTATCACAAAATGTATGTTACTGATGTTATTTTTTCAGTAACCCATCACGAATGTTATTGATGTCATTTTTCTAGTAACTCACAAATGTTACTGATGTTATTTTTCCAGTAACCCACGAATATTACTGATGTCATTTTTTCAGTAACTCATGAATATTACTGATGTCATTTTTCCTGTAACTAATCATGAATATTACTGATGTTATTTTCCAGTAACCAACCACGTTGTAAAAGGAATGTTAGTTCTGAACAACCAGCCAAGCTTCAATATGAATTTAGCTCAAAGCGAGGCTAAGCAGCAGTAAAGTGTAAAAAATAATACATATTTATATATTGGGTACCTTTTTTCTTTAAGTTCAAAAGTGCGATAGTTTGATCGAATCTGCATTTAGATTTGATATTTTAAATTAACTTTTAGCCAATATTTTTAGGAGTAATTATTATTTTCATTTCTATTATGTTCTTTTTTCGCTTTATCATTTTGATTGAAATTCAATTTTTAAAGTACTGCAATAGCAGTAATATTTATTATAACGTTATTATTATCATTTTAATAATAATAATAATGTACAAAAGAAAAACAGAATTGAAATGATTGAATTGAAATTGACAAAAATGAAAATAATAGTTATCTTATAATATTTTCACTGTTATTCATTATTAATTATTGACAATAATAATAATATAAATGACATAATTTTATCATTATTATTTTTACAATAATGATTTATTAAGTATATGTAATAAAAATAAAAATAAAAATAAAAAGAACAAAAAATAATAGCAAAATTTCCCCTCATTTTCCCCCTTTTTTGCTTGTCTTCTCACATTGGTTAGAGTTGCCGGAAAATGGAAGGATGCCGGACGTGGTTGAAGGGAGTCGGAGGGGTGGCCGGAGCAGCAGGGGCTGGTTGGCCGCTGCTGGCTGGCAGGAGGAGGAGGGAGCTGGCTGGGAAGGGGAGAGGAGGCTGCTGGTGTTTGGGAGAGGGCGAGGGAGTGGGAGGGTTTAAATAGAGAGGGAAGGAGGAGGGCTGTAATGCCCCGCTATTTGATTTGACATATTAATCTAATAACGAGTGTTACGGTAGTATTTAATACTGGATTAGGGAATTCTAATTCAACATTGAGTACTACCTTTAAAACAGTGGATCTATGGGTAGAAGAAATTACAAATACTTTAATCATTCATCATTCTTAATAAAAGAGTACAACATAAAAGAATAACAAAAGACAGTGTAGTTAGTTTTTGCATGTGATATAAAAGAAAATTATAATGATCATTCACAATTAATAAAATTGTGAAATATGCAATTTATGATTTTATTTATCTTATATTTTATCCTGTGGGCGCAGAACAAGTGAGGAGTTAAGTACGTATACTCAATTTATCTGAAAGTGGGGTTGATTGCAAACACACACATTCTTTCTCAAAGGAATTATGTGGTCTCTGGATACACCAATAGCCTGTCCAGGTTCAATGATAGCTGCACTAAAATCCACCAAATAAAACCCCTCTGAAGTATATGTTAAATATTTATTATTATGCACAAAGTCTTAATGCATGATTTCACAGAATTAGTTTCAATGTATTGTAGCATTTTCAGGAATTAACAAATTATTTGTAAATCACGTGATATTCATTGTTTTCTAATTAATTATGTCTTAATGATTGGGACTAGTAAGGCCCCCAATTAACTTTAGGTTTATGGATTCTTAAGGTAATTAATACAATCAATATTTGAAAATAGTGTTTGAATTAACTTTATGTAGTGATAGAATATTTAAGAAGAGAGAAGTTAATTTTGAATGAAGAATCTACTCTAAGTATTAATATTCTTAGATTATTGAAAATGAATCCTTAACTATTCATATTCTTAAGTATGAGCTTACTTTGACAACTTTATTAATATCTTCTCACTAGGTTCGTGATAATTTAGAAGATAAACTAAAGTTTATTTAGTTTTAATAATTAAAGATTTTTATGAATTATGTATCTTTGGTTTTAAAGATTCTCATTTAATCTATAATGAAAGACATCATAAATTTCTTCTATATATAGAGAGAGTTATCTAATTAGCACTTTACTTTATGTAAGTGCACTATAATAGATTAGAAAGGTTCTAAATCCTAATTTAAATTCTTCTAATTTCCTCAATTAAAGATTTACACGAGTTAAGTTCTTAGAGGTCTTTAATTTTTAACTAAGAGTACCTAATGGAGTTAGATTAATTATATTTATAAACCTTCTTTATTCTCCAAGTAATGAGGTTGATTAAGATGGTTTATTTATCTTTAAGCAGTGTTATGTTTAAGGTAAAAATTATCCTTCTTATGATTCAATTTTAATTATATATATATATGTGAATGGTGTTGTAGCCCAGTGGTTGAGGCTCAGGATTTGTTATCCCAGGTCATGGGTTCAAATCCCATCAGCCACACAAGCAAAAAAAAAAAAAAAAAAATATATATATATATATATATATATGACCTTATTAAAGAACTAAATTTTTATTTGTTGAATCAAGGGAGTTTATAAGTGTTATTATTAATGTTTAGGTATCCAATTTTTATACAAATTTAATTCCATAAGTTAATTACCTTGCTTTGAAACTTTTAAGGTTCTATTAGTATCTTATTGTTACTTAGAGATAAACTTAAGATTTACTAACATGCTTAATTAATTTATATAATTTACTAACTTATTAAAGTCACTAATCTAAATATTCTAATGATAAGAATCTTAATCTTTTTAAGAGATATTTATTACTTTTATATTTTAAAGTAATACTTCTTTCTTATGGTGGGCTTGCTTAATTATTAAATGAAATTATCTTCATTAAGTATAAATGAGTTATTGATTCCTTGTTAAAGATACTAGGATCTCTTTCTCTTAATATTAATCTTCTATTTACTGGTTTAAGAAGATTATAAGTCTCCAACTACGTGAGTATTTAAAGCTAACTCCAATTTAAGTATTCAAGTTACTTACTTTACCTTTATTTTCATAAGGTTCTACTAGCATCCCATTATTATTAATCTTAATATTTATTTGTGTCTTTATTTTAGTTTACCTTGAACTAGTTCAAAGAATTATCTAACTTTGAATATTCTTATGGTGATTAGGGATGATTGAATCTCAGTTTATAATAATGATATTCTACTATAAAATGAATGGTTCTTTTCTTGAAACTATTTTCATCAAGTTTTATGATGTATTTGTTAAACATTGGATCGTTATCTTGGCATCTTTTTAACTTAAAGGGCTTCACCTTTACTAATTATAGTATTTAGAAGCTAGAATATTTATACTAAGTTTGGGCACCTAAAGTCTAATAAGATTTTTGGTGTTAAGTTCAGCTTCTATTCATTCTTAGAAGCTAAGATTTAACCCAAAATTTTCTTTATCTTAAGTTAATATTCTAATCTCTCTTGACAATTTAATCATATTATGGATCCATAACTATTTAATGTACTTTTAAGTTTAATATTTTTAGATCTCAACCAAACATTTAATTGAATATAACTTGCAAAAAGTACTTCTTTAATGGCATATAAAAGACCCTATGTAAATAAATATTGAATGACAGTAAGACTCATTTAGATGAAAGATGGCTTATTCAAGGCTTAACCAAAACTTAACTATACTTAATGATCTTCTAAAAGGTGATTAACGATTACAATTATCAAAATGAAACTTTTAACTTCATATTAGCATTCCTGGGATTTTTCTGATTGATTTGATATATAATTTTATTATTTTTGGATTTCTATTTTGTAACTTATGAGATCTTAAAGTTTGTAATTTAATTAATTTACTAAATTATATTGTTTAATCTAATTTAATTTCCTAACCTAAATCCATCAGCTAAATCGCGCATACGGGCCGTAATAGCGCTCGGCCCAGGATCGCTGTCATGTAGGCCGATGGGCGGGTCGAGTTATCGGCCCGTCTGCTACTGTAGTAGTCCCCAATAGGACTCGTAACCCTAGAAACTAGAGTTCGAAAATACTCACAGCCTGAATCGAATGGAATCACATACAATATCACAAGTGAAACCCATGAATACAATCTAATAGACGCATATAAAAAAAATCACTATCAATAATCATTGTATCTCCTCCAACTTTGCAACCCTAATTTTTTTTTTTATGGGTAGAGCTGATTGATATCGAAGATGCAATCATCAGTTAAAACAATTATAAGACTTGATTGAATTGGGTTGCATTCGACACATAGCTATGATCATGTAGAATGAATGATTGAAACGATTGGGTTCAAAGGAGTACCTGGAGAACCGCGATTAGGGTTTAGGAGTTCGTCTGTAATCGGCTTAATCCTTCTGCGAGGAAATGGAAACCGACGGATATGAAGCATCTCGATAAGAAGATAGATTGATTATGGGCTTAACTCTGATGGATGGAGGATTTTGGCAGCATCTCCCACGATCAGGGATTGGCCGAAGCCACGGCGGGTGACACGCCTCTCTGCATGCGATTCGCGGAGACGATGGGAATCAGTCATCCGTTATGGATGGCTGAGATGATCAAGTGGCGTAGATCAGTGCGCCGTCTGATCAAACGGCAAGCGAATTGCGGGCGACGACAAGTAACGGCGTTGTTTTGGCTAATTTAAAAATTAATTAATTAACTATTTAGTATTATGTTTAATTAAAATTATACAGTTAAATGCGATAAGAAAAAAAATCCTAAATATTTGTCCTTAACTAAATTGGGGGCGAGGAACTTGAAAACGTAGTCAGAATTTTAATCAGAGGTTGACTTAATTATTTGAATTTTCAAGATGTCAAAATTGTAATAAAATATTCAGGAAATTTTGACGATCTTCAAAACTCACCAAATTTTTTCCCATAGCTAATTTGGGGGCGAGGAGTTCAATGGTGAATTTAATTTGGTGAGTTTTGGAGGTCAATTTAATTATCAAAATTTTTGATTTGGATAAAAATATTAAAATATTCAAAACTTTCAATTGAGCTCAGATTTGATCCATATTATTAGGATTTGTTCTAAACACTATTTAGAGTCTAGAGAAGGTGATTATGAAGCAATATGGTTGTTAAATACTGAGTAACAGTATTGGGTTGTAACAAGGGCTGGTGGCAGGTGCCGACCAACCTACGCCCAAATGGCGTTGGGGCCCTTTTGGCAGGCGGAAGGTTTCGCCTGCAGGCTCAATTTTTACGGTAGAGCCTGCGATCGTAGGATCCTGCGATCTGATCGGGGGAGAAGAAAGAAAATTCTTAAGGAATTTTTAAATACCTACTTAAAATTAAATATTTTGCATTGTCTTGTCATTTAGAGTCCAAAAATAACAAAACTTGATGCCGAAACGTGTTACGATGTAATAAACACCCTCGCACCAAAATTTTTCGATTTGGAGCAATATTTTTTTTTAATTTAATTTATGAAGTTTTAAACTTCGAAAATTAATTGAGAGCGAACCAGCCCTTCAAAATCGATGAAACTTTATGAGTAGCTTTTAAATAATATACTTAACATATGACACGAAAATCGATGAATTTGGACACATTTAATATTTTCAATTTATTGAATTTATAAAGTTTAGAAAAATAAAGCGGGAGTTTTCGTTATCTGGATTTCTCCCAAACTATGACATGTTGATCTAAAAATTATTCTCATCTAAAGGTAATTTTGTTTGCCCTAATTTGAAGTTCATTGGGATCCTGATGTTAGAGTCGGTATTTGACCTAATTTGCAAAGTAACGACATTGGGTCGTAAAAAACTCCCCTACTTAAAAATGATATCATCCTCGACATCATAAGAACTAAACAAAGTCTTAAATTGAGTTTTGGGTACCTTAATTAAGAAATAATTATGAATACTTTCTTTGCATATCATCTTTCTTTTCCCACATAGCTTCTTTTGCAGTATGGTTATGCCACTGAATTTTAACTGTTGAGATTGTTGTGCTTCTTAATTTGTGGCGGTCTTTATCATTAATTTGAAGAGGCTTTTCGACATAAGTCAAATCAGGCTGAATTTCGATTATCGAATCAGAAATTTGCTGAGAGTATTCCTAGAGGCATTTTGCGGAGCGCTGATACGTGGAAAATGCTGTGCACGGCAGAAAATATTTCATGAAGTTTAAGTCTGTAAGCCGAGCTTCCAATTTTTGCAGTTATTTTGAAGGGTCCAACATATCTGGGGCTCAGCTTGCTAGTAATTCCAAAGCAATGTATTCCTTTCATAGGGCTAACCTTTAGATAAGCACGATCACCAAGTCGAAATTCTAGCATCCGGTCTTTTGCGTCGTGATATTTCTTTTGTCAGTCCTAAGCTGTTGTAATTCGGCTTTTGATTAGCCTTATCTTTTCATTCGTCTCTTCAATCTATTCAGATCCATAAATTTGTACATTTCCAACTTGTGTCCAGGCTAGAGGAGTACTGCACTTTATCTCATATAAGACTTCATGAGGGGCCATCCCAATGCTCGATTTGTAGCTATTATTATACGCGAATTTTATTAAAGGTATGTGCTCTTCCCAACTGCCGCCGAAATCTAAAATACTAAAACGCAATAAATCGTCTAGTATTTGATTAACCCTTTCAGCCTGCCCATCTATTTGTGGATGGAAGGCGGTGCTTAGAGCTAGCACGGTTCTTAAATTGCAATGAACTGCTTACCAAAATCGGGATGTAAATCTGATGTCTCGATTCGAGACTATAACTTTTGGAATTCCTTGGAGCCTGATTATTTCCTTGATATAAAGTTTGGCTAACTATTCAACAGTGTCAATCTGCTTAATAGTATAAAATGGGCTGATTTGGTCAAATGATCTACTATTACCCAAATTGCATCTGCTCTCGAACGACTTCTGGGTAATCCCATGACAAGGTCCATAGAAATGTATGACCACTTCCATTCCAGGATTTCTAATGGATGCAAGAGTCCACCTGGCTTTTGGTGTTCAACGTTTACTAAACAACACACATGACATTTAGCAATAAATTCAGTCACGCTTCTCTTGAGTCTTGGCCACCAGAATACTTCCTTTAAATCCTGATACATTTTGTTGTTTCCGGGTTGAACTGAATATCCCGAGTTGTGAGCTTCGCTTAGTATCTGGTTTTGAATGGATGCATTATTAGGAACCCAAACTCTTTTTTCATAATAAATATACTTTAGGCCTTACCAGGGTGATACGCGATACTAAGATCGTAGTCGCAGATTAATTCAAGCCATCTTCTTTGCCTGCAGTTTAGTTGCTTATAGGTAAAAATATACTTTAGGCTTTGGTGGTTTGAAAAGATCTCACATTTGAACCCCACACAAGTAGTGCCTCCAAATCTTTAAGGCAAAAATAACTGACGTTAACTCCAAATTATGAACTGGGTAATTCTTTTCATGCTTCTTTAATTTCCTTGAGGCGTAAGCAATTACCTTTTATTCTTGCATAAGGACACATCCCAATCCAATGTTGGATGCATCAATAAATACTTGATAATCTAATCCTTCTTGTGGTAGGATCAGAACTAGAGTGACAATCAGTACTTCTTTTAATTTATGGAAGGCTTCTTCACAGTCTTGGCTCCAGACGAAAGGTACCGCTTTTTGAGTTAACCTTGAAAGAGGTGAGGCTAATACGAAAATATTTTAACACACTTTCAGTAGTAGCCTGCTAGACCCAACAAATTTTGAATTTCGGTTACAGTGGTGGGTTGTGGGCTATCCAGAATTGCACTAATTTTATTCTGATCAACTTTTATTTCTTTTGCACTAATTACATGACCAAGAAAGACGACGGATTTCAGCCAAAATTCACATCTTACGAATTTTGCAAACCGTTGATGCTCCCTTAATATGCTTAACACGAGTTTCAAGTGAATCTCATAATCTTTTTCACTTTTGGAGTAAATAAGAATGCCATCGATAATTACGATCACAAATTTATCCAGAAAGTGTCTAAGAACTCGCTGCATTAGATTCATGAAAACTGATGGGGCATTGGTTACCCCGAATGACATTACCAAAAACCTGAAATGTCTGTAACGAGTTATGAATGCTGTTTTTGGAATGTCTTTGACTGCGGTTGCGATCTGATCGGCGGATGAGAAGAAGAAAAATTCTTAATGAATTTTTAAATAATTACTTAAAGTTAAATTTTTCGCATTTTTCTGTCGTTTGACGTCCAAAAATAATGAAACTTGACACCGAGGCGTGTTACGATGTAATTAACACCCCCGCATCAAAATTTTTCGATTTAGAGTAATATTTTATTTTAAATTAATTTCTGAAGTCTTAAACTTCGAAAATTAATTGAGAGCGAACCGACGCTCTAAAATTGATGAAACTTCATGAGCAGCTTTTAAATAATATACTCAATATAATGACCCAAAAATCGATGAATTTGGACACGTATTTAATGTTTTCAATTTATTGAATTTAAAAAATTCTGAAAAATAAAGCGGGAGTTTCCGTTATCCAAATTTCTCTCAAACTAGGATACTTTGATCTAAAAAGTATTCTTTTCTAAAGGTATTTTTGTTTGCCCTAATTTGAAGTTCTCCGGGATCCTGATGTTAGAGTCCGGATTTTGACCTAATTTGCAAAGTAACGATATTGGGTTGTTACATCAAGTATGCAGTGATGATAGAGACTTCGGTGTGGAAGCTATGGAATTTTCTAGAGAGCAAGTATTTGACGAAGAGTATGGAGAATTAACTCCACATGAAAATGCGGTTTCATCGGTTTCAGATGAGAAGAGGAATTTTCATAGATGAGTCCTTAATGAGTTTACGAAGTTATTGGCAGATTTGCTAAATCTGAATGAAACTGTGGAGGATGAAGACAAGGCTCTGCTTTTGTTAAACTTATTGCCAGATGAGTTTGAGCACTTCACCATGACATTAGTTCATGGGAGGGATGCTTTTAAGTATGAGGAGGTGACTGCAGCTCTTATGAACTACGAGTTCAGGAGAAGGGATAAAGAGTCTACCAAATTAAATATGACAGAGACTCTTACACTCCAGAGAGGAAGATTATAAAAGAATAAACAATGGCCAAAGAAGAGTGTTGATTCTTAGAGAGAGGAAAATTCAGTGGCCGGAGTATTAGGAGCAATCAATGTACGTTCTGTTTGGAGACAGGATGCTGGAAGAAAGATTGTCCAAAGTTAAAAGAAAAACAGCGGGCAAATAGGTCTTTCGTGGCAAAGGCTTATGTGATTCAAAATGTGGTGGATGGTTCAGACTCAGAGGTATCTCTTGTTACTATTTTTATGAGTCTAATAACTGACAACTCCAGTTAGATTATGGATATGGGTGCAACATATCACATATATTTCCAAAAGGATTAGTTTTGTTTGTTCAGAGAAACGGACAGTGGTCCAGTCACAATGGGGAATGATGTTACATGCCGGATTGCAGGAGTTGGAAATTTGTTGATTAGGACACGCATGGACAGTTCAAGAACTGAAAGAAGTCAGATGTGTACCAAAAATCAAGAAAGTTTTTCTGTCTATTGGGGCCTTAGAAGCTAAGGGCTTTAAGGTAGTGATTGAGGAAGGGGTCCTAAAGATCAGCAAGGGTGTAATGGCTTATTTGCGAAGAGTTAGACAACAGAACCTCTACTATCTTCAGGGAAGTACAGTGACAGGTTCAGTAGCTATGGCTGAAGATTCAGATGATGCTATGATATTATGGCATATGAGGCTGGCACATGCAGGAGAGCCTTCACTAAGAACATTGAAGAGAGACGGACTCATTAAAGGTATAACTTCTTGCAAATTATAATTTTGTAAGCATTGTATATTTGACAAGAAAATACGCAAATCCTTTGGTGTTGACCTTCACCACACCAAAGATATACTTGAGTATATATACACACAGATATTTGGGGGCCAACGAAAACACATCATTCGGTGGTCATAGATATTTTGTTTCTTTTATAGATGATTACTCCAAATTTGTATGGGTGTACACAATGAAGAGCAAAGCAAATGGTGTTGGAGGTTGTCATAAATTGGAAGTTGGTAAAAAATCAAACTGGAAAAAGAAAACAAGAGGATTCGGTCGAACAATGGCTGAGAATATTCTTTTGGTTCTTTTATAAATGAATGTCAAAATTCAAGGATATAACACCACTTCACAGTGAGAGAAACATTACAGCAGAATGGGGTAGTAGAACGAATGAATCGTACCTTGGTGGAGAAGGTACAATGTATGTTGTCCAATGCTAGGTTGGAGAGAGCATATTGGGTAAAGGCCTTAGACTATGTATGCTACTTGGTGAACTATCTGCCATCTGTAGCATTTAATAAAAAAACTCCTATAGAGTTGTGGTCTGGACATCTTGCTATAGATTATGATCAACTGAAGGTTTTTGGTAGCCCAACTTACTATCATGTCAGTAAGGATAAGCTTGACCTATTGGCTAGGAAGGCAATTTTTGTGGGTTTTCGATGCGGAGTGAAGGGCTACAAGTTGTTTGATTTAGTTGACAGGAAGATCGTGGTGTGCAGAGATGTCTCACATTTGATGAATAATTTTTCTTGAGACTCAGGAGCTCGCATCAAGTGGAGGATAATATAGACTCCTATAAGCAAACAGAGAGTGGGATTTAATGCCATCTCTTTTGTTCTACTAAAGTCTTCACTTCACATCAAATATATTCCTACATATGAAGACCACATTGGTGATGTGGAAGAACAAACTGACATTAATTGTGAGACTCCAGTTCAGGAGTCGATTGCGAGAGACAGATCCAGAAGGAAAGCAACACAACAGCCGGCCTGGCTCAGAGACTATGTCACATATGCATTGTCCGTATTGGAGGATGAGGTTACATCCCATTACAAAGAAGCGGTGACGAGCTCAGAAGGAAATTTATGAAAGTAGGCGATGGATTAAGAGATTGAGTCTCTTCATAAAAATGAGACATGGAGGTTTGAGAAACTCCCTCCAGGTAGAAATGCTAATGGTTGTAAGTGCATGTATGCGAAGAAAGAGGGAATTTCAGAAGCTGATGTGCGCTACAAAGCTAGATTAGTGGTCAAAAGCTTTGCTCAGAAGGAAGGGGTTGATTATGAAGTGTCTTCCCCAGTTGTTAAATACCCATCGATCCATCGTGCTTTTAGCTTTGGTGTCACAATTTGATCTTCTACTTGAGCAGCTTGATATAAAAACAACGTTCTTGCACGGAGAACTAGAGGAAGAGATCTTTATGGCGTAGCCCCAATGGTACATTGAGCCAGGAAAATGATACTTGGTATGCAAATTGGACATGTTTTTTATGTCACTATCATTATTATTTTTTTATATAAGAGAGGATGATAATTTCATGTAAGAAAAAGAGAGAAGAATGAGAGAAAGAGATAAAGAGAGAGATAAGATAAAATTTCATATAAGAAAGAGAGAAAAAAAGAGAAAGAGAAAGAGAAAGAGAAAGAGAAGAAGAGAGAGAAGGAAAGAAATATAATTTCTCTCTTATATAATTATAAAAGTGTTTTGTTTTATCATAGATTTTTTATTATTTTCATAAAAATATTTTATATTATATTTTCTTTTTTATTAAATTTTTGCAACGATAATTATCACTATTAAATAGTATATCTATTAAATTCTGGAGTAATTACTTATCAATTCTAAAATTGTGCAAATATACTTGACTTTTGACACACGCACCAAGATAAGGTGTCGAATATCTTTTCTTACGATTGTTATATATGCTTTTGTGCCCAACATCGCACAATTTTGAGAAAAGTACTTTTAAAGTCATACAAAATGATAAATGAAGATGTTTGGAAAACTAAGTGGCTCGGGTTCATTGTTGAAGCTTTTCATTTTTAGTCTAATCAGACAATTGTTATAACGGGGCTGTCCGATGCCTGGAGCCATAAAAAGCCTATACTGATAAGCTATTGAGGGGCATATATAGAGGAAAGTTGGGATTATTATGTAACATTAAATTGAACTCATTTTTTCTTGATTTTGTACTTGCCTAACAAAATCATATCTTTATGTGCCATGTATCAAACATAAAATTCTATATTTATTTTTGTGACAACAAATATTTTTATGCTAAAGTTCAATGCAGTTGAAATAAGTTTTGCAGGGATAAATTGTAAAGCTCTTTGTATCATGTCAAATTTATTGATTATTTTTATTATATAATAATTGTAAAATTGATATCCATCAGTACTTAGTTTCACAACTAATGAACATTCAAATGCATGCACTTTTGAAATGTGCCTAGATCAGGAGCATGTTAGGATCTTGGAAGGAAGGTTGTAAGAGCCATAGAATGCTGCTGCTACTTTTGCTTTTAACATTTTTAATTTATGCTGCTAATACTTTAAGCTTTTTATCTAAAAACTTTGTTTTATTATGAGTATATTATAACCTATTCTATAATAAATAATCATGTTATCTCTTTTAAACTGCCCAATATGACCTTGCTGCAGGGGACTACCCCATATCGGTGCTGGATTAGTTCCTGCAGACCTGTCATCGGGTCCCCACACCAACCTTTCTACATGTTATCCTTTTGTGTATACCCACTCACCCACTATAGCATTCGCATCTCTATAACACTTGCTAATCTATAAGTTTCTTCTTTGTTGGCTAACATTTAGACCCATATAATATAGCAGGTTGTATATCTGTTCAATAAAATTCTTAATTAATTTTAAGTGTAGTTTTTCGATTGCACAACATTCTATAAGCACTCCTCCATTTTATCCAACCAATTTGAATCCTATTAATCACCCTGGTCTCTATTTCACTATTATTTGAATAATTGAACCAATGTGTTTAAACTTCTCACTATTGATCATATTGTTCAAAAATGAACAGATATGTGCATGAAATTATGATGGCTTCTATTTAGATTAAATTTATCATTCATATTTTAATATAGTTTCTCGTTTGCAAATAATATGTACCAAAGAATCTTCTCTTGAAGTATTCAATAAGTGCATAATTAAAGTAAAAAATATGAATTTAGAACAAGCTTTGATTTAATAAATAGTAACTGAGAAATCATTGGACTATCCACATTGTGATTGAACACATGGTTTGGAAGGTGTCTGCTAAAACTTCCACAGCATGCACGAACCCGCTAGTCGCGGACGATGACCAGAAATCAAGGTGGTGAGATGATTGAGTAGATCCGAGCACCGATCAACGTCCAACTCCAGCGATCAAGTGACAAGAGAGGAAGGTGTGCGATGAAGGAAATGTGTGACACGCGCTAGCGCGCAAAAACGAAAGATCAATGCTAGAAACCCACAAATGGAGGAATGACTACGCCAATCTAAGTCTTGGCTAAGGAGCATCGGAAATGCACGACAACGATTGCATAAGCCTTGGCCAATGTGGGTAGGGTAGAGGATAGGTGACTGAAACCTTAGATGGGAGCAGGACTTCATTCGTAATTTAGTTATTTATATCTATATATATATTATTTTTCTTTATTATTTTTAGCAAAATTAAGAATTTTATTGACAAATTATGTGGGTCACATCAACTCATAAGTGAAACTAACCAAATAGAATCCGTGTCAAAAAGAAAACTAAATTTCTTGATATTGTCTACAAAATGCTTTCTTAATGGCAAACAAAGCCCTGGCTTAGAGCTCCAAGGTTTTAGACATTCTGATAAATTTATACCCTTTGAACCAAAAATTATATTCATTATTTATGCAGTTCATGAATTTGAGAGATGATTTGACCTGTAATTTATCTCATCGCAACTCTAGTTATGGTCTAATAGGGGATCTTGAGCCGAGCTAGCCGAGGGGTTTAGAGTCATGGAAGTTAGGATGGGGGGAATTGGGTTAGATGAATCTTGGGTTGGAGGAGAAGCCAATAAGTCATTGGGTGGAGAAACCTGACCTTGAGGAGGGCGTTTAGATACTAAGGGTGGATCAAGGCGAAGTTTTGGACGCTTGCTATAGCAAGAAGACGCAAGAAGACGAGTTATGGCCGATTGTATGATAAAACGAGCAATATTTCTGCATTTATTCTAATACAACGTTCTGCGAGAAACTCGAAGCCCTGCCAATCCAGATATTTGAGGGGTGTGAGATGAAAATATCAACCTCGACAAGAACTATAGCTAACGGTGAACAAATGTGAGCGTGATTGTCATCTGCTTGTAGAGTTCGACTAAATTAGGAGGCCAACAATCACTAGGTGTTCATGTTGCAAAAGTGAATTAGAAGCTCAAGAAATGAAATTTAAATGGGTTTTAGAGTTGATTATCATTTGAAGTTCACTTGAACAATCGCCTGATAAAACAATCAATGGACATAAAAATTTTAGAAAAGATTTGAGATTTATATATATGTTTTGTTTTCAAGGTGTATAAAAACATGCACTTATCAATGTGATCAGTCGATCATGAGCCATTCAATGGGATTGCCACCAAAGCATCCTTAAGATGGACAAATTTTGGCCACCCATGGGAGAATTTGTCAACAATAGAAAGGATGTAAGGTCGGGTTAATTTTGAGACCTAGCTCTCAAAGAGGAAAAGAGTAGGCTTGCCGTCTTTAAATTCCAGAGGCCGGTTGATGGGAGCAGAAGATTGTAAAACACATTTAAAGATGGTTTGGGAAAAAGAACAGGGACCCCAAAGTTGAGCATCGATCACACCGAAAGAGTTCCGACAGAGGAGATTTCATTGACTAGGACCGTTTGAACAATCAAAAAGGAAGAAACAACTGGATGTGGCAAAATGGTCACTTGCCCCTCCAATAGTGGACTAACAACCTGCACCAAAATAGGGTTTAGCGAAGGAGCTAAAACTTCCTGTTGACAAGAAACATTTGGCGAGACCAGACTAATAGGTGTAGAAAAAGAGGTATAGAGAGGGAGAGCTGTGCATTCACGCTGGGAATTAGAATGAATTCACTGCAGACATTTGTGGTTTCATGATTACATATATATAGATGCTTAGGTACATGACTAACGGTGGCGTGTTTGAATGGAGGGCTGATATATAATATGTTAAAAGGTGAGGTGGATGAAGACTAAGCAGAGAAGGAAGTGGGTATCTACAATTTTCTAGACCATGACCATGCCTGTGACGACCTAAAGGCTCGTCGACTGAGGAGTGATCAAGCTAGGACCGTACTGATTGGTGACTAGAAAACTGCCCCAATGAGGCAACGACGGTAGCGCTTGGCAATTTAAAGGAGAAATAACGAAAATGTTGGTCAGGCCTGTGAGGCTTGGGTATTGTTAAAAGATTTGGTCATGATAAAGTGGTACAAGCGACGGTGGTGACAAGTGATAGTGGTGACTTGGATGCCCTGGCCACGTCTTCTAGGACGTAGATGTAGTCACTATGCATGCCAGGCCCATATGATAGCTCAAGCCTAGCGGGGTTTTTTATTTTTCTGTTAAGTTGATGCCCAAGCTCACCTTGAATTTGGGTTGGGCTGGCCAGATTGGGTGAGCCCCCGTGCCCATGCCTAACTGGTAGTAATCAATCTAATTTTCTGTCAAACTCAGGGACTCGCATGCAATTACAAGATTGCTAAAGAACTCAAAGATTAGGCAATTAGGTGCCTATCAGCACTTGTATTTATTGAAATTTTGTTTTGATCTTTTTTCCTAATAAACTTATCCCTGCCTTGAATTCAATTGATCAGTTCTAGTGTGAGCATAGCATTTTTTGAAAGCTTCTTTACAAATCACAACATATAATCAATAAAAAAATGGGCTGAGTTTATACGCCTAAATATTCTTTAATTATATATTTAAACTGCTTTAAATTTCTACATCTTATTATTTTAGGCATTTGTGTCCAGAAAGCATTTTTTTACACCTTATTGGAAAATAATTTGATTTTGATGCTGGAACATTGCTAGGCTTTTGAGTTCTTAGAAAATAGTGCATATTCGACATATAGCCTAATTATTGCTGATATTTGAAAAAAAAATTAGAGCATGGTGGCTTCATTGTCAACTGACAAAGCTGTCTGGAATGCTATCATGAAGAATGAGATGGTTCAAGAACTTACGAAATCATATCATGCAGGTTCGTAACTGTAAACCTTCAGTGGAATCATCACACAAATATATATATATATATATATATATATAATAAGATAGAGAGCCTGACAATTATGGTCACTTATTATTTTAGCTTTTTTGAATTTATATATTTTATTTTATTGACGAATTACGATGAATGTGCAAAAAAAAAAAAAATCTGCCTTTTTAAAAGGATACTAGTGCTCCTTTTATATGTATCTTGTATGCATGTACGAATTGATAAGAACCTTATTGATCTTTTAAAAGGATAAGGATGCTCTTCATACATTTCTTATCATTTAGCACAAATTATGCTTAAGATTCACATTTAAAGTAGTTAAAATACAAAAACAATTAGTAGTTGTTATACTTAGCTCCTTCAAATGATAACCACCCAAAATATGTAATCAATGGTGAGTAACGCTTTTGGCGCTTCCATGAGCTAGTCTCTCGGCCCAATCCAAATTCTCTAGCATACCTTGGCTCAGCTTGATCCGATTCACGGCCAGCTCGCACTTGGTTGATGTGTGGCTAACTTGAAGCCACTCCAAGTTTTGTAATTGTCCCTTGGTCCACTCCAAGACCACTTCGTTGCACTTTAGGCTTCACCACATCTAGCTCTCGCTTGCATTGATGCATTCCAATTGCGTGTCTAAGTGCTTTCAAACTTGGCACACCATCTTGGCTGCACTCGAGACTCCACTATCCCATAAGTCATCTTTTGACCGAGTCATTATCTCAGGAGTTCACTATGAGAATTTGGGCTACCCTAAACTCTTTCTTATAATACCTACCAATAATGCATGTCATGACCTTTTTTTTTTCATTAATCCCATAATGCTACACAGATACTTAATAAGGTAGGATTGACTAACTACAAACCAGCTGACACACATACTTTAGCACAAGAGAGTCGGTTCAACCTTGGACTTCTTCAATCCTTCCCACTTTCATCATCTTGCAGGTGCTCTCTCAGTATCTCATAGTAACTAGACCGGATTTCGCACTCGTGGTTAATAAAATCTATCAAAAAATGCATAATCCTCTCAACACTCATATCTTCTCCCTTAAGAGAATCTGATACATTAAGAGAACAGATATGAGATTTCCAATAAATACAGGCATTCCCACCCTTCATGGATACTTCGACTCAAATTGGACTAGCGAAGCTATCAGCAGGAAGTTCACCACAGGATACTTCATTTTTCTTGTAAATACTCTCATATCCTGGAGTGCCTAGAACAAATGACCTCACCTGGTTCTCTACAGAAGCCAAATTTAAAGCCCTCGCTGCAACAAGCATATAAATCTTTCACCAGGTCCTGTACAGAAGTCGAACTCATTTGGCTACGCCGTTTCCTAAATGAATTTGATGTTGACTATAGCACTATCCATTGCAACAACATCTTAACCGCAGCACTAGCCAACAATCTTGACTTCCATGCCTGCACAAAGTATATAATGATTGGCTTCCATTACCCCATAGTTATCTCGCAAAAAAGAGACTACTCTCAAACACATTTCCGATCAAATTGTTGATGTCTTCACAATGCATCTTGGCGATGCAAGATTTTTTCACCCGCGGCATAACTTAACTCTTCAATTGGACAATCAGCTTATGACGATGTGATAACAGAACTGCCGCGTGACCGCCACCTAACCACCTAGCAACCGTCTAACCGTCGTGCCCGGACACGCAAACACAAGTATAAATAGGGCTGACCAATTGTTCCTCTGATTGATTCTGAATCTCTTTCTCCAAATTATCTTTTTTCACAATTGTTCGTGAATGCAGATAAGTATTTGAAGTGTGCGGAATGCGCTTGCCATGAAGTTTTGCAATCGGATGCTTGTTCTGCCAATGATGGCTTTGCATCACATGTTCTGAGTTGGCTCTTTGGATTCGCAAAAGCTTTGGTGCTGCAGTTTGTGGACAACATCATCGCCCTTGTCAACAAACTCTTCGACCCAAAAGGGGATGAAATTACTATGGGTATTGCTACTGATTTGGTAAGATACGCATTTGTTCTCTCGGTTCTAGTTTTCATTGTAGTCATTCTGAGACGCAGCATGACCTGAGCTCTGCAGCAAAGTTCCCCAAACAGCCACCAAAACTAGAAATTATAATTTTCAATAAAACACTGTCCAAATTGCATCCTTTTTATTTACTTTTATTTTTCTGGGGATATATGGAAGCTGTGTTGGGGGAAGTCTAATTGTGCTCTAAAACATCAGCTTTAATGTAGGGAGAACCTATTTTACTGAATTGTATTGGAAGCCTCAATGTTGCTTGTGTGTTTAGGAACATATTTCACATCATTCCATTGCAAAACGTTTCATGTATTAATAGAATGAAACTTTCATCAATCATTGGATATGCATATAAAGCATCAGGGTTCTTTATGAAATACTCAAATTTCAATATATTACTATCATATTAATAACAAAGAAATCATAAAGGAAGCATAAGCAGAGCTTGAGTTTTGGACTATAGATTAGATGACAGCGGCCAGATGCAGACATGTCTCCAAATCGCGCATTGTAAAGCTTTAGCTTCGGCATTCAAAGCATAAAATTGTTTATGAAAAGCAAGTAAAACTTTTCCTTTTGAATTTTTGTGAATGCCCCATCACTCAAACTCAAAATTTTGGAGTTTAGCTCGACCTGAAATCGACCTAGCCCGATTCATTTTGAGTAGAGCGGGCTCGACTCGAAATGATTCGATTTCAAACGAACTCGAAATTAGGATGATTTATTATTCATATGTTATTGCTCAAACAAACTCCCATAAGTACATGGTATATTGCACTCAAAACGAGTTGTGTTGAAACTATTATTTATCTGTAAATGTGTATTATATATATTTATTTATTTATTTATTAATTTTGAGTCTGCTTGAATTATCATAATTCAAGCGAGCTGACCTAGATTTGAAATCGGCTCGAAAAAATTGGACTTGTCGCATTTTCTATTCGATTTTGAGTCGAGCCAAACTCAGTGAGTTCTGATTTTCAGGTGAATTTGCTAGTCCTGTGTGAATACAGAATTTCATATATCTCAAGGAATGCCACCAAATTATATCTCTTGTGAATACTACATATTGGATGCTAGACTTGCTGGCTTCTAGTTAGTACTCCAATTGCTTAATATCATTAAAACTCTTAATCTTAATATTTACTTCATAATAATTCAATTTTATAAGTAAAAATTAATTATATTAGAACTGTGGAGTATTCAAGTATTTTCAAAAATAGAGTGAACACTCCTAATTATTTGGGTATATACCATGTGATAAATTTATATTTATGATTAGGGGTTCTTACATTCATACCACAAACGTTCTTTAATTTACAATTTAATATGATTTTCTTAAATATATCATATTTTTAAAATACTTAACAAAGAAATTATATTTTAATTAAAAAAATACATTTAGTTCTTTTCCTTCTTTTTTTTTTTCATATTTTAGATATAAATTTTCATTTATATGAATTATGTATACTAAAATGTGGTTAATTGAAGTTAAAATATAGGTTTTCATTTATATGAATTATGTATAATAAATTTTGTATTAATAAGAGTTTATAAATATATTACTATCATATTATTTTTAAATTTTTAAAAATTCGAGAATTGAATTTTACAAGCAAATTTGTGTTGAACTAACATTTATATTGGATTTTATTATATCTTAACAGTCCTAGTATAATTAATAAATTTAAATTTAATATTAAATTAATAATAATTAAAATTTATTAATTATAATCATAATTATAATAATTTTAAAAATATTTAATTATCTAGAAAAAAAAATTACAATTATACCGGAGGCACTATTGATGTATTTTCCTTTATATTATAATGCTATTATGATCACAATCAAATATAAGCCATATTATATTAGAATAATATTCAAGAAAAAAAAACCATCTTATTATTAAAACCTTAATAAAAAACCCATATACTAATAAGATGCTGATTTATTGAAATAAGAAGTCCATGCATGGATGCATGCATGTCACTTGACAAGGCTGCGCACCAGAATTCCCTCAAAGGTGACTCCCGGCCCAAACGCCAGCAGCAGCCCCCACTTCCCTTCTTCTTCTTCCTCCATCTTCTTCTTCATCTTCTTCTTCTTCATGTCCTCCCTCATGATATCCAGCACATAGAAGAGGGTGTTGCTGCTTGCATTCCCATACTCGCTCAGCGCCCTCCTGCTCCACCTCAACTTTTCGTGGCGAAGGCCGAGGCCGGCCTCCATCCGATTCAGTATCGCCGGCCCGCCTGGGTGAACCGCCCAAAACAAGTCGTTGAACCCGACGAACCCCCCAAGCGGCCCCACCAGCCTACGGCAGAATCCCTCGATCCTTCCCTCAATCACGTTCGGCAGATCCCTCCCCAGCTTGAAGCTCACCCCTTCTTCCCCGATCCTGCCGTCGATGACCCCCGCCGTCCCCTCCAAGAACTCTTGCGCCGCCCACTCCATCTCTGCCACTGCCGCCTCCTCCTCGCCTTCCTCCACCCCCGCTCCCACCACCGCCGCCGCCGCCCCGTCCCCGAACAGCGCCGCCCCCACCAGGTCGTATGGCCGCTCCTGGCTTGGCGGCCGGAACCCCAGCACCGTCGTCTCAGCTGTCACGATCAGCACCCGGCTGCCGGGGTTGTTCTCCGCCACATCCTTGGCCACCCGTAGGGCCGCCGCCCCCCCGGAGCAGCCCTGCAGGAAGAGCGGGATGCGCGAGACGTCCGGCCGCAGGGAGAGCCGCCCGGCCACGTCGAGATCCCCACCAGGAAACCGGAGCTCGCTGGACGAGACGTAGATCAGGTGCGTGACCGCGGCTGCCGGCCTCCCCCAGTCCCGCAGGCAGGACGCGGCCGCCGAGTGCGCCAGTTCGCTCACCGCCGCGTGGCAGATCTCCAGCCGCTCGCTCAGTGTCGGGCCCCCTCCGCCGGCTCGCACTAGGTTCGGGTGCTTCCGGAGAAGCTCCGGCGACAGCACCGTGTACCGCCTCTTCACCGTTGTACTCTTGCCTGACAATAGATATGCATAAAGTCATCTAAGGAAATTGGCGGAATGCCTGTTTTATCATCATTGTGTTGGATACATAGTGTAGAAATTGGAGAGGAGAATGATGAAAGGAAGAAATGTTCAAATCATTTTATTTATTAAATACATTGTGTAGAAATTTGTTGATTATTTTAAGGCAGTTTTGTGTGTGGTTATTTGAAGATAGTTCGGTAATACATAGATGCTCTAGCTTCTCCCTCATGATGGGATCGTCGCAATCGGTGTCTCGGAAGTAACTCTCGACCAGATTCTCTTGGCTGAGAAGCTGGTCTGGGAAGGCTTTGCCGAGAGCCAGGATGGCTGCTTTGCTCCGTCGATCCGCCGGGCTGCGGGCATCGTTGACGGCGACAGCCGGCGCTGTTTCGACTGCCTTGCGGTCGTCGGCTGAGGCTCCGAAAGGATTGGTGTCGGCTTCGCCCGGCATTGATGCTCGATTTGGGGGAGGTTCTAATTGTGGATATGGTGTTAGCTGAGAGCTATGAGAAGATTAAGATATTTATACACAGCAATTAGTGTTAGTTGATTTGTGAGTTTGATTTGGTTGGAAAGTAATAAAGGTGTGCTATTGGTCCTCATTATTAGTTGGTGCTTATTTTTATCATGAAATGAGCTTCCGCTTAACTTCTTATAAACTTAGTTTTTTTTTTTTTTTTTTGAAGGACTCCGAGGATCAGAGATAGCAAATTGCCAATGTAAACAGATACAGATTAGAATAAAATCTAAGTTAGAAAGAGCTCAAAGCTCAGTACTTGGAATAAGTCGAGAACTCCTCTCAAGTACAGTATCTAATCGTAATATATGTGGTTGTTACTGAAGAGATGTCAATCACACAAAGGCCAATAGAAGCTGGATTTCAGAGTATCATAAAAGGCATAAGTTGTAGAACAATAGAAACATAAAGATACATGAAATAAACTGCATATAGAAGAAAGCCTGTATCGCCGATCATTACATTCCAATAATAAAGCAAATTCAAAAGTTACAGTTCAAGAGAAATTCCTATCAAAGACGGAACCACTGCTTATACAAAGATAAGAAAGAAAGCTAAGAGTCTAGCAAAAGTGTGGCAATAGAAAAGAAGAGTCTTCAGCACCATGAGCAGCATTTGTCCCAGAAGCAGTAATACTCCTCAATTTCCGTTCTAATAACAAATAGTCTCAACCGATGGAAAAAAAAACTTATAATTGCATCAAAATGTCACAGCATAAGATCAAAGAGCCCACAGAGCAAGAAACCCCGAGGATTGCAGTTAGTTGGACAGGGAAGAGAATGAATGAATGCTCAATTAGGCTTGCCAAACGGGCGGGCCCTACATTATTATCATTGCCTGTTGCTATCAAACTATGGATCCCAACGATTGAAGCCTTTGGAGCTCCACCGGTCTTTAAAGACGAGTGCCGGAATTGATTCTCTAGAAAGCTGTGTGAGCTTACAAGCTTTCAGAAGAAATTGAATACTAACAAGCCCAAGCCACCACCAATTTTTGGCAGAACAACTGTGCTCCAATCAATAATTCTCAATTTCTTTGCATCTAAGTTCCCATCGAATAAAAATCTTGCCCAAAGCATAAAAATATCATTTAGCACAGCCACTTATATATCCGAAGGTTCCGAACTAATGATTGTAAGGGCTGTTATCCAACCTCCAAAAGAGAGAAGCTTTTTAGACCAACCTGAAAGCCATTTGGAAATTTTTTTTCCACCAGCATGTTGCAATCAGCCACTTTAAGCATTCCCCATGCATGGTATTTGATAGCCTGACTGATAATTTTAGGGTTTGTGATTCTAGCAAGAATTTCTCGATTTATAACCCCTCTTGGAGAAGCTAATACATGATTTAGCTAAATTGATTTTCAAGCCAGCATTGTCTTTAAATTTTTCAAGTTTGCAATATTTTCAATTGTAAATTCCCTAAAACAAACAAATTCATCTGCAAAAAGATAATGAAATCATCAAAACTCCACACCAATATGAAAATCACGAAAATCGGATTCCACATTCTTAATGCTTTCCATATTTGTAGTGAAGTCAAATAATTATTAAGAATGTTGAGGAGGCAGGCTGCTAAGTTATTAATAAGTTTGCAAAAATATTATAATCTCTAAATTTTCAAATAATATATGTTTAGCATATTTTTTTTTTTATATTTAAATAATACAAAATAGAGTTTGTTGCATCTATATAATATTTAACAATTTAGTATTATTTGTGAAAATAATGAAGAAGTTTGCATGTATATAATAAAATAGATTCTATAATTTAAGCCTAAGAATATGTATAAGAAATTTACATGCATGATATGAAAATTTGTATTAAATATGAAAATAATGTTAAAATTCCAAATATTAAATTAAAAGTAGGTCAGTTTTGTTAAATTAAAAAAAAAAAAGTAAGTCTTTTTCCATACCTTATTAGTGATTAAGATTTTTGAATTTAAATTATTAATTAACAGTTTTGAGAGGCAAACATTCACAGTATCATCATAAGCATTTTGTTGTATGCTCTTCTTTTCAACTGCAAATCATGTGTACAGCTCCAACAAAAATGCAGCAGAATGAAATAAATAAACATAGCAGCAATAATTCAAACGCTCTTGAATTCCTTTCATCAAATGTTTAGCCTTACAGAGAGAGATATATAGCATTCAGAGAACAGAAACAGGAGAAACAGCGCAAAGATGTTGAATAACCACGAAAACTTTACTGTAAGAAAATGACATCTGTATTAACATCATCAAATGAGTCGTATGTTTCTCTTAACAAATTAATCAAAGAATAATATTTTAATCTTATTCCAGAGCCTTTCATTGCCTCTTTCAAGTGATCCTCAAAGAATGAAAGTCGTACTAGTTTTTAGTATAGTATTGACAGGAAGAAAGAGGTGTACTCTCCTCAACGTTCTTCCAGGTAAAGAAATTCTGGCTTGAGAAAGAATTCAAACTAGATCAAAACGGAGAAATGCCTTCCAATCAATGAATCAATCTTGCTGAGTTGCTGCAGAAACATCAATGGGAGCCCAGGCTGAAAGTGTGTAAAGCGGGTGGTCTTGCCACTTCAAACAAAGAGCCTCCTTCTCCCCATCTTCTTCCTTCCTCTCCACAGAGTAACAGCCAGAATCTGAATACATCCTCAATATCACCTGGCTCTTAATCTTCTCCATATCTCCAATGCCGACATTTTCGAACCCGCAGTCCTTCAATTTCCTGCTCCAGCTTCGGAAATTCTCGTGCCGGCATTCAGTTCCTTCCCTTGCGATGACATTCCTAATCTTCCAAGCAAACATCTTCTCAATCTTGGCTCTCTCTGGGCTCTCCTCAGGCAGACTGACATTCAAGGCATCGAAGACAGCGGCGTAATACCTTAGAGAGTTTGCGTATCTCATCTCTAGTTGATGATGATTGTGATCAGCCTCTTCTTCAGCGACGAGGACTAGTGCGGGGTTCGTGCTCCGAATCACCCGCATTAGATCCCTCAGAGATCCTCCGGTGTCGTCATAGAGTGTCTTGTGCAGCTGAAGCACACAATTCACAGCCAAACATTCTCCTTCCTTCACATGAAGCATCCAAAGCCTGACATCCTCTAGTTGATCCACAACTGCGTGAAACTGGAAAGGAAGATTCAAGGAATCCGCAAGCCCGGCAAGCCGCGCTCCTGTGCTCTGCAGCTCATGCTTTGATTCTCCAATCCCTGTGATCCTCACATGTTTAGGTGGATTGGGCGATGATGCTAAGCTCTGGAACAAACTCGGCCATTGCAATCCTTGCTTGATGTCCAAATCAATGATGTGCACTCTATCCTTCCCTTGGAATACCCTCATCAGTCTCTCATTGAGTGTGAAATGGATGAATTTGGGCATTGGAGTGGCTTGGTCAAGAAGCCGAAGAGCCTCGGCTTCGTCGTCGTCGGCCAGTTCTATGACATCTCGCGGCGGGTTGATTAAAAATAGATGAGGCCAGAGCTTTGCAGCAGATAAGGCTAGACCTTCAGTGAAATAAGCCGCTAGCCGATGAACCGTGCTTCCTGTTGGAGAGCCCATTTCTCCTAGTTTAGCAAGAAGGTAATTTGTAGCACCATGATCGCCTGAACTGATTGCTTCCACACAAAATGTGAGGATTCTCACAAGCTCAAGGCTTTGGTCCTCCGTTTGGTTGTTTTCTCTCTGTCTGTTCAACCCAATAATCTCGCGCCATGATTTCTTCTTGGGGGAACCATTGTAAGACTCATTCTCGGCATTAAAAACTTCAATTTTGACAGACTCCTTGGAAATTTAGAGCAAGAGCTTTGATGCATTGACTGTTGAGATTGAAACATTTGGGGTGCTTCGCAGTCCGTGGAAGCCCCAATAAGGTTCACAGCGGTCTCACTCCATTCTTGCACTCATCTGCATTTGATTTTCAGAGTAGCAGTTCCATGATGTTAGAAATTATGCGAGCAAAGTATAATCCAAACTGAAACATAGGCAATACCTCAATGAAAAAAACAGAGGACCAATCTCTTGAACCATACTCTGCACCGTTAATCTCGCCTACCACCGATGCAAATCATTTCCTTTGCAGCGATTCTGAGCTCCTATGAACATAGAGGGAGAAGAAAAAAAGGAGTAAGCAAATAACAAAAAATGAGCTTTTTTATCAATTTGAAAGCCTCCGAAGCTCGATCAAAATGTCTTCTTTATCTACAAAAAACAGAAAAAAAAATCTAGAAACGGGAAGGGAGAAGTAGAGGTTTTATCTGTTATTCTTCCTCAGCAGCTCTATCATTCCTTGTGCCTCAGCTCCTCCTCCGTTCTTTCCATGGAAAAAATGCCGCAAAGGTCCGGATGATACGTACTTTCCCGTCTGATAAGGATCGGGCGGCGGATAAGCTCGCTCTAGTGACCGTTAGAAATTCGAGTCAATTCGACCGTTAACGACAAGGAGGTGAACGGACCTCGCAGGCGGTAACTAGATCTGCGAAGCTTCCTCTGCTCTCCGGCACGTGCTACGCATGCGGCCCCTGTCCGACCTCTGTGACCGTTAGCACGGCATTGCAATCCGCTGATCATCTCAAAACCGCGAACAGCGACGTTAGTTCAGCCTTCTCTGGCCAGTGATTCGCTGTAAATTGTGTTTCCTGTTTTACTTTCATAATAGTAAATGATTTAACATGTTTTCCCTCCTGCTTATGTTGGCTTGTGGAATTATTTCTTAGATGATGAGAGAAAGAGGTCAATCATTCTTTTTAAATGATGAGTGCTTTTGTTCTTTACCATTATATATTAATTATTATTATTATAATGTACCGATCAATTAAGTCAGCTTTAGATCTAGCTCGAGTTAGCTCATTTAGATTCAAAAACATTCACTTATTGGCCCATGAAATTTATATCATATATTCATCAACCATAATGTAATAGAGCATTCACTTATTGGGGAACATAATAGACCATGAAGGTGAAAATCACCCGCATATGCACACAAGGAAGTAGTATTCGCTATCATCTATCAACTCCGTTAAGGTAGAGAGATTACTATGGAAGCGTTCTTTATAACTATGATGGGGTTCAAGAAGTTGATCGTTGCACTTGATGGCACTTAAGTGGTGAAGGATTTTGTGGAGGCCAATATTTAAGTCATTCTTAGTATAATTTCTTTTATTTCATTTTTTAATTTTATTTAAGGATATGCAAGATTGAATGCAATAATATGATATCTTTTATTATTGTTTATGAATGAAATGATTAGTTATTTTCTTATTTAGTTTCTTTAATATGATGTCGACTATGGTTATCATTATTAGGGCAATCATCATCATCGAGTCAATCATTAATCCCCTCTTAATTTTCTTCTCTTATTTAATATAATAAAAGCATTATTCTCAAATTCAATCAGCCACAACATTTTGTTAGTGCTGTCATCAATTGACCAACATCTAGATGATGGTAAGGTATATTGAAGTTGACCGCTTGTGTTGATGACTAGTAACAAAGCAATCGACGATTTGCAAATATGTTGGTTCGATCTCTAATCATTAGAGCCGTAAAATACTAAGTTTTAAATTCTGGTTATCCTGCTTTTTATTTAATCGAATCACGCGAAAATTTGACACAATAAAATTTTAAAAATTTTAAGCACACTTTTAAAGAATTTTTGGTAATTTTGGAGAATTTTTCTTTTATCAGACTCTCCCGGATTATTTTAATGTATGGTTTTAGTTAGAAAAATTAAGATAATTAAACTTACCTTCAAATCAAAATCAGAGTTCGCCATTAAAATCATCACCCCAAATTAGCTTGGAGTGAAGTATTAGAATTCTTCTGAGCTCGTTTATTAGCCTAAGGTATTAAATTATAGAATTAATTTAATAAGTGGGGTCTACCACTTGTTCATCAGCTCTTGCACTTCTCCCCCACTTACAGAAAATAAATAACTTATTGCAGCTCATCCCCTAATCAACATATCTTCTCCACCTGTAGCTTATCCTCTTAAATCCTACCCGATTTCTCCACTTGCACCTTTTCCCTCACAAAAAATAGAGAACTTACTGCAGCTTTTCCATCTCCTATAATCACTCATCTTCCCGCATTTGCAAACTCTAAAATTTGCAATTTATCCCATAGTCAATCCCATGCTCCCCACTTTCAAACTCATAAACTTGCAGCATATCCCATAATCCAACCTATACATCACTCCTTTATCAACACCCATCATGATCTCTCAGCTTGCATTTAGAAATTTTGTGAGAATGAGAAAGAAAAATTTGTTGAAGCTTTATCTCAAGCAAAAAAAAATCTCAATTAACTAAACTAAGTTATTTTATTTCTTATTTAAGTTCCTAAGCTTATTACTCTTCACTACCCTAAAGTACTTATTCGAACTCAAACATGTTCGATCCGAGTTCAATTTTTGATGAAGAGGAATAATATTGCTCTGTAAAATCACAATTATATTTCTCTATTATGATACCCGAAGCTAATATATCAATTTCAGCAGGGTTAGAGTGAGTGGTTCAAATATGTCGATTTAGGTATCAATTGAAAAGTCTTAGAAAGACATTTTGATTAGACGATGTGCCATAAATTGAAAAAATGTGGATGCATAAGGGAGACCTATGTTTTACTTCTGAATAGGCAGACCTGTGTGGTGCCATGGCGCGTTGTAGCTCCTGGCTCTCGGGTTGGGGGGCGTCGCATCGCGCCAAAAGCACGTCGTTGCGCGCTCCAGTACCCAGCTTTTCAAATTTTTGTAATTTTTGTAATATGTCGCTTCATAATTAAAATAACACAAAAATATACTAAAATAACTGCTGATTTTAGTAAAAACATGTATTATAAATATAAATTCATTATTTTTGATATTTGGATATTTTGAATTTGGGTTTAAAATGGCAAAGTATTCTTTTATAAATTAATGAAAACCATGCATATTAAATAAATGTATTTTTCATATTCTAAAGGCCTAGGATAGTAAAGTTTGAATTGATGTTTGACGCATCCAATCAAGTGAACATATTTGTGTTCTATCAAATAAGTCATGTACGTTGATCTATTTGTAAGTTTTACTTAATTATATCTATTTTGAGAGTAATTTCAGTTGAATCATGCTTTTGATACATAAGATATGTGACAAAAAGATGAATAATATTATTATTTGTGGTGTTTATATTTGAAGGGAGAAAAACAATACTGAGAATCTATACAGATTGGGCCAACTGATAGCCCTTGGGAGTTATATGAAGGGATTTAGCCCTTTTGGAAAAATGGCAAATTTAGAGGAAAGACACACTATCATTTTCAAAAAGACTAAGAAGCTACCGACTGGTAATAAAAAACCTTCCTAAAAGCTAGCGTATGGGTTTACCCATTTGGGTTCTAAAGTACTCGACTTTATGTCACATAATACTTTTTATGAGATTTATTTCATGCTTATATATATATATATATTAAATTCAAGTATAACATAACAAAATTTGGCTATATTGGACAAATATTTATATTTCTCTATTTTCTGTGCAAATTTATTTATATAACTCTTTATATTAATTTATATTTTATATATGATACTAGAAATTAATTTTTATAAAAATATTATATACAACTTATTATATGAAAAATTTGAGAGAAAACTTTATTTTAAATTTTATTATATTATTAAATAATTCATGTAATATTTATGTAAATAATTTTGTATGAATAATTATGAACTTAATATCATTTTATTTTTATTATTAATATTTTAATTATAAATTATTAATTAAAAATTCTCCAACTCAATTCTCCAAAGAACAAAGGGTCAAAGCCAACAAAAGATGCCTTTGGACATAGAATGTGAGGCTAGCGCTAGCAACATGAGTTTCTGACTATGGCGCAGAGGAACCCATCAAATTATATGAGTGATAATGTTAAGATGCATGGAATAATAAAAAAAACAATATAAACAAATATTATTATATTTAATATAAATAATATTTATATTATTTAGTTTTTATATTTAAAAGTTTTAATTAAAGTCTATTCCTAGATAATGCTACATATATACATAGATTTTTATTTACTGATTTTTAAAAATTAAATACTATTAAAATATTTAATAGATTGAAAGTTTAATTAGAAATTTTAAAATAAAAACAAGCATATAATTTATCTTAATTTATATGAAATATTAAAATAGCAGAACTTTAAAATAAAGATTAAATTGGGATTGGCTTAATTCATATTAGATATTAAATACTAAACTTAAGAAATTAATCAGATTCCAATAATTTTCAATAAAATAATAGGAAAAAATATAATATTTTTCAAAATAAAAATAATTTATATAAAAAATCTATGCAAATTTTTAAAATTATTTATATTAGCTAAAGTATTATATTTTATAACTGGTGGAAAAGCATAACATAATTCTAATAACTTTGAGCACAAATATAGGGTAAGAAAATAATTTGATAAAATCGAGTTAAAATAAGAGAAATGTTGGTTAGATTTATAAAATTGTATCTAAAAAAGTTTATTCAATAAGATTTTTTAGATACATTTAATATAAATATTAAAAATAATATTTATATTATTTTAATATAAATAAATATATATTAATGAAATATGTTCAAATTTTATTAAATGAATTTTTTAGGTGACAGATCTTTCTCGTAAAAAACGAGTTTTTGAAAAATATTTGGTTGCCATTTTTGAATAGGTATTATACATGTAAATAATAAAAAGATTTGGGTGCCATTTTTGAAATTCTCATACTTTTTCTCTATCCCTCTGAAGCCTGCGGAATTGGTCCGCGCTAGGCTTCCTCTAAGAGTTCTTCAATTTCCGCGGCGGTTCCTCCGAGCGGAAAAAAATTGATTTTGGTGGTTGCAACCCTAATTTCGCTTTTGCTGGCATCGTTGCTTCCATCTCCGTCAGGCTCTGCCTCAGCCGAGCGCTTTCCACCAATCAGTAATTCTTCATTATTCTATCTATGTTCTTCTCCATCTGCTGCTGATGTCATACTCATACGTGAGTGTCGTTGTTTCTGTAAATTTTTGGCTTTTCCAAAAAAATTTTAATCTGTCAGGATCTTTTCTGTGGATTCTGTGGATTTTCAAACATTTTCAAACTGCTAATTTTACATTGTTCTCCTTTTCCGTAGGGTGGCCAAGAAAAGCCTCCTCCTCCTCTTAGTAAGGGGAAATCCATTGCTATTGCTAACTCTATTGGCAGCTTATTGACTGACTCGATGACTTTGCAAGACCTCCACAAACTTGAGGGACGTTGTCGCTCCCTTAGGGCTCATCCCAAATAGCTCTCTCTTTTCTTCTCCTCTTTTTCTGCTGTTTTCATTTTATTATGTTTAAACCAAGTATCATAATTTGGAATGTCAGAGGTCTTCACTCTGACATTTGTATCTCTGATCTTAAGTTTCACTCTCGATCCTTACTACCAAACATAGTGGGAATTCTGGAACCAAAAATTAACAATTCTGATCTCTTCTTCGTTTCTTTAAAATAAATATGCCTTATTCAATCCTGAAGGTCATTGCAATAACTTTAATTCTATCTCGGTTGGTAGAATTTGGATCAAATGGAATCCCAATTCTGTCTCGTTTATTCCAAGTGTTATTCACCATCAGTACATTCATGGCAAACTTTTTCACAACGGTATTTCTTGTTGGTTAACTGTCGTTTATGCTTCAAACCATGAGAATGAATGGCTCTTGCTCTGGGATGATATCATTCGAATCAAGGATGGCATTAGTGGTCCTTGGCTGGTTGTTGGTGACTTTAATTGCATTCGCTATTCCCACGAAAAGGTTGGGGGAACACCGGTCTCTTCTTCCAGATTTCTCGACTTCAACAATTGTATAAATGAAGCTTGACTTATCGACTTGCATTACACTGGCAGCCTTTTTACTTGGGATAATCACCATCTGGACTCTCCAATTAAAGCCAAATTGGATCGTTGTTTAGGTAACATGGAGTGGATCTCTTCTTTCCTTGAGATGCACTACAAAGTTCTTCCTCCAGCAACTTCTGAACATTCCCCGCTCTTTATCACAAGCCCCACGGTAATTCGAGCGTCCACCAGATTCTGCCTCAAAAAATTTTGGGTGAACAGATCAGACTTTAATAATCTTGTTACGGCTACTTGGAATGTTCATTATGGAGGTGATCCTCTTTTTGAGTTACACAAGAAGCTAGTCCAGACCAAAAATATTTTCAAACTAATCAACCTTTCGTATGCTTCAAATCCTTCGGAAGTCAAAAGAATCAAAATTTCTCAATTAGAAGCTTTCAACTCAGCAGATCCTCAGAGCCTCAATGACTCCCTCTATCCAGGTTCCTTTCAATTAATCAGTCTCTCAAAAAGGCCATTTTTAATGAGCTTTCTTGGGCTAAGCAGTGTTCTAAGGTTCATTGGCTTTCTCTTGGAGAAGAAAATCTCAAATTCTTTTATTCTCACATGGCAATTAGGAAAAATGCTAGTGCTCGCTCTCCGCATCTAAAAGACATTGCTATCTCCTATTACAAAAATTTGCTAAATGACAAGAAAGGGCACAATATTATTTGTTCTCATCCATATACAATTGTCGACTCTGCTTTACACAACCAACTCTGCATTCTTTTCGCTGATAAAGATATCAAGCGCATTTTATTCTCCATCAAAGATAACGTGAGCCCGAGTCCTGACATTTTACATCTTTGTTTTTAAAAAAAGCTTGGAACTGCACTCATAGCTTCATCACTCATGGTATCAGGTTCTTCTTCCAGCATGTTATCATGCCTCGGTGGCTAAATCACTCGCTTATTATTCTGACCCCTAAAGGAAAGGGCATCTTATCTTATGATAATTACCGTCCGATTGCCCTTTGCAACACTATATGCAGTCATTTCTAAACTTATTGCGGACCGCATATCTCCCCTTATGCCAGGCCTTATTCATCCAGCCCAAGCTGCGTTTGCCAAAGGAAGGAACTTATCACATCATGTCATTCTTGCTAATGAAATCATTAGGACGTTTAATTGGCATTCTCCAAGTTTTTTTTGTGCTAAGATTGACTTAAAAAAAGCTTTCGACAATATAAATCGGGAATTCATAATTAATTCTCTCATCAGTGTCAATCTCCTAGGAAATATTATTAGCTGGATTAAGGCCTGTATTACAAATATTCATTTCTTTATTAATATTCAGGGTTCTATTGATGGTTACTTTGACTCCTCTACCGGGCTCAGACGGGGATGTTCTCTATCTCCCCTCCTTTTTATTATTGCAATGAACTTTTTTTCTACTACAATTGATGAAGCTGTCCAAAGAAATCTTATTGCTCCATACAGGATGGGGTATTTTCGCTACTCCCATTTATTGTTTGGTGATGACATCCTATTATTTGGAGAAGCTTCTCTGGCCAATATGATTGAATTTAAAAGCTGTCCTGAAGGGTTCTTTTCAGCTTCTGGGTTTAGTCTCAATAATGAAAAATCTTGCCTCTACTTCTCCAATTCTGTGACGAATGTGAAAGAGCTGTCGGACATTTGGAATTTTCCCACTGGCCAATTTCCTATGAAATATTTGGGGCTCCCAGTTTTACCTTCTAGGCTCAAAAATGAAAATTTCTCCCCTCTTCTTTCTAAACTGCATCATTGGATATCCAGATGGGCTCAAAAATCTCTCTCATCTGCAGGTCGGTTGCAGCTTTTAAAAGTTTCGGTCTGACCTCTCCTACTGCATTGGTTTAAGGCTGTTCACATCCCCATTACGATGATCAATACTATTAAACGTCTTGCTGCGAAGTGTCTGAATAATGGCTCTTTAGAGAACAAAATGCACACTATTGCTTGGAGCAAAACTGCTATTCCTAAGAACAAGGGTGGAATCAGCATTATCTGTCCTACAAAATTAATCCTTAGTTGTAAACTTCTCTCCTGACTACTTGGTGGAAAAGTAATCGTTTAAAGGTCTTTGAAAACCCTTCGCACTCTAATAAGATGGCCTCTCTTTTGGAGAAAACTGACCAAATCTTTTCACATTCTTGCCCCTTTCATCACTGCTGATGCAAATAGGAATAATTATTTTTTCCAAAACAGATTAGTTTTATTTTAAAGATGCTTATAGTTTATTATATTCTGATCTTCCGGATGTAACTTGGGCTGGTACTTTGTGGACCAAAGGCAGAAAATTAAACATCAAATACATTATCTGGAAGGCTTTATGCTCCGGTCTCAAAACCACGGACATTCTCAACAACAGGGGAATCCACTAGCCACTTGCTTGTCAGTTTTGTCTCCTTAACGATGAGTCTCATTCCCATTTTTTTTTCAATTGTGGCACTTCGTTCTACATACTTAAAAAGCTTTTCCCAAGTGGTCTCAATTATCTTTTCCCCCGTCCTTACCCCAGGTCTTGGGCGACATCTAGCACATGAATAAATGCCAAAAATGTGCTTTTATCACCATCTTAGGCTTGATTATAGATGGTATTTGGAAGGAAAGGAACGCTCGCATTTTCAACAAAGCCGTCACTAGTCCTCATTTTATTATCTCAAACATTAAATCCAAAATCATCGGCATTATTAGTAATTGGCGGAAAATTAATCGCTCTTTTATGCTGAGTACCTGGAGACATGAACTTATGGCTTATTAACTCATTTTATTGCTCGTTGATTGGTTTCTTTTGTTCTCCCCGGCTTGGAACTTTCCTTACTGGAATCTTGAGATTTGCTGTTTTGCTTTAATATATTTTCTTATTGGGGGTTCACGATCCGGCTTAGCTGTGTGCCGGATGTCTTGAGCTTATGGCAGGTCTTTCTCGTATTATTGTTGGCTATATGATTTTTCTTTCTCCTCTCCCGGTAAGAGAATCTGTCACTATGGCCAAGCTTTGGTCTTGGATATTCTTTTGCTGGCTACTATATTAATTTTACTGGGGGTATTAAGATCCTGATTTAAATCACTGAATAATTGGATGTTTTCTTTATTCGGGATGCTATTCCTGGCTAGTTCGGCATTCTAATCCTTATATGAGCGTTTTGCTGTGTTGGATTTTGTTATTTGGGTATTTTGATTGACTGGTGGATTATTTTGGTTGCCTTGGGGGATGCTGTGATTGGCTGGTGGATTTATTTCGGTTGCCTGTTCTCTTAAAGACAAGGATGGATCTTGATGATTTTGAAGACCCCTTTTGCCGGTTTAGCGACTTCCTATTTAGCTTTGATTGATACTGCACTGGTCTTTAGGACTGATGCCCCGACAGATCTTTGGTCTTAGGTGAACCTCGTTGAGGAGGAGCTGAATCTTGAGTCTTTTATTTTGATTTTGATTTTGATTTTGATTTAAGTGTTTCTCGTTATCTCTGTCTATCTTTTGCTTGTTACTGTTTTGCTCTATTCTTTTTTTCCCAGACTTGCTTTTCTCTTTATTTCTCCTTATGCCATCTTTGGCATAGACTTTCTGTATGTATTCTCCTTTCCATTTTAAAATATACGGACTACGCCCTCAAATTTCCAAAAAAAAAAAAGAGATTATGTGGATGTTTATATTTTAAATGCTTGGAAAATGTTGCATCCCGCTCTTAAGTAATGGCAATCAGCTTGATGTAAGTATGAACATACTTTTCATTTGTTGGCCATTGATATTCAATTTGAATGACTTGTAGCACAATGGGAAATTGAAAATCATAGCCTTCCAACTTTTTTTCAGTTTTATTTTAGTTTTTCACTGGTATGTTATATTTTATCTAAAGACTAAGCTTGAATTCTGGGCTTTCTCCCTATGCTTAGGACTCCAATGCATTGCATATATGTTGTTTTATTTCATCTTTTTTAGTTAATAGTTCTATTGTGCAGATGTCTTAGTGCTTACAGTTTCACATGAGATGCATATCAAGAGGCTTGATGCAAAATCGTATTTTAAATGCTACACTTTCCTATTGTGAATTGAAAAATATCTATAAAACACTTTGGCTTATCAATCTCTTGTGAAAATTTGTTCTAATCAATTTTGATCATGTAAAGAGGGAAGTTGGTGATTTACTCAGGCTCTTGTCTATCCTAAAATTTAATATCAAATTGATGCGCTGGACATGCATTAAAATCACTACTATAATTCATCACTCCCTGCTGTTTGCTTTTTCTTGTGTGCTTGAAAATAAGGAACTTGAGACGAGAAATGTTAATTATTATGATAAAATTCTATTTAATTTTTATACTTTATATAAAGTTTCAATTTAGTCCTTAAATTTTTTTAAGTTTTATTTTGGTCCTTGTAATACTATTGTGATTTTACTTTAGTCCCTATAGTCTGATAAATTTTTGTTTTTGTCCCCATGATTTGCAAGTAGTTTCATTTTGATCCCTATAATTTGCTAATGTTTAACAACAACAATAAGCCTTAATTCTACTACGTCGACTACATGAATCCTTTGTTTCTATTGTGCCCGATCAATTAGAAGCCCATTCACTAATGTTCAATAAATTAAATTAACTGTTAAAAAATAAAATAATGTTATATTTCTATAAAAAAATAAAAAAAATTTATTTTAATTAAATGTTAACATAAATTAAAATAACATTGTATTTAATTTATTAATTTTAATATAAAGATTTTGTACTCCAATTCAATTTATATATCAATTGTGCTAGTAACAATTGAATAAGTTTACAAATTTGCTTGAAATTTTTGTCTATTAGCGATCTGGATAAATATTTACTCCTTCAAACTCTCATGCCAAGAGTCTACAAGAAGTCTTTTATTTGTTTTGTCTACTCAGTTAGGCAAAATTGAGTAATTTTTTCTATGACTTGATAGTCATTTAAGATTTTTACTTTATTGTATTGAAAAATAGCACAAGTTTTGATTGGGATTCACCATCCTGTTAAATATGGCACAGGTTTTTGATTGGGAGTTTTACAGCATCCTGTTGAAATAAGGCACAGGTTATTTGATTGGTAGCAAAACTGGAACACTTTCATGCTTTCTTGTAACAAAATTGCTAATGTGTATATAGAGCTGTGCACATCTCTTGCACACTCATACTTTGGTTTGCAAATTCATGTTAAGGTTTATTAATATATACATGATTTTGGCTGTGTTATAAATGTGAGAGGATGAAAATATTTAGTAAGTTTTCTTTTACCTATATTACACTTAATATTACTTATTTAGTAATCTAACACAAATCTTTTAGATGCAATGAAATTATTACTATGCAAAAGAATAAAGGGATTCTTAGATACGTTTCACTTAAATCTTATAATGTACGTATTCATAACCAAAACATTAATGCTCACAAATCGGCTTCGTGCTAGTGTACCCTAATCGCATGCTTATGATGACAACAAACTATAAGACCTTTAATAGTTCTTTGTTTTCCTCCTATTACAACCACTTAATTTTATCTGCATAATTAACCTCATCTATCACCTATTTCTCTGCGCATCTTGGTGCTTGCATCCACACGCCCAACCCGATTTGTGACCTTTGAATTTTCTTGTTGCAAATTTCCACATTATTTTCTTTGCACTATAGTTTGTCGTATGCAAGCTTGTTGATTGTCTGCTTTTTCTCGCTCTGCCTGCTTTCATGTAAACCCCAACAACTCTCCTTGATGGTCACTACAATGCTCACATGCACAATCTTGCTCACTTATTCTCTCTTCATAAATGGCATTTTTGTACTTTCTTCAAATGCTCACGCCATTTGCAGTCTCTTTTATCTCTATAGATCTTGTTAACTCGCAGCTGCACATACCTATTAAGTTAGCATACAATCCTTCATTGTTATTCTCCACATCTCACTATATTTGGGGAGTTCTAGCTTTGGTTGCTATTTACCCTCTAGGCACGTTTGATGCTACTAACACAAAGCCCTCGAATATGCCGTCAAAGCCTCATGAGCGTTCTACCCTTAAATGTCTTGCAAATGTCGTTCAATATTACAGAGCTTGAGGGCATGCTCAAATATAATAGGGACAAGCTTAGCCTCTTCTATCAGAATTGCATCAACTTTTGCTGCTTTTTTATACCGTCGATAATTTTCTTAAAGTGTGAAATAAATCTCCATATCAACATTAGTCACCCTTCGACCTGTCTTGAAGACATTGGGTGATGAGGATCTTTTGCAGTACTTGTGTATTCACGTGAATTTTGCAATTATTTCTTGCTTAAGTTATTTATTATTTTGATGTCTTAGCATTTTCAATGTGTTCAAATTATCTTGGTTTTAAAAATTCTTGAAACAATCTCTTTCATATTTCATCACTCAAGTAAACCTCACTTAAAATTCTAAAAAACATATGTAATTTTAGCAAAAACTAAACGTGGACAGATTTAGTGGATACTCAGGAGAGGCCATGGGATGATACGAGAGAGGCAAAAGGGTAGAGGAATCATACACGACCATTTGAAGCCTATTAACCCTAGACACAATATTGGTTTAGCTGATCCACAAGGAGTGGCTGTGATTAGAATGTAGCTTAAAGCAAGTGCCAACTACATAACTTGTAGTTTGGTAGTGTGAGTAATATTTGAGAGGATTTTCAAACGTCACCGATTGCTATTATCCTTCATTCCTAGACCGATTCAAACTTTAGAAGAATACTGCATTATTACATTTAAGTCAACGAGAATACGGGAAATTGATGAACAAATGATGTTTATGATGACTTCCAAATGCTGACCATCTATGGTTGGTTGAGCGAGTATTTGCTAACAATAGGATATTCAAAAGGTTTGGTCAGCGTACGAACCTCCTCTGTAGAGTACAGCAAAGCATGTTTACCCTCCACAGACGAATAAAATGTGCATGTGAAACAGCATCATTCGAATTTGGCAAAGCACTAGATGCCACTTGTGTGAAAGAAAGGCCTCTCCTACAGGAGGAGGAATCGCCCACCTCCACTAACAATTGCATCCTAACAAATGTCCATGAGCGGTAGATAAATCGAAGCCAGAAAGCAAGATGGATTCACAGCAGCACTAGCCTATATGAAGACTTAACAACCAGGATTGAGAGGTCTGGAATAGCGGGAGAAGCCAACAAACCTATGGGGACAGAGGTCCTGGGCTTCCACAATGAAGGATCTTCTGGATGGGAGACAAGCATTGTATGGAAATCGACTCCACAACCTGGTAACACATATGTGCATGTATTTTGCTATATATATATATATATATATATATATATATATTTAAAATATGTTTGGGTTATTCTACACTTCCCAAGTATTTCAGATCAAGTCTGTTGGTGAGGGGATAAAATATTTGATATAAAGTAAGGTTTGGTGATATGCATTTATAAATGGGTCCACATCTTTGTCTTTCAATTTTCTTTCAACTTTTTTTTTGGTTTTTTTCTGGTCATCAGTACACTTGGTGGATGTTTGTGGAAAGTTGTCTTTTGTTTTTCTGATCGATAGCTCATTTAAATCTATTGATTTTCCTGAGAGGGGGACCTCTGATGATGATGATGATGATGATGACAGTAATAACTCCATTTTTCCAAAGATCCTGATTGTGTGCTGCGTACTTGGCTGCACATCTTTAAAGACCAACCATTTCGAATTCCACACTTTCTTTTAGGGAAATAATTTCTCATGATATATAAACAAAGCAATCATCTTATAATTTTTGCATGGAAATTTTTGTCATCTTAAAGCAAGAAGGAATCTATTTGATATAATCCTACTGCCTTAACATTATGTAGATAAAAAGTTGTTAAATTTCGCAGAACATGACCTGCGATGCCGAGATGAAGAATGGAGCATTGTCAACAAAAACAACGACAAAAACTTAATCCCACTAAGCGGGATTGGCTGCATAAAATGTTGTCCCCATTGTGCACTTAATGTGCCCAAATATCATCTCTATGATCACTTTTTCTGAACTTATATTCAACTGGAACCTAGTGCAAATTATATGGACTAAGATAGAGTTTTCTCAGAACCAAAAGATGATGAAAGAGGCGCCATATATCTGTTGTTATTTTTCTGATATCATTTGTTATTATATACTGTTAGGTGGGCTTTTGTATACACTGCGCAGATAAACCTCTGATTTTTTCTTCATTATGTACAGTTTGTTACTGTGGAAAGTGAGTTTGATGTAGTGCTTGCTTCGATTCGAGTTCGGTCGAGAGCTCAAGTACAAACTCAAACTTGATTCAAAAGATTCGGGTTTGAACTAACTCGATTTTGATTCAAGTAAGGTCGATATATATAAAATAAATAACCTGGAAGAATCAAACCCCGAGCCGAGGTCTATGGATGAAGTCGAGGCGCCTTTGCATCGGGGCTGGGTAAGCTGCTTTGCAAGTGATATCAATTCTTTTATTTTTCACATAATTGTTTAATAGATAGAATATTATGTGATTTATAAAAAAAATATGCTACAGCAAATGTGATGATGCTAATAGTGAACAAGTAAAATTGTCTGGCTCTCCAAGTAATGAAGTTTAAAATATTTATCAAGGTTTGGCTCAACTTCAACTAAATGAGCCAACTATGCGAATAGGGTTGTCAATTTTACTCAAAATTTGTAACTCGCTCGAGTTTTGAGTCGACCTGAACTCGACTTGAAATTTTCAAGTTTATTCTTGAGTTGAACAGCTTGATGAACTAAATTTGAGTCGAGTTCGAGTTTGGTACGACTCAAATTCAACTTAAATCGAGTTACTCGAAATGTATAAAATAAAAAACTTGTATGTTTTGCAGAAGAAACTACTTGGCCCGGTGACTCAGCGGTAACGCTCTTAGTTTCATCCTTCTGATCTCGGGTTCAATTTTAGCTGCAGACATAATAACCCGGCCCGTTCGTAACAATGTCTCAATTTCAAGTGGCAAAAAATCAGATTTTTTTTTTTGTTAATTTTGAGCAAACTCTAATGTAATTCGAGTCAGCTCAAACTCAAATTTTTTGAATCAAAATAGGCTCTGCTCGAACTTGATTTGCGTTTGAGTCGTACTTAACTCAGAAATTTCAAATTCGAGGCTGAGCGATTCGATCGAACTCGAATCGAATCCTAATCATAATATAATAAGCTCATTCTTCATATATGTTTAATATCTTATGTTAATTAGATTTGCAAATAAACCATCAATTTTTTTATATAAATTAGATTTAAAAAAGCATAGCAATTTTATATAATCAAAAAATGGAGTATATCATTGGGTATGTGAAAAAACCTCACTTTAAACATGCACCGTTTTTTTAATATTTAACACTAATTTTTTACTTATTAATAAAATTGATTTTATTATTTTTTGTATAAATAATATAAAATTGTGATAAATATTTAAGTCACCATAATATATGAAAATAAATGTGTTATATTGTTGACTTTGATTGTATCTGTTCTTGGATATACTGTTTGCTCCAATCTTTCATTATATATATATATATATATATATATATATATATATATATATATATAAATAATTAAAATACAACCGCTTAACCGGGATCAAACTCTACGGTATCCTTTGTCATGAGGTCTAAAAACCTCCTATGGAGCACAGCGCTCCGATCAAAAGAAAAGACACCCAGACGGGTCAAAAAGGCACAAAAGTTTACTACCCGATTCGCACTACGCGATCGGTAAGCAAAAATAACACGAGGGATCTCGAGCAAAAACGAAAGGGGTCCGCATGTCTGTCCGCTCCTCGGGACCGAAGGGTCCTCTTCCAGAGACGCCGGAGTTTCCGAACTGCACATAAGCAATCTCCTTCAATAATGAGTCCCTCGAAGTCAGTCACGGTGGCCATGAGAGCCTGCCGCAGAGTAGTCACCGCCTGTACCTCTGTCTGGAGCGGGGATCTGGCCTGTACAACATCTCCAGCAACAGACAAGAACTGTTCTTCAGCATCCCGAACAACTGTAGCTCCAAAAGCTGTGGGCTCTCCAAAAAAAGTACGATGCGTCAATGTTGGGGGGCATTTTCGCTATTTTGTAATATGCATTGTTGAAATCAAAATCATTTTTTACATGTTTAACTTCATTTAACTGACCCAAATTAAAATATTCTTAAATATCATTAAATTTAAGACAAGATGCTGCAAAAATAATAAAAAACAAATTCATAATTTACTGGTTTAATTTCATTTAAATGGCCTATATTAAAATCTCCTTAAATGCATTAAACTATGGCAGTAACAGAAAATACAATAACAATGTCCAAGAAAACATAGCAGCTGTGGCAAATGTTGCAATAATAAAAAAAATAGAGCAACACACAACATCATTGGTCATAGCAGTTGCAACTGCAGCACCCAACACCAACACTACTTAGGAGCTGCTGCAACACCCAATGCCACCACTACTCTTCAACTTAAAATGCATCTGCAACACCAAGCAGAAAAACACTAAACACCATCGGCAGCTGCAGCACTCAATACCGCCACCACTGGGAGCTGCAGCTGCAACACCCAACGCCGCCACCCCGTGGTAATTAAAATGCAGCTGCATCACCCAACACAAAAGCATGCACTAGCAGCTGAAGCACCCAACGGCCGCCGCCGCAAGGAGCTGCAGCACCAAACAGAAAATTGCAAGGAGTGCCGTCCCGGATTTCTAAAATAAAAGAGAGCGATGAAAAAAACAGCACCTAACTCAAATAATTGGCATCATGAAACTGAAAATTATGATAAAAAAATCGTCGAACATCAAAAATTCAAAAGCGTTTGAAGCAAACGGGCCTTAAATCTCGCAAACTTTAATTAAATATTGTCATCACTGTTTCCGATTCATCATAAGACCTTCGCTAGCGTTGGCAGTCTATATTCTTAGATTAGTATTGCTTTTTTTTCCAGGTTATAAAAACATTTCATTTAAATAAGCATATTTGTTAATCTATTAGTTTATATTTCTTAATATTATTCAATTAAATGATTTCTTTATAACATGTACATAACTGCTCGTTGATTATTGAAGAAATTTTTTGGAGGCGCGCCTTAGCGCGCTACAGCGGCCTGGCACCCTAGAGGCGGGCGCTCCAGCGCGCCTGAACGCCAGAGGGACGGGTGCTACAGCGCACTGTAGCTCCCGCGGCCCAGTCAGCCCAGTTTTGAGCAGCCAGTATATATTTTCTTTATTCGTTTTTAGAGTTAAGAGACTATAATCCAAAAATATTTGTACTCGCCATAGGTTTTGTGTGGTGCCTGCTCCATTACAAGAAAGAAGAAAGCTTCAAGAGGTTGTATAAGGGTTTGCAAACCCTAAAATCTGTGTAATCAATTTTCTATACTGAAGTTATTTTTGCTCTCCTCCCGTTGACGTATATGTTAGTACCGAGTCACGTAAATCGTTCTGTTGTGACTGTGATTGATTTTGCATGTGTATGTTTCTTACTTTATTTAGTTTTTTTCATTCATTCTAAGCTTTTGTTATTCATTGATTTTAGAACTCTAACATCCACTCAAGTGATCTCAACAGGGTCATAGATCTCAACAAATGGTATCAGAACATGATAGGTAGATGATAATAACTTTGGTTATGCATTGATCTCAAGGGATCTTAAAATGGGACATAGATCCCAGCACTGCTAAATCCTTGCTACTTGTTTACTTTATTAACAAAAATTAACACATAAGTGCAATAGAGTGATTTAGATTTTTGTGTATTCATTTGATATTTGATATTATAATGCATATGTATTTATATATTAGTCATATATATATATATATATATATATATATATATATATATATATATATATATATATATATATATATATATATATGCATATATGTGTGTAAACTATAATACCATATTTATAACCCAATCAAGCTTGATTTAGAAAATTAAAGATACTTGGAAGCATAATTTGATCTTTTATCAAATTTATATCTAGCATTGACCTAAAAGTATTAATCGTGCGCCGAGCTTAATGTTAAGCATTTAATAATATATAAATAGACATACATATTTGTATAACATATTTTTTCATAAATGAATATCCAACCTCAATAATTAGATAATTACTTTAATAAGAAAGTGTTCCTATTTAAATGATTATTTTTAGAAAAATACTATGCTTACACAATAATATATATTAGAAAGTATTCAGGATTAATAGAAAAATTTCTTTTTTTTCTTAATTTTTGCATATATACCTTATAAAAAGTGTATTCAACAAATTATCTACTTACACATTAGATTAACACATCATCTATATATTTTGGTGTATACTATCGTGTAAATGTAGCAATACTCTTATCTTAATCACCTCTAGCGAAAAGCATTTAATGAGCAATTTTATCATTTCAATCTTAAGATCATATAGTAATTCATACTGAAAGAGTATTAAATATGAATAAAACATTGCAAATTATATTACCGTTAACACTAATATTATAAGGAATCTTGACTCCGATTGTTATTCTTTACTTCATGATGAAGCATGTATGACTTCAAATTAAGATAATCAGAATATGATTAAGATGCTAAGTTGCTGAGATTAAGAAGGAATGGTTGGTAAGATTTAGCCTCAAGCTTAAGGATTTGGGGGAGACAAAGAGTGGTGGTGGTGGGGAAGAGAATTTAACAGCAGCTTGAGGTGGAGGGGTCCACCATTTCTCATATCAATATATTCATATGACCCCAAACTCTCACTTCATTCATACTATGCACATCATAAATGGTTTTCTAAAGTTTATAATCATGATTATAACTTAGTGAATCTCTGCTATTATGAGTTAAACATTATATTTAAATGTATTAATAATAGCACGGCATGCATCTCTCTGTCAGTGTCTCAGTCTGCAATTGAGAATGACTTCGCAACTAAGTCTCATTTTCAGATGGGTGATATGATAATTTTGGATATTTAAATGAAATTGATGTAAATGCACTATATTTTTTTGTATTTTTTAATAATTAATATATTGTGTATGCATTCTTAACGAATTTGTGTGCCCAACCTATTAATTTACGCGTTCAAATACCTTTACATATTTTAGCATTTTGTTTTTCGTGTACGCTCTAGATGATTCGAGTTCCAGTCAAATCCGAGTCGACATATTTCGATCTCACATTGAGCACGAGCAGAATAAAACTCGACTCGAATTCAACCAACCAACCAACCTAAATGATCTCGACTAGACATTCTATTAGTAAATTCAAATTGAAGCAAAAGATCAATATGCTAACTGTGAGCACTATTATCAAAGAATAATACATCATAAGTTTTTCTCTTAGTGTTCGGCTTCGACGTCGCAAATTTTTGCGTTCTCCGTCGCTGCCCACCTCCGGCTCCGGCTGGTCGACAGTTTTGTCTTAGACAGCACAAATAAGCACAAATAATTATACGAAAAATCTCATACAGAAAAATTACATAACATAAAGAATATCATTCTCGCACAAATTGAAAACACACGCGCTCACACACACAATATGAATGTGCTTATAGTCATCACTATCAACAAAGACTTTGATACCAATGAAATATATATATATATATATATATATATATACATATATGTGAAATTGGTATCTTTTAACTATAATTTTCTTTTAAGCAGTTGATGCGTAGGCAAAAAAAAGGTGAAGCTAGGAAATGTATTCTAGTCAGCTCTAAAACAGTATTTTTTAAAAGATTATTGTACACCTACACATTAGTATAAATCAAAATATATAAATGATGTGTCAATCTAATATGTAAGTAGATGATTGCTTAAATACACATGAGCCATATATGTAAAAATAAAAAAAAAAAAAAATTTATTGATCTGAATATTTTTTGATATATATTCTTATATAAGCATAGCATTTTTATTTTTTAAATATTCTTAGAAAAATTAGGGATTAACACATGTATATTATATTTTTTGAAATTAGATAATTTTTATTTTCAAATAAATTTTGAGTATCAACTTACTTAACTAGAACATATACACATTATATTAGAATTCTAATTTATTTTCTTGCTGTTTGCACTATTGAATATCTTTTTTTAGTCAACTGTCACTGTGCCCCTGTGAGGCATGTGTAACTTTTATGATATGTCAGCTTGTATGATAAATATTCTCTCTTTCGTTTGTGTATATATATATATATATATATATATATATATATATATATATATATATATATATATATATATATATATTCTGCCATATAACTTTAAATATACTATTTCAACAAGCGATTATTGGTATATATTTATACATTATACAAACATATATATTTTATAAATACAAGATTGTATATCATCTTTTACTAATAATTTCATTAGAAGAAGAAAAACTACCTCAATGAAATGATAGAACTTTGTGTGGGAGTTGATTAATTAAAACTTGCCAATGTGTGGAAGAAGAAAACAACATCTCATATGGTGTGGTGTCTATAGGTTCAGACAAAATCTCAGAAGTTTAGTTGGGATTTAAGAACAAACAAAATCTTATCTATATATCCTCTAATGCAGAACTTATCATGGCATGTGATAAGCCTTACTATAACTCATATAAAATATTGTGTACACAATTAATTGAAACCTTTTTTTCAAAATCAGGCAGTCGATCAACATAAATATCTTGTTCTATATACTAATTAAGGAGAGTGCATTTAGCATCCATTTAATATATCTTGAAGTTATGGTGTGTTTGTGATTCAGCTTCTAAGAACATTTCTAAATTCTCACGAACTTCCCTTAAACTATTTCGTTTACTTCCTTATTTGAAGAGCTGTTGACTGTATCTTCTTTTATGGTTAGTAAGCACAAGTTGATTTCTTAGGCTTTAGACTCCAATAAATTCCCTTAATATGCATTCACTCAAAAAAAATATGCTCTCATACTCTTCTTCTTAAGTCTCTCCTTCTTCTTCCTCCCATCCTCCTTGTTCTTGAATTTTGAATATTTTGGTCATATATGTTTCTCTTCCTTACACACATTGGTTGAAAGGATTTTTATTATCAAATTTAATTATAGAGAATAGATTATTATATATTCCTTTATGCTAAGGTCATATGCACTCTTTATTGTGCATGTTTTTGAGCATTATTATGAATTGCCTCATCATTAAAATAGTTTTCCCATCATCTCTTAGCAATATTTATAGTTAATGTGCTATATTTTATCTCTCTTCTTAGATACTCATGTAATTCTTATCATATTGCTTATAATTGAGCAAGATAATAGCTCATAAAATCTTTGTCTTCAAAATAGCCTAAGCTTTTGCATACTAGCTTCTTGGTAAGACCCTTATAATCTTGTTGCCCCTCTTAAGATTAGTATTATTTTTCCTAAAATATGAAGTCTTATAATGATTTTCTTCAATCTAGTATACATTTCATAAATAGACTCTTTTAGTTTTATTTAAAATAGATTATATACTCATGAGCAAGAGTGTTTATTCAAAATTAACGGACATCATTTCATCATTCATATTAATAAAAAAAGCATAATAAATTTATATTCAAAATAAATGTACATACATGTAATCTTCTTAAATCAATGCATATTAAAATCAAGTGATTTCCATCACATTTAAGTGCGCTTCTTAAAATTCTTCCTTAGCACAACATTTATATGAGAGAATAAAGATAAATATTTCAATTAGAATCTGTATATGGCAGTTAATAAATTGAAGAAAGTCTTTGCCTTGAGTTTTTTAAAGTCAAGGTTAATTTTGTTGCGCCATCTGTCGTATGTATGCTTCTTATCTCAATTAGTGCTATTGAGCGAAACCTTTGTAAGGCATTTGTGCAGAGACTTCACTCTGATGCTATTGTTAGGTTTTAGGAGACGCGGGTGATACTATTCGAAAGAGATGATTTGAATACTCTTAATTCGTTGAAGATTAAAACTAAGAACTTAACTAGAGTGAGAGAGAGAAAGATGTGAGAAACCTAATTACAAAAAGATTGAAAATAAAAGCAATCTGAAACTAAAATTACAAGCAAGGCACCATATTTTAATGGTTCAGATCAACCTAAGATTCTACTTTTATTTCTTAAAGCTCATCTCCTTCGAAAATGATACAAAATAGCCTTAACATAAACCCTCGTCGATCAAATTTTGGCGGATAAATCCCAAACTCCAAAGCTATCTACTTGTAACTTTGCTATGAATATGAAATTATTATAAGAGATTTATGCAAGCCTAATACTTTGTTTAAGAAAATAAAACATTTTTATGCACAAAATATAAATTCATGTAAATCAATTATCTAATGTCCATAGTGTCATATAAAATATTGTTGCTATATTTTTTTATTATAAACTTGATATTTCAATATATATATATATATAAGGAGGTTTGTAAAACAATGACACTATATTAAATTAATTTATATTATTTTCTACTTTCTATGAACTATAAATTTCTTATTATTTTTGAAAAATTAATAATATTTAAAACATCATTTATTTATATTACAACATACTCCATATTTATGCATCTAATTTATATTAAAATATAAATAATAATAAATACAAATTTGTCTCACAAAGACCAACAATCTCTTGAGACCCATTAAAAGTATATATTTTAAATACAATTAATAATCATCCAATCTAAATATTAAGATTTTTCAAAGTAATATTGAGCTAAAATCCCAAAAAATAAATATAATTTAATAGATTAGTATCTGCAAACAAACAGGCCTTCAGCACAATTTGTCCTTCAATAAGACAAGATAAAATATATATAAGATTTATTCATCTTTGTTCGGTTGCATAATATCATCTTTCAAACAAATATATACATTTCGCATTCATCAACTTTTCTAAGTTAGATACCAGCAAAAGAAGTTCTATCCAACAAAATTTATTCAATGAGATTTGAGTATTATTTTATTACTATTTATTTATTTATATTAAAATAATATAAATATTATTTTTAAAATTTGTATTAAAATAATATTAAAATATTATTTGATAAATTTTTTTAAATATCATATTAATGAATCTAAATAATATTTCTCATATATATATATATATATATATCATATTTTAATGTATCATTAAAAACAATTTCTCTAAGATAACGGAATGTATTAGCATTTCTAAGATTAAATTGATAATAATTAATTGAGATAAAATATTAAATTTTAGCTGTGTATTTTTAAATTTAATTAATTATTTAATATATATAATGAAATAAATGTAGAAAATATTTATTCTTTGATGAAATAATATGTGTGCTCTTATTGTTTCAAGAAAAAATGGCTGGGCTTCGCGCATGCGCTTCGGTAAGACCCACCACTTACGTCGTCTCGGGAACCTAAATATTCCCGATTCCACGTGTCAGATCACGGGACTTTAGCTGCAGGCGGGCCCACATAATTCCGCCTGACTACGCTCTCCGTGTGGGCCCCACTTTCGTGGAATTGATTACGTGGCGGTCTCAGTGCCAACAGTGTTGCAGCACTGTGCACCAGTGCACTCTGCATTGGAAGCGATATTCAGAGTGTTCCTATATATTTTCCTCTCCCTCATTATTAAGAAAAAGAAAATATTCTGATTTTTTTTTTATTATCATATATATATATATATATATATATATATATATATATATATATATATATATATATGTATAACTGAAATATAAGTGATTTTTATATTGAGAAATATTATTTATATTCATTAATATGATACTTAAAAGTATACATATAATTGAATTTGAATATTATTTCATAAGTTATTTACATTAAAATAATATAAATATTATTTTTAAAATTTATATTAAAATAATATTCAAATATTATTGGATGAATATTTTTGAGTGCAATATTCTAAATAGCATATGTTGAGAGTAGCTTTATTGTGAGAGAAAAATATTATTATTCCTAATATTTTATATAAAAGTAATATGTAAATATAAATTAGAGATAAAATAAGATCAATTATAGTATTATGTGTGTAGAATTTTTATAATAATCGTATTTAGTGCTAAAATTTGAACGTTAACAAAAAAAAATACTTCATTGCCTCATCTTCATATTAACAAAACACAAGTTTTATGCATTAAATATAGTAAGAAATAAAGATAATTAATCAAATTATAACTTTAACTATACTGCTTTACTAATTTAATCTCAATTTGTTCTAATTAATCTCATTTGACTATTTAAGTTCTATATATTTAATGTAATTAACTATTATTTAATGCAATGATTTGCTTATGCTCTATCACTTTGCCTTTGAATCACGCCTTCAAAATCTATGAATATAAATTATTTTATTTTAAGGAAAAAAGATTGTCATAATGCTTTTCAGTTAAGCACAGCTAAACAGTTATTCTAACTTGCTGCTGCAATCATTATTTAGGTACAAATTCATTCACCTCATTCATGAATTTGATCGTAATATTTTGTAGAAATAAATTATTTAATAATAATTAACTAAGTAATTAGTTGTTAAACAACTTAAGAGCTCAGATCTGTACCATCCAATCGTGTAATTTTTTTTTTAATCATTAAGAAAACCTTAAATTACTATTAATGTTTTTTTAGAAATTTATGTTTTAATAAATATTCAAATTGATAATAATTGAGATTCATATATAATGACATTTTTCTTACAATTATCTAAATTCATAATTGAAATATTATTTGTCTTTAATGAATTTATAATCATGTTTTTAACTAATTATTTTTTTATTATTATGAATTAAATATAATGTTTAAATATTTTAATAATATTGGGTATAAGAGGAGATATAATAATTACATATTTTTTATCATTTTTTTAAAATAAAAATAAATAAGATTAGTAGAAAGAAAAAATATATGAATGTTTATATATATATTTTAAGTAATATATATATATATAATAATGTATTAATGAGGAATTATTAGTTAGGTTTGGTAACATTCCTGGTCCTATTCACATGACAGGCTCTCTATGTCAGAAGAAACAACTAGGAACAAGAGAGATACAGAGTGAAATACTTCAAATTATATAAATAAATAAATAAATATATATATATATATATATATATATATATATATATATATATATATTATAAAACAAATTTCATACTCAGCCGCATAGAGCTGTAGAACCTCCTTTCAGCAATTTAATATTCATATAATAGAGAACAAACCATTAATTCTCTCTCTTTTTCACAGCAGATCTCTCTCTCTTCTTCTCAAGGAACAAATATTCTCCACTACAGCCATAATAAACATTCCCTGCAGAAGATAAGAAGAGAACCTCTATTTCTAAAATTTCAGCAAGTTCAAAAAAACACTCTCTCGAAGAACTGCATGGATACAGCTCAGTGGCCTCAGCAGGTAAAACCCTAAGAGATCTGATCTCTCCTCTAAGTCTTATTTCTGAGGAAGAAGATAAGAAAAATCAGTATTGATTGGTTCTGTGTATTTCTATAGCTTTTTTTTTCTTTTGTGTCACCTTTACCAATTTTTCTTTCTCTCTCTGTCTTTCTTTTCCCATGCTTTTAATCCCTGCAGCTGCCCAATCAAACTCTTTCAATACCCTAAAGGGCCTCTCTTTTCTCTTTTTCCTCTTGGCTTTTTTCTCCTTTCTCTCCCATCTCTCTCCCCTTTAAGCTCTCTTTTGATAAAAAGCTACAAGTGTCATGAAAAAGGGGTAATAGCTTTGTTTTGTTCTTCTTTATCCTTCTCCTCACTTTTATCTTTCCTTCACACTCTTCTCCATGCACCTCCTCTCATTCATATATAACAGGCACATTCATAAAGATGTGATTTTTAAATATTTTTCAGGGAATAGGGCTCGTGAAGGGATCTGTGGAGGGAAGCCAGCAAATCAGGCAGCCTCAAATTCAAGTGGAAAGAAGAGTGAGGCCTCACAAGGAACAATCTTTAAACTGCCCAAGATGCAATTCCACAAACACCAAGTTTTGCTACTATAATAATTACAGCCTCAGCCAGCCAAGGTATTTCTGCAAGACTTGCAGGAGGTATTGGACTGAAGGAGGTTCCTTGAGAAATGTTCCTGTTGGAGGAGGCTCAAGGAAGAACAAAAGAAACTCTTCTTCCTCTTCTTCTCATTCTTCTTCTTCTATCCCTCATTCTTCCACCATTTGCTCTTCTTCTTCTTCAAATTCCTCTTCCATTCCAGCCACTTCATCAACAATACCACTCCCTTCATCCACCTCACTCTTGATGCCAAAGTTCTTTCAAGGAGTGCATGATCTGAATCTTTCTTTTCCAAATCAAAGTCTTGGAAGTCTGTCTGCTCTGGAGATGCTGAGGAATGGGTTTGTGGGACCTTCGGTGTTTGGATCCTCTGGATTTGGGTTTCAAGAGCTTATGAGGCCAGCAGATAACTCTAATTTGAAGCCTCAAACACTTGAAGGCTTTGGAGGAGGCATGGATGAGGGAGGTGATGGAAGGCTTCTCTTTCCCTTTGAGGATTTGAAGCAAGTAAGTATGACAAATTGTGGTTCTAATGAAGGGGTGGTCAATACTAGCATTAATACTAATACTAGCAAGTATGAGCAAGGAGATACTACTTTGTTTTGGAATGGAATAATGGGAGGTAACAATGGTGGAGGAGAAGCTCATGGAAGAGGAGGAGGATCATGGTAGGAAAGACTCGGCAGGGAATATGTATCCTCTTTTGCCTTTTCATCAATTATGAAAATTATCTGTTTATGTGGTTTGGATTGAGTTCATTTGCTTTTATAATGTTGGGGTTCTTATAATGTAGTCTGAAGTTTGCTCAGGAGTGGCTAACAGATGATATATAGACTTTGCATGGGATTATCTTCTTTGATGCGATTTTCTTCTTTTTTTTTTTTTTTCTTATTGCCAATGCTTAGGGTTTGGTGAAGCTTCTTTTAGTCTGGCTTCATCAGAGGTTTGTCAATTAATTGTTAGGGTGGTATTCCATTGCTTCAAGCTTAGAATGCCTACTCTCTTTTTTTTTTCTTTTTTCCTTTTATTCTCCTTTTTGTTCTTCAAGAAATGGAAAGGAGATAAGTCTATTGCAATTAGAATTTGCAAAATTGGATGATTTTTGAACTTTAATGAATATTTGAACTCATTAATCAATACAATATGAGTGTGCATTTGCATTTGTGTGCATACTTTTGGACTTTTGGAATAAGAATATTGTGGTGATTAATCTAAGCTATATATATTTTATTTATTTACTCGAGCTTAACTCTAAATGCTTGAGTTCGTGCTTATTCGAACTTTACTCGAGTCATGTATATGTGTGTGTATATATAAGATGATTCTAAGGATAGTAGACAGTGGATCTACATTTCTGTGTATTAGAAATTTCTCAACTTATATATAAATTTTTTGTAAGAAAATAATATAAAGTCTCATAATTATTATTAGTTATTGTTACAATAATTTTATTGCATGAATTCATGATGTCATAATATAAATTTACAATGACAAGTGAATTAACTTTGTTAGTCTACTAATTATCATGCTTAATTAATTTTTGAAAAGCATTATGCTTACGGTAAGAATATACATCAAAATCAATATAAATTTTTTTTTTTTTTTGCATATAGATTCTACAAAAAATTGTATTCAATCAATCATCTATTTATACATTGAATTGGCATATCATTTATATATTTTGATGTATACTAATATGTAAGTGTAGCTAGCAGTACTCTTAATTTTGTTTTCATAAACAACATGCAGCTAGGGTGCGTACGATGTCAAGTTCCACTTATCTAAGTAATAATGCCAAGCTCTATGATTATACTATTTAATATTTTTAAATCTTATCAATATATATAAATAAATTGCATTTGGAGTCTAATGCTGCTCTCTTAATTACTTTTTGCTGGCAATAATTAATATTTTTTATAGAAAGAAGTGATGATTAAAATGGAGGTTTTAAGGGAAGGAAACTGATTAGTGCACTTCTTAATTAACTTAATTAAGCATACCTAATATTATCTCATCATCCATCCATTGGCACAGCATTAAAAGGGAGGAAGGCTACCGCTCCCAATGCTCGTCACCCTCTCTCTTCTTAAACTAATTAATATTAAAAGAGAGCTTAACAAACATTCTTATTGGGATAAGAGCCGGAGAATAACTCGGCATATATGCAATCATACACTCAGTATATGTTAACGTATACTGATTAATTAAGTCTTAAACTGATTAATTAAGATTATTAGATAAAATCATAATTATATAGCACCTAAGCATTTCCATTATTATATTACTAGAAATGCCAGTCATAATGCTAATCAGCCAAATTGTAGTTGGTAGCAAATCAACACAAATGTTTTTCTCTGTATATCAACTCTATTCATTAGCCGAATTATTACACTCCCAATAATATATATATATATATATATATATATATATATATATATATATATATATTGCACCTAAAATTGAATTTGAAGTCCTTTGCCGAGGCGCCAAGACGCATCATAAGCTGCTTATTTGAGCCGTCGGTCGACGTCTAATCGCCGCACCGAATGCAAGCCATTGCAGCTCAGCTGAATCGTCGCACATCTTGCTGAAGGTTGCATCTAGATGCACAAAGTCGTGCTACCATTTGTTCATATCGAATGATTTATTTTGTAATTTTGTTTGAAATTTGTAGTTTTTTTTTGTTAGCTTACATATATATATATACACACATATGAAAATGATGTGCAAATAAATAATTGCTTGCATGACATTCAAATTATGAGTATTGGCAATTCTAACAACTAAAATCTCTTCTAATCTTACCTCATTTTTCAATTTCATTCAAATAATGGTTAGGAAATGTTAGATTGAGTGGTAGTGGTGATACAATCACATAAGAAAGAACAGTCACAAAACATTCACCACTGCAAGCCAGCCATAGGACTATAGGCATACAACAATTATACATTATTTTCTTATTTTCTTGCATAAATTTTACATTTTGAATTTCTGAAAATTATATGCATAGAAAATATTCAATTAATAAGGATTTATAGGAATCTATTTGGCTGAGGCTTTGATTAAATTAATTGTTGGAATTTAATGTTAAGCTTGATTGCATGACTTACCAACTCCATTGTCAATATATATGACTTAACAATAGAAGAAGTTTTGGCTGAATCCATTTGTTATTTTCTCAAGGGTTCATATATACACACGAGCATAAATCCCGTACACTTCACGGGAAAAAATTCGCAAAAAAATTTTATACCAAAAATTAAAATTTAGAAGCATTGATAGCTCAAATAAACTATAATATTTAATTTAACTAATGCTTGGTTGTTGCAATCACAATAAAATCTTTTTAATATTCTTAGAAAGAACATATTATCCCCCCCATAGCAAGCACAAAAAAATTTTCAAGTAAATTTTTTTTAATCAAATAACAATAATAAAAATATAAAAGAATGCTTTTAATAGTGAATAAGTCTGAAAATCACATTAGCGTTTACTTTGAAAATTTGAAGATGAAGCGCAAAGTAAACCTGCAACCAAATTATTACTTTGGACAATCTAAGTGCATTAGTTGGTTGAGGACATCAAGACATCCATAATACCTCAATAATACAAAAAATGTAAGAACACCAGCTTGTGTTGAAGCAAATAATATTCAATCAATGAAGCAACCGCTTCTCATTAAATTAGCAAGTACAAAAAAAGAAAACTAATAACAAGTAAATAGAACAATGAGCTTCACTATAGATTGGCCTACAATGTATTATAAGCCTAAATTATCGCTCATTAAGTTACAATCTCATTTTCATCAATAATTTCACTCATCGTAAGCTAATCTCTCTATGATACATGCTAAACAAGAACCAAAATTGCCTAAATCATTGTTCCTTACATGAGAGCATGTTCAATTGAGATTTCACTTCTAGATAACATTGAGATTTCTATGAATATAATAACTTGATTCATTTTCTGTGAGCATATAAAAGACAAATCATTCACGGTAAATATTTATTTGCAACAAAAAATTAAAGAAAATAAAATGCATCAAATTGCACTGTATAAATATATTTATATTTGTCAAAACAATTCTTCAATTTGTTTAAGTTCAATCTATTCCAAAATTTTATAAAGACAAAAAAAAAATTATAACAATCACGACATCTTTTCAACTGATTCCAAGTAGTATTATTTAGAGGCTATGGAACACTTTGTAAAATATTGACAATAATAAATCAAAAGCTTGCCTGCAATTTTATTTGTCTTAAATAGACAAAAATGTAAGAAAATTATCACCCAACTCAAAAGTCTTTGAGAAATGATTATCAAAATACCAAGTTCATCATGAATATCATGTAAGAGGCCTTACGCAATAACAAATGAAAAAAATATTTATGGATCGTTTGATTTACAAACATCATAATAAAACGAATAGTTATTGGTAGTATAAAAGCATTCATTTCACACCAATATTGCCCAAAGCAGCCACGATGTAATAGACAGACATGACCGACTTCCCAAAGTAGCCACGATGTAATAGAATAATACTTCCAAATTAAAACCAAATCAAAAGAAGAGAGCTTAATGAATTTAAAATTTGAACAAATTCATATAACAAATAACTCAAAAATACAATCCAACAATCAAAGAACTTAGTATTCAAAATTTCAATTCATAGTAAGAAAACATATTATCTTGAAATCTAGATTATATCTTTTTTATCTTTGGGTATGTGCATATAAGTTTTGCACCCAAACTCATCAAGTAAGAAAATTTTCTAAATTTCTAATTTCGTAATACCACAAACATCAGAATGAGCCAACTCTAGCTTCTTTGTCTTCTTTAAATGGCTTGATCTCTTGAAGTTAACCCAATTATGTTTACAACCCTAGCTTGCTATGTGGTTTAGATAGCCTAAAATATCAATAAATAAGATTAACCATAGCATAGCAATCAAATCATCAAAACTCACTAAATATATCAATCTTAAAATGGTCATTTGACAAAAATCCTCGCCCTACACGAATATCGACTCGATATTTCTCTATTGTAGTGACGATTTTCTTCAGTGAATTAAGGAATGTTGTCTTCTTAGATCAAAGGAATATATTAGTAAGTGATTGTCTCAAAAAATTGCTACTCTGATCTCATCGATGTGCCTTCAGCTCTTATTGCACAAAAAGAAAAACCATAGTCCTTTACTGCGCAAACGAAAATTAGCACTGCAACGGAAAGAGAGAGACAATGCTGAAGCTATGTGTGACCAAAATTTAAAAAAGTAGCACAGGGGCAGAGCGAAACAAGGAAATGTTCATGTAGGGAGGAGATGTTACGTTGATCATGATATAATGGAGTTGTTAAGAGTTGAGATATAATGGAGTTGTTCAGAGTCGTATGAATTTCACCTTACCTTAGAGATTTTGATATAAGATAATTATTTTCTTTTGGTAGCACAATTATTTTCTTAAACAATAAATTAAATAAAGAGTATGACCCACCCAAGAACTACATTTTTGTATTTTCTTATAAATCACTTTGTAGCAAAATTTATTTTAATTAGATTAATATTTTGTTCAAATTTATTAAATTTTAATGAGCAAAACTTAAATATAACAGATTAAATAAGCATAATTTTAATTAAATAACTTTTTTAATTAACTACTTAATTAGATTAAATGATTTATGTCATAAAACGGTTTGACAAAAGTTTACATTTAATTGTTAAACTATCGAATGGAACCCTCACAGGAAACGACAAAATTTAAACTAATTCTCAATTTTGGATCTAAGGAATTGGCTTCTATTTCTATTTGATCATGCACAAGTGCAACAAATGATTCAAATAGCTAATCCTGCCTAATGTGATTAAAGCTTGTTGTCATTGTTAAATTTACTTAATTATAATAATATGTAACTAAAATAAATATATAATTAAACTATTTTCAACTATAATTAAGTATATTATTTGTATTGTTAATTATGCATAGTATGACTGTTATGTTAGCAAAATAAATTTACCATTAGGTGTTAAATTTTTAAGATCATATCACGGTTTAGTATAATAATGAAATATATAAAATATTTTAAATCATATCCATCCAATGCATAAAAGAAACACAAAAAATATTCATCTTAGAATGTTCTTAGTCCTTTTATTACATGCCTTTAATATCATGAAAAACATAAAATTTTCCTTGTCGTCTCACTCTCCAAAAGAATAGACAAACCATCACCAAGTTATTTCATCCTAACCTTGTTCTTCCACAAGCACCTGAACCTCACCTAGTGTGGCGGCCCTGCCTCGCCGTGGTCCTGTTAACCCTTAGGTTAACATGATTACGGTGGAGGGGTCACCAAATGACAAGGTCTCCACTTAAGATTGGATTAGTCACATATCCTAATCCAATTTAAATAAGGACTTTGCCATTCAATCCAGAAATATTATCACTAAATGATCATACATGAACTCAGAGTGCGGAAGTATATAACATAACATCTATCCAATACAGTATAAATACAACAATACAGAATAAGTAAAGTACTGAAAAAGAAAATAAAATCCTGTATTATTACAACATTTTAATGAGCTTAAAAGAACTGAAAGAAAACTCTTATCCTCACTGAAGATAGAAACCTAAGCTACAGATCCTCAGGAACGGGCTCCTCCTCCAATGGCAAACTCTCCACTGGATCTGCTAAACCAATAAACTCAGAACCTACCATTATCAGTTTCATAATGGTAGGGCCCCAGCCAACAAAAGAAAAACTGGTTAGACAATAAGTCTAAGTACAATTTAGGGTAAGAGTTTATTTAAGTTAACTGAATATCACCATAAAAATAGAACTAAGCATAATAGGTGCAGAAACGCGTATCAAAAGGACAGTAATAAGTTATAAACTTCAATTTATAACTAAACAAATAGGAAGTAAAACATACCTCCTCCAAGCAACTACAACAAGGACAGATAAGTAAAAGTAAAAGAAAAAGTAAAACTGTAAGAAAATATAACCTAAATATGCATATGATCAAACTGATTATGCCAAGTGACATACAAAATTCAAATAGTATGAAACTAAGTACACTAACATCCTAAGTAAGCATATGAAAACAATAAGTAAATCTAGCATCCTATATAAAAACACGTGCAGGAAAGCTGTAAGTAAAACAGTGCTGAAATGCAGAATATACTAGTAAAATAGTAACTACAAACTGAAACTATAGTAACTATATAAGTCAACTGAACTGAACATGAACTCAGCAATTCTTAACCTGATGAGCTAAGAAACTCTGAACTGAACAACACTGAAACTCTTAGCCTGATGAGCTAAGACAGAACTGAATGTAAGTGTACTTGAATTAGTATATCCATATCAGAATCCTGACTCTGTAGTCCGTAGGGCGAGAGTCTATCCATCCTATCACTCGGACTAGGCATGGCCAATAGACTGTCGGACATTAAACCCTCGAAAGGTTGCCGACCCCGAACGGGTTGATCGAAGAGGTATACTAATCAAGCTACACCTTACAAACCATTTGTGAAACGAACATAATGTTGTTTATGAATGTTCAAAATTAACATAAGATATTTATCAAAATATCTTATGTACATAATACATGTTCAAGGTATAAGGCTCAAAATCAAGGAATGCGAAGCATCAAAAATCCAAAGTGCAAGAAACTCTATCTAAACACAGGTGATATCCTTTGTTATCTACTTTATTCGTTCTATCTACTCTAAGTTACATAAGTTTCAGAATTATCAATTCTTACACATTCTGTAACTTAGAATCACGAATCCTACTTGTTGAAGATAATTAGGACTGGCCAAGTCCTAATTATAACTTAATCAAAAGACGACTATTTGATTAAAATGAATAAATTAGCGACCTAATTTTGTAATTTAATTCATCCCAACCACATCTTGATTAGCCAAATCAAGATGAATAGATTAAGAATTAGACTCCAGATGATGGGGTCTAATTACTTAATCTAAAGGTATAACTAAGGGTCTAAGGTTTAGAACCCAAAATCTCACAGATTAGGTTAAGGCAAATCCTAATGATAAATCAAATTTCATTAGGATAGATCTCTATTCTTAGTTATAAAGTTTAAAGATTAAATAATCATTTAATAAACTAAGAAAAATCTAGAAACTAAAAAAAAACTCAAGGTTTCACCTAATTGAGTAACCCAATTTACTCAATAGATGAATTCTAACTTAAGATCTATTCCTAATCTTAGGAAATAAGGCTCTTAATTACTAAGAGTATCTCTCAAGACACACATCCTAACTAATGTTATAAGACCTAAGGATGAGTCTAAGAATGATTTAAAGAAAAAAAAAACTCACTCGGGACTTAGGAATTTTCTTTACTAAGCAAAATCTGAGACTTTAATCAAAACCTAATTTAGACTTAAATTTGATTAATTTCAGCTATGAATCATTCTATTTACTGAATTTAGTGATTGGAAAAATTGAATTTAGGGTTTTAAGGTTAATTAAGGAATTAATAATTATAGGTCAAAAATTCTAATTTTGCCAATTAATGTCCAAATTAAGCAAAATCAGTGGCTATGAATTACAAATAGCTCACTGATCATAATGATATGTGGTAGGCTCAATTTGGGCCTAATTTGACTAAGTTAAGACCTAATTAGGGTTTAGGGTGATTAATGAGTGATTAACAAAATTAATCATTCAAAAACTAATCCAACCTTATGGATTGATTCTAAATGGATCTATGAGTCCTCTGAAACTCAAATCATTCAATTTGGGATACTAAATTTGCTAAAATTCACTAATCAAGGTTTAAAGCAATTAAGGGTGATTAGCAAATCTAACCGTTGGATCCTAAATATTTTTGTAGATTACTGTAAATTAGGTTTTGCTGATCTAAATTGATATTTGGATCATTCAATCTAGAGCTCAATTGACCAAGTTATGGTCAATTGAAGTTCTAGGGTTAATTAGGGTAATTAGGGTTAGGTCCTAAATGTGATTAGGTTCAAACTAATCCAAACAGCAAAGATAACCCTACTAAAATGATCCTTAGGGTTTTTTGATCACTTTAAGACCCATATTGGGTACATTTGGATCAACATACACAAAGCTATGAGCTAAATAAAATTTGTAACATTTAATTTATCTTAAAAATTAAACCCTAAAAATCACTTTGCTAAATATAAGTCCAAATGCAAATTTGACAGTGCCAAATTATTCCTCTATTTTTGCTGATCAAAATGGTATATAAATTTGCATAATTTGGATGTTTATTTTGCAAGATATTAATGTTTAAAGTTTTAGGATTTAATTTATTAATTTAAATAAACTGCTATCATTACTATTAATATTATTATTTATAACTAAATAATTTTATTATATTTATAATTGCATTTTCTGCAGGTACACGGCCCACAGAAGACACGTGGCAGTCTACAGTTCGTCTGGGCAGAAGAGTGGGACCCACAGGAGGCTGCCGGCCCGACAAGACATGTCCCGCGAGACACGTGTCATCGCGGGATTGGCTTGTTGTCTTGCGTGCGGGGCCCTCCAACTGCCGCGGAATGCTGACCGAGACCGGTTCGCAGACAGACGGTTCGACCGGTCCAAATGAACCGCTGGATCGAACCGGTCCAGAACGACTGGATCAGATCTAATCTATCCTAGATCTAACGGCTGGATCTGCTTTGAATCAGTCGGCTGGATTCGAAGGGCGATTCGTCTTCCTCTTGATGAACCGACGAACCCTAACTTTCGAATGGCTCGATCGATCGAGGATCGATTCGATCGATCGAGCCCTAAATACGCATAATATCAATGATTAAATTAAGAACAATAGCGAAAATTAGGAGATGTAGGGGGGGTACCTCGAGATATTGCAGTCGAAAGATTAGGATTTGAGCTCGGAAATAAAATTTTCAGGATCCTCCGAAGTCGGCGATCTCCTTCGACAAAACCGAGGCTAATGGTCTTCAACGGCTCTTAAAGAAGGGTCTTAGCGGTGGAGATGGATGCGAGGACTCCACCTGGAAGACTCGGTGCCGCGTGCGACCTTCCGAGGACACGCGGTGCCCTAACGCGTGCGAACGGGAGAGATGAAGGCTCGACCGTTCGATCTTTGATCGGACGGTCGAGAACGACCGCTTGATCTAACGGGATGGATGGACACGGCGTTAACTTACTGAAGGCGCCGTTAAGTGCTTAAATAAAAATAAAAATAATATTTAATATTCTAATTATTTAATTAGATTTCATTAATCTAAATTAATTAGTTAAATGTATTCCAGAAATTTCCAATAAATCACCCTTAGCAAATTGAAGGGTGAGGAACGCAACGGCGCACTCAGATTTTCATTTCGACGAGTATTTAATTATTTAATTATTTAGGGTATTTAAATAATATTAAAATATTTGACGAAAAATCAATGACTTTCAAATGCCTCCAAAATTTTACCCCTAGCTAATTTGGGTGTTCTGAATGCAATGGCGAAGTCAGATTTTCAATCTGAGGTCTAGATAAAAAGTCAAATTTCCAAGTTTTGGGATTTTCCGGAATTCTTGTTTTGACTTTGTTGACTTCTTGGTTTGACCTAGGTTTCAGAGATTTGCTTCAAATTACTTAATTGGTGACTTAGAACCTTAATTAAAACTTAGATTAGTCTTAATTGAGCAAAGTAACAACCTGGGTTGTTACACCTAGCCTTGCTCCTTCACAAGCACAATGTAGCGCCCGCCCCGTCGTCGCGTGCAAAAGAGACAGTTATAATCAATTTCGGCGGCGGAGCGGTGCGCCACTCGGGGAGGAATATCCCGTCTCCCCGAATAGCTGAAAACTAAGCCCGTCTGAAGGGCTGCTGACTCAACCTCAATGAGGGTTGAGATCTAATACGTAAGATAAGAGTAGTATCCTTATCCTATACATTAGACAAATACATATATTAGATTTAGAATACAATATAAATCCAATATATATATAAGATATCAGCATTTCCAGTATACTGATCACATCACAATACTAAGTATAAGTAGTATATAACAGAGTAAGGAAGCTTAAAGCAAACATCCAGAAATATTTATCACAGAACCTGTATGAAAATATTCGTCTCAAAAAAGAAAAGAAAATACATCCAGAATTATTACAAATAGATACTGAATTACAGACATAAAGCTAAGTACTAAACTGAAATAAACTAAGTAGAAATATAGTAAATCTGGAGAAGAGTCCACTAGTGCTCCACGGGCTCCTCCTAAATCTCCTGGGTGTCCTCCTGACCTCGTGTTAAACAATAAATCTAACACATCGAAACTAGTCTAAACAGTTCTAATTAATCATTTAACATTTACATAATGTGATTAAATATGTAGAAATAATGTAAAGATAACTGAAAGCATAAAACTGTATAAAACTGTATGAAGTAAAGTAACGCAAAACTATAAATTGAATACTAAAAATAAATTGTAGCGGTACTGAATCTGAAACTGAGTAATCATATGTGAAGCTATGCTGTATGTCACTAAAACTGTGCATCTGAATATGCCACGATAATGTATGCTACTGATATATAACCAAAATATCACTGAACTGCTATGAGTAGTACGGTCCAATGTATACATATATCAAGTTGCAAATATCGTATACTGTAATGCCGATGCATCCTGAAATGCCCTAGTCAATGTATGCAACATTTCGTAACTCATAAATTATCATTGATACTCAAACATTATTATGATACTCACACATCATGCTCATGCTTTTAACTACATGAGATAAATCCAAAAAAATCCAGAAAATACTTTAAAATCCGATAATGAATTCGATATCTCCATTGTGCAAAATCCTACTAAAAGGATTCCGACTCCTAAATTCTAGCCCAATAATTGGTTAAAGTTGAGAGTTTACTTAAAATCATTAGCTGGGATGAATGTATATACATATTTAGTATGTTTGTAAGAAAGGTAGATTTAACCATTAGCTTGTTTAAACTGCACTTATCGAAGCGCACTACGATAGGAGGTAGAACCCGGTCACACTTTACATCTCAAGTTAAGCCATTAAATGACCTAATTACAAGCATACTTAGTGGTATACACCAAGTGAATTAAGATACTTAGTTTGCTTAAACTGCACTTATTGAAGTGCACTACGATAGGAGGCAGAACCCTGTCATAGTTTATATCTCAAACTAAGGATCTTGTTCACTAATTGTAACACTCTAAGTCTTAGAAGATTTACTTTAACGGGGATGTATTTGTCTAATCCCTCAGAATAGCACCTGGTCATAAGTCTGTATTAGAGTGAATCAACCAATCCTGAATATTATTGAAATAATCCAGTAATATGGGTTACCTTACTATACCCAACCAATAATTTGAGTTTAAAAGATTCTATTTAATCAACAATGATTTATCAAAGTTATTAATCCTTAACCTAAATAGGTGTGTCCTACACAAGGCTCCAAGGGTGTGATCAAAAGATCACTCAATATTGAATTTTACCGCAAGGGAGAGGTTCTATTCTAAGTGCATTAGGTAATCCCTACCACAAAGTATCAAGTTCAACTTCTAAAATTATGAAAGATCATCTGAGTTTCTACCTCAAAAGGTTACAAAAGCTCTTCCTACCTCAAGATATCAATAATTAAGGTCATTAAACATTTCAAAGCAAGACCCTTAAGATCTCACTTTTCTACTTTTTAAGTTAACATTCAAGTGATCATATTAGATGATCAAAATTTATCCAATCCTTTTCTATTCTACAATTATGGGATAAATTTAAAGATCTTAATAGAGTTAGATCATTTTATAAATCATTATAATTTTGTTATCCATCTTATACTAGTAGTCTTATATAAGAGAAAATTAAATATCTAGAGTTTAGATTCAGATTATTTAATCACACATATTTAATATTATCCTTAGCACTTCTAATTCAATGATTTAAGATCAATACTAAATCAGATGCATTATTGGAATAATGTTAATTAAATTATCTTTTAATCAAGTTAATTGATTAAGTGATTAAAGTTTAGATCTTAATCAAGATAAGTTAAGGTTTAACCCCTAACCCTTCTACCATTAAGACCAAAGGTTACTTTTAAAAGTCAATGACAAATCAGTGTGTTATTAGTGTATTATTGATGACAATTTCAGGTTTGGATTAAGTATCATCTACTTAATCAAGTTATCATGATTGTTATGTTCAATTATAGTTTAATGTCAATTTAAGCACATTTATGTGTCCAAATAATGTTAAAGCTCTCTAACATACATTCTAAAATAATAAAAGCATAGAAATGTAAATTCGACATAAAATGGAAAGTAATTAAGGCTAACTAATTCCAAATCAACCAAAGGAGTTAGCACTTGATTACAAATCTAAAGGACTTAAGTTTCATGCTATTTAGTTGTTAAGATTATACCTATTCCATACAAGCTTCTAAAGATTCTATTATCTAACAATTGACATAATACAATTAAAATTCATGATGGGTTTTGAGCACTTGATAAATATGACAAAGTTTCAAACTAAATTTCCATATAGAATTTTATGTAATGTTCACATTTGATATAATTCAGTCTCACTAGGGTCCTAGGACCTTAAAATACGAAAACGGAGAAGTTTTGGCCATTTCAGCCAATTCTGACAGTTTTACAAAAATTTGGGCAGTTTTTGCAATTTTGGGCGCAACAGAGCACTGTGGCGCGCTGTGGCGCTTCTGTCGCTATAGCGCGCTGTGGCGGTTTTAGCGCTGCAGCGCGTGGTGGCGCTTTTAGCGCTGCGGCGCGCGGTAGCGCTCTTAGCGCTGTGGCCCGCTGATACGCGCTATGGCGCGCTGTAGCGGACCAACTTACAAAATAACTATTTAATTAATTTATTTTTGACATTTCATAAAGTTTTCCCGAAATTCCGTTACGGCCGCTACAACGCGTTATGGCGTGTTGCAGCGGTCTAACTTGTGATTTACTATTTAATAATTAATTTTATATTATTACTGCCGAAATACCACTGCATCTCGCTGCAGCACGCTACGGTGCACTGCAGTGATCCATTTTGCAATCTTGGGTGCTGCAGCGCCATACGGTATTTTTTGCCTGGATGAAATTTGTAAGGCCTACTTTCGAGCTAAAATACTCCCAATTCAAAACATTCCATGAGCAATACTATATATCAATTGAAAGGTCTTTCCGATACCTTTCCATTGACACCAAAATTGGCACAAACGGAGCATCCTAGCTATATAAAAAGTATGGATAAAGGATAGGGTATACAAAATGGATGAAAACAGAGCATGCATTTTTCACAAAAATGAGAAGCTTCAATGAGCCTTAATGGCTTCCTTACTCTATCATGAGTTCTTAGAGCTACAAACAAGTATAGTATCAATATGAAGAAGATAAATGAGAGGAGCAATCAGGTACAAGGAGAGTGAGCAAACGGGTACCTTAGCTTTAAAGGAAGAAGAAGGAACCTCAGTTTTTTTCAAGCTTGGAGATGAGCTGAACTTCTTCTTCTTCAACACAAGGGAATCAATGGAGGAAGAGAGAGCTGTTGCTTTTGCCAAATAGGGATGAAGAAGGAGCTTGAGCTCCTTCTTACAGGAGAATGAGAAATGATGAGCCTAGGGAGAGGGAGGAGTAGGGAGCCATCATGAAGGAGCCTAAGGGCAAGGGGTGAGGGAAGAAGAGATGGCTCTCAGCCATCTCTTGCGTGCCATGGAGGAAGGGGCACTGAATATGGTGCCAGCTAGGAGAGAGGGGGGAAAAATTGCAAATTAAGGACTCGGTAATCCCTTATTTATTTTCTTTGATTATTTAAAAATTCAGATTTTTGAAACGCACTCCGAAAATTCCCAAAAATTCACCCCTAGCTAATTTGGGGGTGAGGAATTCAACGGCAAAGTCGGATTCGGTTTTGATGACTATTTAATTATTCTATTTTTCAACGCATTCAATTATATTAAAATATTCGCGAAAATCCGACGACTTCCAAATGCGTCCAAAACATCACCCCTAGCTAATTTGGGGGTGACGATTGCAACGGTAAAGTCAAATTTTGATTTTAAGGTCAAAATAAATACCTCTATTTTTTAATTAATTAGATATTAAAATATTTTAAAATAATTGATTGTGCTCTGAATTGCTCCAAACCTTCAGGGTTTGGTTCTAATGACTAGTTGAATTTAATGGAATGATAATTACGATACGATTAAGCTAAAATTAAGCTGAGTAACAACCTTATGTTGTTACACACAAGCACCTGGACCTCACCTAACTCATGATCTAACATATACAATATGCTAAAAAAGATCTTTGAATTTAAGTTAGATAAAAGTCAATGATCATGATATCTTAGTTTACAAATAAATAAAATATAGTATGTATCAAAAGATAATATAAAAAAGCAATAAATTGCAAATAAACATATAATGGGCATGAAATATAACAAAGTATCATCTATTAAAATTGTTCTTGCAAAGCATATCACTATATGCATCATATATATAACATATAAGTGTCCAAAGTGTGCTCAATCATCAAGTCATTCCTTTTAAGATGTTTAGATGGGCAAATAATTAGAATATGAGAAGTCGGATACATCTAACTAGCATTGGGTTCCATAATTACCAACACATGCCCTTTTGTAGGCTAAGTGTGGCCTCCTTATTTCTCAAAATATTGATCTTGCCTTGATTTAACATGTGCATATATCGAGCTTTATCATCACTTAATGAACTTATCATTTCATTGATATATACAAGGCTTGAGTGTAAAATCATATCAAAGCCTCAAAATTGAAATTAGCTTAAAGGAAAAAATACAATATCAAAGCATATAAATGCAAGAAGTGATATGCATCCTGTTTGAACAATAATATTAAAAAGTGCATCAACACCATTTCTTTAAGTTTACTTAGCAAAAGTATTCATTTTCTATTTTTATATATTGTTTAAGGCAAGTGTCTTAATCAAAATCTCAAAAGGGTCTTTAGTCTCATTTTGATACTTTCTACAATCTCAATTTATTTATTAAGACCTTCAAAGGAGCTTTTATTCATAATTGAATATTTTATTGAAATTGGAAACTAACATATTTCTTTTACTCAAGTATTAAGCTAAGAAAAAAACTTGTTTTTTTTTATCTTAGACATTTGTATTTATTCAATTATAGATCTTTCTTGAGACTATGTTTTAATCAGGATCTCCACTCACTTTAAACTCAAATCATCTTAACTTAATTATCTAACCCTCAAGTTGCCTTAAGACTACCTTAATTCTCAACTTGAACTTAGACTAGCTCAATTAGGAAGGAATTCCAAAATCATATTATTTAATTATTATTTTCCTTTAGAGATAAATATTTTTATTATTTGAGCCTAATTTCTTTTGAAAAGTACAATTATGTTTCTCTGACCTTATGATATATTTTTTGCCAATTACTAATCTTGTTATGCAAAGTTGTTGTTAATTTCTCTAATATTATTAAAATATTAATCTAGCAAAAATTTTATTTTTTTTCTAAAATCTCACAAATCTTTATATAATTAGATTCCATATATTTTGTGAGCATGTAACTAAGATTTCATTAAATTTTGAATGAACCTATGATACTGATTTAATCATTTATTTTAAGTTTTGAGCACAAAATTTTATATAAATATATCAAAGTGAGTCAAAGCTTAATAGCGATGCAACAGCTGTAAATAAAATAATTAAATGAAAAGAATTATATCATTTATTTTATTTTAGTAAAATTATCAGTATTAATATTATATTATTTATTTATTTTTATATATTAAAAATAACAAATTTTATTATATATATATATATATAATAAAAATTAGAAATTAGAATATATATATATATATATATATATAGAAAAAAATGATTGAAATAAAAGTTGCATAAATTAAAATATATATATATATATATAAAGAAAATGATTGAAATGAAAGTTGTTTAAATAAATTATAATTATAATAATATTATTATTCATATTATTGAAAGAAGAAGAAGATATAAAAATAATAAAAAAATTTCATCATTTTCTCATTTCTTAGTTTCTCTTAGTGTTGATGAAGTTTTACTGGAGGTCAGTGGGGGGAACCGGTGGTGGCCGAGAAAGAAGAGGGAGGAGTGGAGGGGAGAGAGGAGAGGGGGAGGTTTGGGGGAAGAGTTGGAGTAGAATAGGAGGAAGCTGGGGAGGGGAGTGGTATTTATAAACTTTATTTATTTATTTATTTTTCTCTTTTCAATTATTTGAATGTGAACAAATTTGATTTCTCTTCTTCCTCATAATGCTTTAGAGTGTACAAGTTGGCTTTCTCTTATTCTTTCTCACTCCTCTTTATCACTCATCTTTCTCTCTCTTCTTTGTTTCCTTCAATATATCCAAAAAAAATAATAAAATTTGACATAGATGTGTATTTTGATGAGAAAATTTTAATTATGGAAAATTCGAAGCTCAAAATTAGATGAAATTTTTGTGCAACCTATTTATAATACTCTTAATAAAATGACACTAAAATCGCTAAATTTGAACTTGTATTTAATTTTCCCAATTTACTGAATTTAAAGAATTCAAAAATTAATTTAGGAGTATCCATAATCCAGATTGTTCCAAAACTTAGGCATTATGATTACAAAAATATATTCTATCCTACGGTATTTTTAGTTTGCTCTAATTTTGAAGTCACTCGGGATCCTGATTTTTGAGTCGGGTTTAGTCATAATTATTTTAGTAACGACTTAGGTTGTTACACTACAGATGAAATTAGGAAAATCTTCTTAGAAAATGCTTCATATAAAACTCAATTCATAGTGTCTATTAATTTAGTTTTACAAAATGAATTCATTATAAGCTTCTTTATTATAGCTTCTCAAAGTTCATTATGATTAAAATTGACTTCTACCTTTACAAAATAAATGTAGTTCAACCTACTATCACAACATCTATTACAACAACTTAGATTATTCCTTCCAGATTATGTTCTTATCAGATAAGAATAAGCATTGTTCCTACAAATCAATTTCCTACTGTATATTAAATAATTTCAAATGAAATCAACAATTCAAGGTTATGTGGTTTCTTATCAAGCTTTATTACCACTAATCAAGTGATTTTAAATAAAGATACGCACTACTCTGATGAGTTTTAAATCAACTCCAAATGATTCAAGTACCCCACTTAAAGGACAAGAATGTATTTAGGGAGATCAAAATATACATTATAGAGATTCTAAATACATTATTTTAAATAGAAGATATCAAAATATATTGATTAAAATAGCTAGATAAATTTTCAATAGGGATTCAGCAAAACAATTAGTAGTGTTAGGTACCTTAACATAGATCTGAAAGGCTTCAAGTCAGCTTACTAGCTCATTGAACAAAGTCAATTGACTTACAAAGACTTCCCTCCTATCCCAACACACTTCAGCTAATTATAGAGAAAATTTTAAGGTCTTGTGTCAAGAGAATTGAGTCATGTTTCACCATAATTGATCAGAGGAGGCAAGAAAGTTCATGCATAAACTTCTAAAAATCGTAGTATTACCCAGCTTAGGGATCATAAAATGAAGATTGTTTATAATAGAGGGCTATTAATAGCTTTCCTCGACAGCTCTCCGACAAGCATGTGGCGTCGAAGTAACGAAATTCAGTGCATGAAGTTTAATTTTGACTAGGTTAATACTAGTTGTTCTAAATTGTTGGGGTGGCACCAAATCATTTCCCAAGCTTCTAGAATAGTCTATGAAGTCATGGGAGCAGTGGGGGATATGTGAATGAATGATGCGTGGAGTGACAATACGCGTATGATCAAATTATTTGGAAACAAAGGTCTTATCACAGTGACGACCCCAATATTGAGTAGTAACTAAACCCAACATTGGCGCGTCAACACAACATCTAATAATGGATTAGCAGGAAGCTAATTTAAATCACTAGATGTTGTGTTTGACCAAGGATCATGAAGAGGGTCTTAAGTTAATATAAGAAAGCAGAATAAGAAAATGCATGTGAACAATGTAGTTACAAGTACATGTATGAAGATGAAAATTATATGCATATACAAGGCAAGTAATCATATAGCAAAAGAAGTAATAATAATTACTTGAATATGCTAGTGTATATGCAATCATAAATAAAGGAAGTAAAATATGTGAATGGAAAATACTTGCAAGATTCATGAAGTAAGTCATATATACAATCACAACCAACAATAGGAAAGTAAGGTGATTACAATTACATATGTGAGCAAAACAATTGCAAGTAGAAGTAGGGGTGAACATTCACATGAAGCAATATAAGATTGGCAATATAAAATGCATGAAAAATCATGCTACAATAAGGATGAATGCAATATGCAACAATTAGTTCAATGAGCATGACATATTTGTACAATCCATTCACATATATATGTAAATTTTTATTTAAATATCCATTTATCCAAACCAAGCATTTAAATAATTAAGAACTAATAACAATATAAGAGTAGTAAAGATAAAATAAATAACTTTAATTATTACATGCCAAATTAAAATAGAGAACAAGAACATAAGGTCTCTCTCTCTCTCTCACAATAAATTTAATAAAGGCAAGTAAATTAACATTTATAAGCGAAAGTAGTTATTAGCTTAAGCAGCTGGTCCAGCTCCACTAGCTTCCAAATGCACCTGATCTATCACATTTTGGCATTTAAATATGATTAGGCAAAGCTAATAAAAAGAAAAGTATAGTTAGACTAAACAGTCCAAGCATATTTTAACATTTATTTTGGATATCACAAAAGTTACAATTTAAGTATAAGCAGCGGTGCAAAATATAAGCATATAAATATGGAAGGATAATAGACAATTGTAAAGAAAGATAATTTAAGTAAGAGAGTGAGTAAGAATACTCACAAGTAGAGCCTTTCTAGCCTGCATATAATATAAGGATAAAAGCATCTTAAATAGGTTATAAAAGTACAAATGTGCATATGAAAATGAATGAAAGAGCATGTAAATATTTAATGAATTTGTGCTAAGTAAGAAAAAGAAAATAGTGAAACATTTAAATGAAATTATAAAAACATTCACTGTAATTTAAATGAACTGTAAATAAGTAAAGTACAATATTAATAAATAAAGAAAGTGCAAAGCATAGTAAATAAAGAAAATCTTAGAATATCAATCTAAGAAGCTCATAGTCTAGAACTATGAAAAGTAACATAACTAAAAGCTATGATGAGTCTTCACAATCAATAAGATTATGGAAGAACTCATATATTAATTAATTAAAGTTATTTTATTAAAGTATTCATTATGTGAGAAAATACAAAATGAAGCGATGAGTTAAACACGTCTGTTTAATAAGTAAATGAAAGCGGGGTTCAAAATAAATAACACTCACATTCATCCTCTGAGAATGTGAGGTCTCCTTATTATTTCTTATTAGCCAGCCCTTGGCTTAACCATCAATAATAAACTCCTAAAGTTTTAATATGAAAGTTTTATTTATGCACAATATCTTGTATGAATGATTCAAATGAATAAAGCTCAAAGCTAAGCAAGCATTCAAGAAAAAATTCAATAATTGCAAACTATGTGATATTCAAGGTTATCTAATTTTAATGATTTTCTTAATGATTGGAGCTAATTGATCTTCCAATTGACTTAGAGATATTGATCTCAAGTCAATTGTAAATAAGATAAGTAGTTGGGGTTTTGGAAAATAGTAGTTTATTTTCATTTTATAAGATGACAAAATAATTTTATAAATATAACAATACTTAAGTGAAACTAATCATATCCATATCCTAAACTATAAGATTTAAATAAGTTAACTAAATCAAGGCTTATGAAACTATTTAGGAAAGGGTATGGTTAAATAAACACTATAATTGAGGAAGTTGAGAATTAAGGTACTACACACTAAATTATTTAATTTAGTTGAATTAGAAGTATCTTATTTAAAATCAACTACTAATCTAGCTAAGTTAATAATAAAAGGAAATGTTTAAAGGAATATGAAAGAAGGATTTATGAGCTACAAACTTTATGTCTTCTATAAGTTGAAGGTTAAGGAAATTAATAGAATTCCTAAACTAATTAAATGAAATTAGGACTCCTAATACTTATCCTTAAAGGACTTAAGTGAGGACTTAAGAACTAAGGTGAAGTGAACTAGGATCCAATCTAGTTACTTAATATTAGTCCAAATTGATTCATAATCTATAACTACAAAAGCATTAAGGTTAACTGCATTTAATGGATGTAATAATTAGCTCTAAGGATCATTTACAAATCAAGTTATAAATCAATTTTATAGCTTCTCCTAAGGTTGAAAGATAAATCAAATAATTTTTTTGCTTATCAATCAAGCATCTAATTTAAGAGAACTAAGCTTATAACATGCAATTGAAATTGACATGCGAAGTAATAAATGTGACATGATTATTATCTTAAGGTTTTAAATACCTAAAATATGTAATTATGAAACTAGAAAAATTATCACACTAACACTAAGGGGTCAAAAACCTAAAATCCACAATTATTGTCCAATGAAATTAATATACATAAATATATAATTCTTATAGCATAAGGAGAAGAATGACACTAAGTAGCTCAAAATCGGACAACATTGAAAAATTAGGGTTTTCAAAACTCCTAATTATGGTTAAAAAGTGATTAAGAAAATTGGTGATAAAATCTTAAATTTGATTTCATATTATTGTCCTACATATTTTTGTGATTTAAATGGACTATTAAATCATGAAATTTAGACTTCAATTTAATGAATTATGTCACATACAAATATTGGAATTAAATTACAATTAAATAAATTAATCTAAATTAATGATTAATTAAAGTGATAAAAAAATAAAAATTAAATGGTAAACTATCAATCTACACATTTTTTTTACAAGTGAAATTGATTATTTGCATGACTTAATTTGATAAGAAAATGATCCCAAAGTATCACATGCAATATTGAAAATTATTTGCAAATAAATAATTTAAAATAATGGTTATTTAGAAAATTCAACAAAACATAAAGTAAACTACATATTAATTATCTACATATTTTTAAAATTAAAATGGTATTTAATTTTGTATTATTAAAGTTATTAAAGAAATAAAATTTGCATTAGAATTAATCAATTATGATTTAAATTAACTGCATTTCCATTTAATAACCATCGATACTCAGTCTGAGATGGCGCTGAAAATGCAAGCAGGCAATGATTGGCGGCTGTCAGCCGTCAGTGCACTGAATGATGCGCGTCGAAGGACACGCATCCCATCGACACGCGTCGGCCCGTAAGGGCGACGTGTGTCGACACGGGACTAGGCACTGCTTAAAATGCGGTAGCTCGGATAAAACGCACTGGACCGGCCTGGTTCAGTTCAAAAAGCCGAACCGAGTGATTAGCCCCTTCGTCCCCGACGACAGAGACAGAAGGATCGAGACTAGGGTTCCTAATCTCTGGTATGATCAGCACAGCTCTCAGGCCAAATCGGGTGCTAAAGAAAAGATATCGACATGGCTAGCACAATGGGTATTAGGCCATAACCGATCGCCGACATCAACGTCGATGGAGGCTATGCCCTAATTTTCGAAATTAGGGTTTTATTTACAAAATCAAAACCCTAATCACACAGGGTCGATTTGAGCTCAACTGAACTCAATTGACCCTCCCCAATACAATCTCCAGACCTTACAGAGAGGAAGAGACACATCCAATTAATAAGGGGTTCGAAGGATAAGTACCAGGTAGCTCAGAATTAATGGAGGTATTAGGATTCACATAAGACGCTTTCAGATCCCTCCCCAGCAGCCTCTCACTTCTGTTTAGATTCCAAGAGGTGAAATGAGGAGAAGGGAAGAGTAGGGAGCTTAATTCAGAGGAAGGAGGCCAGCTAGAGGAGCTAGACTTCCTTCGCCTGCTACACACAGAGATAATGCGGGAGAAGACGTACAGTACGCCAATCGTGACCGTCGGATCGGGATTTTGATATGACGGTCCAATTTCGAGATCCACTGAGGGTCATAAGATCTGCCTTAGAAACACGGAATGGCCAGGATTTGCAGATCCCGCTATTCCGTGTTCAGTGCCATACATGGGATCTGCGAGGTTCTGAAATTCGATCGAATGGATAAACAAATAATATATATATATATATATATATATATATATATATATATATATATTATTTACTTTATTTAATTAGTTAATTTAACTCATTTATTACTCAAAATAAAATATCCAAATGGACTCCGAAAAATTCAAAAATTCACCCTAGCCTAATTGAGAGGTGAGGAACTCAAAAATGCAAATAGTTTTTCAATTGGAGGTCAATTTAATTATCTTAATTTTCTAAGTATTTAAATAATATTAAATTATTCGGGGAAAATTTGATGACTTCCAAAATACCACCCCTAACTAATTTGGGTGTGGTGAGTCCAATGATGGACTCCATTTTCAATTTTGAGGTCTAAATAAAATAGATATTCTCAAAAATATCAAAAAACCAAGAATTATTGGAAATTGTCAAATGATCTCCAAATTGCACAAAAATTGAAATTAAGGTTCTTAATACTATTATAAAACTAATAGAATATGATTAGTCAATTAGGTCACTAATTAATAGGTAACAACATTAGAGTTGTTACAATCAATCTTAGCATTTCTAATGGTCTGTATGTCGTTATACAGGATTTATGCCACCGACGTTGATTCCAATGGTAATAACTATTTAATCAAATTATTTACTTTATTTAATTAGTTAATTTAACTCATTTATTACTCAAAATAAAATATCCAAACGGACTCCAAAAAATTCAAAAATTCACCCTAGCTTAATTGAGGGGTGAGGAACTCAAAAATGCAAATGGTTTTTCAATTGGAGGTCAATTTAATTATCTTAATTTTCTAAGTATTTAAATAATATTAAATTATTCGAGAAAAATTTGATGACTTCCAAAATACCACCCCTAACTAATTTGGGTGTGGTGAGTCCAATGATGGACTCCGTTTTCAATTTTGAGGTCTAAATAAAATAGATATTCTCAGAAATATCAGAAACCAAGAATTGTTAAAAATTATCAAACGATCTCCAAATTGCACAAAAATTGAAATTGAGGCTCTTAATACTATTACAAAACTAATAGAATATGATTAGTCAATTAGATCACTAATTAATAGGTAACAATATTAGGATTGTTACAATCAATCTTAGCATTTCTAATGATCTGTATGTCGTTATACAGGATTTATGCCATCGACGTTGATTCCAATGGTAATAACTGTTTAATCAAATTAATTTCTTATAAAATTTAATTTAAATAATTTCAAATGCATTTTGTGGCTTTTCTTCAATCAAGCTCCAAAAACTATAAAAATTTCTCCTCTTGAATACTTTGACATGATGAATCTAAATATATAATTATTTTTATGATTTAAGAATTAAATTATTTACTTGATTTTTTATTGATTATTTAATTCTTTAAATAATATTAAGATATTATAAAATATTTTCTTTCTCTATTTGCATCCCAAATTACTTCATGGTCAATTCTAAAGTGGTTTTGGATCTTAATTGTATCCATTTAAGTTAGCATAAGTCTAACGACGACTTAGTATCATTACAAACTCTACAGCTTAAATATATTATCGTCCTCAACATCCTAATAGTTTTGGGGTTCTGTGGCATGGCTGTAGTAGACATATGAGTTAACTCTTTAATACCATATACTACTAAAGTATTGGTTCATTCAAAAATTATTTGGTAATTCCTCATTTATAGAAGACATGACCACAATGAAGGTATAAATCCTTGCAGGAACAAGACTCCTCGAGCAGCAAGCTCTACAGAGGCCTTAAAGAAATGAATTAGACTTGATGGCCCTAACAAGACTAATTTGTAAAAAATATATATGTTTTAAATTACATTTCATTCATTTTTCCTATCTTTTGTTTATATTTTATACACTATAAATGTTTATTTGTAAAATGTGATATCATGAATAGCACTTAGATCATATTTAATATGGCCAAGGGCTTAGTTGAGGAAGAGGCATTTGTGGAAGATTGAAGCCATGTCTTAAGAGAGAATTTTATTTCTTTTATTTTAAAAATGATAGTTGCAATAATTTGAACTTTGAATATTTCTAAGATGAATTTTTATGATATTTTTGGAATTTTCAACTTAATCTTAGATTAATACATCAACCTAATATCAGGCCTTCAAATTTTATTTGTGATTAAGATTTAATTAAAGTCAATATTTATAAATATTTTATATATTTAACAAATTAATTGATTATTTACAAATGTTTTTAATATTCAATTGTAATAATCATAATAAATTTATTACTATAAATAATAGTATTATCAACAATTGATATAAGGTTATAATAATCAATTAACATCATTGATATAAATAATTAGTTGGTTAGATTATTATACTATTTATAGCTAATTATAATATAATGTTTAAAATTAAGAAAAAAACAATTATTTTCATTATAATTTTTTATTTGCACTTGTACTTAATAATAAACTTATTAGCTAATTACTTATAATAATAAGTAATAATACATAATTTAATTCAAATTAAACATTATATATAAATATATATATATATATATATATATATATATTAATTAACTTAATCAACTTAAGGACTAATCAAGTTAATTCAACTGAACATCTTTAGCTTAAATTAATAAATTTAAATGTAGCAAAATCTAAACCAAAAAGAAATAATATAAGCATATTCGAGACATGATTTAAGAGCAAATACTTTTTATTGCTGATGACTTTTACCATAATAACAATTTACTTATAATAATGCTAATCGGTTATCTTATCTACTACAAGACAAATACATAGCTAATATATTTTTAGGGATTTAAACTCATTAATCTGTTTTTGTCTTTAATTAATTGAATTTTTTTATGGCTTTTAATAAAAATAAGTTAGATTTTCACAATATTTAATTACTAAATCAAGATTTTCTTCTGCTAACAACAAAATAATTTTTAAACATACAAAATACAATTTGGTATAATAGATGCTATAACAAAAAATTAAAGAGTACAAATAAGCTATTAAACCTTGCAACAACCTATCAATTTCACAGTTACCCTCATAAATACAAATCAGCAAAATTAAAAAAAAAAAAATATATATATATATATATATATTTAAAAAAAATTAATTATAAGAATGTATTATTTAATAATCCTACAAGCAAAAGAGAATTTAATCTTACTTTTTTATGAAAAAAAAATTAAGATTTATTTGAGAGATGTGTATATCTCTTTAATGAATTTATTAAGACAAACAACCTTCTTAACAAACTTAATCACAATTGATATACAATAAGTTCATGACCATAAACCAATTAAAAACTACTCAAAATTAATCAATCATTCATGCGTTTAATGCTCCAAACAATTTAGGTGAGATGCCTTCATATGACCAATATTGCAATCACTGGTTGCTGAAATATCAAAAGAGGAAACTTCATGCATACCAATCAAATTTTGATATTTAGACATTAAACCTCCCCCCAATACTTTCAAAACTACCACACAAAAAGTACCACATCATTAAAATGTAGAGTGAGACAGCGAGGGTCTGCGGAGGTCCATGAAAGCTGCAACGGCCGACCATAAGCGGCGAAGGACGAAAAAAGGTGCAGCAGAGAGGCGGCAGTGGCGGGCGAACTATGCGCGCCCAATTAGTACCAAATTTATCTTGATTTAGATTACACTGAAAATCCTGCACACGCTAAAATCCTACGTACCAAATAGCCCCAAGTTTTTGTTTGACAATTATTAAATCATTGCAACACTTGCAAGTGAATGTGATAATAAAAAGTTAGTCTGTGGTTCATCAAAGCTTAGATGCCAGATACGAATCTATAAGATCTGGGTGTTAAGAGAGTAAGCATTCCTCAAAGAAAAGAGATACAATTTAAAAAGCCTCAACAGATGGCCCACTAAACTATGATGCATGTACAACCAGAAAGCAGAAAGAAGCACAACCAAAATTATATATATATATATATATATATATAAAACAAGTAGGCTGTATAACGTGTTTTTTTTCCTTCTATGAGCAGCAAACCAGTAATATTATGAGTTTCTACAGCATATGCTGAGTTCTGTACAGCATTAGAAAACCATGTAAAAAGGTCTGCAACAGTTGACTAACCTCTCTTCTCTGCCGGAAACTCTATGGATGTATCAATGATCAGCGTTGATTCCGAAGATACGAACTTTGTGCATGTTCGGGAACTTTGCGATGACCAACACAATGACAGCAAGTGTATTCAGGAGGAGCATCGGTTGCTGGTAATCGGTTGTGTGTGAAGCTATCAAGTACCTGATAAAAAGAAGAATATAAAAAACAATCAAAATTGAGAGCAAAATTTCAAGATCGAAAATTTAGGCCCAAAGTAAAATTTTCAATAAACAATATAATGGCAAAGGCATAAGAGGATGATTGGAGCATATTCTAAATAGACCATAATAATAATAATAGTAATGAAAAAAAGCTAAACATTCATCATTATTATGACCCCAAAAGTTCTTGATAATAGTATGAGAGTAGAAAGAGATAGAGAAAAGATAAGTAATAAAAGGGTTGGGGGGCTTTTTAATGGATCCCAAGCAAAACAAGCTAACCTCTTTCTTTTGAGCCACATGAAACTCAATAAGCATCTATAACTTGAAATATCCTCTTAACGCAACAATTGTTTGCATATAAAAGAACAACCCACTAACTAAACAGAAAAAGACATTAAGATGGGAACAAAAACCCAATACATTATGCAAAGCGTCTGCAGTTATTCTAAAAAGGAATGTGTTGCTCAAAAATTTTGTCATCAAATCTCTCAAAAGATATAGGCATGCAAAATAATAGAGGTAGATTCAACATGGGCCAATGCTGAATGCGTATGAGTTCTGTTATCGTAGCTTAAAAAAAAAGAAAAAAGGAAGATTAAAGAGATGCTATACCTTAGGTGATAAAATGGATCAGTGAGAAGCACCTTTGCTTATAGGTCATAAATATCTCTCTCTTGATTTTTAATAATTGCCTGTATTTTTATTTACTTGTTATGCAGTGTGGCATTTCTATTTGCTACACAAAATCCTTAATTACACCTAAGACTTGCCATAAGGTATACACATATGGACTTGCAAAATTTTCATGGAAAATTAACTTTTGTTGTAAAGACCAACTTTACACTGCTCCCAAAAGATTATATTTAGTTATTGTACAAAGGGTGTTTAAAGGGCTGAAATAAAGTCAACTTGCAAAATCTTCTGCTGTCCAATAAAATTCCCATGAATCTACGAAAAGAAGTTGAACAAAGAAGCTATGTAGAAATTAAAGGGCTTAACAATGACACAAGTCCTGCAAAAATAAGGAGGCCAAACGGGTCATTAAAATCAATTTAAATACATTTAAGTACATCATCTAGAGCCAAACATAGAGTTTTCTTAATTTATAACAAAATTTTTAACCCATTGGCACAATATTAAACATCGGCAGACCAAATCACAAATCACAAGTTGATTCTTCCACAATATAACAAATGGTAGGGTCAAGCTTAATGGCAAATAATTAAATGGGCTTAGCCATGTTTAACTATGGCAAATACATTTAAGCTCACCATAATTAAAATTAACCCATTACGACATTTGAAAGGCTGAACTGAAGAATTTAAAAAAAAAAACAGCACCCGTTTAACACTTCTGTTTAAATTGTATATTGGAAATCCAAGAATAATTCAGGTACCTCTACAATAGAAAATTCAAATAATTTACAACATTTGGAAGGCTGAACTGAAGAATTAAAAAAAAAGCACCCGTTTAACACTTCTGTTTAAATTGTATATGGAAATCCAAGCAAATAATTCATGTACCTTTACAATAGAATAAATTCAACGGCTATTTGTTTCAAGAAACTACCACATTACTGCTTTAACAAAAGAGCAAAATAGCAGTTTTGAATTTCTAATTCTCCCTGCTTCCTTCCCTCAAATAAGTACTTTTAACTTTAAGATAACTGCAGACATAACACCAAAATTTTGTATATAAATATCAAACACCCAAGTGTAAAGATTACAGAACAATCAATTGAACTTAGGACCCAACTCTTGTAATAGCTGGAAGTTGGAACGTGCCAATTAGTGTCATAATGATAAATAATTGAATGGCAATATAATAAGGATCAATTTGTCTGCCTTAAATAATGAAAAACTAGCAGTATGTATGAAATGTGAAAGAGGGTTGTGTTAGGTAGTCAACAATTAATGTAAAACTTTGTCAAATACTAAAATGTCATGAATCCTTTAATTAATCAAGCAAGATCTAGAACACCCCCTTGAAGCAACGCGCTGCATTGTCTGAATATAGTAAAAAGTGTACAAAGTCGCTACATCGATGCCCAGGTGGTGTCAAATAAGCAAGGGTTCTAGCATTATAGATGAATGCAGGTAAATAAGCTAGTTTATGATTATAAATTAAAATTAGGTAGTCTGAATATTGGCATTCTCACTGACAAGTTTTTTTAGTTATTACTATTATGATAAATAGAATGATTAATATATTATGCCTTCAAAAAATTGAGTAAGTCGGAGAGAAACTAAAAAAAATTTATAGTTTAGGTTATAAACTCTGGTACTAAATCAAAAATTACCATAAAAATGATATCATTTTAGATAAGAATTTATAAGTTAAAAATTGAGAGATAAGAACATATATTTAAAACTTATATTTAATAGAATAATTTTTAATATTGCAAATACTTATACCTTCAAATAAAATTGATATATGTCCAAAAGAAAGACTTTATTATGATTTGAATGAGTTAGTTTAAGGAATATCATAAGAAAAGCTGCTTCTTATAAGAGAAGATTTAACTGAATATTTTGAAAGGGTAATTAATGAATTAAATAGTATTCATAATGGTTTTGAAGTTTGTTTTAACTTATGATTACTAACGTTTACTTTTAAGAAAATTGACAAATATATTATCAGTTAAAAAATGGGATTTCTAAAACTCAAATTGATATTTTTTCTTTAATTGAAATTAACTAATTTTTAATTTGAAAATAAGGGATAACAAAAAAATATTAAATCTAAAATATCAAAAAACTAATATTAAAATCTTAAGAAGAGTAATATAAATATATTTAGGAGTTAAATTTAAAAATTGAACAATGAGATTTTGACAGTGAAGCCAACCTTAGATAAAAATCAGTTGCCAATTGTATTCGCAATGTAACATAATTACTTGATGAATCAAAAGGAAGAGCACACAACATTAAAGATCTTGATAATAGAAACAAGATATTCAAGTTAAGATTAAAGATTAAAAAAAAATGTTGTAAAGAATAGTTAAATATAAAATAGAGAAAAATTAGAAAAATACAAACTTGCTTATTGTGAATTCAAAAAAGTAGTTTGTAATGCTGAGTGCACCAGTCGATGATTTATATAATAAATTAAAAGTTGTTGAAGGAGGAAGATGCGATTATACGCTAGCCAAATTAAGAGAAAAGAACCCAAATATTAACTCATGTTAAATATATCAAAAATGATGATAAAAAAAATTATTTTTAGAAATAAAGATATTCAACATAAATGGATAAATTATATTACTAAGCTTTTTAATAAAAATTATACCAATACAGTTAATATAAGTGAGTATAATTATTATATATAAAAACTCAATTATACTTTTATTTGACATGTTGGTAAAACTGAGATTTAGAGTGCTTTAAAAAAATGAGGTGTGAGAAATTAGTAGTATGACCAAATGACATCACTATCAAAATGTGTAAATGCTTGGGTGATAAAAGAATACATTAGATTATCAAGTTATTTAATATTATTTAAGACTAAAAAAAATTAGATGAGTAAAGAAAATGTATTTTTTACAAGATTAAAGGTGGTGCTCATTATTGTGCAAACTACAGAGAAATAAAGTTAGTGCGTCATACATTGAAACTTTGAGAGAGAGTAATTGAATATATAATAAGAAGGAAAGGAAAACTTGTATTTCTCAAAATCAATTTGATTTTATACCATGTAAATCTCATGGAAGCCAAACATATTTTAAAAGGTTTGATGGAGAAATTTAGAAAAAGTAAAGAATATATGCATTGAATTTTTATTGATATTGAAAAAGCTTATGATATACTACCGAGCGAAATTCTTCGTACAGCTTTTGAGAAAAATGGCATTTGAGTTGCATATATTAATATTATTAAAGATATGTATGATGGGTTGTAACATTGCTCGACTGTAAAGTGGCTTGTCGTATGGGATTACATCAAAACTCTAAGCTCTCAAGTCATATCTTTTAGCTTTAATTATGGATGCTCTTACTAAGCACATTCAAGAGAAGATTCCTTGGTGCAGATTATTTATAGATGACATTCTACTAATTGATAAGACTATTGATTGAGTTAAAATAAACTTGAGTTATGGAGGACTAATTTAAAATCTAAAAGTTTTCATCTTAGTAGATTTAATACAAAATATATAGACTATAATTTCAATTTTATTAGGAGCCCAAATCACAAGGACATAACTATTGACAACCACGTGAACAATCTGATTAATAAAATTCAATATGGACGAAAAAAAGGAGCATTTCTGGGGTTTTGTAGGATCAAAAAATCCCACTCAAAATTAAAAAAAAATTATATAGAGCAACTATATAACCAGCTATACTATATGGGACTGAATATTGCCAACAAAAAAGAAACTAATAAAATAAGCATTACAGGGATGAGAATGGTTAGGTGGATGAGTGGGTACACTCATACAAATAGAACGAGAAATGAGTTTATCCACAGCAAGGTTGGAGTGGCTTCAATAGTAGATAAGATTAGAGAATGCGCCTTAGATGGTTTGGGCATATTAAGCGTAGACCGTTCAATGCCCCTACTAAAAATTTGAGTTTGCCAATATTAAAAGAGTAAGAGGAAGACCAAAATGATATGAGAAAAAACACCATTAGGAAGGATCTTCTCTATCTAGAAAATAGGGAGGGACTTCTATTTGATTGTGTACAATGGAAACAAATGATTCATGTAGCTGGCCCCACTAGTGGGATTAAATCTTGGTGTTATTGTTGTTGTAAAGCTACTAGTGGGTCTTCAGCATTAATTTCATATATAAAAAATAGTTCTCTATCAATTTGCATCTAACTATAGTGAGATAATTCCAAAGTAACTTACTTTAGATTTTTTGCTAAAATTGCCTCCACGAATCCTCCGCACCCTCAATAGATTCCCTCCTTTCCAAACTCCCCAAGTTGAAACCCACACCTGTATAATTCCCTCCTTTCCACACCCAAGTTGAAACCCACATAATTCCCCTTACCTGTCCTAAATTCCACATTTAATTATTTTAAGATAGCTGCTAAGAGGCAATTAAATGTCTAACACAATATTGAATATAAAATTAGTGATGATTAAATAAGTTTTATGCATATACTGGATGCCATATACCGATCAAATCATTCTTTTAAATCTTCATAATCCATGATAATTACACTTGGGCATTCATTAGGGCATTGAAATAGGCATCCTAGCACTCTTCTCATTTGTATTTCCATAGTTGAAACCTGTGCTCCTCAGATCCGTCATGCATAAAAATAATGAAAAAAATAATATCTTAACAGAAAAATTTTCAAACAGCAATACTAGGAAAAATAAGGCTTTCAGATCCTGCGCTTGTTGCTTGCTCCTTGTTTTGTTGCTACTGCTATTTTTCTACTACAATAGCAACTCAATCAGCCTTTATACCAACAGCAACTTCACTTTTACTTTTACTGATTAGCACAGGTACTGGCAACAACCTTTAACTTCTATTCATTGCAATAATCAAGCCAAAACAGACATCCACGCCTAGTCTGCTTCTCTAGCTACCTCACTGAGCCATCTAAAGTCCTCTGCCTGATCCATTGCAAGTTCATCAATACTTTAGAACTTTACTTGAGGGCTTCACTAGCAAACAGTTAACTGCAGTTCATGCCCACAAACTTCAAACATCAGTCATTCTCCAAAAGCAGTATGATCATAGAGTATGAACTCCAGACTACAGAACCGCAATAGAATGCCCAAGCCTTGAAGAAGAAGATGGTATGTAAATGAAGTGATTCAACTAGTGAGCCCGCTTGAACACACAAGCCAGGCTTATTGAGCTTCAAGCTCGAGCTTTTTATCAAGTTCAAATAATATTCGAGCACAAATACTAGCTTTACTCAGACTTGGCTCAAAGCTTATCGAGTAGCTCAATTTAGATGCAATAAGGTGTAAATTAAATCTTGCTTGTTTGTGTTTCATCTCTGTCATTCAATCCATCTACAAAGGAGTTAAAGAACAGTTTTTTTTCCAGCTTTGTGACTTACATACCGTAAGAACTAGAAACAAAATCCCATTTCTCAAAAAGCATGTTGCATGCTGAGAGACCTCCCGTGAGACTCTGAAATCAGCAATTCTTCGAGCACTCCCCTTCTCTCTTTAATTTTTTTCTTCACTTCAAGTTGCCGGCGGAAATCAACATCGAAATCAACATCGTGATAGGCCTTCATTGAAGAAGATCTTATGATAGAAATCAACATTCTATTGTGCATCTTTGTATTCGGTTAGGTGAGTAGCCTTCAGCTTTGTCTTCAATTAAGTGAGGCTTCTTTTTTGCACTCATCAAACACCATCCCCTATTTCCTCAAAGACTGAAAGCTTCACAGGTCTACAATCGTCATCCTCTGCTGCTCCTCTGCACCTCGCAGAGAAATACTGTATGCCTGCAGCCACATTAGGTAATTTCTCTTTGCACACCTGCTGCCACTTTAGGTAAAGGAAGCTTTTTGATGATCATGATCGTGCTTCTGATTATAAGGCTGCAGGTGAAGAGAAGATCTCTAAGGCAAATCCTGTGATCAAAGCTGCAAAGATTATCAAGACTTCTGGTATAATTTAAATCATCCTTAATTAAAGATGCTAACCTTTATCTTACTTATAGGTTTCTGATTGCCTAGTTGCAAACATTTTACATGTTAATAAGCTTTATTTATTAAATTTTTTATTGCAAGTTTGGTTAAGAAATTAAGCAATTTTATCTGAAATCGCAGGTCATTGTTTTATTCGGAGCCATTATTTTGTAAGAAATTTTATTTTGAACTAAGCAGTAAGAAAACTAATCTTTTTATTGCAAGTCATTGCATTATCAGAAAAATTACCATTGATGTCTATCGAACTCATATGCACGAGTCTTGAAATTGTGCCCTCCGTTCAGATTTGCTTTTCAAAAATGATAATTACATAAAGTTTGTCTTTGTAAGCTTGTTTTGATTTTATTAATCTACCAATGATGTTTTGTGTTCGGTGCCTTTGATTTTGTTTTTAAATTGTCGTTACTATTGGTGATTGAGGGCAGTGAACTCAAGAGCAATAATGTTTTCAAGTAATGCGAACAAAAGAAGTTTTAGTATCTCACGAAATTATAACTGTGTCACTAAGTGTCGTGCTATACAAAACAATAGGAGTCATATGATACTTTAATTTTTATTTTGACAAAGTGAGTAACTTGGCAGCAGTTTCAAACTAACTATAAGAATAGAAAAAATTGTCAAAATGATCCCTTACAAATCCACTTTGATTCTAGAATTGAAGATGGACAAGTGGCAGCGTCAACCATAAGAAATACCATTGGCAACCAAGTAGATGGAGCAAGAATGTTTAAAGGTTGGCACGAATTTATAACTTATGTATTGAAGAAAACTAGGAAGAAGCTAACAAAATCAGATCTTGGTAATTATCTTGATGACAGTTTAGAGATATGTGCTGAGGGCATTGCATTTGATAAAATTGATGGGTGGATTATTAATTAAACTAAATATCATAAATTAACAAGAATGGTCATTGATATATTATCTATACATATTAACATCGTTGCTTCTAAGTCTACATGTAGTACTAAAGAGAAAATTGCACCCACAAACCGTTCTAAATTGAGAGTTGAAACTGATCAAGATCTCATATGTGATTAAAGCTATGTTTGCTACCAATACTGGTTAAAAAAAAAACTAAGAGATGGAATTTTAATCAATTTGTTTCTAATTGCATGGATAAGTTAATGCTTTACTTGTTTATGCATGAAGAAGATGAACAGATAAAAAAAACTTCGCCTATCAAGTAAAGAATTGTTTTAGAATAAGCATTCTTTGGCATTGTTGCAAATAAATTTTTAAAATTTAATTCATTTTGTTTCTTTATTGCTTAATCAGAAAATGATAAATTTAGATTGAAGTGGTATCATACTTTAACTTGTAACTTGAACAGCATATGAAATATATTTGAAGAAAAGTTTTATTTGTACAAAAATGCCTATTTTTTATCCATTGTAATTTCTTTTTTGCATTTTATGCAGTTTGGATTCACATATCCATGCTTTAAAGTATAGTTGATTGCTCGAAAGACGTGTCCCTACAAAATGCTCTCTACTTGTGATGTTCATGGAAATAATTAATTATTAAATCTTGTCAAAGACAACTGTTAAATTATTGTACGATTTTCGATTTTCTATGATTTATAAATGTAGTAAATTTTATAATTTTGAATCTTTTGTGGATATATGAATAAACTCTCAATTTTTTTTTCTTGTCGTTAATACTAGTTTGTTACTATTTAAACATTTTGAATGTTGTTCTCATATCCATTGTAAACTCCATATCACATTTAAAATGCAAAAGACATGGAAAAACCTAAACATTTCAAATTTTAAGTAAATCAAGCCCAACTTCAAACTCAAGATTTGAATTCAAGCCCAAACATGAATGAGTTCAGAAACAATTTCTTTACAAATCGAGCTCGAGCTCTCGAGCTCACTAAACAAGCCTGCCAAAAATTTTACAAACTAAACTAAGCTCGTTTACACCCCTAGATGGAGAGGGTAAAGACAAAGCCAAAATAATTGACGGTGTATGGGGGGAGACACAAGCCCAGAGATGAGTCCCCAATTGTGGTAGAAAAGAACGGAATGAAACTAAAAGTGGAGAGAATAAGAGAAAACATTTAAAGAAGATAATATCACAGGGCCCCGCATAGAGCAGTTAACAAAAGCAAAAAGGTTAGAGACAAAATCCCATGCAGGTTGACAGCAAGGTTTAAGTACTAGTGCCAAGAGTATGAGATTAGTCACTAGAATCATGGTCTAAACGTGATTCCAAAACCAATGAACCTTACTTAATCTCCAGCCATGACCTCGTCCACGTTCCCAAGCTCATAACCCATCGAAGACACCTGAGCAGGCGACGCCCATACAACTGCATTAAAAAGAGTCCGAAAAGAGAAGGCAATGCCACGAGTCAGGCGAAAGACGAAGCAAATGGCAAAACTGGGACACCAAAAGCGCAAACAAGCGAAGCCTGCCGGCAAACAACCAAGGTAGCGCGCAGGAGCAATGAACAGGAATCAACACCCAAGACATTGCATGAAATGGCTTGTCATCCTCTTTAATAAGCAGAATGATAAGTTTGGATATTTTAGATTTGTGTTCACACAGGTTCACTAGTCAAATATTAGAAATTCATCGTCTTATCTAGAATCAATCAGCCACCAGATTTGTTTAATGAACTATAATAGCTCTACTATAGATTCTATTATTACATGTTTTATTCCTGTTGTATTTCATCTCTTATATGATTACATTTCAACCGACCCTCTGATTTCTATAACGAGTTTTAGTGCAGTACTATCTATCCTCAGTTGTAACCATTGAGCAAATTCAGTTCAAACACAATCAGTTGCTCATTAGGCTAAGAACTAGGATTTGAAGCACATTAAATAGAACCACTTAGCAGAACATTTTAGACACATAATTTTGTCAATATTTTTAGGCTGATCTAATCCCCAATTTAGAGATTTTTCATTTATAAATAAAGCAGCATGTAAGAGACTTAAGAAAGATAAATGAATGGCTTTAATATTCTGTCTCCATTAATTGCTTATTTCATTGACCCAAGGTGCTCACCCTTGTCAGTCTAGTTATGCACACAAAGTCTTTCCTCCTATTCTTTTCAAGTATTGCATGCCAAACCTTTCCTATAAAACTTAGAAATTGAAAGATCTCTAGGCATGATTTTCTAGTTTTACAAACAATATAAAGAATGAAAAGTGGAATCAAATCAAGAAGACAACAACCTTGCTCACCAGCCCACTCCATGAACATATCTAAGTAATTAAATTGTTGCCAAATACTCAAATTTAGGTTAAGAGTTAGCAAACCTGAAGAAAATTCAAAATGACTGTTGAGCATTGCACTCACTCAACTCAAACAAATCGGTGTTTCTTTTGATTCTACTACAATATCAACAGAATTATTTTTATTAGCTTCTAGTAAAGAAATAAAAAGGATACTAAACATTAAAGCCCGATGTTGATTTGGCCTAAAACCATCATGCGATTAAAAAGTTCAATTAAATCTGCTTAAAATATTTTCCACAGTCCACATAATATTCATGCTAATTAGTATCGAGCCACTTAATTTAACACAACGCATTTTTCAATCTATATTGACCTTCAACAAAGCTCCAATTTAAATTTAATTAAAAAGAAAAAATCTCTTAGATGTATGATCTAGATAGACTTGATGTTTATTCAAAGATATTTAGGTGCATGTCCTGTTCCAAAATACAAGTAGCATTACATGTCAAAGATTGATTGTAGGATGAACTAAAGTCATGAAGCCATCAGAAACATGATTTCAGTGATCACTTATTAATTTTTAACACAATTATTGCATATAAAAATATAGTCTACTCTTCAAAAATAAACTAAAAAAATTAAATATGTCAAAAAAACAAAAATGAAAATATTAAAACTCCATCTTTCACGCAGTCTCAGAGAAACCAGGCCACTGTGTCATCCCATTGGAATGCAATCATAGATATTTTACCACTGTCGAGTTGTTTCAAAATAAGAAGGCCCAGAGAGACCTTATGTAGTCCTACTTCTTCCAGCAAAAAAAATATATATATAAATAACTTTTACCAGTAATGTAAGAAAGCCTTAAACACTATATAATTAACTTCAAAATACTCACAGAACTACAGGAACAACAGTCAAAAACTTCCTATTACGAGTAAGCTGCTTTCCATTATCAATCTGCTCCCACCATGTCAAATTATTGTATATACCCTGATCTTCAGCAAAGGGTGTTCCCTTTCTCCAGTGAAAAAAGTGATAAGTAATCTGATAAGAAAGATAACATGTTTTAGAAAAACTAAGAATAATAGACACATGACAAAAACATATCTAAGAAGCAAAGGTAATAACAAACATTTAAATAGATTGGAGCATAAAAGCCGTGCTCCAAGGTAAGCAGGGAGCACTCACATTTCTCCTAGACGCCAAGGCAAGGCAAGTATAAGCCAGACTACCTCAAGCCCCCTTTAAAGAAGAGCGCTTCTAATCATTACGTGACAAAAATAAGATGTTCTAGCAATGGCCAATATAAAGTGTATACATTATTTTTTATACATAGTTTATGGACACAATCTTAGTTGTTCATTTAAATTACTTAGTAATTTATTTCATATTTTTCTTTAATCCATCATTCAGCCGAATATCACTAAAATCACTTTGTATTTAGGTAATTTCAAGTCCCGTAGGCGAGTTTTTAAAAAAGCTTTGTAGACTAATAATACCGATATTCATGTCTTTATGCTCTACATGATGCCATCAAAAATTGAAACAAACAACCGAATTTATCATTCATGCATACAATGAGTTGCTGGTAAGACATTATTTCAATTTATTTGTGATGGTTCTGTTTCATCGCCAAATTACCAGTATTTCTCAGCCAGCCTATAGAGGCACATCATCAGTCGTTACAACCTGGAAGTCTCGCTTTATGAGTACTACTTATATGTACTATAATACCCTTCCTTTTACAAAACGACGAGCTTTGGACTTTTTGGTCATTTGATGCCTGATGAATCTAGTAATCACACAAACCCATTTAAAGATCTTTTTCCTAATCTAACTCAACAATCAAGAGTTCTTAAGAAAAAAAACTGAGTAAAACAAGCGCTCAGAAAAATCCTTTTTTTTTACTCTACAAGACGCCTGGAGTCATTATAAATATTAATTACGGCATATATATATATATATATATATATATATATATATATATGTGTGTGTGTGTGGCCGGTGGGATATGAACTATGACCTCAGATAACAAATCCTGAGCCTCAACCACTAGATTACAACACCATTCACTAAACAAATATATATATATATATATATACACTATCTTCTTCCGCCTTTTTCTCTCCCAGGAACCCTCACCAAACATCTTCAAGAAGCTTTCAACCATCAAGAACCCAACTCACCAACTAAAGAACTCAGCATCAGCCGCAACTCTGCATTCAACCATTCTCAAGAACTGCAAGAACACCAACGAAGCATTCCCAATCAGGAACAGCAAACCCAATCAAGAACCACTTCTCTGCCTCCCAGCTAAGAATCCAAACAACATCTCTTGATCAAAATGAGCAACCACTCTAGGAACCAAAACAACAACCTCACCTACCAAGATAAAACCAAGAACCTAAAATTCTTAATGTTCAATACCAAGAACTTAATCCACAACCCTCTAATTTCTGAAAACTACCCTATATGGAGAGCACAAGTAACCCAACTATTCAAAACCAATAACCTATAAGATCATTTTGATGGCACCAACCATATCTCCCACAAAGACAATTTATCAACTATGGACCTCAATTGATCAACACCTTATCGCTGCCCTCTACTCTACAATACCCCCATTAATCCTCCCCTACATCTTGAACGATGAAACATGCTCTGAAGCATGGCACTTCTTAGAAAAATGCCTCCAACCAACAAATCGATCCAAAGTCATTTAGCTTGAGAACGAACTAAACACGTATCACTCAAGAATTGGTCAATTAGCGAATATCTAAGGGAAATTTAGTCCTTTATAGACAATATTAGAATAGCCGGCTCAAAAATTGATAATGAAGATGTCATCCTTCACACATTGAATGGATCCATCCACATATAATGCCTTCAAAACCGCTATCCGTACCAAAGTCACACATATCAGCCTCGATAATCTCTACTCCCTCTTATGCAGCAAAGAAATCAATGTGCAACAGGATCTCCACAAAGAAATTCAACTCTCCAACTACCCTTCTACCAACAACAGTCCTCCCCATACCCTTTCTTCGGCAAATTCCGTGGCAGAGGAAGATTCAATAGGGGACGTGGCCACATGCCAAACCATAGAGAAAAATCACACCAAGAAGCCTCACCCGTACAAAGATCAGCCATAACTCCCTCCATCAAATGCCAAATCTACAACAAAATAGGCCACTCAGCCAAAAACTATTGGCATCGGATGGACACCCATTATAGAAATCCGTAGCAACCCTACACCGCGGCTTTGTGCACCGATCTAGCTATCGATCCAGTTGGTTTGGATTCGGATGCCTCTAACCATGTCACAAACAATCTCAACAACTTATCGATTGCTGAAAACTATCAAAGAAATGACAGAATAACAATCGGCAACGACCAATCCCTCCAAATCTCCAACATTGGCACCGGTATACTCCCAACACCCAACCGTAAGTTTCACCTCAACCACCTTCTTCATCAACCAAAATGCCAATATAATCTTCTATCTATTCACAAACTAACATCCGATAACTCTCACTCTATCCTATTTGATCCATATGGCTTGACAATAAAGGATCTCCAAATGAGTACTCCCCTCGTTAAAGGCCGTTGCATCAATGAACTATACACCATCATTCCATCTCCTACATCCTCTACATTCAAGAAAATTTTGCGGTCAACCTCAACTCCTATGGTTCCTTGGCACCACTGACTAGGACATCCCAGCCATTAAGTTCATCAACTTCTCCTCAAGTACATCCCAGTCTCAAAAACAGCAGCCCACCATCACCACGCATCCCTTGTATTACGTCAAAACATCATAAATTGTCGTTTCTCAAATTTACAAATAGAAACTATGATATTTTTGAATTTCAGCATTCTAATATATAGGACCCAGCCCCCACCATATCCATTGAAGGTTTCAAATTCTATGTCATTTTTGTTGATGATTGCTCCAAATTCACTTTGCTCTTTCCACTCACACATAAATTAGAAATTATACAAAAATTCATCAAAAATTAATTTAACAAAGGAATAAAAATACTCCAATCCGATGGAGGCGAGGATAATACATCGCTCCCCTTCCGAAATATCCTCCAAAACCTTGGCATACACCATCAAATGTCATGTCCTTACACTCCCCAACAAAATGGGGTATCCAGACGCAAATATTGTCACATATTTGAAACAACTCATGCTCTTCTTCATACAACTAAACTTCTCGAACAATTCTGGGTTCACGCAACCCACACAGCCACCTACCTCATCAATTGGTTACCCTCTCCAAACACAAGCAAGATCTCTCCCTATCAAATTCTGCACAACACTCTACCCGAGTACCAACACTTAAGAGCATTTGGTTGCTTTTGTATCCCCCTTCTGCCACCACCAAAACAAACTAAACTTAGCCCCAAAATACTACCTTGCATCTTCCTTGGATTCTCCCCAAAACACTACCCTGTAAATGCTTTAACCCACAAACCTCCACCCTCCCTAATCTCGCATCAAGTACAATTCATCAAACATACCTTCCCTTATCCAACTCTCAAAAAATCAACAACCCAACACCCGTCCACCCCTCACCCATATTCTCCTCTAATGTTTGTTCCATCATCCACACTAATTAACAATCCAATAAAAACTTACTCCAAAAAATTGCAAAACCACCAGCCACATTCCCTAGCACCCCACTAAAAACCTACTCCAAAAAATTGAAACCCCACAATCTTCTCCAGAAATCTATCAACTACAAACCCAACCCTCCTCCCCCACAACTCCCTCAAACTCCTATAAGAAAAACAAACTGTCACCAGATAACCGAAATCTCACTACTTTAAACCCCTCCACACCTCCATCCTCCAATCACCAAATTCAACAAACATCCACAACTCCACCCATCCAAACCCCCACTATAATGACCCTTAGTCGATACTAAGAAGGACATCAACATCCCAACACAATCTTGATATTCGTTAAATACCCATTAAAGTTTGTTTTTTTGTTAATTACTGCAAAATTTATATTTTTCTGTTGATTTCCCCACCATATTCTATTTTATGTTAATGTCCCACCAATCTTGTTTTATACTAAAGCTAATTTTATTTATATAATTCAAATATATATACACATATAAATATGTATATGATTAGAATTGTATGAAAGTTGTAACGGTAATATCTATGAAAACTCAATACGGTGTGAAAAAGATTTCATTGCATTAACTGTCGATTCGCCTCAACGAAGGAGAGACGACTCCATAAGCTGCGACACCGCCTACGGAAGAGGCGCGGCGCTTAAACAAAGTCTGATGAAGCGTATCAAGGCATTTGAACCCTATGGCAAAGCATCGCAGCCTCCCGTATTTAAAAGAGCCTCTACCAATCCCATAAGCTCTCACCATAGCCGACGGAACTAGCGTAACCCCTAGGAATTTGCAACAAAGGTGAAGACGGGTCCCGACCGTTCCGACACTCTTCAACCCTCCGTCAGCTCTTCCGCCATTCAGCGTCCTTGACGTGAACCCCGATGCATTCCAACTGCTTTCCCGACTTCTTCTGACAACTTTGGAAGTGGTAGAGGGGTTGCAACTCGTGAGTGAAATCAAGGTCGATCGCTCTAAACTCTCATTCGGGTACAAATCTGAAACTTAAATTTGAATAGGCTGCTGCAGATTATTAGTTACGAGTCCTAAGGTATTTTTAATGTCGCCCACAATCTAGTAATCTTTGATAATATCTAATGCAGTCGATAATCGAGTTCTTATAGTTTCTTGTACATAATGATCTATTGACGTCAATCTAGATTAGAATTTTTGAAATTTCTTGTGATTGAGATTAAATCTTTAGAAGATTGAATATGGTGCTTAGATTGAAATCTGCATGCTCAAATTAGATGATATTTACATGCTCAAATTAAATGAAAACTATGAACATGTTTAGAATTCCTCCATGAATTAATTTGGTAACGATCAAGTTATAGTCTACTTGAACTACTTATTATTAGTATAAGCTGCCATTCAAACATATAGGGAGAGCTTCACCAAAGAAAATTTATTAAATTATAGATCCGATGAAACGCCATTTAGGTTATGCAACAATCTTACCTTCATGTGGCAAGTAAGAATCAAAGCTACTAAAGATCTGTTGAATCCTAGAAATGGCCATAGATTTGAAGTGCATATGATACTTCAAGATAGTAAATCCCATGGTACTTGGAATATAACTAATGCTGAAATTAGAAACAAAGATGCCAAGATCTATTGAATCCTGCTATTCAACCCAACTTCAAACCCATAAAAGGTATATAGAATCTGTACTTAAAAGTTTAATGAATCTGATGATATGGGATGGGTAAATTTGCCACCTGCTGAAGTAGAACCTAATTATCCTATATTTAAAGATGCCATTGGCAATTCTGCATTTAGTAGCTGCTAGGGAGTTGTTTGAGGGTTCAAATGGATGCAGTTTAATGTCATTTGAGCAGCTGTCTAAGGGCTATACCGAGTGGCTGTATGAGCAAATGTTATGGCTGCTGTTTAGTGCCATTAACCTTAGAATAGAGATTGTTAAAAGCCGCCAATTGGGGAGTGGTATACAAGGCTGTGCTGAATCATTATAGGCTATATTAATTCCAATTGGTGGCTGTTTAGAGACTGAATTTGTGTTGTGAATGCCCTCTAATTTGGGCAGATTTATTCGCAATTTTTAAGTTCAATTTTAAGAAGTAAATGGGAATCTATTTGCTGTAATAAGAACTGAATCAAAGGTCGTTTATGAAATTATCTTTGAAGTCTTTAATTTGGAAGAACGAATCACTGGGTTAATAAAGCAATATATTACTATCTCAAGAGAGCTTTTGAAGGTTAGTTTAGAGCGAAACTTTACTAGAGATCAATTATAAGAGGTAACCGCTGATTTTAATCAAGCTATTAGTTATAGGATTCAAGAGAATGAGTGTAGTTTTCCTTATCATTTGTAAGTAGTGTATGTATTAGAGGTTATATTGGTAGGTAATACTATTTAAATTTAGAGAACGGTAGAGATGTTTTATAATGCAAGCATCACTTTTAGAGGCTAATAAAGATTTTGAATATGAATTTTGCAGACATATCAATTTTGTGAGTACTTCTCAATCACTGTCGAAATAAAGGTACACAGATATTACTTTTTGCACTTAAATTAGTTTTATTGTTGCTTAGCTTTGCTTTGAGCATTATCCATATTGATGAAGTTCTTATTTATTACCAGAATAATGTCATAGAACAAAATGTATTTATTTTGTCTTGTGAATGTTTGCAAGGGTTCCAAAATGGTGGTTGAATTAGGTTAGGGACGGGGCTAGTCCATCAAGAGTTAAAAGGGTGCTATAAAGAGCCTTTGAGGAGGCCTAGGTGATGAAAAATGCTTTATTGAACCCAGCCTCAAAGTTCTGAATTTTCCCAACAAAACTGCTAATGTTGCGTCATGACATCAAGACATATATTTATGGAAGTTCTCATGTGTTGATTTATTTTTGTTTATGAAAATGGCATGTGACATAATTATGGCAAGAGAAAATATTTTGTTTGTAGAAATTGGTATTATTTTATATTGCACTAAACCCTCATTTTCCTGCAATTTTATAATATCCTTACCTTCACTTCTTGCATTTGCTTAAGTGAAATAATTTAGTATCATTTGTGCTTAAAATGTGCTCTAAGCATTTTTATTATAATGTCAGACCAGGTACAACTGGAAGATACTGAGCTAGCTTGAAGACATGCTAAAGAATTTGACGCAGACTGAATTTTTAATTTATTTTTATGCTTATAAGAAAACAACTGAAGATTTATATGTTAGAAATTTTTAAACATTATTGTAATATTCATGATGATTTTTATATTTTAAATTGAATGGATTGATATTATTGGCATTTTTTATGGCTATGGATGTTTAATTTATCGAGTGTTATTATGCTTAACCGTCCAATAGAATCATACGGGAATGAACCTAATGTTGGATTAGTTTCACTAACCCAACACAGCGTCATCCCACCCACAGATCCTCAACATCAAAAACCCACACTCCCATCTCACATCATGCTAACTCATCTCAAAATCGGTGCAATCAATCCAAAACCTCTATTCAATCTATTGCACTCAACCTCCCAATCAGCTAAACCTAAATTCTACAAAGCTGTCGCCAAACAAAAGAATTGGCAACTTGTTATGGCCAATGAATATCAAGCACTAATCGACCAGCACACCTGGTCCTTAGTTCCTCCCAACCTTCAACAAAAGTCCTCGGATGCAAATTGACATATCGTACAAAACTCAACAATCATGGTATCGTAGCCCGCTATAAAGCCCGCCTAGTGGCTCAAAAGTTCAATCAACACTAAGGTACAGATTACTTGGAGACATTCAATCCCGTGGCCAAAATACCCACCATATGAACCCTCTTCATCATTGCAACCCATTCCAAGTGGTCCATTCTACAACTAGACTTCTCCAACACTTTCCTACACGAAACTCTCCAAGAAACAGTCTACAAGAAATAACCACAAGGATTTGAGGATCCCAATCACCCTAATTATGTTTGCAAACTCAACAAAGATCTCTACAGTCTAAAAAATCACCTCACCAATAGTACTCCACACTCACCGATTTTTTACACTCCAAAGAATTCAAAATTAACAAAGCTGATCCCTCCTTACTCGTACATGACACCACCCCCGACAAAATCTACATACTAATCTATGTAAATGATATCCTCATCAGAAGACCCAACTCAACCACTCTTTTAACTCCCTCATCCGAACATTCACTCAACAATTTCGAATGAAATATTTAGGTAATCCCACACATTCCTATGATCACTCTCATCACATCACCCACCGGCCCCTTGCTCTGCCAATCCACATATGCATCCAAAATCCTCAAAAATTCAGGTATGAAACAATGCAACCCTATTCTCACTCCCATCCCTACCCCACAACCACCAAAACAATCCACTCCATACCCTTATTCCAAACTCTATAAACGGCTGACCGGCTCCCTCTAATACCTAGACATAACCAAACCGGATCTCAGCCTAGCAGTCAACAATATATGCCACCACATGCACTGTAACGATCCAATATCGTTACTTTTCAAATTAGGTCAAAACCCACCTCAGACATCAAGACCCCGGGGAATTTCAAATTAGGGCAAATAATTTTTTAATTAGATAAAAATAATTTTTAGATCAAAGTGCCCTAGTTTGGGAGAATTCGGATAACAAAAACTCCAATTTTATTTTTCTAAATTATTTAAATCCAATAAATTGACAATAGTGAAATACGTGTCTAAATTCATCATTTTCAATGTTGTTATGTTAAGTATATTATTCAAAGGTTGTTCAAAAAATTTCATCAAATTCTGAGCGCCGGTTTGATCGTGGTTAATTTTTGAAGTTTTAAACTTCATAAATTAATTAAAAATAAAATATTTGTCCGAATCGAAAATTTTTGTCGCAAATGTGTTCTTTATATCATAATACATAGGTGTCAAGTTTCATTATATTTGGACGCCAAACGGTGAAAAAATGCAAAAAATTTAATTTGAAGTAATTTTCTAAAAATTCCTTCACGTTTCCCTTCCCCCCCATTCGCCCGAGGAATGAAATAATGCAACCCTATTCTCACTCTCATCCCTACCCCACAACCACCAAATCAATCCACTCCATACCCTTATATTCCAAACTCTATAAACGGATGACCGGCTCCCTCTCATACTTAGACATAACCAAACCGGATCTCAGCCTAGCAGTCAACAATATATGCCACCACATGCACTGTAACGACCCAATGTCGTTACTTTTCAAATTAGGTCAAAACCCACCTCAGACATCAGGACCCCGGGGAATTTCAAATTAGGGCAAATAATTTTTTAATTAAATAAAAATAATTTTTAGATCAAAGTCTTTTTAAATTCCATCATATATGATGGAATTGTTAACGATTTTATATTTTCTAATCCGCTTTGTAACTCAAAATAGGCTTGGTAAAAAAATAAAAGCGGAAGCCGGATTCGCTTTTTCAATAGCTAGATGGTCCTCATGGAATTTAAAAAGATTCTTTATAGATATCCTTTATATAAATTATATAAATCTAATCTGAACTCAAATTTTTAGGTTTAAATCATTTTTTTTAGTTATTACGGAACAATTAGAAAACTATTTTTTTGATATAAAAATGCTTTTTAGAGGTGACAATCAATTCATAAAATATTGTAATAATTTTTATAATTTTTTTGTAAATATCTTTTTTTTATTGATAAATAAAAGAAAGAACATTAAAAATTATTGGATTGATGAAAAAATTGAACCATTAGCTCCCCGATTGAGTATTCAAATTTTCACCAAATAAATAATCTGATCATAAAATAAAAAAGATTTAATAAGTCAAGATTTCTGGTTTGCTTCCGCGAACTACTTGAACTGCTTACACCCGATTCAACGCTGCGGTAACTGAAAATCCTAACCCACTCTTCAAAGCCCTTTACTTTGAGTCGATCCGCTCTCCCGGGTGAAAATCAGAGAAGAAGAGGTGCATAGTAAAGTCACTCACTTTCAAGCAAGTTGAGCGGCTAAAAGACTCCGGGATGGGCATTTCCTGAGAATCACAGTAATAAAGAACCCCACGGAGCGGTAAAGGTAAGCCATGGCGACAAAGGCAGCTGTGTTGGATCACCTCGGGTAACTCAAACTAATATGGAAAGGGCATTTTTCAGTCTATCTTCTGACGGGGTTAAAACCTACTATAAGTCGAAGGCCGCGCAACTCTCTTTTGACATCTTAGAAAAGTGGTCTAGTGAGGGCTTTGCTTTCCGAGTCTAAGCTAGCTAGTTAGAAGGAGTTATTCAAGGCTCAAAAAGAAAGAAGAGAAATTGGGCCCAAGAGCCAAGAGCCTGTCATTCTCCAAGTCGGAGAGTCAAAGAAAGGTTTGCGTTTGCGGACCCGTACTCTGTCTCTGAGTGAGCCGGGTCAAGCTGCAATTAAATCTTAGATTAAATATAAAAATATAAAATCATTTATAAAATAAACATGCCAAGCTACTCGGTTGTGACGTCGAGTCAGCCGGCGGGACCAATTGATAACTAATGTCAGGTAAGCGCCACAAAGATTTACAAGATAAAGTTCCCTTTGATAAATTATTTTATGAAAGAAATTAAGTTCAATTTAATGTTGGCTAAAAAAGTAGAATCTAAGGCCTTTGGATCATAAACCTCTTTTCTCAGAGAGCTTGACTTCAAAGGCGGGCGGGCTCGCTTTTTTAATAATAATTTAAACCCAGACCCAGTTCAAACTACCCAGTTCACGGACTCAGTAGCTACTGCCGCAGCTACAGGCGCTAGTTGGATTTATAATTTAATAAAATAATATGATTTACGTATTAATCTTCTCTTTTTATTTATTAATATCATCCAAAAATTCATAATTATATTTATTTTATTTTTTTACTAGAACTCGCCCCTCCCCTTAAAGAAAGACATTGAACCTAGAGAATTAGGGTCAAATAATTATGAAGTACTTTTTCCAGAGAATATTTTAAGCCTTAAACGTCGGAGAGAATTTAGATTTAGAATGAGGATTAGGACGATTCCTGGAGAAATGGCTCAGAAGTTCTAAAGAAGAGAATCGTCCTAATCCTCATTTAAAGTGGTTACTTCTGATTCTCTGAAAAAAATCTTAAGTCATACATTTTAATATTCAGAGATAAGGTTATTCTAGACTTCTGCGACCTTTGAGTCGGCGATCCAAATTCACCAAATATAACATAAAATTTCTCCCCCAATTCTTTTTCGGTCCACCAGAGGACGCGACGAAGGGCGCGCAGCGGTGAGACGCTAGTCGAATGTAGCGCAGCAGTTGACTGTATATCTAGGGGTAAAGCACTGTTCGGCAAGAAAGCTACAGAGATGTTTCTGCGGGCGGACCTAGCAAACTCACCCGGAGCCGGAGGGTAGCAAAGACATGCCTTTCCAGAGGAGATACCGGTACTAATGATCTTGATATGAAGATGTTAACTGATCCGGGTCTTTGACTAAGTAAGGAAGTAGCACCGGCGGCAATTTTTTTTTAGTGGATTTATCGCTCGGAAGCCAGATCTCGCTTTTCTCCGTACTACTTTACTCGACCATCCTGAGAAAGGCAAGCTAGAAAGAAGCATTGCGTTGCGGGCGATCAATCCTGTGTCCATGTTCCCGAGAGCACCCCTCGTTTTTGACGGTTCGTCATCCACTTCTCAAGACCAACTTGAAATGACCAGCCACACTGGGACTGAGAAACGCAAAATTGATCCGCCGCGCCGGGCTAAGAGAGGAACAGAGAGCCTTTTTTCTTTTCAATTCCCCCGCCCCTACGGGCCTTTCGATTGATTCTTTCGCAACGTCGAAAAGATAGGAGAGAGACGAAGGAGGAGACACTACTAGACCAGAACAATTAGAATTAGGCTTGACTTTCTGACAAGTCGTTGGGAAAGTACCAAAGCAAAGAATGGGAGTTAAGGAAGGCCGAAGACGAGCATATCTTTCTCTCTTTTTTCGAACTAAAAAAGTATGATCATATATAATACTCAAAATATTATATTTTCTCAATTCTCGAGGAATTACACCAAAGATTCTAGTACCTTTTGGATTGCCATCTTTATCAACATTTTGGGTATGGGCGAAAGAAAAACTTTTCACTCGTCTTAGAGCTAGGCGCTGCGTCATATTTTTCAAGTAATTATTAACTAATTAACTCTTGACCTAAATTTTCTAAAAGTTGTTCCAAATCAAAAATTATTTTTTTTTTATTCTTTTTTGAGGCGTTTCAGTCAATCTACCTTAGGCAATTAACATTTATACTAAGGTCAAAAGGTAGCTTCGACTAGCGTCTCAACTATTCTAGCCTACGGTGACATCTTAAAAAACTATAAATTTTTCATTTAACAATTTTCATTAGTCGACTTTTTTATTTACCAACTTGATACTATAGATAAAGCTAAGGTATAGTAGTTATCATATTTTTCAAGTAATTATTAATTCTATTTACTCTTTTGAACGGAACCTGAATACTTTTCAAAATTCAAATAAACCATAAATTTTTCAAACTTGAATCTTTTATATGCCTAAAAAAGCCTGAGACTGAGGACCATCCCCGAGGCGGGCCCAGCTCCTTCGGACTTCAAGTTCCGTGCTTCCCAATCCGCTACGCGGCCTCATCTCGCGCAAAAAATAATATAAGAATAATTAAATAATAAATTTGAAGTGAATGGTATCCCGGTGGTTAAAATTAATAAAAGACTTTTTTGAATCAAAAAAGAGTTGTACTTTTATTTTATAAAAAGTAATTATCCATAATAAAATAGCCCTTCGCGTCTTCGCTTGCTTCGACCGTAAGGTCAGTATAGAGGTCTAAACACTAGATAGTGAATGAATCGGTCCTAGAACTAGCGTCTTTGAAACCCAGTGACACACCACTCTCCGTAGATCACCCCCACGGGGGGTGAAGGTCGATCCCCAATTGGTCGAAAAAGACCTACAACTCCGTGGGGTTATGTGGCTCTTGGAAGAAGAAGTAGGAAAATTAAAAAAAGCTTCTCTTCCATAAACTTTGACTTTACTTTTTCCCTCTGCCACTTTCTTGCTTGCTGAATACAATAGTCTCCCAACATACCAAAACTAGCTGTAACTCCTCCTGTTGTAGGAGATGTAAGAATTGATATATAAAATAAATTTAGACTAGGTCAAACCTAATGTTAAAATAATCCAAAAATACTTGAATTTACACATTGATTATTTTTTACATTTTATAGATCTTATGAAATAACTAAAATTGACTTTATCGAGAAAGATTGCTTTTTTTAGGACAAGAGATTGATAGTGATATATCAAATCAAATTGTTGGTCTTATGGTCTATCTAAGTATAGAAGATGAAATTAAAGATATTTATCTATTTATAAACTCTCCGGGAGGTTGGGTAATACCTGGACCCTATTATTCAAAAAACGATAAATTAAAACTTTTAGCTTATTATCCTTATTATCATCGTCTTTATCCCAGTCGACTGACCCCTCTCTTTCCTTGTGAAAGCCTCCACCTCCGGTGGCCTTTTTTTTTTATCCCTTCTACAAGGTTTTAGGCAAAATGGATATATAATCTTTATCTGAAGTTCAACGGACAGAAACCCTTGCGCGTCAAACTTATCCGGCAGGGCAGCCACTCAAACTAAACCAGACTAGCGATTCCAACTTCATACAAGCGAGTTGCAGCCTGCAATCTGAAATAAGGCCGGGTTTTTGCGCTCGGATCCTTGCGCTCCTGCCTCCTAAAGCCAAAAAAATTATTTGTATATAAGTGAAAAGTTTTCTGACGAATATATTTTTAATTTGTGGTCTTTTATTTTTTTTTTTTCATTCTATTTCGATATTGTACGATATTTTTTTATCCCTTCTACAAGGTTTTAGGCAAAATGGACGTCCATAAGAGGATGTAATCAATCATTAGTAAAATGTCCAAACATGTGAATTATTGAACTTTAAGTTCTATATATCGTATAATAATGTTTTATAGCGTTTTATAACATTTTATAACCAACGCTTCAGTAGCTCGGCCACCTGGGGTGATGGCCTGCATCTCTCACTTCGCGACTAACTTCTACAAGAATAACATTACCCGGATCAGAATCCTCTGAAGAACCGGATCGGATCTGGGCTCCAGACCGCTTCACCCCTTGGCTAGTCATTCCCACCCAAAGGTTGAAAGGCTTGGTGCTCACTTTGCATCGATTCCGCGAAAATATATTTTAATATTTTAGAATTTTATAGTTTATTTTTAGTTAAGGATCGTATGGATTGTCAAACCTTAAAATCACTTACACCGTCATAGTTTGGGAGAATTCGGATAACAAAAACTCCAATTTTATTTTTCTAAATTATTTAAATCCAATAAATTGAGAATAGTGAAATACGTGTCTAAATTCATCGTTTTCAGTGTTGTTATGTTAAGTATATTATTTAAAAGTTGCTCAAAAAGTTTCATCAAATTCTGAGCGTCGGTTTGATCGTGGTTAATTTTTGAAGTTTTAAACTTCAGAAATTAATTAAAAATAAAATATTTGTCCGAATTAATTCCCTCCTCTATTTAAACCCACCCCCCTTCCCTCCCTCTCACCTTCACAGTAGCAGCCCCTCCTCATCTCCCTACCTATTACTAGCCTCTCCTCCCCTCCCAGCCAAGTCTCCTGCCAGCAGCCCTCCTCCTCAGCCCCGCCAGCCAGCTACCCTGCAGCCAACTAGCCAGCAGCAACCAACCCAGCCCCTCCCTGCCTCTTCCGACCAGCCAACAACAGCCCAGCCAGTCCTCCTCTAGCCGGCCAGCCAATTGCCAACCTCCGGCCAGCCAACCCACTCCGACCTCCCTCCATTTTTCGGCAATCCTAATCCTAAGGTAAGAAGAGAAGTTTAAGAAAAAGAAAAAAAATGGGAGAAGAAAAGAGATGGAAAAGAGAAAAATGAGGGAAAACTTTGCTAATCTTGTCACTCTATACTTATTAAATTATTGCTATAAAATTTATATTTAGTCATTCACATTTTTATCATTCTCATTAATTAATAATGAGAACAATACAAATGTTATAAAAATAATTATTATTTTCATTTTGTTAAATTTCAATTCAGTCATTTTTGTTATCTTCTTCTTTCATTCTTATATTATTATTATTATTGAAATAATGATAATAATAATGGTATATTAATATAATTGCTATCCTCAATGACTTAATAAATGCTATAATGAATATTACTGCTATCGCAGTATCTTAAAAAATTGGATTTCAGTCATCATAAGAAAACAAAGGAAGAACATAAATCGAAAAAAGAAAAAATTACTCTTATAATATTGGCTAAAAAAAAGGCTAATATCAAAAAACCTAAATACAGGTTGAGTGAACTATCACTCATCCGAACTATTGAACTTTTAAACTTATATAACAAAGTACCAGATGTCTTTTATTACTCTTGTTTAAATATATTTTTTGCTCAACATCGCACAAATTTGATAAAAATATTTTTTAAAGCCACATAAAATGATATATGAACAGTTTAGATAAGTGAGAAGTAAGGGTTCCATGTTGATTTATATTTTTTGTCCGATCAGATAACTGCTAGAACGGGACTCTCCAACATCAGAAGTCATAAGGAGTATATACTGATAAGCCTTTGAGGGGCAGGTATAGAGAAAAGTTGGGATATGTAACACAAAAATGAACCCCTCCCCTTTTCCTTGATTTTGTACTTGTCCAACAAAATCATATTTTACCTCAGATATCTAGCACTAAAATTCTGTATTTATTTTTGTGACTGCAATTATTTTTATGCTAAGTTTCAAGTGCAATTGAAACAGGTTTGCAGGGATAAGTTTGTACAACTTTTAATTCCTGTCAAATGATTAATTATTTTGCTTATTATTTAACATTTGTAAAGATGACATCTATCAGTACTTAGTTTCACAACTAACTGGTATTCGAATGCCCGCACTTTTGAAATGTGCCCAGATCAGGAGTTTGTCATTAAGGAAAGGTGCTAAGAACCAAGCAATGCTGATACTACTTCCTGCTGATTTCCGCTTTCTTTTTGACACTTTTAAAAAATTTTGTAACTTTTATTTTATTTTAATCTTTGTATCCAAGACTTGTGAATTAATGAGTTATGTTTGATATCTATATATTTGTTTCTTAAGTCACTCAATATGATCCTGCGGCTAGAGGACCTTGTTGTTGTTATCTCCCCTAACAACCGGTGCTGGATTAGCTCCTGCTGACCCGGCATCGGGTCCCCACATGCACAATCCCACGCATGCACATTTTGACCAGGTAAAACTTATTCTACGATACGTAAAAGGCTCTCTTCATCTAAGGCTCCCCATCAATGCCAGTAACATGAAACTTCGAGCATACGCAGATTCAAATTGGCCAAGAGATCCAGAAGACTGCAAATCCACCATCGACTACTGTATCTTCTTGGACAATACTCCAATATCATGGAGGGCAAAAAACCAAAACTCGGTCTCCCGCTCCTCCATTGAAGCGAAATACCGTGCGCTAGTGTAATGACCCCAGGTCATTTATAAGGAATATGTTATTTTCACGCAATGTCTAAATTCTGTTTATTTATCACAAATTTCCTTTTTCAATTAAAAATTCCTGTTTTCATCAAATTTCTGTTACGTATTGATTAAATTGAAGAAGTTTTAGTCTTGTCATAAATTTATGTTCGCCAAATAAAGCTAAAATGGAATTAATCTCGAATTTAAATGCAAAATAGCTGACAAATTAACCAAATCGCTCTCCACGGGAGATCAAATAGCTGACAAATTAACCAAACCGCTCTCTACAACACGCTTCAACTACCACCGGCCCAAACTCACCATCCCAACCCTAAATGCCTCGTTTGCAGACGTCTAATAACATCATATATACACATTCAATATTCGATCTATTATGACCCTACACATTACAAGACATAATACTATATAATGATGTAATCTGCAATCACATGTGTCTATGTTTGATAGAATAAACTATTGGACTGCTAATTCTCATCTCCTCTATCTCTCTTCTTCTTGATATCCACTCTCAATTTCTCTTCAAATATCACATATTACCAATTTGAAACAATTATGAGGCATTGAAAATCAAAGAACTATATATATTCACAATAACATAGTGAAAACCAAGAGGGGAACTCTCATAAATGAGCATATGTTCATTATAAACCAAAATATTATAAATCGATCTTCTTTTCTTTATTTTTTTCCTTAATACATTTATTTTATTCGAACTATTTTTTCATAAGAATTTCATATTAAATTTCATCTAATAAGCACATCCAAGTCATTCAAATTATCTTCTGGCAATCAACACTCAAACTCAAAGGGAGTTTCGCAACAAATTGCTTGAGCAAAAGGTCACCGTAAGTCAAACGATTGAGCAACTGCAAACTCCAATGACCAAAATTTGAGTAGATGCTTACCAATGAACTGAAGTTTACAACTCCCCTACAACCAATTAATTTGGTTACACTATTCAAAATGAATGGCATAACCACAATGACACAAGTAGATAGTGTTGTTGCCAACCCTCACATACTGGAAAATGATGAAATGAGTAATGCTCAAGAACAGCCTAAATAATGCATGGAAAAAGACCCTTGATTGGCTTGCCAACCATTAAAAGGGGCAAAATCAATGGTGCCCAGATATAGTGCAACTACATTTCCTTGAAGTTTCAAAACTCCAAGTTTTGAGATATAAAAAGATACCACGGATCTCATAAATCATGTGGACCATTCAGAAACTATGGACTCACATTAAAATGATGATTACGAGATAAGGTGTAAGCTATTCATCACAATCCTCATGAGGATAGTCAGAAAATTGTTTAACTCACTTCATTATGAGAATCACAAGCTTAACAAACAAGCTAACTCTTTCGTGGCCATTTTGTGGCGGCAAGAAAACCAACTCTTCCTTTGCTACCTATGAAACATGCAAAAACTGATACAGTTCACCAATATGCTACAAAGTTTACAAAGGCTTCTAACAGCGTGTTGAACGAATATAAGTCTGCTCACCTTGCCTTCATCCACGACCTGTGGAAGTCGAGCTTTTAGTTTTCAGCAACGAAGAAGTCTCCAGCTTCAATGGCCAACTTGTTGTAGTGTGCCACAAAATGCATTAATGCAAAGGTAGTGAACCACAAAAAGAACTCTAGTAAGAATGCTTACGAAGATAAAGTTCCTAAAAACTCAGATCGAGGGAAAGTATGATATGTCGAGTAAACAACATCCCATACCCTAAAAAGGAGGGAATTCGTTCAACTCATGCATTCATATTCCAAAGTTCACCATGTTAATGAATTACCTTCGCAGTTTGTCTGAGTAAGTAGGGAAATTAAAAGCAAAAGCGTTCTACCAGAACTCACATAACCAAAGTAAAATACTTTGGAAAAACCTCAAAATTCTATTTATACCACTAATGTGGAGAATAACACTTCCGATTGTTATGTCCGAAAAGTATTCTTAAACATGTTTGATTATAGGGGAGGCCAAAATAATTTTGTGTTGAAAGAACACTCAACAAAAACTTTCCATGTGCAAAAACAAAAAATTGCCCCCGCTGTTGTATAAGCAAATCACTTAAAGTAAGCCTTAAAGTTTAGAAAACAAGCATGGAATTAGTAGTCTCTTCTTTAAGTGTTTGAATGCACAAATTCAAAAAGTTCAAAAAGGATATAGAAGGAAAACATGTTATCTGCACACAAAAATCCTGGTGAAGTGTTATCAATATCGATGTCGAATTGTCAAGCTTCACTTACCCTTTTTATGACGCAATTATGATTCAAGCTATTACCGGCACAACCAGAATGCCCCAACTATTAGTAGATGTTGGTAACAATTTTAACATTCTCAAATTACACATCATCCATCAATTGAACATTCTGATATGAAATTTGCAACAAAAACAGGCAGCTAGCATGACTCAATGGTGAGATGTATGCCCCTATACAGAGTTTTTTCTAAAAGTTAAACTGAAGAACTGACTTGAACTATGAGGTTAGTGAAGAAGAATTTATTGTAATCAAAGTCCAAGCAGCATGTTACAACAAGGCTATCAGCAAGCCCATGAGCCAAAGTATCCACTCAGCACAATGATGTTAAATTTCCAGCCAATGATGTTTTAAAAATTGTACAGGAGATTCGGTAGCTTCCTGAGAGAGTTATGTGTCTATGATAAAAGCACAAAGCTGTGAGGCGCCAAGTCTCAACCAACGGTCACAAAAGGTAGTCGACTTACCTACAACAGAACCGGATGATATGCATTTGATACCTGCAAATCCTCAAGGTTAAAGCATCCATCACTAAAGGATCCGTGATCAGTAATTCATCCCCAAGTAAATTTCTAAGTGACTTAATTACATTAATAAAAAGCATTCCTTTTTTTTTTATTCACAAGATATGCTGGGAGCAGGTCTCTCGATCACATCTAAAACAGCACATAGGCACACACAAGCCACTTATCACCAAAGGTGAAAGCAACCGTCACTTGAGTAAACTTTCGCCAAAGGGAAGAAATTTCTAAGTTTCTAAAGGCAGGGTTCATACGTTAATTTCAATATTTTTTAGTGTTGTCATGGTCAAAATAGTCAATGACATGTGAAAATAAGTGTAAATTTTAAGAAGGTCAATTATGTATGCTTGAAAAACTTTTACTCTATCGAACATATATGATCTTATAAACCCAATCGCCATATTTTAGCTTCTTAGATACTTATTCATGCTACAACAAAATTGAAATGATTTTAAGTAATGAGGATAAGACTGCGTTCATTACATCATATGGCATGCACTATTACCAAGTAACGTCATTTAATTAAGAGAATGCTGAAGCAACATATTTGTGGCTAATGAATACCAAACAACTCAAAATGTTGAGATCTGAAGCGTTAACGAATTGGTAATGACATTTAGAAGAGGAACAGCTTGCCGACTTGAAAGAAACTTTCAAACATTGCAGAGTTACAATATAAAACCAGTAAATGGTGTATTTGGGGATAGGTCTAACAAATTCCTAGGCTGTATTAATAGTCTGAAAAGGATTAAAGCTGATTCGAGTAAGACACAATCTATACTCAACATTAGGCCTGAAAACTTTTAAAAAATGAGTAAAACTAACAAACCAAATGTTATGTCTTAGCAGAATCATCTCTAAATCAAAGAAGAAATGTGAATCACTCTTTGAAGCTTTAAAGAAGAATGGCATCTTTCACTAGACTGAGCAACTTAATTAAGCCTTTGGACAAAAACAGCAGAGTCTGACCAATTCACGCCCACTGCTGCTGCACCTCAGTTAAGTAAAGCAGTATACTTATATCTGGGAATCGGAAAATGAAGCGCCAAACTCGGTTGTACCACATGAAATCAATAATGTTCAAAGACCAACCTATTATAGTTATATGCTAGTCAAGGGTAACATTAGCTACGCTTAGATTAAAAAACTAATTGTCGCACTCCTCAAAACCTCAAGAAAGCTCCTTCAATCCTTCCCCTCATGATAAATCATCACCAACTAGTCATTCAAAACAGTTATATAAAAAAGATGATCGAGCTGACCAACTCGCAAAATGAAGTAATAAGCTCTTTATTTTTGATAGAGTTCATTCTTGTAGCACCATAAAAGTACATGTGATAGCAGATATTATTGCAACTATAGGGAACACATGCCTAAGAAAAAAAAAGTACAGTAATTTACTTAATAACAAAATATAGGGAACTCATGCCCGATAGTTAATTCAAACCATAATGAAAAGTAAGAGATCAGCCCATGATAAATCACTACTACAAGTGCTCAGCCCATTGAAGAGGTGTCATTCCAACCGTATGTAAATGATATTATGAAGGTGTATCACAAAGGAAGAGCCTAGGAAATTTCATACGAGTTACACCAAGGAATATAAAAATCACTCGATATCTAATTCAAAAAGTACCAAAACAAGGCCATTTTTGTCTATCAATTAAGAAAAAAGCTAAAGCGATGGCTCAATGTTGTAAGTGTTTCCAAAAAATGCAAATGTATTAAATCCTCCAACATACCTAACTCAATAAAACCTTCTTGGCCGCCAGCACTTTGAGGTATAGATTCAAAGGATCATTTATGTCTGTCTAAAATCAGAGAAAATTTGTATTAGTCTTACTTTACTATGTAGGTTGAAGTTGTAACTCTAGTTAAAACGACAACTGCGCGTATCATTAAATTTATAAAGGAGCAAGCCTTCCCAAAATTTAAGTTACCCATGGCCATAATAACCAATAATGGACCCTAATTTCTGAGCACTAAATTGCAACATTTCATGAATGAGAATAAAGTGGTCCGGCTTGACTTAATTCATCATCCCCAATTGAGTGGAAAAGATGAGGCAACCAATAAGGCAATCATCAAACTCTACAAAAAAAGCATAATGCTCAAAGGTTAAGAAGTTGTGCCAATAACTTACAAGTTGTATAGGCCTACAGGTTCACACCAAATTTAGCAACTGGTAAATACAACCTTTTCACTTGCTTTGAAAACTTATGTAAGAGAAACTCATGAATTATTCCCACTCAAAAAATGAAAGGGATCATAATTAACCCATAGCTCAACAAAACAAAATATATGTCCTCAAATGATATCATTAACAACATGATTTGAATACGTTGGAAGAGTTGAGACTCTCGGCCATTAACAAATAAAGAAGGCAAAAAATAAGGAACAGTCAACATTTTAACAAAACATTTAGATATAAATTTAATCTGAATGATCACGTTTTAAGAAAAGACAAACTCTCAATATATCCATCCAAAATAAGTTCTTGCTAAACTGAAATGAATCTTGCTTGCGAAAAACTTCGCATGTAGATATACTTGCAAATTTAAAATTCAAGGATGCATTAACCTAATCTTTTAATTCTTTGGTTTTAAAAAAAAATCCATAATTTGCCAGAAGAAGAAAACATATCAACGGTGAACCTTAATGCGATCCATGCTAATCCACACCTGACTATAGATATTATAACTCCAGCATAAGCCTAAGAAAATAAAGAAGCCCATGAAAAGTGTGATTTATATTTGATGTTTTTGTTAGTAATGTGAACTTAAGGACCCGATTAAAAGATGTAATATGAACATTATTTTATTTCTTACATATTTCAAACTAAACTAATATTGCAGTAGAACAATTTGCAAAATATTTTAGTTATATTATTGAATCTCATTTGGTTACCAAAAGTTGATACCAGCTATTTAAATAGTAATTAATCTAGGATATGGCCGAATATTCTCTTCTGAAACCTTACGAGGAACCATAGACAAAGTTGAAAAAGGACCCCAAGTTGGCCACATGGTCCAACTTCTTAGCAAAGATTGTGATCACCAAACAATACCCTAGAAATAAAAATAGTTGTTGAAATAGGTTCTTTAGTAGCTTAGGTGAATGGTCACTAAATAAGAGCATTTTCCTGATACTCTCGGTAATGCTAATAGTCATGAAAACAAGCCACAAAACATAAGCTTCAAGTCACATATAAGTATTAGAAAGTTTTGATATGCATACACAAGGAAAATCATAAGATGCAAATTATAAAATAAGTAAAATATTGCATTAATTGAAGATTAATAATGCTTAAAACATTGACAATTCAGTCACTCCAACAAAACCTTTTGCAATCTTCTGAACTAGGGAGAGCTTCCAAGTATTTCTTGGCATGTCTTCCTTTTTTCTTTAGATCAAGCTTCTCAAGAGAGTTTTAAACTAAAGGTGCTAAATTCAATGATAGTAACTCCTCACAATTCATTTTTCCTTCATACAAAAGCTCACCCCTCAAAAGACCAAAGGTACTTCAAATATATATAATTCATGACTTTTATATGGAGCTCTGATACTTCATGCTAATCGATATAACTCTTCTTGTCAAAATGGGTGCAGAGGCTGAGGAAAAGACATTTGAAGTTTAGCAATCTCTTTCCCCAAATTGTGAGATTGTTTTGTTGTGAAAAGTGGCACTCATTTTGAAAGGGTAACAATGAATTTGTCTCTCTTCAAACAGAGTATTAATATTCGTTATGTGTTCTTCCCCTTCAATTCGCTAGTCATTTATCACTCGCTTTGCTATTCAATCATCTATCTTCATTAATAATAACGAGTAATAACTCGGTCACAATCATTACCTCCCTTCATTTTCTCCAACTCAGCCACTTAAACTTCAGACTTCACAAGACTGAGGTTATCATGAATCTTCGCTCTGAATTTCTTCGATATGCTCAAACCAGCTCAAAGCAAAGGATTGGTCGATGTCTTGGGATTTTGGCATAAAAATACAATGTTTTTCATCCTTTCTATATAGATGAAAGGTTAACAAAGTGCACTAGCATTTTCTTTCCACCCAAATATTGACTATTTATTGACCAAGCTTGGTTGGAGAAGTGTTAGCATCTTCTACCATGAGCTTGATATAAATCAAGTGAAAAGCTCGTGTATGGCATTAATGATTCAATAGAAGTTTGATGTTGTTGGCCATAGATTCCCAAATGACACGACCCAATAGAAGTATGAATTGGGTATTGAAAATATTTTAGAAAATAAAAAATTATATATATAGATTTTAAAGATTTGAAAACTTATGCAAAAATATTTAAAATAAAAGAAAAAGACACAAGAGAAAATAAAAAAAGAAATAGCAAAATAAGACAATAAAGTTTTTAGTGGTTCAAATATTCCTAAACTTGTGTCCACTCTTTAGAAATTCCTCCCTTCACGCTATCCACTCCTTCAAGTGGTCCTTCCCAAGCAGAGAAGCCTTCACTCCTTTTGAAAAAACTTGGTCGTGGAGCAGCAGAAGACTCCCTTCTTTCTAATTCTTTTGCTATGCGAAGAAGCCTATAAAATACTTTCTCTAACACAACCTCAACAAGAGTTGGGTAGAAAATAACGAAAATAAAAAAATAATAAAACAAAAACTTACAAGAAATTCTAATAGGAAATCTCAGAAACCCAAATTAAAAATATAGCAATTGGTATATTTTGAATCCTGTAGATGTGCCTAGGAGCATGTAAGTGTCTTGGTACACAATATTTTTCCTTGTTTTAGCTATTTGTATGTCGGGTTGAATCCACCAAAAAAATTAAATTATGCGTTTGGGATTATAGATTGTCTGTCGGGGATTGTTGCGCTTGGGCAAGCAAACTCACCATCTGAACATGGACCAAAAACATATAATTCTTATTTGGCTCTTTTTAAGATCTCTATTCATAATGCTCAAAGTTTAAACAACTTTTATATAATTATATAGATCGAATTTCGAGTCACAATAATAAAGATAAAAATAAATAATCTTCAGAATAGCTGTTAAATTTCAGAAGCTTTGATCTACATCTTTTAATTTACAATTCCAAATTTTTTAAATTTGCCATTATTCCTAAAAAATACTTCACTAAATAATTATTAGTAATCAAAAGTTGTTGTACAAATAGTTTATTATCATCCAAAGAGAGAACATTCATTATGTCAAATGTTCAAGACTCCTAGAGTTAATAATCTTTCATTTTTTATGATAATAAAGCATCTTAATAATTTTGTAGAAAAATAATATATACAATAAATAAAGTTTTTAAGTACAAAAATTAAAGTATTCTAACAATTTAAACATATAATAACTTTCATTAGAAAAGAAAATTCTCTCTAAAATAAACATACAAAAGTTGGGATATTTTCCCATTTTTTGTCATAATAAAAAAAATAAGAATCCTAGAGTCAAGTATATACTAAATTTATGAGGCAAAAATAATTTAAGAGACAAAATAATCCAAATTATTTCTAGGGCATAAAACTAAGAAAAAATTCACAAATTCTGAACTTTGCATAAAGAAAATCATTGAACATAAACTATTATAAAAATTAGAAGGAACAACAGCACAAAACAAATAAAAATGCATGGATAAGATTACATAAATACTAAAAATCTTCAGGCGATGAGGATAAAGGCTGTGGATGAGTAAAAGATTGAAGTAGCTCCTTTATTGTTTGATGTTCTACTTGATTTTTCTTTCAAATTTTGAGAGGCACACTTCGTAGTCATTCCATTTATTTTCCTATACATCCAATCTGCTTAAAAAATCCATTAGTCTGATCTTGGTGGGGACAACTACGTGAGGATAAAGGAATAGAAATGGAGGTTCTAGAAGTTGAATCAAGAAAAGGTCCTATGGGATGCTTTATAAGCTATGTAGGCTATTAGCTACTATTTAAAAGCTCATATGTTTGTAAGCAAAAAATTTGGGCAAGCATTGAATCTTCCATATACTTATGTATCCTCTATATAGTGGCGGTGTGCATTGATGGAAACTCTAGAACTTTATTGATGACAATTCCTCAAGGTTCATTTCCTAGTGTTTCGTGAGGTTCAACTTGGTGGAGTGTAATCTTTGTGTTGTTCCTTTCAAACTCTTGGAAGAAACAGAAGTAAGGTGAGATGAAAATGGAAATTACAAAACCTAAGTTTGTAATGTGTTTCATGACTCTAAATTGCTTGGATGTGTCGCTCATCAATTAAATTTAACGTTTAATTTACTTAAGTTTAAATATTTTAAATTTTGTGTTTATTTGAAAAAATTGAACCAAATAAGTTAAAATAAAAATTACTGATTCATTTGATATAAAACCAAAGACTGAGGTGGTACAACAATCCAAATGCTCCATATAAGGCATGATACTGAGAAATAACCAAGTAACAAGCTTGGTTATGGTATGAAACAAGATGAAGAATGACTTTAAGCACTCATAAAGTATCTATGTATGAGTTTTCTAACCTAGTTTTTTTAAGAATATAATTTTAGCATATGAAAACAGTAAAACCCAATATAAACAGCAACTCTATTTAATAAAAGATAACTTTTCATTAATGGTTAAACAAAAATTTCATATGTGGTGCTCCATAGCTCTGTTATAATCAAAAATTATAAATGTATGCAAAATGGAAAATCTTGTGAGAATCATTCAAGTATCACTCTAATAAGGTTGTTGCCTCATGTTGGGTCATGTATGAACTTGCTTTTGTATTTGAAAAATATGTTGTAGTGTATCAGCTGATTATTGTATTATGAGCCTAAACTTGATGGTCACCATTGATTAATGTATTATGAACCTAAATTTGATGGTCTCCTCTTCTTCATAATTTATTTAACATTTTAACTGTTAATTAGTCTCAAAATTAATAATAACTATATTTGGAATGCTTCAGCTAAATCATATATAAAGCTGAGTTTATTTGAACTATAATTTTAAGAGAAAAGAGGGTTACAAGTTCAAAACCACTCTCATTCAAATTAAGATTTTTTTGTAGGCTCAAAATTGAATCATTTCAAAACAAGCCAGCTCAACTCAAAATGATTCAAGTTTGAGTCGAGCTAATCTAAAAAATTTTTATTTCGAGTTGAGTCTGGTTCGAATTAAACTCAATTCGAAGTCAGCCTTAGTCACCATATAGCTCATTAAATATGACTAACTAACGCATCCATGGAATAGTACCGAAACTTAATTTCTTAAGTGCGAGCTCTATGACTTCTTTCTTCAAAGTTACAAAGATATCGCTTGTTGATTGTTTCATACTTTGTGTTGAGGTCATGGAAGTGAGCTAGGTTTTTTTAGGAATTAACATAGCATTCAGTCCTCAAAAGTTTCAAAGCACTGGTCATGGCACAAGTAATCTGCAGATAATTATAATACTCCTTCAAAAGGCAAGAGCCCTGAGTCATATAGTTCATCAAATCTTAATTTTTCTTAGACAATAATTCTTTATACTCATTAGTCTCCCTCAAATTCATCATTCTCCCAATCAAGATTTGTAAAATTTCACAATGTTCTCAAGTTCAGCCTTTGATAGTGTCTATTCCAAATTAATGATAATGATTGTTCTTGAATAAATATTGGATATCATTATATATTCTTTTAATAGTGTGATCTTTTAGCAACTCCATGATTTCATTGTGGGATTTCTCCATAATATAGATCTTATTCCCCAAGATGGTGTTCTCATGCCTTAACTAGCTATTATCCAAGTCAAAAAATATTACTCATAATATCTCATATAAACTAAACTCTATCTGATAATTACATCCAAGTCACTCTGATAACTTCTGTGTAACATCAGGTTATAGTAAATCAAAAGGCATTCAACGAATCCTAATTCAATGGGCACACAAATGGGTAGTAACAATTTATCACCAGTAAGTAGATAAGGTCTGATTACAATAGCTAAGTATAAACAAATTATATATCCACCCACTATTGTTAAATATCAATTTCAACAAGTATATGGAACCTGATAAAATAAGCTGCAAAATTAGAGTAGCTTTAAAAAGAAAGAGGAATGGAAATGAACAAACCAGCAACCAAACAAAAAAAAAAAACACATTAGAACAGTTTATGTTTAGGTATCACCGTTTATTGGGAAAAAAAAGTATTTGATCATTGAAACTTCGCATGTATATAGCATTAACGAATGATCAATGATATAGATATCAACTTTCAGGAAAATGGATATTAAAGCCTTCTTATATTTGTCATATTTTCTCAGTTTCTATAAATAATATATAAATAAAAAACACTTCTCCATTTCAATTCTCAAACAATCCGATAAGTATATACATCCCATACAGAAATAGTAATCCATACAACTTTCAAAAGCCATTGGTGACTGAAGGGGAGATTTCGGGGACAAGCCACAATGAACCTTCTAAAAAATCCGATTTCAATTCTCAGAAAAACAGAAATAAGAAAAAAGTATACAAAAAAGACCAAATCCCCTATTGGAATGGCCAAGCCATCCAAATTATTCAGCCTAAATCAGCCAGAAACACGCTTAGAACTCCAATCAAGAGACGAAATTCGTGTAGGGGCCCCACCGAATACCGTCGCTGACAACAAACAAAGCCCAAACAGAAAGACGATATCAAAGAACAGAAAACGTACGGCAAAATGGCACAGATTGACGATTGTCCACGCTATGCCGGGAGTGCATCCGAACACAGAAAGGACGATGAGCCACAAGAAGAAAAGTAAAAGTATGTAGGTAGTCCACACCCCCGGGTACATGAACCACTCCGTGTTCTTGTTCAGATCCGGCGGAGGAGTCGTTTCCACGTAAAGTTTCGCCATTCGAACCACCTGCTCTCCCTCTCCAAGCCAAATTCGCACCGAGTTTCTATGGCTTTATAATCTCTGAAGCAAACGCCGAGCTCGGATCTCACAAGAGGAATGCGGAAGAAAGGGAGAATTCGCTGAAATTGCCTACTAGGAATAGGAATGAAACGACGGTGAAAGTTCGGATAAGTACAGAGGAAGACAGCCAAGGTGCGGCTTAGGTGAAGACTGAAAGGTGAGAGAGCGAGAGATGGATTTATGGTGTTTTTTTTTAAATAGTTGACTCGCTAAATATTTTTATTGCTCAATAAAATATATGTGTTAAGCAATAATTTTGTGTTACATGAAATTTATACCTTATTTATCTGTTTATATCATTACAAATAAACAAAAATATTATTAAATATTAAAATTATAATATTAGATACATAAATACACTATGTTTATGCATCTCTTGTAATGAATATAAAATTAAGAAAATTAATATACATATACTAAGAAAATATTTATGCTCATATAATAAATATTGAAATCATAATTATTGAAATATAATTTAATTTTTATATTATATTAATCACTCTTAATAGAAGTTGCTTTGAATCTTACATGACTTGTTCTTAAGAACAATAATATAAAATAAATTAACTTAGGTGGCAACTCAATATATAATCTAAATATAGTGATAGTTATCAAATTGTTTTATTAATATATTATAATAAATATTTCACAATTTAAATTTTGTTATTAATATAATTTTATTTGAAATTTGTTGTATGTATGCATAATTTTAATTGAAATTTATTTAAATAATCATATTTTTTGTTATTATTTTTTTTCTTAGAGTATTAAATTTTTTGTTATTTTATCTTTTTTTTTTCTGACATATAAATGTGATATATCAAAAATATTAAATGATACTCAAAAAAGAGTGGGCTATCAAAATTATATATTTTATAAACTAATTATAGCATTTTATATGAAATTTACTTTTAATATTAGAGCAAAATATTAGAATCTAACATTATAAAACGGATAATTGTATATATGACATATAAGGATGTCTAACTCATAGGCAATGTAAATAAAGTTATAATAAGTATATAAAGTAAAAATATATACAACAAATAAAAACATGTATAAATTATATTGGTTTGGTCAAAAATGTTTAATCCACATTCTGTATTTATGACTCCCCATAAGAAGAATATTCCTTGTATTTGAATATGTGAATTACATAATTAGTATGTTACTTAATTATAACAGCCCAAGCTTTTAACATCAAGGTATTATTCGCTTTGGCCTAAAAGGCCTCACAGTTTAAGCTAACTTCTCAATAGGTCACCCATCCTATGAGTGCTCTCACCTAAGCACACTTAATATTGGAGTTCTTATCAGAAACTACAACGTTATCTAAAAAGGTGCCTCAATATTTAAGAGTTTCACTTGTTACTACTTAAGTAGGTCTTTACAATCTCCCAAACTCAAGTAACTGACGTCCTCGTAAATATCAATACACAGATCTGAAAATCATCTATTGGGTAGGTAGGACTAGAGGTGGCCCCTACAAGCTCAAGAGGTACCCACAACTATGTAGAACCTTAACTATCATTGGTTCAAGAGGTTGCTCACATGAAATAGTACTTTGATCTGTATGGCACTTAGCTCCTATCTAATAACACCTAATGATCTGCTCTGATACTATTTGTAATAGCTCAAACTCTTAAACATCAAGGTATTGTCTGCTTTAGCCTAAAATGACTCACAATTTTGCCCTCATAAGATAACTTCCAAGTATATCACCCATCTAGGAAGTGCTCCCACCGCTTAACTTTGGAGTCCTTATCAGAAACTCCACCGTTATTTGAAAAGGCATCTCGATGTTTAAGTGTTTCACTTATTACTATTTAAGTTGGTCTTTACAATCCTTGAAGCCGGCGACAAAGGCGTAGAAACCCACAGAAGAAGAGACGATCCCGACATCAGCTCTTTGCATGATCACCTGCTTTGCACGATCCCTTCTTCACTTAGCTGATTTATGAGGTATGACATGTTTGAAGGAGACAGAAAACCTATTTATAAATAGAATAGCAATTTCAAATTAAATCAAATAACCTTACCAATATCACCTGTGCTCAATCACAAATCTGGTGTTGGAAGAGACATGATGTAAAACCAAGTTGTATGATGAGGTTAAAGATTAAAAGATTAATACTAATCAATTTGACAGTAAGGTGATTTTGGGATTTAGAACTAGTTCAATTTTGCAACATCAACTTAGTGGATTTTTTTGATCTCTTCTATTGAATAAATTTAGAATTTTTTTTTATTAAAGTATTTTCTTTACTTTATGGTGCTTTAAACATAGTATTTATAACTTAATCATATTTAATCACTTAACTTAAGATTAGGATATTTAAACCATGCTTTTTGAGGATTTAACTGATTTTTAATTACTTTATGTTGACCCTGGACTTATGTAATTGCCTTATGAATAGGAATTTAGTGCGACCAATCCTGATTTAATCATAGACGTGTTGTAAAGGGAAATTGATGTCTAAATTGCAATGTAATGTTTAGGTCTCACTAGCTTAACACTAGGAAAATATCTAATCAGTCGTTCGATAAATTCTTAATGAGGGTAAAAAATTACAAGATATATATGACGTATAATGAAGTCAATTATAATTGTCTTTGAATGTTGTCAATATCAAATCAATAATTATGTTGTTCTAACTTATGCTACAGTGTTCATTGTACTTTTGGGTTTAAGCAAATTTTGACTTGAGAAGGTTTTATATATTATTTTAATGAAGCATGTGTGCTGCTCTAACATAATAGATGAGTTCTATGTTGATAAAGAGAGGTTTAGTTTAGTAAAAATATTATCGAGTCAATTAGAATCCTTTTACTCCAACATTGTAATATTCTGGATATTGTTATTTTTAAATTAAATGAATAATATTGTTATTCTCACATGGCTCTGGATGTTATTTAACTACTATTTTGCTTAACTGGCAATATAATCATGCGAAAAAATGCACCTATATTAGATTGGTTGTTACTAAACTAACATGGGTCATCACGTTGACGGAAGATTGTTGGATTATGCAAGGTCTCATTAAGACTATCATATGGAGTCCTTGCCCCCCTTTTATGGATGGTAATGCATTGAATTCTATAGTGGCTCGTGAGATTCCCCAAGGCAAAGTTACACTATATAATGATGAACAATGCATAATAAAAAAAGGTTATGCCAGTCTATGAGTTGAAAACACTTAAGCTAAGGTGATGGAACAAGAACATATGATTCAACTTCAAACAACATGAGTTGGAAGTGTAAGGTGAAGTGATAGACTATAGGCATTGTATGGTGGAATTTTTACACAAAATATATGAGGTATCATGTTACTCCATAATGAATCAAATAGTAGGTGGTACTTTATTGCTGGTATAAGAAGTTATAGTAGATCATATCGGGAAAACAGAGATAAGATATATTATTATTTCATAGCTAGTACATCATATATGCATAATATATATGTATCATCTATAATATGCCACAAATCATAATTCTTAGTCAACTTTACCAAATCCTAAATATTATTTAAAAATACCAATTAATAATAAACTAAGCATGCAAATGCCAATTAACAATAAATTAACCATGCAAATTTGAAATTTATAATTGATAAATAAATATTTCAAGCAATATTTAAATACTAACAATAAAAAATATGTATTTTAAGAAATGCAATTGTGTATATGAATAAGGCTAAATTTAAGAGAATAAAATAATTATACATATGTAGTGCTTATTAATATTGTAATGGTGTTCAACATTAATCAGCACATAAGTGCAGTGCATATAGAGCATAATATTATTATTTCACATCCTTGTATTAAAAGTAATTATGTTGAACAACACCTTTTAAGAACTGATAATTGAATAACACTACATTCTCAAAGCAAGAAATTAAATTCAATTATAATTTTAAGTTACTCCTATAATATATGCACAATGTTTTTTGAAAAGTTTCAACAATTTATTTAATTTTTAGATTTCCTTAGAAATTATTTTCAATGCATGTCATATATAATTTGAACAAGATCTTAAGTTATTTAGTAGAAAATAATTTTATTTTAACATGAAGTTTTAAAACTTCATAAATTAAATTTTATTTATTATGAAATTTTTAATATGTTATCATTGAAAATAATATCAATTTAATCAATTAATAAAAATTTAAAATTTTTATATTTAAAATTTCATATTTTCTATATATTATATAAATTTTAGTGCAGTTTTAAAAACAAATAAAATGTATTTAATTTTCAAATTTAAATCTATATAAAATCAAATAATAATGTAAGAACAATTCTTTTTTAAGTCATCCTCCTTTCTTATGCATTCAAAAGAAGTTCCATGTTTATTTGTGACACACATAACTCCTCTAGTATGATCTTTTCCTTCTCCTATTACTATCTATATCTCCTCTCATTTCCTATTTCCTATTTCCTCCACATCTTGTTAGTGAGGTTAAGGATGGCCTCCATTTCTAGATGACCAAAGGTCCATAACCTGAGTTCTTTTTAAGTCCTAGCATATTCATGTTATATAAATAGTTATATTTTACTTGATTAAAGTTATTTTAATGTATTTAAAAATATCCAATAAAATATCATATCTTATTTAACAATCTCTTACAAGGTATCAATTAATCTATTTAAATATCTTTGATGAGATATTATTTGTTTTATTTTAGAATGTTTAAAGATATTGTAATATCTTATTTAAGAAGCTTTGATGGGATGTTAATGATTTAAAAATCTTTGAAGATGTATGGCCTTATTAAACATAGTTACATATTTCCAATGTAATGAGATGCTTATTTTATATGAAATCATCCATTTGAGAATTACTTCACTAAAGCCAACTAGTGTGTCAGGTGCAGTTATAGAAGCCACAAGAACAAAATCTATCATTCTTATACTATCATCAATGTTGAGAACACCAATGTTTCAAGAAACAACATAAGAAGTGGAACCTCCTTTGCCTTGAACACCTGTTGAACAAGATGATGCATCCACATCGACAACTCAAACTCCAACACAGTGAGGTTTTTTAAGTTGATACCAGCTAAAGCTCATGATACTATGTCATTACAAGTACAATATTTACATGATATTACCCGTGTATAATACCTTTTTATTCTAGAGCTAACAAATCTTTCATTTTAGCTAAACTCATTACAAAACTTAGTCTCCCTATAATAAGTCCTAAATGTGTATATGCATACATAAATACATGTGTGCTTACAACATGCAATGTATTAAATACTAGTATTGTTAACCCCATTCAACAATCAAAATCATCATGTGTATATATATGTAAGTTTGGGAGCCAAATAGTATTTTTCATATATATATATATATATATATATATATATATACATAATATTACTTGTGCTAATAATTGGGATTTTTTCTTACATAGTACACAAATCTTTATAGTTAACATCCATGACACCAAATTATTTTTGCTATTAATCTAATACAAATCTTTCTTAATTTATCAAAATACCACATAATTAGTGCTTTTTTAAACCTAAAGTTGGGATGTGATTGTAATACATAAAGGTAAGATTAGCTAAGACTTTAATAAAAACATAAAATGGAGTTAAACATATTAAGTATGACAAATTGCCCTTAAAAATAAAGGATCTCATTATAATTCAATTTTATTTAATTTAATCTAAAATTTAAGCAAATAAACAAAAATAGTGATACCAATCCTACAGAACAATTTTTTTTTCTCCTATTCATTTATTTTTGTTGCTCAATCACAAATTTTGTACCTACTCATAGCTACTATCCATACAATCGTATCTAATGGAAGTGTATATATATATTAAATTAATCTCAAAACAATTAAACACATTAAAACAAACATGATGAAAAGTTTAGCCAAACAAGAAATTCATTAGCATGGTGATAATTTACAGTAACATGGCCGCAGATTATTTACAATAAAATAGTAGCATATAGAACACAATCTCTAGACATTAAAATGACAAGAATGCACAAGTGGGCAGCATTCAAACAACTAGCATATACAGAATGGACAACAGGAACAATCAAGCACGTACTTTTGTGTTTAAATAGATGCTTGATTTGTTAAGTATGAACGCACCATAAACCACTAATATTAGCTACCAATTTTCCTTTACAATCTTGGACTTCTCAAGTATGTACTTGCCTTCCTTATACTTTTGTGTTTCCTCGTAAGCTCGTTCGTATTTCCAACCCAAAACCTCACGGCAATCACAACAATAGATATCGGCAACTGTATGCAGTCCAGTCATGAGTTGCCGATCTTCTTTCGGGCCCAGAACTATGTTCATTGCATGAGAAAATAGAAATGCTCGCCCATGCCTTCCCTGTGGAAAGCGAAGGGTATAGCTACAATGATTCAACAAGATGATATCTACATATGGAATAACAATGCACATTAATCAACAGTGGCGATAAGCAACAAACAAAGCCTTAATCCCAGTTAATTAAGTCAACTACATGAATTATTAATTTCTATTGCGCTCTATCAAAATAGTTGCTCTTTCATAAGCTCCAACCGTGTGATCTTATGCCTTTTTTTTATTTTCCTCTTCCTCTTAGCATGAGCAAAATTCATTAACTAAACCTCCCAAATTAGTTAAGTCAGCTACATGAATTTTTATTTGCATTGCACTCATCAAATAGTAGCTCTTCCCTAAGCTACAATTATGCTAGATCTTACACCTTTTTTGGTTTTCCTCTTCCTCTAAGGATGAGTAAAATATTTTAACTAAGCTTTCCAAGTCAGTTAAGTCAACTACATGAATCATTAATTTCCATTGCACAATAGTAGCTCCAACTATGCGATCTTATGCCTTTTTTTATTTTCCTCTTCTTATGAGCATGAGCAAAATTCATTAACTGAGCCTCCCAAGTTAGTAAGTCAGTTACATTAATATTTTACTTTCATTGCACTATCAAATAGTAGTTCCTCCCCAAGCTACAACAATGCCAGATCTTACGCCTTTTTGGTTTTCCTCTTCCTTCAAGGATGAGTAAAATATGCTAAATAAACTTTCAAAGTTAGTTAAATCAAATATGAATCATTAATTTCCATTGCACTCTATCAAATAGTAGCTCCTTCCTAAGCTTCAACTATGTGATCTTATGCCTTTTTTGATTTTCCTCTTCCTTAGAGCATGAGCGAAATTCATTAATTGAGCCTCCCGAGTTAGTTGTCAACTATATGAATATTTTATTTTCATTGTCCTCTATCAAATAGTAGCTTCTCCCTAAGCTACAATTATGGTAGATGTTAAGCCTTTTTTTGGTTTTTCTCTTCCTCTCAGCATGAGTAAAATATGTTAGCTAATCTTTCAAAGTAATTAAAGTCAAATACATGAATATTTTACTTCCATTGCACTCTATCAAATAGTAGCTCCTCCCTAAGCTCCAACTATGTCAAATCTTATGTATGTTTTGATTTTCCTCTTCCTCTTAGCATGAGTAAAATTCATTACATAAAATTTCCAGCATCCAACTGCCTACGCACCTTATCATTCACATCCACGGGGGACTTACTTTATCACCAACTACTCAAAAATATCATAAAGATTAAAATGAATCATATTAGTATAAAATTCTGCATAATGCGCTCCGAAGTCTTCTGAAAAAATCCATACCTTGATTTTATAGACCACTTCATATGACTGCAACCTTGTTTCTTGTTTTATAGAAATTTTTATGATTAGAATGAGCTCTTCACACTCAGTTATGCTAAGTGCAGCAAAACGAAGAAAGTTAACTAAATTTGTCCAACGAGATTACTTCCATAATACCAAAGTAACTTTCAAAATATCAACTTTTCTTCTGCTTCTTAGAAATTTTGATGGCACGCTAACGAAGTTGCTGTTTATAAGACCACAGTAAATCAGCTTTTGCAAATAGTTCCACAATTCTTCAACAAGCAGCTGTAACAAATCTCAAGATAACATATCCGTTCCAAAAAATCTAAATTTTTTTTTTTTATAAACTAGATGCTTGTTTCTTGCTTTCTAAGAAAAAAAAAAAAGAAAATAACGATTCAGAAACAGCATAATCAACGCCACCGAAGAAGGAAAAAAGCCCTAAACTTGAGAAATTAAGTAATTTATTCACCTGAAAGGCTTTGGAAATGACATCGTCGTGCATACAAACATGGTTTCTGCAGTTACAGCAGCTATAAAGCCGCGGACCAACCAATTCATCCATCAGCAGCACTCCTTCCCTATTCCTATCAAGAACGAGAACCAGAACTAGCGCCTGAAGAAAGAACCCAAAAAAAATAATAATCAAAAAGCATAAACCTAAAAGCAGAATCCCATCACAAAGACTGCAACCTCTCAGCTACAGCGAATCCGGTTGCTTATTACCCAATTCTTCATACCGATTCTCACAAGGTTTGATTCGAACGCAAAATCGAATATAATCGGAAGGTTGATTAATAGATTATTTGATAACAGTAACGCAATCGGTAAGGTGTAGCCACTCTAGAACAGAAAGCTTTGAAAAAAAGATATTTTGGAGTGATTTTTAGGAAGATAATAAATGAAAAACAATCGGTCTCCATATCCGGCACTATTAAAATTGAGGCACCGGTTTACCTGAAATAAATCGTTCATACAGTCAAGAGAAATCACAGTGCAAAACCGATAAAGCTAGGGCTTTTACTAGCCTCTAGAGCTAAAAATCTCTTGGTAAGACTCCGTGTAAAGTATTTTCTCAAAAATTGACTTGTTTGAAAGTCTGGATATTATCTGTATCGTAAGTCAAATTTTTCGAATAATAAAATAGTATTATAATTTAATTGTTGTGTTCTTTAGTTTTAAACTCTAATTCTTTGGGAAAATAATTAAATAAAAAAAATAACTTTTTTTATTTAAAGCTTATATATTTGATTATTATTTAAAGCTTATATTAAAAATAACTTTTTCATTTTTAAAATTAAAATATTTACTATAATTATAAATAATATATTAATTTCATATGAACTTGAGAGTTCATTTAGCATTTGATTATAATTTAATTTAATTTAAGAAATTATAAATTGCAAAAGGTCGACCGGTGGATGGCGAGGGCTATAATTATCTAAGAGAAATGCTTTTTATCCCTGAGGTGGCACTCAAAAAGCCCATATAATAAAATTTTTGGGTATATTCAATATAAATTTTAAAAATAATAATTATATTATTTTAATATAAATAAATATGATACTAATGAAATATATTCAAATTCTATTTGATAGATTTTATTAGCTGTCATATCAACAGATTTAAATAGCATTCCTCATTATCTAAATAAGATAATACTTTATAAGTTGGTAATAAGAAATCATTATTCAATCCAAAGCATTTCAAAATCTTAGAATACATAATAAAAAATCATGAGATAATTCCTACCGTATATTTAATTGAAAAATATTATGCTCACACAAAAATATATATCAAAAAATATTCAGGATTAATAAAAAAATTATTTTTTTTTAATTTTTACATATAAGCCCCACAAAAAATTTATTTAATTAATAATTTACTTACACATTTAATTAACACATCATCAATATATCTTAGTGTATATTAGTAGATAATTATAGTAATACTATATTTAATTTTAACATGTTGACAATAAAGTGGGCTCGAATTTTAGAGTTGATTTTTAAGTTTAGTGGTAACCCATCCCCGTTGCGGCTATTTTTTGTTTTAAGTTCTATTTAGACTCGTTGATGTGGCACCAAAAAAACTCATTAATGAGATTTGGATATTATTTATTAATATTTATTTATTTATATTAAAATAATACAAATAATATTTTAAAAGTTTGTATTGAAATGATGTCAGAATCTCATTATATGGGCTTTTTGAGCGGGTCTAAATAGCATTTCTGATTTTCAAATTCGAGTTAAGTCAGCGCAAACTATATCTTTTTTGAATTGAAATTGACTCGACTTAAAAATCGATTTCAGCTCGAGCCGTAATCGACTTGAAAATTTTGAATTCGAAGTTGATAGAGAACTCAAAACTCAATCCAACACAAAATATAAGTTAATTAGTTAGCATAATTATTTATTGAGACTTTTTTTATTGTCAATATTTGCTTTAACCGAGCAAATCAAATAACTTGTGCTTTAATTGTATTACAAATAACACCAACAGTTTAATAAATAAATAAAAAAAAGTAAAATTGATGATACAATATTACTAAAATAAGATTAATAGAATATATTTTTATTTATTAATTCACCACTAAACTCCAAATATCACTTGAAGTGATTCCTGAAAATTTAAACCAATTCAGATATCGTTTTGAATTAATTGACCTCCAATAGAAAATCAGATTATATTTTAAAATTCTTCATTCCCAAATTAGATAATTGTGAATTTTTTAAAAATTTTAAAGCTCATTTTGTAGTTTAATTTTGATTAATTAAATTGATATGAGTTATTAATTAATTAAATGGAAATTAATAAATAGTTAACTACTAATTAACTATTTGAATCGAACGGTGGGAGATCTGCACCGTTCGATTTAAAACAACGCTGCGATTTGAAGGTTGTGACGCGATACGCGGCTTAGAGCCTAATCTAGCCGTTGACCAAACATCCAGAACACTACAGGCTGTGCTCAGGCCGTGCTCTGTCGTGTTCCTCCACGCAGGCCACACCCACGATCATGGCATAGAAGGCCGTGCTGTGGCCCGATTCTCGGCCTCCCCAGCTTCTCAAAACCCCAACATTCGCTTCCTATTCCCCATTTTTCTCCATTGAAACTTTCAGGAAGGCGAGAGGTGATCTGCTAGCAACCCAATTCCTTGGTGAACCACCACTTGAACGGACGAAAGGTATGCTCTTCCCGTGCACCTAAGTATGCTATTCCACCTGCATGTGTTTCGTTTTGCAATTTCTCATCACCCTCTGATGATTGTTGAGCCCAATTGGCCTCGAGTGAGCCTAATTGGGGCTTGATACACTCGGGCATGTACAGTAATGTACAATGTCCGAGTGTGGCCAACAATTTCCTGATGCTCCCGCCCACCTCCGTCGTTGGTTAAGTGTTCCTCGGGTTGTCGGCCAGGGCCTAAGGAACACGAAGCCACCTTGGTTGCGCCAAGTAGTGGATTGTGGAGGGTCGTATAGTCCTCCATAGTAAACCATAATCTGTCAGGACTGTGGTGGCCCAACGCCGGTTCAGTGAAAACTGTCCCGACATCGGGTACTCACATACCGCAAGATTATATTGAGCAATTTTGAAAGAAATGGAACACATATAAAAACTAAAAAATATTTCTCATTTAATAATATTTCAAATTTTATAATGTAACCAACTAACTTCTGACAAAATTCATCTTCTATAACACAATATGAACTTTAAATAAGTAAACTAAAATAAAAGTAAAAGTTGCGTATCCTATCCGTCAATGACAATTTTTTAAAGTATTTGTTTAAGCTCTCCCAGAAGTACCTCACCTGATATTGTACATAAAATAATATCGGGTTAGAATTTTCAATAATTAGAGAATATTCTAAGTACCATAGTAAACAATGAAGTATTACATTATATAATAACAGAGATGCGATTTGCAGAAATAAAGATGCCAGAAAAATAATAAAGTAAAAGCATAAACGAAATAATTAATTTCCTGCAAAAAATATTAGCTTAAAAATATAGGTTATTGATGTTATTTTTCCAGTAACCCCTCACGAATGTTGTTACTGGTGTCATTTTTCTAATAACAACTCACAAATATTGTTACTGATGTCATTTTTCCAGTAACAACTCACGAATATTGTATTAATGTCTTTTTTCCAGTAACAACTCAAATATTATTATTGATGTCATTTTTCCAGTAACTAACCACGAATGTTGGTTCCAAACAACCAACTAAGTTTCAATATGAATTTGGCTCGACAGCGAAGCTAAGCAACAGTAAAAGTGCAAAATATAATACATGTCATGTACTCGATACATTTGTTCTTTAAGATCCAAGTTTGATAATTCGATTTTTGAATCTGCATTTAGATTTGGTTATCTTTAGATTAGTCTTTTAGTTTATGATATATTTTCATAAGTATTTGTTATATCTTTATTTCACTCTTTTTTTTTGATAGAAGACAACATATTTGTTATTGAGGGTAGCAATTTTTAATAACGTTATTATTATTTTTATTCAAAGATAATAATAATATATTATAGTAAGAGACGGAATGAAAATAAATGCAATTTAACAAAATAGCATAAATTTAAATTGACAAAATAAAAAATATTAGTCAAATATAACATTTGTATTATTTGTCATTATTGATTATTGACAATAATGCAAATGTGATGACTTAATTGAGATAATATTCTAATTAAAAATAAAAATTTCTACTCATTTTCCTCGTACCTAAAGTTCGATTGCCAGAAGATGGACGTAGCCGAAGGGGTCGAAAGGGGGTGGCAAGAGGCTAGCAAGTGGCAGCTGGCTGCTTGCGGGAGGGGGCTGCTAGTTGCTATTGTGAGGGTGTGAGGGAGGAGGGGGTGGCTGAGGGGGTTACATAGGGGATGGGAGAGAGAGGGAGAGCCCTGGGGTCGGCCAGGTGTCGACCAACCTGCGCCAAAACGGGGCAGGCGGCTCTCCCTGCGCGGAAGGTTCCGCATACTGGGCTCTATAGCGACAGAGCTCGATCGCAGAAAAATACTTAAAGTTAAATTTTTCGTATTTTTCCACCGTTTGACGTCCAAAAATAACAAAACTTGACACCGATGTGTGTTATGACATAACGAACATCCTTGTGCCGAAAATTTTCGATTCGGAGCAATATTTTATTTTTTTAAGTAATTTCTAAAGTTTTAAATTTCAAAAATTAATTAAGATCAAACCGACGCTCAAAATTTGATGAAACTTTTCGAGCAATTTTTAAAAAATATACTTAACACAACGACACTGAAAACAATGAATTCAGACACATATTTCAATATCTTAATTTATAGAATTTAAAAACTCATAAAATAAAGCGGGAGTTTCTGTTATTTAAATTTTTCCCAAACTATGGTACTTTGATCTAAAAATTATTCTCATCTAAAGGTATTTTTATTTGCCCTAATTTGAAATTCTTCGGGATCCTGATTTCTGAGGCGGAATTTGACCTAATTCGCAAAATAACGACTTTGGGTCGTTACAGGGACTCGACCCAAAAATCCGGGCAAATGAGTCTAATTTGATTAGGGCTTTAGGGTGCGTTAGAAAGGTCTCGTCACCGGCTTCAATTTAGTATATAGTGTGTGTCCTGAATCCACCTATGTAGGAAGTATTTGTTAACCTTATGAGTCACCCTCTCGGCCTCAGTTGGGACAAAGATGAGCAGTGTCGCGGTTTAGCCCGAACGGCAACACTATACGATCCAGAGCAGCTCGATCGCGACCCATACAGGTCCAAATCTATCTCTGTCTTCTGAATAAGGAGTATTTGTAAGAATATTCCTTATTTAATTCAATTGTAATTATTTAAATAACTTTCAATTTATTCATCAAAATATAGCAAAATTATATACCAAAATGTTCAGAAAATAAATAGAACTATAATATGAAATTAAATTTCAATTTTGATTATTAATTTTATTAATCATTTTCTAATCATCATTAAGTGTAACAAAAACCTATTTAAACAATTTGATGTCCAAATTAATCCTACTTATTATCATTGTACTCCTTATGCTATAAGGAATTCATACCACATATATCATTTCATTTGGACATCAAATGAAGAATTTGAGTTCTTGAGACTTAATTAAATAAGTATTTTAATCAAAATTTGGGATTTTTCCCATTTTAGCCTCCCTAAACCTTATGATAGTCATGACTGACTTATACAGAAGGATTTTGGTAGGAAAAGTGTTTTATAATTTGAACTTAAATGAAAAGATAAATGATTCCAAAGTTGGTCTTATCGATATTGAAAGTTTTTCAAGGAATAAAGGGAAGAAAAAGAAAAGGAAGAAAAGCTCGAAATCATCGAACATAAAAACAAGGTACAACCTAAGAAAAAGATGAGGATGTTATTGGCTTGCTTCTCTCCTATAAGAATTTTATTTGCATATTTTTTGTATTGGTCTATTGAGACTCCTTTTTGTGAATCTCTTTAGGGTCATTTGATAACCAATTTTTTTTTTCCTTTCATTTTCTTTTTATTTGTTCAAAGTCACCAAACAAGTTTGTGGTATCCTTATTTCAAATCAATAAAACCAACAAATTACCAATACATATATATATATATATATATATATATATATATATATATATATATATATATATATATATATATTGAAAGATTTTGGTCCAATGTAAATTCTCCCAAAAACGTTAGACAAATGATGCAATGCCTAAATAGCATGTGCAGATAAATATAAGAAAAACATAACATCCATCATTGGCAATAAACAAATGCTAAGAGATGCTATCTGTTACAGCAGCAGATGACACTGGATGAAGTTTCATATTATATCAGTAAATAAGTTATCGTTTGTATGAGCTCAACACATCGTTATAATCTAATACTTGCAGAACTTTCAAAATGAAATTTAATTCATTCAGCCCACACCCTTTCAAAATGAGCCTACACTTCACTCACCATCCCTTGTCGGATTCAGAACGTCACGAATAGACGGATAGATTGTTTTTAAATAAGAAAACAGACCAAATTGAAAATAATTAATGATCAGTGCAACTTTTGAATCAGAATTTGATCAGCTTTGGGGCTGTGAAGCTATTTTTAATTAAAGAGTAGGTAAGAAAAGCGAATCTTCTGATAAACTATAGATAAGAATCTTCAAATGTGTCTCCCAAAACATCAGTAGTGCAATAATTCGCTATCCATCATTGCCATTAAACAAAACAGAATGATACTATACGTTTCAAGAAATTGCGACATGATTCTTAATGTGAGGTCATAACCTATCTGACACCACAAAAAGGATATCAGCTATCCATATTCTTCACAACTCCACATCTACAACTCTTTTTATTCCTAAATGGGATGATAGAAAAGCAAAAGACTAGAGGATATCTTAAGAAACAGAAATACATAAAAGGAATACTATACCCGTATATATATATAGACATAGTTTTTAAAAAAAATTAGCTCAATATAAAAAGGTATAAGAGTATCTCTTGATCCCTATCCATCTTACCATTTTTCAAGTGATTATGGTAGACAATCTATTGAGCACATGGAGCCGCCCTTAAATAATAAACTAATAAATCTTCAGCTTTTGTCAACAATAGAGTACTTTGATCTCCATACAGAAGTAGAGGCTTATAAAACTCATAAGAGGATCAGCAGTGGTTGCCACTCATCACTAACAAGGAAGGAGGATTTGATGCAGAAGATCTCACACTTGGCACATTTTTAAGTACCATGGAGCCACACAACACTAACTTCGATAAAATATCAAAATCCTGGTTGCCTCACAGGATGAATTAGCAAAAGAGCAACTTCAATCTGAAAGTTTCAACCAACAAACACCTCACTTGTCCACAGCAACTAAACAACCATAGCTCCATCTTAGAAGATGGCAGAACGAGTTTCTCAAAAGTCAAAGGCAAGGTAGGAAGAAAATTTACCACCATCAGCAAAGCATTTTGAGCTCCCACATCCGAATCAAGATAACCACGAGAATCCACATTCCTAATGGGAGCATTGAGTAATGAGTTCCAGGTGAAGACTGAAGCACGCCATTGCATCAAGACCTAAGGTTCTGCAATTCATGCAAAACTTGGGGATATTCTCAAAGATAAAATTGTGCTAGAATCCAGAATCCCTCGCACCTATCCAAACCTGCGACAACAAATCCAATGTAATGTCTAGCTCAGCTAGAATTTGGGCCACCAAAAAGCATGGAAATTTCTTGGTAGGGACATCTAACTGTAGGCTTTCAAAAGATAGAGTCATGCAATTGCAAGGTTGAGTAGTCACAAAATTGAATCTGCATGTTAAAGAATATCACCCAAATCGGCTTTATTGGTGATTCCAGACCAAGGATTAAATCAAGTGACAATTTGAACATAAGCATAAGAAAATTCTCAAAATTAGATAGAAGATTGGCGGTAAAATCCCAAATAATTTAAACCATTGAATAGCTTTGCAAACATGTTCTTAGGAGCAATAGAGTCGACAAGCGAGACTCCATAGAGAGCAAACTTATGCAGCATTTGACGAATGTAAATTAACGAAGGGCGATCAAACGAAAACTTTCCAGTAAGCAGTAACTCAGCATCTCACCATATTAGATACAACAAAGAAGATACTTGGTAACAAGATCTAAAGGTTAATGAGTGATAAATTGCTACATTCATATGCTTGAAGGTGTCAAAATGATGAGATGGCAAATGCCAAGCTGGTTTCACTCTCCTTGCTATAAGCTTCAAACTTTCAGCAGATATGTCATTTGAGATAAGCAAACGTGAAGGATTATATGCACAAAATTCCATATACTAGAGTAAATACAGTTAGACGTGCAAATTTGGCACATGCAATCAGTATGTTAGTAGGTGCATGATAATTTCAGGTAAGCAATATTAGATGGTTGTAGATTGAATTTTGAGTTATAAGTATGGAATTACAAATACACGCTTGGCATTTGGGATCCTTTTTCAAACATGAATTAGCTTGTTGATTTTACTTATGCAAAAAATCTTGATTAAAAAAGATTTGCAATTAGTTTTGCATTCACTCAAAGAGTCTACGCAATCAATAGGAGATCCATATTGCATGATGTTGCCCTGCTAATCAATAACACAGTATAAAATAATTTATTGAGGTAGTAAAAATGGTTATTTGGCTAAGAGGCTTATTTGTACAAGACCGGCAACACATATAAGGAGGATCATGACTCAATTATTTGCACAGAGCCTAGCTGAAGGTTGAGCAAAAGTTGTTCTAGCAATGGGTTGTGAGTTACTTTGTGTTGTATCGTGTTGTGCCTATTATATTTGGTGTCATATTGTACATAATCACTTCAACTTTGCGTGTGTAACGGTAAAGCCCGTACAATCCTGATAACTTAATTTTGTTTTTTTTTGTTATTTCAATTATTTCGCTCTACTTGTTCCTTCACTGTTCTCCAAAGTTTTTGACAAGTCTCTGAGTTTATTCTTCTTCTTTCACATACATTCTCCTTCTTCGTATTCTCTGTCGTAATCCGCCACTATCACCATCTTCATCCCCTTCAAAATACCCCTAAAAAAAATATTGAAACTTCACCACAAAATTTTTTATATCATAGCTCAGTTTCATGAACTTGCTCTTTATAAAAAATTGCTCAAATTTTTAAGATTTTCCTTCCATAATTTTTTCAAAAATTGTTGATTTTTTTTATTTTTTATTGTTCTTACCCCATCAACCGCCACCGCAACCGCCGCCGAACTGCCATCCAACGGTTCAGCCCAATTGCTGCACCAATCCACAAATCCACAGGCTCGCTCCCAACCCCACTAGCCGAAATCCACACCCCACAAGTGACAGCCCCCCACACTACAGTCCACCAGCCAGCTCGAAAGTACGTCAACTCGAAAAGTTAGATTCGCGGTCCACCAATCTGACCCAACACTATCTGCCCAACCTATCGCCATTATGACAGCCCGACTACACTCGTCGCCCGAACAAAAACAACAAACCCTATTTGGACCCAATGAAATTATTTTACACGCGATAAATTGGAGAAGCACTGCAATCAATCAAGAGCTCCAATTTCAGTGTCATTTGCACCATTGGATTCTTGAAAGCGATGTTGTGATGACCTATGTTAGGTTAGTAACAATCAATCTAACATCGGATGCATCTTTCTATATTATCATATTGGCAGTCAGGTAAAATAGCAATTAAATACATCCAGAGCCATTCAAATGTAAGAAATATCATTCATTCAATTTAAAGTAAAACAATATCCAGAATTTATTACATGACTTTCATTATACAAGCATAATTATCCCTTGAAGGGGGCAGTTAGAATCCGTTAATTTACCGCGCAATGTCTTTTAAACTATATCAGCTTCCTCCAGCTGTATCTGATCTGGCATTATAAAAATAATGCCTTAGTGCACATTCAAAATACAAATTATATTAAAAATATACTTTATGCAAAATGCAGAAGGCAAAAAAAAATGATAATAATTGCAAGAAAATAAAGTTTATTGCAAATGAAAGATAATCATGTCTCCTGCAAAATAAATGTCATTTTTATCACATGCCAAGTTTTCAAACGAAAAAACAATAATAGCATAAAAATTCATGTTTATGTTTATGTCTATGATATTATGAAGCAATTATAGCATTTCTGATAGGCAAAGCCAGAACCATGAGGCTGGATTCATATGCATTTAAGCATAAACTTTAACCTGAGCCCCCTTAAGAGCTTCAGATGGCAATAAACATGCATTTAAGCATAACATTCACCTGGGCCCCCTCAAAGGCTCCAGATGGCACCCTTATAGCTCCCGAGGACTAGCCCCGTCCCTAACCTATTCATGCTCCGTTTTGAAACTCTTTTGCAACATTCACAAGATGCATAAACATCATTTTATTTCTCTTACATCATTATTAGTAAGAATAACGCATTAAGTAACCATGCAAAACAGGCTCAAAACGATGCTTAAGCAGCAATGAAAGTAAAAGTATATAAATAATATTCAATGTACCTTTTGTGTTATGACTAACAAGACGATTCACTCACAACTTTGATGTATCTGCAGAAGTTATGTTTTGTAATTTTATTAGTCTTTGTAATGACCTAATTATAAGATTAAAACTCATTTTCTCATTCATAAACTTAAACTTGAAAATTCTCTGATTAGATTTTAGAACTAGAACGTATTTAAGCTCAAATTTTCTCAAAGTTTTGGACTGGCTAAGATTTAAATTTTTGTATTTTAATTGTCACCACTTATTCGAACTTTAATAAGACATTGGAACTCACTCTATACTAGATTTGACTCAATTTGGGTTTGATGCTCAATTGATAATCTTTTACTCATCCTTAAGCTTCCATTGTTGGATTAAAAGCATAATGTCTTTCAAGATCAGAATACTTAATAATGATCTTACGTTCTAGCTAAATCAAATTAATCCAATTCTCTATGCATGCTTGATAGCAGCATAGGGTATTCTAATAATAATCAAAGTGATTTCTAATAGCATTGAACCTCCATATACCAAATTACATTCAAATTGCATTTTGATTATAAGATCCTTGATTTCATCAATAACAATCGAGTATAAAATTGATGAAACTGTATAGCAATTATAAATCTCTAGCTCAAAGTTCTTATTCTAAACATAACACTTAGTCTTTTGATTTCCTAAGTATAATTTCATAATTCTCAATAACAAAGACTCGAAAGTTACATCAAAATACTGAGTTCAATAGATTTTAACCTATTGAAGCAATGCAGTTGGATCATAAGTCTCGATGAAACTAAAATAAATGATTGACTGAATCTATAAACAACTCCCCCTAATATCCAAACTGGGAATTGGTGATTTCCAAAACTAACAATTGAAAGAGGAGTTGGATCTATTTTAACGTACCAAACTAAAAATGAATTCCAAACTTATATCTTTAAAAATTTAACTTCACTATAATTTAAGGTTTATGATATTTAATTTTTATTGAAAATAAAATAGAGTAATAAAGAAACAAAATAATTTTTAAAGTAAGTTTCTCATTAATATTATTAATAAGCATCTTGATCGAAGCATTTGAACATGAGGTTCGTACCTTAAGGTTTAGTCAAATGCACAGAAGGAGTCGGCGCACGCAAGGGATCGGGCGATCAGGCGCAGAGTCGTGCGGTGGAGTCGAGCGTCCTAGCAAAGAAGAATCGGCACTGGAAGAGATCGAGTGGAAGAAGGTTCGGCGCAGAGGCGGGAGGACCGGACCGTGCGCGCTGGGACATCATCGGCCGCAAGGATCGAGTCGTCGTCATCGTCGCCTGCTGCGTGCTTCCGTCGGCTCAGGTACGCCCCTTTAGTCGAGCGAAAGAGAGGGAGAGGCGAGTGGAGTAGTGAAGAACCGAGGGGGGTATGCGTTCGATTAAATAGGGTGTGCGTGCGTAACGCACACCCGATTTATTCGGCTGCTTTGAGCAGATTGTGACCTTAAACGGTTTCAACATAGATAGCCGGTTATCGCCTTTAAAGAGGTAATTTATCTTTTACTTAATTTGATTATGGATTAATGACAATATAAATTCCTATTTCAACATTTAATTTGGAAAAACTTCCTTAATCAATATTTGTAACTGAAGAGTTATTTTAGCGGAAGATTGTTAACGGAAAGGAAACTTAAATTTGCGGGAGATTTCAACGAAAAGGAAACTGAAATTTGCAAAACGTTAACACTTTCCTTAACAATGACCTAGGGTCATTACAAATGTTTATGCTCTAATAACAACTTTAAAGGAATCTTAGCACTCTATCGATAAGGAAGAATGCCAAAAGTTTCAACATGTGAGCGGTAATTTGTTCACTTTCACAAAAGGTATTATTTTCTTGCACTTGAAGCTTTTTAGAATTTAAATTTTGTTGCTAGTAATTTTGTAAGCGTTTACATATCAATTGCAAGTTGTATGCAAGTATTGTATTTTGGCACTGAGTGAAGCTCCACCTACAAAAAGTCATCCAATTGACCACCAAACATATCCTAACTTTTAAGTGACTTCTTTGTGAGTATGTGTACTACTAAAATAACCCTTCTAAAATTTGTTTGAGCTACATCAAATCTAAATTTAAAACCATTGTTTGTTAATTTGTGTTAGTGATTTGTTGCATATTTTTTATTTTTCAAATATAATTGATTAATATTTTGTGTTGCAATTAAATTAAATTCTAAGCAACTTTAAGGGCAGCATGGCAAACTAAGAACCAATTGGAAATAAGTTAAATCATCGAGTTGAGGATTTAGAGACTTCTATGGTTATGATAGAAGACCAACTCAGGAAAGTTATAGAAGCAATGCACTTGGGGAATAATCAATATTCTCAACCATCACCTGATCATCTAGCACCCCAAAATAGATCTAAGGCATGACATGGCCTTTCACCTCGGGCTAGTTATGACTACTCTTAGAAGATTAGGCATAACCCAAATTATAGGAGGGTAGAGATCCTAAAGAGAAAGACTATAAGGATGACTTTGATGATGTGTATTTGAGGAGGGACACCAAGGTTATGATAGGATGAGAACTAATCCACCAATGACAATGGGTGTATTTGAAAGAGAACATAGTGAGAGAGATTTATTGAATAAGATCAAAGTAGATGCTCCTTCATATGATGGTACTCATATCCATGACAAGTTTTTAGATTGGATGACCTAATTGAAAAATTATTCGAGTGGCATTATTTTGATGATTATCTATGAGTCACCTTTGCTCGTATGAAATTGATTAACCACACCAAAACATTTTGGAATAACTACCAAAACTAAATGTCAAATGATTGTAGAAGCAACACATAAGTAGGGATGTGAGATATTTTGTGTTGTAAGTATAGCTCGTGTTATCATCACAAACAATTAAGATATCTAACACAATTTAAGACACCTCCCACACCTGCTAGTACTATTTCAAGATGACTTCCTGCATTTATGTCAGTTCCATCTACTTCATCATAAAAAGGTCGTACTAATGCAATACTTATCACATCAAATTCAAAAAAGAGAGCCAAGCTTTAGTTGATTACAATTGCCAGCTCACCTTTGACCTCTAATGCTCCACCTGTACCTATCCTGCACATGAAGTCTGAGAGTTCGTTCTTGCACCTATCATGTATATGAAGTTTGAGAGTCGTTCTTGCGCCTATTGTAGATCTTGTACTTATATCAGGAGTTTGAGAATTTTGAAGATGTTCAGGTCTTACACATCAAAGAAGTTATCCTTGAGAATGAGGAATCTAACATTTCACCACTCGTTGTAAATCTCCTTAAGGAACTTCCAAATACCTCACTTAAGTATCTTCCAAATAAGTTGTCACTCCTACGAGATATTCAACAACCTATTAGTTTAGTATCGGGTTCTTAACTTCCCAACTTGTCACACTATCTCCTTAATCGTGTGGAGCACGATGAGCTCCAATAGCAAGTAAAAGTTTTACTCCAAAATAGTTTCTTATGGGAGAGTTTGATCCCATGATGGTTATTAGGCACTACATGTATGTTTTTATCTTCATTTACCCACACATTGACGGTTAAATTGAAGTGGTGGAGTCTATTAAGATGTCTAATGGGGGAGAATCGAGTTACATGGAATCTATACCTTATTATAGCAAACTTTTCCTACAATAGTAGTATTTCTAAACAATAAAAATGACACTGTGATAACCCATGTTAGGTTGGTAACAACCAAACTAACATCGGATACATCTTTCCTCATGATCATATTGACGGTTAAGTAAAATAGCAGTTAAACAACATTCAGAGCCATTCAAATATAAAGAAATAATATTCATTCAATTTAAGGTAAGTAAATAACATTCAGAATTTATTACATAAATATCATTATACAAACATGATTATACCTCGAAGGGGCAGTTAGAATTCGTAAATTTCACGCGTCATGACTTTAAACTATATCAGCCTCCTCCAGCTGTATCTGATCTGGCATTATAAAAATAATGCCTTAATACACATTCTAAATACAAAGGATATTAAAAATATACTTTAAGCAAAAGTAGAAGGCAAAAATAATAATAATTGCAAGGAAATATAGATTAATTTCAAACAAATGATAATCATGTCTCCTGCAGAATAAATATCATTTTATCACATACCAAATTTTCAAACGGAAAAGCAATAATCGTATAAAAATTCATGTTTATGTTTATGTTTATGATATTATGAAGCAATGATAGCAGTTCTGATGGGCAAAGCCAGAACCATGAGACTGGGTTCATATGCATTTAAGCATAACCTTCACATGAGCCCCCTTAAGGGCTCCAAATGGCAACAAACATGCATTTAAGCATAACCTTCACCTGGGCCCCGTAAAAGGCTCCAAATGACATACTTATAGCTCCCGAGGACTAGCCCCGTCGCTAACTTATTCATCATCCGTTTCGGAACCCTTTTGCAACATTCACAAGATACATAAACATCATTTTTTTTCTCTTACATCATTAGTAGTAAGAATAACGCATTAAGTAGCAATATAAAAAAGCTCAAAGCGATGCTTAAGCAGTAAATGATAGTAAAAAGTATAAAAATAATATCCAATGTACCATTGTTTTAGACTGTTGAGAAAGTACTAAAAATTTGATATGTCTGCAGAAATGATATTGAAATTCTATTAGTTTCTGAAAATATTTGTTCGCTTTATAAAAGTTTATATTTTCATTCATAAGCTTTTGATTAATTCTGACACTTGTGATTTCTTGTTCCTCTTGAATTAAGACACATATAAGCTAGCTTTAGTTAGGAGATCATATGAGTTAATTTGTTAGAATGATATAGAAAAACTAATATTTAATTTCATGTATTTTTAAAACCTAAGCGAGCTTGCACGGGTTGACTTGTAGATCATGTGAGAACTATAACAAGATGTTAATGTTATAAGAAACATCCATAGAGTTAATGGATACTAGAGTCACAATAGATCTTTGGTGGCTTTGATTATTAATAGTGGTACAAAGAAAACATTTATTGTAGAATATAAATACTCTTTTGCTGAATCCAAGAAGTGACCCTAGCATTTATAATTCAATGGTGAAGTAAGTTTCACTAATAGTAAGTAGTTTTGAATAGGCTAGCTTGATTATTACTAAGATTCATTTTTAAGGGATTCCATGCTCTAAATAAACTCTCAATAGCCTTCTAAAAATTATTTTATCAATAATCAATTTAATACCTCATAAGTCATGATGGTTTAGTGTGTGAAAATGATGAAACTTTTGTTTTATGATAAAGGCTAGCACTAAAATAATATTAATAATAATAATAATAATGATATTTTAATTTGAACAAGCTAGTCTTAAGTTAGGTGATTAACCATGACGAAATTATTGACGAACACTAGGTTCAAATATTTTAACATTCTGGTTTCTTTAATCAAGAGTTGAAAATAATAATTAATTCGATAATACAATGTAGGACTAGTGCTGAACCCCAATTTCTCCTTATGGTTAGTGAAATTCTTAATCTTAATCATATAACTCAACTTATGATGTAAAGTTTGTGGTTGAGTGCAGGAAATCAAGTTATAAGTATTAAAATAATCATCCTCTTAATAAACAAGCTTATCCTTAATATCCAGCAGGTAGAAAAATTCATAACTTAAAGCTTAATCGAGCACAGGTAGGGATCGAGTGCAGGGCTAGGCAATCGGCGCAGAGTCGAGCGGAAGAGGAGAGCAGCGATCAGCGCAGAGGTGGAAGGATAGAGTCGACAGTGCTCCCGCCGGCTCCCGTTGCGCAGACTGCTTCCGCCGATGCGTCTCGTCATCGGCTCAAGTACGCTCCTACAGCTCGAGCGAAAGAGAGGAAGAGGGATTCGAAGGCTTTGTGAGGATGGGGAGCGGCTTACTGACTTAAAAAAGGCATGCGTATGTACGCACGCCTGAGCGTCAGCTGGAAAAGCGCTGAAATGCGCATGGGTTACGGGAAAGCTTTTAGTGGCAGAGTTTAGTGCTCAAAATGTTGATTTCTTTCCTTTGAAATGGTTAGCTATTTCGTAAGTCTCTAATAATTTACTTGCATTCAATTCCACAATCAATACCTAGATTATGAGTATAAATTTTCCTAAACTTTCTCAATTATAAATTTAATCAATCTTTAATGTTAACAGGAAAAACAAAAATTTGCGGGAATAACGGAATTTGATTTTAGCGGGATTTTAATGTCTTTCTCAAAATGATCTAGGGTCATTACATACACCTTTTAAAATTATTCATGAGTGCAATCCTAGGAGAGTAATCAACCAAATTAGTGTGCCTACCAAGCATATTCTAATGTTGTCTTTATTTTTGCTAGAGATTCTCATAGATTGTATCATGATGTTAGAAATTATATTGAGAAAACTAATAAATATTATGTTGTAAAGAATTTTTTATCATCATAGCCCACATATTGATGGTTAAATTAAAGTGGTAAATAGATCCTTAGTGGGGTCAATTAAGATGTTTAATGCGGGAGAATCTAATCACTTGGAATTTACACCTTACTATAGCAAACTTTTCCTACAATAGCACTATTTCTAAGAAAATAAAAATGGAACCATTTAAAATGATACATGAGTGCAATCCTAGAAAAATAATTAACCAAATTAGTGTGTCTAGCCATGCCTATTCTAATGTTGTCTTTACTTTTGCTAGAGATTCTCATAAACTATATCATGAAGTTAGAAATTAAATTGGGAAAACTAATAAATATTATGCTACAAAAGCAAATATGAATAAGTCTAGTAAGAATTTTAATGAATGTGACTGTGCTCATTTAGATTCGCCAGAGTAATATTTCATGACCAAATATAAAGAGTTTTATGCTAGAGCAACAAGATCTCTTAAAGTTTTTAGGAAAATTGGGTTTAATACTTGATTGATTTACTTTCTGATGTTTACAAGTCTTATATTCAATATTGAATATTTAATTCCATATTCTATTGGTACTTCTTCAGAAGAGCATAATAGTGAACCATTTAAAGAAACTCTTAACTTTTTTTTTAATTGATATAATTACTTTTTATGAGATTATTGAATGATAGCAGGGTAATCTTAGATTCAAGGTGCAACGGAAAGATAAAACGCCATTAAAGGACACTTAGTTGTCATAAAAGAACTTCAGAGGCTCAACATTAATTATTTGACGACTACATTGATTTAAACTCAACGGAGTAGAATTTTCGTGGTGGGGGAGAATCTAATGCATGACAGACAGCACATTGAGTAGGATTATGACTCGTACATTTGAACAAAACCTAGCTGAGGGTTGAGCAAAGAATATTCTTGCAATGGGTTGTCAAGTTATTTTGTATCATATTATACTTAGTGTTAGTGTTGGTGTTTGTAAGGTCTGTATTTGATTTATTATTTTGTACTTTCACAAGATGTGATAGTAACACCTATGCATATTTCTATGTATATTCGTGTATTTTGATTTGAGAGAATTGATGAATGAAAAAACCATTTTTCTCCTAGTAGTATTTTTCAAAGTGGTGTGGATAACCACTTAAACCATGTGCGTGTGCATGGTACAAAGTTACCACGGTGCATATAATCTTGGTAAATTATCTTTATGAAAACTTTGATTTGTAAGAGTCTTTTAAAGTAGTGTGGATAATCATTTCAATCTTGTGTGTGCACATAACAGGTAGGCCACTATGGTGTGTAGAATCATAGTAACTTATCTTTGTATTTTTTGTATTTTCTTTCAATTATTTATCCTCCTCGTTCCTCCATTATTCTCCAAAGTTTTTCCACAAGTCTCCATGTATTTTTTTCTTCTTCTTCCCCCATCATTCTCCATCTTATTTTATATTGTAATCGCCACTACAACCATCTTTTTCCTCTTCAAAATCCTCAAAAATAAAACAAAAATTTAAGACTTCACCACACCACCTATTTGCAAAGCTCATTAATAGGCTTGAGAATACTAGTAGCTTATGTAATAATCAACAAACAATAACACAACACCAAGCCTTAAACCCATTAAATAGGGTCAATTACATGAATTCTTTGTTTATATTATGCACAAACAATTAAAAGCCCCTCCCTAAGTTTCAAATTAAAAAATATCCTTTCAAATATTTTTTCCAATGTCTTTAATATGAGAAAAATTCATAAACTCAATTTTTCTGATAAATGTATTGAACAATATATACTTAACATGCTCGAACCATCTATGGTAATAGTCTCTACTCTTATCCACTATTGCAGCCACTCCAACCTTGCTATGAATAAATCCATTTCTCATTCTATCCTTAAGAGTATACTCACTAATCAACCTAAGCATCCTCATCTATTTTATCAATAAGTTCTTTTTTGTTAGCCAACATTCAACCCCATATAACATAGCTAGTTGTATAGCTGCTCTACAAAAAATTTCTTTACTTTTGTAGAATTTTTCAATCGCACAACACTTCAAAAGCACTCCTCCATTTCATCCAATCAGTTTGGATCTTCTTAATCACAACACTACCTATTTCAACATTAGTTTGAATAATTGAACCTCGCGCTCTTCTTGACCACATGGATCTCAATAGTTATGCCTCAAGATTAAGATTTTTAATACAATTAAGCTTATACTGCATATATTATGTTTTAATTCCAGGATCCTCCTCTACAACTCAAGTTTTATTTTAACTCCATATCTAGTCTTAAGAATTAATAGAATACCATCTGCAAATAACATCCACCAGAAACCTCCTCTTGAATGTATTTAGTAAGAGCATTCATAATTAAAGCAAAATGATATATAGGTTGAGAGTTGAGCCTTGATGCAATCCAATAGTAACATAAAAATTATTAAACAAGGCACCTTGTGATCGAACACATGTTACACCCCAATTATATATATATATATATCTAACAACATTAAAATACGCAACACAAATCTCTTTTCCCTTCAAAACTCTCTAAAGAGCTTCTCTGGTACTCCATGATAAGCTTTTTCAAAATCAATAAAAATTAAATGAAGATTTTTTTTCTTTCTCCAAGCTTCTCCATCAAACCTCTTAATAAATGTATGGCTTTCATGATAGATTTGCTTGGCATCAAATCATAATAATTTTGAGAAATGCAAATATCTTTTCATAATTTGTATTAAATTACTCTCTCAAAATTTTCAATGTATGACACATTAACTTGATTCATCTACAATTTTACAGTCATGAACATCACATTTATTCTTGTAAATAAACATAACAATATCTTTTCTTCACTTAACTAGCATTTTTTTAATCTTTAAAATAATATTAAATAAATTGGTAAGCTAAGAAAATCCTTCCTCACCCAAGCATTGTCATTTTACTAATTTCCACTCCTCATCATCCTTAAATTACTCCAAATCTTAGCTTTACTAACACATCAAACAAATGTGTAATTGATACTAGTTATACAATTATTAAGGTATAACTTATATTAATTATATTGGTAGAGCCTTCATAAAAAAATTTAATAGAATAATCCATCCATATATGCTAAATATCTTCATCTTTACAAAAAAAAATTTGATTATCATCTTTGATATATTTTACATGAGTCAAATCTTGGATTTTAATATTTCTTAGTTTAGCTAGCTCGTAAAATTGTCTCTCTCCATTAACAATTTTCAATTTATTATATAAATCCACAAAAATTGCACTCTTCGCATCATGAACTATTATATTGAATTAACATTCAAGTTAATCTATATTCCTTTAAATTTTTCTCAATCTTACATTCAATCACTTTTATAGCATGCCATTTTATATTTAATCTTACCTTGAATATTTTATTTAACCATTATGCAATTTTATTATTGGGTGCTCTCTCTTTTGATTCACCAAATAAGCTCTTTGTAATATTGCGAATACAACTAACAATTAAATTTTTCACATTAAGTAAACTTCACCCTCAAAACCTAAATATTCAAATTTTAAAACTTCTATTTTAACCTTTTAAGATTTTACAATCTAGTTTTATGATTTATTTCAAATCTAATATTTTTTTCATTACCCCTTAATTTCAAAATCAAAACAAGTAAACAATGTTGAGATGTTAAAAAATAAATTGGAATAATTTTAGTCCTTACAATATAAATGATCATTTTCTTTAAGAAAAAATGATTAATATGTTTTAGATGTCTTGTTTTATAAGTATGGATTTTTTCAAATTTAGTCCTAATGATAATTTTAGTCCTTACAATATAGATGATCATTTTCTTAAAACATGTGCTAACAAATATAAGATAATAATCTAAAAAAAAACTTGAAAGCCATCTATACTATATATATATATATATACAAACCAAACCTCGTGCTAATTTTTTTTTCTTCATAGCACGTCATGCAGCCATTTGATTTTTTGTTCTCACCTTTTTTTCATTTTTTTCGTTTTCTCGAAACCAAATTTTTTTTCTCATCTTCCTAGCATTTTCTTTTGTTCTCTCACCTTTTTTTCATTTTCTCAACAGTTTATAAGAAATTGTTTGTCGAATCCTCACAAGCGTCCTTTCGATTTGTGAGCTAATATGCTTTTATCCCAAATGGTGGATCCCCCACCGATTTGCGTGTTAATCCTGAATAATATATAAATAATTGTATTTATTATAAAGTCAACTAACTCAAAAAGCTTGCTAGTAAGAGTGTCAATATTTTAACCATCTATTCTTTATGTAAAACTAAAGTCTACCTTCTCAACCCACATTTATCCATAATGCAAAAATTCTTGATACCCTACACCCAGGCTCCAATGTAGCAGTCTTTACATACTTTTCACTATATTCGAGCAAAGTAGCACATCACTTCTAAGTCGCACCATAGCTCTAGCACAATCATTTAAATGATTCACGACATAATAGAATTCAACAAATTTTGTACACTAGTTGTCGACTACCTAACAGAATCCTACTCCATTCTCATTCAAGACCTAAGGACAAACAACAATGATGTTTCAAGCACATTTATGTCAAATATCACATTATTCAGAAAGCTATCAAGCATGGTGATATTGAAGTGAACAAAATCTACATGTTGGAGAATCCAACAAACAAGTCAATGAAGTCTCTTCCACTAACCAATTTCAAGCATTGCTTAAACTCGATTAGTATTTGTTGTTTGTTATTGAGGTTATCCCTAAGGGGTATTTGGAGAGTAAAACTTGATTGGATGACTTCAACAAGAACTTATTCTCAATAAGGCCAAGGGTTATAAGTTGTATGCAGTGAATTAAGTTTTATTGAGAGTTTTAAGAGATTCAAATTAAATAATCCCAGAGAGTGTACCTTGGTGGAACTGTCAAGATCCTCAATATACACTTTGGTTGCGTAGCTCATTATTCACCCTTGTTCCCAAAGTTCTAGTTACCATAACTTCCACATTCACTCCTTGTAAACATTGGCCACGACTTTGTGGTTTCTCTTGCATAAACTGTAAAAGTAAAGAAATAAAAAATAATAATAATAATTTAAACACTTACAACCTTTAAAGTGAAGTTCATACCATAAGATTAGATCCTTTCTAAACTTTTAAAGAGTGATTTTAATACTTAGAACACCTTAAAATTTTAAACACTAATTTCGTTGCTTAGAATTGCTTAATGATGAGTAGTGACAATTGAAAAGGCTGACAACTAGCCTTATTTATAGATGAAGAGAGAAAGGATCAAATTAACCAGGCTAAGACATTTGGATGTCAAGACGCACATAGGCGCGATAATGACATTCCATGGCCCTAATAATGCCATTTCGAGCTCGCCCAGCGTGGGTCAAAACCTGGCTAAGCATGGTTTGAGCGCCAAAGTCAAGGGCCAACTCGCCTAAACTAGATGCACCAGGGTGCCCATTAACAGACCTCAAATACGCGTCTGCGTTCGCACACAAGTGTACGTGGTCCGAAGTAATAAGTGGAATGTGAGTTCCGAGATTTATCGTCCTCAGGAAACGGTGTGTTTTGTTACTAAGTTATATCTACTTTTAATAATGTTTAGACTAATATATTTGTTTTCAATGGTTTCTATTCAACAATGCAAAGATCTTAAATTGAGATAGTGTTTTGATAAAGAAGAAAGAGTTGGGTTTTCATCATGTGATTGATCAAGGATTGGTGTTATATTCAATTCATGCAATTCATAATGTTCTTGTTGTCGTGCTAAGTAATTAAATGAATATTGTGTTCCTTAGATTGGTCCTCTAATTCAGATAAGTTCAAATCTAGTGCACAAGATGACACACTGATGTTCTATCCCAGCACATAGACTCTTATGAGATCATATTTAAATTATTTAGAATTCCTACATCTAGGTTATCAAAATAATCTATTAATTAGGCGATCACACAAGCATTGATTTCCACTAACTAGACGTGCTTCATGCGCAGTTCAGATAAGAAAGTTGATTTATCAGGCTTCATGGATTATGTCACATCATCTATGAGCACTCAATGACTCATCTTCCTCCTTTCACGTCTGCTGAGCAGCGGAGCTCTATTAGTAGCCCTTGGCTCACATGCGTCGACCTCTCGACTGAGCTCAAGGTATGGTGCAGTTAGGCTCAAGAACTTGTCATATAATTCTAAGCATTAATGCACACATACCTAGCTTTACGCCAATTAGTGAGCCATGGAGCGTAAAATAGTTAAGTTACTAAATAGACCATCCACTTCAATCCTGAGGTGTTTTACACCGAGAATCCTCGCTCGGCGAACTTTGTTTGCGGCGAGGACATTTATGTGCATTCCCTCTAGGCTTGAAGCGTTGGTTCACTTAGCATTATTTCAATTCCAAGCATTATAAATATAAAGATTTGCAATCATTCCACAGCAGGCATCCACAAGAAAAATCTAGATAAACATTTAAGCGGATTCTTTATTCATTGCAAAAAAAAGACATACATCACCATTTATCCCATATAGTTAACATGACTATGGCCCAACGCTCCCCAAATAGGGTTTAGCCTTCCATTATAGTATAAATACAAAAAAAAACATACAAAAATAAGAACCTTTTCATGGTTCGACTAAAATAGAATTAAGAGTAAGTTTTAAGGAGAGTACTAGGAACAGCCCTTTTAGGGTTCTCTGGATTCTCCTTGGCCTTCCTCTCTTCTTCCCCTCTAGCTCCTTGGTAGTAGTCTTCATTTCTTTCCTCTAAAACAATAGAACTCCTTCCCTTTCCTTGGAGAGGTCTCCTCCTTTTCTCTTGCAGCAGGTTTCTATTTTAGAACTTTGAATGTCAAAGAGGGCAACCCTCTATTAGTCTTGAAATTCATATTATATAGGAGAGCCTTCAGCCACCTTTCCATAAATTATGTCCACCCTTTTCAATTTCTTGAATTAACTGCAAGCAATTAAGTTTATTCCAATATTCCTTTGGGATTCAGCATGAGTTTAATTATTTGGAGTTTCCAAATGGCAGGGAAAGGCAACTGATTTGAATTTTCGGCCTTCCCTATGCTGTAATTAATGCACATTTTCTGGCAGAAATTGCGTCGGGCGCCGCTGCGCGCTGCGGCGCGCTCAGTTTCGCATTCCCCCGCCGTGGCGCGCTATGGCGGAACAATTAAATTCCATTCGAATTATTATTCTGCCACGGCGCGCTGTATCGATTGAGTTTCGGATGAAGCCCACTGCAGCGCGCTGTGGTGGATCAATTAAATTTCCCTTTTGATATTCATTCCGCCGCGGCGCGCTGTAGCGATTGAGTTTCGGCATTCAACCCGCTGCGGCGCACTGTGGCGGATCAATTAAATTTTGTTTCCTTTGTTTAAGCTCCACAAATGTCGTCTTGGCGCACTGGGCGCGCTACAGCGGGTTCCGTCTAGAATTGCAGAATTGCTCCAGGTTTTGCCAGCTGCTCTCATGCCGCTAGGGAGCACTATGGCGCGCTGGGGAGTGCCACGGCGATTTTCTCCCAGAATTGCATATTTAAACCAGATTTTAATTTGCTCATCTTTTATCCTGAAAAGCAGCAAAAGCACATCAAAATATATAATTTTAACTGAAAAATGTTTATTTTTATTAACTTATTTACTATAAATCTTAAAGTTATCACCCATGCCTGGATGTGTTGATGAAATAAGCAAGAAAAATATTCAATTTGTAAGCTCTCTAAAAGGTTATTCTCCCTCAAACTTTAAATACAAACACCAAATTACGATTACAATAAATAAAAACTAAGACAAAAAAAGTGAAAGATTGGAGCACATCTGGGTCAACTGGATAATCTTAGTTGAAACTTAATGTTTCGATCTCTAAATAAAAATTTTCTAAAATACACATTAGATAAAATCTTTAGATTTATGTCAAAAAACTTATACTTTGCAATTATCAAAATCAAACATGAAGAAATAAATAGATTAGAACCGTATGCTCAACAAATTTAACCCTTTTTGGCTAGATATATGTGCACCTTGAAAATGCCATAAGGGATTCTAGATGATAACACTCTCTAACATGGATTGACCAAAGGCACCTAATTATATAGGTACTCGAATATTCTTTCCTTAGAAGCCCTGACTGGGCTATATATATATGTTTTCTTAAGGTTGGAGGGCTTAAGGTTGGAGGGCACAATTTTCCATATTTTTTTCACCAATCTCTCTACAGTAAAGTCAATCATCTTCTCAAGTAAATTTTCCAAATTTTGGTTTTTTCAGATATGGAGAGATTGTTATTTGATCATGAACAATAGAAACAAATGATTCATGTGGCTGAGCCACTATGAGACCTTGGTGATATTTAAATCCATGTGTTATTTTTTGTGCAATATTATAATTGTTTCCTCACAGTTTGTTGAAGGTGGCCTAAAATCACATGGACCTTAGTAAATCCTTAAGAAGCAACAAACAATATCATGATTTAGCTGAATATAATAGCTACCACGCCTAAAACTTTTCGAAATATAGCAGTCCTAAGATTTGCCAAATCTACATTAACAAGTTTAACCATAAAATGCCATATGATAAAAACAAGGAAAGATTTGGAATGAATATATCAGCTCTAGCAGGGACATTTGATGGAATTGCATGTTATTTATTTACAGACGCTGCTGCTCTTTCAGACATTTTATCAAATAATTGGTGCTCGCTTCTAACCCAGCAGATGCTCTCGCTGAAATTAAAAAAGGAATTTTTTTCAATAGCCTGTTTCCCAGGACACGAGCAAGTAAACACACCCCACCCGTGGGTATAAATTAATTTGTCCCTGCATACAAGAACACCAAACACAATTTGTAGATTGAGCTACCTGCCGGCAGCGAGACCAATCTGAACCACTGATGAGAGAAATGCGCTGTCAAGATTCTTGATGCCTCACTTCCAACCCCCTCTTGGATTCTCATATAAGCAACAGAAACGAGCATCCCCACAAAACCCAATCGCAGAACTCATCCAGGTTCCAGGAAAATGGCAGATCAAAGCTTCACCATCAGATCCATCAGCTTACCATCCAGCTCCCGCTCTGCTACCGCTGAAATCGAAGAAGAATTGCAAGAGATCAGAATTTGCGCCGATTCCTCAACTGCAGAATCGATTTGCGACGGATTGAGAGGACTCGTAAATGTCTACGACATTATCGACGAGCTTCTCCGACTTCCAGGAAATCAGCAATCACTGTCCCATCCGAATCAGAGGAAATGGGTGGAAAAGGAGCTCAATAGCTCTCTCCTTCTGCTCGATCTCATCGGCGCAATCAGAGAAGGTTCCGTCGCGGCCACCGCGCATATCCAAGTCCTTCAAAACTCCATTCGCAGAAGGGATTGCGCAAAGATCAACGAATCATTTCATCGAGATTCGAGTCCCCTTCGATCTATTAACAAAACGATAGCGAATTCGTTGAGATTACTGCAGAGGGAGATGGGAGGCGACAGAAAGCTAGCGTCTTGCTCCGTTGTTGACGGGATGTTGGAGGAGGCGAGGGAGATTTCAGTTTTTTTACTTCGATCCGCTTCTTCATTGTTGGGGGAGGCGAGGGGGAAGCCAAAGGCCGGCGGCCGATGGGGGTTTGTGACGAGGCCGATGCACAGAAAGAAGGTTGCTTGCGGCGTATTTAAGGCTGAAAACGAAGCCGAATCAATGGCGGCTCTCCTCAGCGGGATTCAAGAAATGGAGGCAGCATTGGGATCTATTTTCGGGAGATTGATACGAAATAGAGTTCTCAGCTCAACGTTCTCAGCCTCTAGAAGTTTTTTTTTTTTTTTTTTATGAAGAGATATTTGATAGTTAGATCGGCTCATATGTTACTTAGAAAAACTAATTCATTAGAATTTAGATATATGTCAAAAATATTTATTTATCTATATTAAAATAATATAAATATTATTATTAAAATTTGTATTGAAATGATGCTCATAAAAAATATATAGCACTTATATATCTTTTAAAAATTAGGAATGATTAGAATTTAAAATTAAGTATAATAAAAAATTATTATTAAATCTAATTTTAATTCCAATGCATTTTAAAAATCAATTAATATTTTTCTTTCTCTATTTCTAGAGCACTCTATGCTATGTGCCAGGGCATTTTTTTGATATTTTCCCCCATTTATTACAATCAACTTTTTATATAGATATTTAATACTGAATTTTTTAATTACAAAATTATATTTAAAAATTATTATTATAATTATAACAATATTTCACTTTTGTTTATTATTATAAGTAAATGATTTTAAGATTATATATTAAGCTTTTAAAGTTTGATACATAATTATAATTCTTATAAATTGAGTAAACAAAATATTATAGAAATCATGATAATAATGATAGCAAATGAGAGAAGAATTTTGTAAAACAATGAAACGGCCTTTTGACTTAATTTGTTAATGGCATGTCGCTAAAATTCGTGAAATAGTAAACCTAGCAGCACCTCCATTTTCGCCTAATCGTTAAAACCTAATTTTCGTGCGGTCTCCATCTCAAATACTCTTGTTGCTCTATGTGATTCTCTTTTCATAATGGTTGGTCAACTAGTAGCTTTGCGCAACCGCTAGCATTTGCGCTGTGAGGACCCGATGTTGGGTTATCGTGAACTAAGTTAACATTGGACTCTCTAAGCCACAGGACCTTATTGGGAAATTTAAATGAAATAATGTGAGAAGAAAAGTTATTCATAAATTAAAAGTCACACATTTATTTATTCATCTTAATTCAACATTACAAAATAATATTTATCATATGCTTCATTAAAAAAAATAATCATTTGATTAATATAGGACCTTTAGTCAAATATAAAAGTTGAAAAAAAATTATTGCAACAAAATGAGGTCACCTCTCAAAGTTTACCTCAAAGGTTCCTCCATTAACACCTGATGTGACGTTGTAAATACAATGTGGGAATTAGAATTCTTGATAATTAGATAATACTATAATTATTAAAGATATTTATCTTCTGCATTCTCTTAAAATAATTGTGATAGCTGTAAGAAATTGTAGGAAACAGAATTAAATATTTATACAAAATAACTTTTTTTGCAAAATAAGTTTGTAAAACATATGTATTACAAGTAATTCAAATGAAAGCATGTCTTGCATCAATAATCATATCCTCTCTTTTTTTTCATTCTGCATGGGCAAGTGCAGAATTGTGAGGTCAACATTAATTTTGATTCAAAATATATATCACGATACTATAATGTGCCTCCTTGTAGGCTACAGGGTACTCATTATCTCCTCACTTGGCTAGATCCGTCATACTTAAATCCCACCAAATTCCACTATTTCATAACTCAAGGCATGTATTCTCAAGACATCTTGCAATTAAAATAATATAGGAAGATGTAATAAAAGTATAAATGCATTGCAAAGCAACAAAGAAAAATTAAGCAATAAATGCAATGTATAGTATACAAGTATCTTTGCAGTCAAAAAGTTCAAAAACTAATTTGATAGTGATCAAAAGTTTTCAATGAAGCTTTCCAAAGCTAGTGAATATTTGTTGAAGTGCTTGTTGACAAAATAAGTTCATTGGAGCTTAGCAAAAGCCTACTGAAAATCAGTCAAGCTCGAATATGATCAGGGGCTAACCCAAATAGCGAAAAGGCTCCATCTCCTTCTTCCATGGGTTAGGGAGGAAGAGGGAGAAGAAGGACAAGGGTTGTAACGCCCCGATGTCATGTTATGCAACTAAACAAACATTAAGAGTTATTGTGATTATTTACCTTGGATTATAGGTGCTATTCTAACACAATGGGTCATATTTGCCAAGGTTTATATCGATGTGTAACACAATTGTAACAGCCCAAACTTTTAAGCATCAAAGTATTATCCGCTTTAGCCTGAAATGCCTCACAATTTTACCCTCAAAAGATAACTTCCCAGCAAGTCACCCATCTTAGGAGTGCTCCCACCTGAGCATGCTTAACTTTGGAGCTCTTATCAGGAACTCCACCATTATCTGAAAAGACACCTCGATGTTTAAGAGTTTCACTTATTACTACTTAAGTGGGTCTTCACAATCTCCTTAACTTAAGTAACTGACGTCCTCGTCAGTATCCACACACAGATTCAAGAACAATCTATTGGGTAGATAGAACTATAGGTGACTACTACAAGCTCAAGAGGTACCTACAACTATGTAGCACCTTAACCATCATAGGTTCAGGAGACTGCTCAAATGAAGTGGTACTTTGCCCTGTATGACACTTAGCTCCTATCTGACACCCTATGGTTTACTCTGATACGATTTGTAACAGCCCAAACTCTTAAGCAAGAAGGTATTGTCCGCTCTAGCTTGAAAGGCCTCACAATTTTGCCCTCAGAAAATAACTTCCCAGCAGGTCACCCATCCTGGGAGTGCTCTCACCTGAGCACGCTTAACTCTGGAGTTTTTATCAGGAACTCTATCGTTATCTGAAAATGTGTCTCGATATTTAAGAGTTTCATTTATTACTACTTAAGTGTATATTCACAACAATGATAAAGGCGGGAAGGAGAAAGCATATACAACAGCATTAATAATTTATACATCTAGAATAAATGCATGAGCCTCAAAAAAGAAAGTAAAATCATACAGATACAATAGTTTATTATAAACGATCTTTGAATAAATATCGCTCATTCTCACTAAATAAAAGCAAGAAGGAATTGCAGTGCAAGATGGAGGTACTAAAAAGAGTATTACTCCTGACCTGAATCCGCCTCCAAAATTGACACGTCCTCAAGCTCCTAATCTGATATATCGGTATTATATGCCAAAGTGCAAACAAAAAAGTAGAAATCTAATTAGACACATTGTCTAAGTATATTTTATGCTTTAAATCTATTATCTTTTAGGATATCACAATTTTATTTTCTAATTAATTTAATAAGCAAGTACAATATCGTATATCCTCAATTGAAGTGAATAACTTGTAGAAAAATGTGGCATATATAAACATACAAACTCAATGTAAAAGAAATAGTAAAATGTGGTACAATGATCAAAATAAATATATGTTGAGTGCTAAAGTTAAAGTACTGTATAAAAAAAAATTTGCTAAAAGTAATACAGAAATGCATAAAATGAAACTGTAAGTATAGTGAAATTAAATAAGCTGTAAGTAAGCAATATTATTTATGAAAATTGTATCTAAATATGCAATCTATCATATCAGATCGCATATAAACTGGAGTGTACAATACCAAGAGATTATACAAGAATGCAAATATTTAAAATTATAACTGATGTATTCTATGGGCACTATACAAAAAATCGATGAGTTAGGAACGTCTACCAACCATTTGAATTCGTGGTTCCTGAATAACATGCACACTCCCCCTCTAAGATAAATGCAAATTTTTAATCTCTTCATAGCCTATTATAGCTCAACAATTTGTACAGACTCCAATCCTCCTTAAGTGAACCTCTGAATGTACGTTTGCATTCTTAATTGTTTCATACATCAAAGTTTATTTGAATGATATGCTCAATAGGATTTGGCACAAATGCATTTGCAGCAACAATATAATAATCAAATAAATTAATTGTGATTTGTGATATCCTTTTGTTATATAGTAAATCATTTGTCCTTACATCACAATGAAGCCAAGACTCATCAAGTCCTTCTCTCCATTTTTAACATGATTAAGGAGTCATCTTAATTATGATCTAATCTATACAAGCATTCAAGGTTCAATTAACCTAATTTTAGTATTAGAATTTCATGTACTAAGTAACTTGATCTCATTATACCCAGAACTACAATTTACCTAAATACTATTTTATAGCAATTTTTGTTTTTAACATGCCTAACGTGTAAGCTAGTTTAATCTTAAGTCAAAGTCTTAACTTATAAATTCAGATGCAAAAAATTGTTATATAGGATGGATTGAAATTCCTTAATTAGAAATTCATAAACATCTTATTTGGTTAAATTAGACTTTGACACGCTTTACAATGCACTAATATTAAAATTATAATTTCACAAGTTAATAGTCAAAACTAATTAATTTTACTATCATTGGATTACTTACATTGTTGAGAGTTTATTGACAATCTAAGTTTGGCATGCTAAATGAGGCATAATTAAACCTAAGTTTAAAAATCTAACATTCAAATATCAATCCAAATTGCTCAATCTTATTGCAATTGGAGCGGTCACCTCACAGAGAGTCCGTAAACATTTAGTTTGCTAAATTTTGAGGTCGACCGTTAAACAAAAAATGTTAATCTATGGTTGAAATGTCACTTTTAAAATTACCTAACGAAACTTAAATTTCAGCCACCCAAAATGTTCCTCTTATTTTCTGAGTATTTTTGCATATAACTTGACTATGTTTGAAATTATATTTTTAAAGATATATAAATAATAAAATTTGAATTTTCTGTAATTTTTATTAAATTTGGAATATTCCAGAGAATATTTTGTGTCATTTTAACGATCGTTAACAATTGTTAACAGATTCCGTTAAAATCCATAACGTTAATGGAATATTCCGCAAATATTTTCTGTAACGGCTAACGGTTGTAAACGACTGTTGACGAATCAACCGAACTGGTTGCTAAAGTAACTGTTCGCTACAGTGAACCAGTGCTACAGTAAACGCGTTGCTACAGTAAAATTGTTGTTCCTCTTGTTCGGCATTTCTCCTTCCACAATATTTTTTGAAGCCGTCCGACCTCCGTTTGCCGCGATCTGACTGTCGAAGAACTCCGTTTTAAGCAAAAAAATCGGAAGGCTCAAATTCAACCAATCCGTGGTCGGACCGAGACTGCTGATCCCCATCGTCCGAAAATCGAATATTCTGATTTTAATTAATTGAACAAATTGAATTAAATTTAAAAAATTGTTTTAAATAAAAATTTTAAATATATTTTACATATGTTTTATACATTTTAAGCCAAAAATTTATGAAACAAACACCTCTAACATATTTTTATGTGAGGAATTCAAATTTATAATTGGATTTGAGATTTGAGATTAAAATACTTTTCGTATTTTTTCATTAGATTAATTTAATATTAAAATATTCTAAAATTTCGTCGTTCTCTGATTTGACCCCAGATTTCGTCGTTGGACTCTTAATGATGTCCTGAGTCTAATAGAACTATGTTTAGATCATAATTAAGCCTGATTTAGAGGGAAAAATTTTGGGGTGTTACAATGGTTTAGTGGTTGTGGAGCTTTACCAAAGGGTCTTGGGGCTTTTTATAAGCAATGTCGAGCTCTTCGGTCCATGAGTCGATGCCATGAGTTGAGGGTTTGTCGGCAGTTTATTGCTTGTGATGGGACATAAAACTTTTGAGGGGATATGACATATGATGGGACGCAAAGCTTGTGATGAGATATATATCTTGTGATAGGACATAAAACTTATATTAGTTGAGATGAAGAGATAAATGCTCACATAATTAATCATGATTGAAACAAAATTTAATTAATAATGTTTTATAAATGTAGTATTTATTATTAAGTATTAGCATTTATATACTTATGTTTTATAACTACAAAAACATGCCATTTCCAACGTTAATTTATAACTAAACATAACAAACAACGAATTTAAGCTGGGAAATTTGGTGTAACCGGATCTGGAGAGTTTGCTAATAGCTTGGTTGATAACAACTTAGGGTCGTTACACGTGTCATCTTTCTTTATCTCTACAAAATCGCAAAGACGAAGTCCTGCTATACGTTGATTCTCTTCTTTTTCACGGGATATTTTCCCTGTTTGACCAGATGCTTTGAGAAATCATCCGCACCTCCTTTTGTGATTTCTTCATTGCGTTGCGAATGTCTGTTTACGCTGCTCCTTCAAGTCAACTTTCCACGTCATTTGAAGCTCCTGCATTGGATTCAGGCGAAGTTGGCTCCAAAACACCAGCAAAAGCGATTGAATAACTACAATATTTACTTATTCTTAGATTATATGGCTATTCATATACTGGATTCGAATTTGTTGGAACTTAGGCACATTTGTGATTCATTTTTTCACTTCAATTTTTTTTTTTTATTGTTGAGTCTTAGAATTTTTTGTAATATGTGCTCTTTGTAGTTCTTTGTTATGTACAATTTTTAATGGTATTTGTAACATTAAGAAGAAAATTTGGTATCTAAAAATATTGAAATATTGAAACTATTTATTGTCAATATTAAAAAAAAAAACTTATTCTTCGATGCAAATTTTACTCAATTTTTACTTGTTTTTATGAAGGATTTTGAAATATTGAAAAAAATTTGTTTGCTCGATAGGTCCCTCAAATAAAACATATATTATCTTGATAAGTATTATGGGTTGAATTTGTAATGTCATTATATATTTACTGTCATTTATTCATGTTTAACATTAATTTAAGCTATTTCAATATGTTAACTCACTTGTATTAGTATTTGTATTTCTTCATTCAATTATAATTATTTTAGCATTACTATCTTATTCATTCAATATGTTATACTTAAATGTAGTATTGTTTATTATTTTTTAACTCTTAGGTTGTTATAGATGTGGTTTTAATTTGGTGGATTCTATTATTATGCAAAGATTTGTATTTGATTATTGTATTTATGATACTTGCCCAAAAATAGTCCCCTAATCATTTCTGCATAGCTAAATTTGTCATATACTTCTCAATAAGCTCAATATGAATTGAATTTATTATTTAGTTTTCTAAATTGTAAGTACTTGTGCACAAGATTTATTGTCACAAGTCCTTATGAACAAGGAATACCCCATGCTAATTGATTTGATCCAAGCTAGTTCATTGGAAGTAAACATCAACTAAGAACCATCTTCAAATATTATTCTTGAAGGTGAATGTCAAGTGACATATTCTTTCAATTTTGAGCATTTTTGATCTCTTATTACCAACAATTCAATTCGGAGATGATTGTCACAACAGTTCTAATTGCAATGATTATATACTATCGGAGGTGTGGAAAATTTATAATAAAATATATAAATATAGTTTTTTATAATTGTATATTAATATGGTAATACATATAGGGAGGGACGAATAAAGAACTAGCTATTATTGTTGATAATGATGAAGTTACAATTTGGTTCTTAAAGTTAGCATGAAATTTGCTTTTGTTTATGCTGCTTTTTTACTTTTGCAAAGCTTATGGATTGCACCCAGGGCTTCGGTGTGATGAAGAGGTCATGTCATAATTTCCATGAGTTAAAGGCAAGATATACATTTGATTATTCTAAAGAAAGTCATCTAAAAAGCACATGCACACCATATATGCAACAACGAAAGCCTATTATTTGATCTGGGTGTAAGGCCATAATAGTTGTTGTTGACCGATTTTTGAATGGTACATGGGAGATACGTGATGTTATAAATAAGCATAATCTTAGCTTAAACTCTCAAATTGTTAGATTCATGATGTGCTGTCGTAAATTGCTTGTTAGTGTCTGAAGACAGCTTATTATTAATGACAAAGTTGACATATATCTTAATAAATTCATAAATGCAATGTTCCCAGAAGGTGGGTGTAATAATCAAGGTTGTTACCTAATTTAATTAACCAAAATAGTCTAAAAACTACATTATTAAACTCTAATTATCAATATGATCAAATTTCAAAATCTTGACTTGATTTGAAAGTCAATATGATAAATTGAATATTTTATTCAATTTTAATAATTAAAAAGTAAGAAAATTATTTTGATATTCAATAAAAATTTGATTGCATTAAATTCTTCATACCAAAAATAGCTAATTGTGAAAATTTAAAAATATTTGAAGTTCATTTGGTTAATATATAATGATCAATGCAATTTGCATATTAATTTAAATTATTTCTTTAAAAATGTGACGACTATAACCAATTTTTTGCGGGCGATCCATTGTAGGTCGCAAAGCACAGGACAACAGATCTATTTGATCTAAGCCATCCCGCTAACCCGTCTGATCTGATCAGACGGCGGGAATAATACATACAGTCTTATCTAATCTCAATCATTGGATCCAGACTCAAATCCAACGGTTGAGGGCGGCTATAACAACCTAGGGTTGTTACCGAATTTAATTAACTTAATTAGACTATAATTTTCATCATTATGCTCTAAATATCATTATGATCAAACTCTAAAGTTTTGAATCAATTTGAAATATTTAATATCAATATTTAATTCATAATAATTGAGATTTATAAATAAAAATAATAATTATAAATTAATTAATATGAATTAATTATATTAATAAAAGTATTGGAGTATTTATTAGAATAATTTTATATTTAAATATAATAAAATTGATTTGTAGTAAAATATTATGATATGAAATAATATCTAAAAATAAAAATAAAAATAATAATAAATTTACACAAACACAAAGAAACACAGCAATCACTAAAAGCTGAGTATATTTAGCAGAGCGACTCTATTTCTCAACAAAGTCCTAAAGAGAGATTCCAATCCGTCTTCCAACTCCCGAACCTTGCTGCAGAGATCCGCAAAGGCCTCATCTCCATTGTCAACCTCATTTACTTCGTTGGCAACTCTTCTCTTTCTCAGCATCTTGATCACGAAAGGCCGCTTTCCAGCACTGGTCTTTGCCCTAACCTCCACCATGAAAGAACAGACGGTTTTGAGGCTTGACATCAAAATCTGCCTGGCCTCTACCAACATTGCGCTCACGGAGGAGCCGATCTCGCGCTTCCCGCCGCTCTCAAGTCGTTTCTGCAACGATCTCAACGAGTTTGATATGTTCTTGTTAGAAGAGCGAAGGTGAGATTTAGCCTTAGTATTGGAGCAATCCTTTCTCCGTAGGGTAAGTTGGAGATCTTGAAGGTGTTCCATGGTGGTGGCGAGACCGTCTCTGATGGCCCCTGCGAGATCGATCAGATATAGTGAGCGATCTAGCTCTTCCTCCACCCATTTCATTTGATCGGGAAGGGAGATGGATTGCCGGTTTCCTGGAAGGCGGAGAAGCTCATCGATGCTGTTGTAAGTATCCCCGATTTTCCTCAGCTTTTCACAAACCGCATCTGCGGACGAGGAAGGTGGACTAGTTCTGAGCCTGTGTAGTTTTTCTTCGCTTCTTGTGGCGGCAGGGTGGGATCTGGAGGGCAAGCTGACGGATCGGAGGTGAAAGGATTGACCTGTCATGATTTATTGATGTTGATGAGCTGCGATGCAAGGGGAAGGCGATGCCCTAATCTGCTTATATATGGATTTGTGGTGCGTTGGGAGGGAGGCATCAGGAATCTTTACAGCTTTGTCTTTGCCAATGTGCTGTCGAGATCGGATAAGTTCAGCTTGGGACGTGGATTTGTTGTTGGCCTCAGGTAAGGCAGACAAAAATTAATTTGTACATGCACGGGTGCGCTTCAAACAGAATCTTTTTTTTTAAATGTTTAATTTGCTTCTCCATTTTTTATCAAAAATTTTGTGTTTGATTCATGAATAATAAAACGTTTCAAATAATGAATGACATTGCTGTCGACAAAGTTGTATGAATTCATGATGGATCACCAACTGTTTGATCAAATTCCAGGCTGGGTGCCAGCTATTATAATATCATAGAACTCCAGCATTTTATAAACTTAGCTAATTTAAAGTGAGTTACCTAAGCATTCTATGGTTATTGGGGATAATCAAAACAGTAAACATAACTTTTCTTGATAAAGAAGATGATCCACTCCAAAGTAGATGCATTATGTATGAGATTAAGTGCTCAAATGAGGATATTAAACCCTTTTCTTTTAATGTTTATTTTGATAAATTTTAACCTAAAAGCAAAATAGTGGAATAAATCAAATTTAACTTTATACCTAACCTAAAATTTAAAATACCTTTATAACTTTTGTATATAATTAAATGATATCTTAAACTCAATATTAAGCAATATTATATGAGGCTTATTATGAATAGATAATAAAAGATTTGATTAAATCAAAGAAATAAATCTTTAAAGATAATAAGAACTATATTGTGAATTAAATTTAATCTTATATTAGACATTAAAAATCTTAACCTAAAAGTAGATATTTGATTATTCAAATTAATCTATAAAAAGATTCTAAATATTTCATCTTTTGAATCAGAAAGTATTTAGAAAGTTAAAATATACAAATAAACAAGGAAAATGATTAATAAGATAACTATCAACTACTAATAAACACCAAATAATAATTATAATGATTTTATTGATTGTTCATATTATACCATTTCGAATACAATTAAAAAAGGTATCTAGTTATCATCCTTTACATTTAAATGCTATTTTTGAGAGACTAATTTTTAGGTTGATGCATTTCTACAAATTTTATAAAGGAAATCGATTTTGTTTGAAATCTATTTGAACGAAAGAATCGAATCGTTCGAACAAATCGATACAAATCATTCCAACGATTTGTTCGATCTAATCCCTTAAAATTTTTTTTGGGGTAATTTACTCTTCCAATTTACTTAAAATATTACATTCACAAATTACTTCATTCCAAATACAAAAATATTAAATTTTTAGTAAAACTATCAAACAACAGTAAAATAACATGATTATACTGTAAATAGATTATACTGTAATCAAATTATTTTATCATTAACTTTTTCAGATTTTCTCATACAAAACAATTCCTAATAATTAGGCATATGAAACAACCTTTAAAAAATAATAAGAGTCGAAAAAGAAGACAAAATATATAAAAAAAGAAAACATAAGAAAAATTAAAAGGACATTAAAGGAGGAGCTTTGGCTGGTCGCTCAATAAGTTAAGATTTTTTGAGCAAAAATTTTCAAAAATTTGTTCATTTTTCCTGCCAACATTATTGTTATCTCTCCCTCCCCTTTGTTCTCACTAGGGGTGGCAATTTTAGTCAAAACTTGAAACTCGCTCGAAAATCGTTCGAATTTTGAGTAGAATCGAATTCGACTCAAAAATTTCGAGTCAATTATTGTTAAAACTGTGAGTTGGAGTTGTGCTATTACGTTCTTACGGTTTGTTTAATATTTTGTCAAATTAATTTTGTATTATTTAAAGGGTTTTTCATACTTGCATTAAATTGTTTGCATGTTTTAAGGTTAAAGCCGCAAGTTGATGCTGCTATTCTTTTTACGTTCTGTTTCATTCTTCTGTTTAATTTTATTTTAAGTTCTTAGAGTTTTTAAACATGCAGTTAATTGTGATATTTTATTTAGGTTTATTGCCATGACCTGAATATATGACTTTATTCTTTACTCTTTTGTCTTTTGAGCTTATGTCATTTTCTTAGGTTAAAGTTGAAAGCTGAAGCTTTAGTCTTTAGTCTTTATTTAGGACTAATAGAGAGTTTAATCAAAATTTTGAAATTTTCTATTCTTTGTTTGAAATCTGAAATTTAATAAAAATCAAATATTTATCTTGCAGCTTTTAAGAAAAAAATGTTTACATGTTTTTAGAGTTAAAGTCCTGTGGCTCATGAGTTAAGTTGTGATTCTCTTGATGTTTAATTTTTTTTGCAAAATTTTCAAATTTTCAAACATGAGTTAAGTTGTGATTCTTTTTTATCATCAGTGTTTAGATATTTAAAGTTTTAGACCTATAACAAATTGTATACATATTTTAGGGTTAAAACATGAATTGAAGCTGTAGTCTTCTTGCGTTTTGTTTAAATATTTTTAAAAAGTTTTGTAAGCTTTTTAAAATTATAGTAAGTTGTGATTATGAACTTGTTTTAAGATTAAAGTTTGAAGCTCAAGTTATGATATTGTGAGCCTGGAATTTGTTTGTTTTTCCGCAAACATGATTATTATCTCTCCCTCCCTCCTGTTCTCACTTCCACACATCACAAATTAATTACTCTGAATATTCTAAAACCAAACCACACTCCAATAATGGCCATGCCAACCTCCACCTGCTACTACGACCCCGATGGCATCTACCACTCCCCTTGGCCTCAAATCTCTTTCCCCTCGAACCCTTCTCTCACCGCCGTCGCCTTCCTCTTTCGCAATGCCGCCTCGTATCCGAACCGCCTCGCCGTGATTGATGCAGACTCCGGCGAATCCCTCACTTTCGCCGCCCTCCGCTCCGCAGTGCACTCAGCTGCTGCCGGCTTTCTTCAGCTTGGCATCACCAAGGGCTCCTTCGCTCTTATCGCCGCCCCCAACTCCATCCATTTCCTCGTGTCGTTCCTTGCCGTCATCGCCGCGGGCGCCATCCCAACTACAATCAATCCCTCATCCACCGTCCGCGAGATCTCCCACCACGTTCAGGATTCGGGGGCTAAGTGGCTCCTCACCACGCCTCATCTATGGAATAAGGTAAAATAACAGAGAACTTTTAAATCATTGATCGAGTAAAATGATAGACTAAAATCTGCGCAGGTGCGACCTTTGGGGCTCCCCACGATCTTCCTCGGCACCAATCGTTCTCCTGCAGGCGAAGATATCCTCTATTTACAGGATCTCCTCTCTTTACCGGAGTCTGACTACAGGCCGCCGGCAGCCCACGAATCGGACGGCGCAGTGCTGTTTTACTCTTCTGGCACAACGGGAAGGAGCAAGGGCGTTCTGTGCACGCACCGCAACTTGGTGTGCGCCGCTCTGATGGAAACCAACGATCAGGATCTCAGATCCGAGCGGCCGAATACTTTCATCTGCTTCGTCCCTCTGTTCCACGTGTACGGCTTGTGCTGCGTGACTTACGCGCAACTGCAGAGAGGGAACAGCGTGGTTCTGATGGCCAAGTACGACTTAGAGGCCGTCTTAAGATCCATCGAGCGGCACAGAGTCAGCCACTTGTCCGTCACCCCGCACGTCATGCTTCATCTTTCCAAATTGGGTAAGGCGGCGATCAGCATATATGACGTCAGCTCCCTCAGCCTTCTGCTCTGCGCCGGCGCCCGTTTGCCCCTTAAACTTCTGCAGCAGGTCCAGGCCTTATTCCCCGACGCCATTATTATTCAGGTCTTCCTTTTTCCTTGTTCATTTTTTTATGCAATATGATCTAATTATTTGACAGTAACTTATTTTGAGGGACTCGGAAATAAAATTACCGGCTTATCAATCAAAATCATTATAGCAATATCAAACTCAAAATAGATCGTTTGACGAATTGATTAAAAAAATAACCAAAACCTTAGAATCAAGGAGAGGAGGTCAGGACGAAGAGAAACTCTGCCCTAAATTCTAAATCGAATCGAAGCTTGGACGGTCGACGACGGGGAACTTTGCGTATTAAAAAGTCGCTAGTTTTGAGCATAAATTTATTTGTACTGCAGAGCGATTTGATTCCCCGGTATTTTTTTTCTTCTAAAAGGGATTTAGAACAACAGGGTTACGGTTTGACAGAGGCCACAGGATTCATATCGAAAGAGCGCGCAGATGGGAAGAAGATTGGGGACTTTGGTTCTGCGGGCTATTTGGTTCCTGGAATTGATGCTAAAGTACTTCATCTCGGAACACTCAAATCCCTCCCGCCAAATCATATTGGGGAATTATGCTTTCGCGGGCCTAATTTCGTGCAAGGTTATTATATTTTTTATAATTCATAAAAGATTATTTATATGAAGGAGAATTATTACTACTGTTCTAAGATGAAAACGCCATGCAGGTTATTTGAATAATGCAAATGCCACTAAACAGGGTTTGGGTGATGAGGGATGGGTGCATTCTGGTGATCTCGGATATTTTGATGCGCATGGACAGATATTTATTGTTGATCGTATAAAAGAGATGATTAAATATAAAGGTTTTCAGGTAAATTTTGATTAGCTGTGTTTATTTTATAGAAGCTCCTGTGCTTGTGCTTGTGCTTTTGCTTGGAGAAAAAAAGAATTAGTGTTGATTGCTGATACATATAATTATTTCAAATATGGTGTTTAAATTGCTAAGTTCTTCAGGTTGCTCCTGCTGAGATTGAAGGGCTGCTTGTTTCTCATCCGGAAATCCTAGATGCTGCTGTCATCCCGTACGTTGAAAATATTCATGTACAAACGAATTGCATACAAAATCAAACTATTGGGTTTGAACCTTTGACACATCAAACGTTCAAATCCCAATAGCCATATATTTCTCTTATTAAATTGTAATATGCGATCATTGGTGACACATCAAACTTTATGTGATATAATTTTACTGATAGATTATGATAAATCTTTCTTTTAGTTTTAACAAATACCCAAATTTTTACTATATTTATTAATTTATTTGTTAGAGTACGTAGTATTATAATATTTTTATGATTATTTTTTTCCGTTGAATGAATAATGTTTTATCTGAAAACAATAGATTCCCTGATGAAGAAGCTGGTGAGGTGCCTATAGCTTTTGTGGTTCGACAGCCGAGTAGCTCACTAGCTGAAATAGATGTGCAAAAGTTCATTGCAAATCAGGCAAGGCCTTCTTACCTTTTACTTATATATGCCTATAATGTTACAGTTCCAAACCACAAACCATATTCTCTGGGAAATGCCTTGCCCGGCTATTATAATGCGATGAAAACCGGATATTCCGCGCTGCATTCGTCTTGGTCTCCAACTCCCTCTCACGTTTTCTTGGTTGCAACGGTTCCGCCGAAAGTTCCGTGCGCTGTCTTCAACAGTCTCGAAGCTACGGGATTTTGCCATGGCGTTCCTTTGTTTTTCTTTCTCTTGCGAGAATTGCCATGACTAGAGCAGCACTTCGATTAGGGTTTGCTTGTGAGAATCGGGTGCCGAAGAGTCGACGCGGAAGAGATTCGACGCAGCGCGGAATTAATCCGACGTGACGGTTATTTGCCCCTCAGGTAAATAATGACTAGTTTTGGCCTGGCGCAGTAGCATCTCTCTTTATTTAAGAGATTGAGAAGCTCATTCAATTACAAATTTAAGCACTGCAATTGCTTATATTTTTTATGTATTAACTTGTCTCAGGTAGCACCCTTCAAGAGATTGAGAAGGGTAGCTTTTGTAAATAGTGTGCCCAGATCTGCTTCAGGGAAGATTCTCAGAAAGGAACTCATCCAAAAGATCAAATCCTCGCTGTAGTTTTGCTATGAGGACATTGACCCCAATCAGGGCGAAGAATTCCCATTAAATAATGTAGGAAAATGCTTCGAGTCGAGTCAGCTCTTACTCGAACTTATTCGAGTTCGAATCATTTTGACTCATTTTAAATTGGTTCGAGTTGAGTTGAGTCAAAATGTCTAGAGTTTCGGGTAAAATTTCGAACACTAATTTATGGTCAAAATTACATTTTTTATTTTTTATTCGAAAATGATTTTTGAGTTCTTTGTTGTAGCAGCCATAATGATAAAAAATTGTGAAGATATTTTCCCTTTAAATAATCGTCATGATTTTTTTTTGTAGTAGTTTAATATTTAATATTCTTAAAATTTGTCCTCAATTTTGATGTTTCAATTTTCTGTAATATCTATGCTTTTTCTGTAATATATATATGAATCTGTTATAAATTTATATAAGTCACACTTTATGAGATATAAATGAATTTGAATTAATATTCACATTCTTAAATGTGTGATCCCTTGAGCTTGCTTAATTAAGCAAGTTTAAGCTTAAGCTCTAAGATAAATTTAGGAGCTCGAGTCTGCTTATGTGCTGCTAAAGTGGAAATTGAGGTGATATTATTAGATGTTAGTCTAGAATCAAAATGGTAATATATTTAAGAGTATTGATACACTTGCATATTAGTATATATTAAAATATATAAATGATGTGTCAATTTAATGTGTAAATAGATAATTGGTTGAATACATTTTTTTTATGGGATTTAAATGCAAAAGTTAAAAAAAAAAGAAATTTTTTATTGATTTTGAATATTTTTTGATGTATATTTTTATATAAGTATTGCATTTTTCTATATTTAAATGACTGTTCATGATCTAATAAAATCAAATAAAAATACCTCAGTTAAATCATTGAAATATTATGCTATTACAAATATCACAACTTATTATATAAAATTAAAATAAAAGGTGCTTAAAAACACAAATTAAAACTAATATATTTTGTTACTCTCAATTTTATCTAAATAATCTTAAATATTAAGAGAGGAGAAATTAGAAAAAAAAGTACAAGAAATATACCTCATATACAAATAAATTACATCAATTATAATTTATAATTTTAAGAAATTTTTTTATTTAATAATATAAAAGATCAATTATCTTCTATTATTGAGCTACTATTCTTGTAAATGATTCATGGCCAAAAGCCCGCTCCGTTACACCGGTAGTATAGCCAAATAGCAATAATGCAGGGCGGATCCACTGGTATAGTCTACGGAGGGCTCAAGTACCAGGTAGCTGAATCCTTCTTTCTTCCGTTCGAATCGCAACCAAAACCCTAGATCTTCAATCTTCCGCCTCCCTACCTTTTCGTTTTCCGTTTTTTCTTTTTTGCATTCCATTCCCAGGCTCGATGCATCGCCGACGTGAGCGCCGATCCTGACAACACAAGCTTCCTTGCTGGAACCCTGAGCCTCAAAGAAGAAAATGAGGTGAACAATTCGGCCAATTTTATCCCATTTTCTTGCAACTTCATTGTATTTTCAAGATATGCATTGAATTTTAGGTGCATCTCATCCGCCTTTCTCCCCAAGGAACGGAGCTAGTTTGCGAGGGTCTGTTTTACCACCCAAGCGAGATCTGGGATCTCAAGTCTTGCCCGTTTAATTCAAGGATATTCTCTACCGTCTTCACTTCTGGTATGCTGGCGGGTTCCGCTTATGTTATTTAGTTTATGTTTGCTAGATGTGGGTAAGATCAATGTTTTGTTAAGGCAATAATGATTATTGTAGCAATAGTGTTGTTTATCTATATGGATTTTTGAGGTTTTATTGTTGGTGTGAAAATGCTATTCTATCAGGAGACGGGCAATGGTGGCTGGTTGACTTGCTGGGAAATCGTGAAAACTCGATACAATTAACCACAAATGAGTTGAGCATTGCAAGCAAAATATTTGTTTTTTGCCCTTTGAGAAACAAGCATAAAATTTATGTTTAAGCTCGATTGGTTTCAAGTTGAATGAGTTTCTTGTCAAGCTTAATACAAGCTATTTGCAAATGACGAGCATTTTTGACAGATAGGCACATACAAATGTTGATGTTAATATGGTACAGAGTGATTTGGAAAAAGGGATACATTTTTGTTTGCATATATCTCATTGTGGATTTACATGTTTATGTGAAACCCGTTTACTTCAGGTGGACGCATGTGTTGTGTTGCTTTCAAGATTTGCATGATATTTATAATATATGTGCCTTTTGTCATCATATTGTTTGTATTTTCAGCTTGATGCATGTGCTATGCTGCTGTAATGATATGAATAGCATCGCATCCTGCAGTATTTGTGACTTTGAATGTGCAACTTCTTTATTGATATTATCATATGTAAACACGCAATGTGCTCTTTCAGCTATAATACTGTAGCATGCTGATTTTTTATTTTAGGTGAAACCTATGGCGCGTCTATATGGGAAATACCTGAACTGTACGGTCAATCAAATGCCCCGCAGCTTGAGAAAGTTGTCTCATTCAAAGAACATACATCAAAGCTCAATTGGTACGCTTCTTAGTATCGTAGTTTGATTAGATTTAGCTTTTAAAATGAAGACCTTATCTTTTGTTTAATGTTAAGTTCAATTAGTATTGGTATTTTATTTGGCTCGCTTTAACTATTAATGATCCAAAAACATTGTTTCTTCTCTTAAGTATGCTGTAAAAGTGATGCATGCTACAAAAGGCAAAGCAAGTTTTAATAAAAAAATGCTACACTTGCACCATCATATACACAATCATATTCACCACCATCCAAAAAAAAGTTTCCAATTTTTTTATTTTTTTTTTATTTTTTTTTTTAACATATTGGTCCAAGCAAAAAGTGAATTGCACCAATCATATATTTACACATAGGATTATCACGTCATCCTCATTTTAATATATATATGGTGGTGTAAGTGTAACTAAGTCCATTTTAATATTATATATGTTCCCAATCAAGATTCTCATGATCTTGTCGAAGGAATTTTTTTTAAAATGAACTCGTCTTATTCTTTTCTTAAGATATTTACATGAATACAGTTATCTAAGGTTACAATCCCGTACCCTCATTTCATTATCCATACTCATGAGATTTCTTTTCCAATTCAATTAGCCAACAATTTTTCCTCTGTTGGAGGCCATGGAGGAACTCTCATCATTGGATCATTTGATGGAAGAAGCATTATTGCCATAACTAGAGGAATATGAGGAAGAAGTCCAAAGAACCCAACTTTTAAGCCCACAACATGAAAATATAATGAATTAGGTTTAATGGTGGCTGTAGAAATGCTAATTTATTATCTGGTGGTTGTGAGTGTTGGGTTTTCTTAGGATCTTATGTAGTAGCAACTGACTTGGTGGCTTTGGAAATGCTAATTCATTATCTGGTTGTCGTAAGTGTAGGGTTTTCTTAGAATCTCATGTAGTGGCAACTAACTCGGCGTAATAATCTCAATAGAAGGTTGAAAGATCAACTGCAACGTCTGGTGGTACGTTTAAGGACATATTATTGCAAGAATCTTAAAACAATACTGTGCCCTGAGGCTCAAAAACTTCTTAAACATCTGTCCTGTTGTATTATTAAATATAATTTTAGAGCCAACCTCAGACAATTGTGAATTCAGGCGTCACTAATTCTGGGTATTTTAATTTATCATTTGAAAGAGGCGTGTTATCTCTTGGGAGACATTCGATAAAATTGGAATGATATATAGTGAAGATTAGCATGGCCCCTATGCAAGGATGACACGCATAAACCCAGAAATGGTCCAAATTTTATCGGATGTCTCTTCGTAGACATCCGATAATCCGAACAATGGACACCAAAAATGACCAATCCGCGCCGTCGGATCATGCAGATGGCTAGGATGCTGACACGTGGCCAAACACGGAACATCGCGTGCCACGTGGCAAAGTCGCAGAATTCGGATGCCACATGGCAGCCCCTCGTTGTGCCGCGGAGCCGCGAATGCCACGTGGCAGCACCTCGTTGCGCCGCGCGACCGCAGATGCCACGTGTCAGACACATGGCAGTCCAACGAAGCCCTGGGTGCCATGTGGCGGCCCCTCATTGCTTGGTAGAGCCGCGGATGCCACGTGCCAGCCCCACAGAGCCTGTGTGCCACATGGCCGCACCATAGCACGTCTGGGTGTCACGTGGCAGCACAGCAGCACCGCCGCGCAGATAGCCGCCACGTGTCCTGCCTGGATTTGGCGGCGACGGCGGTTGGGCGGCGACGGAGTCCTCGAGGGGGGGCGGGGCACCCCTGCCTTTATAAAGGCCCCGGTGAGCTCGAGAGGAGGCCACCATTGGATTGTTGGAAGACCGCCGGAGCTCGCCGGAAAATGCGCCCGAAGATCGCCGGAAGCGGACGTTTGTGTCGAGGTACCGCCTCAACCGCCTTTATTTTCTCCTATTTCTTTTTTCGAAATGCTATTTCACAAAGATTAGAGTAGGATCGAACAAAATTTTACGAAAAGACGAAGAAATCGCCTGAAAATCGCTGGCGATGAACAGTAGTAGTTCACTGGAGTTACTGTTCATCGATGGAGAAGATGAACAGTAACTGCCACGTGGCAGGCACGTGGCGGTGCAAAAGTCCACAGTGCCACGTGGCAGTGCAAAAGTCCACAATGCCACGTGGCTGACACATGGCAGCCAGCTGACGACTCCTGTACACGTGGCAGCCACATTCACTCGGTGCCATGTGGGAGGTTTTTGGCCACCCGCAGCCACGTGGTAGCCACATGGCACCGTGCCGTGCCGTTGACGAATTCCGTTAACTGAAAGGGAATATTCCTTTTCCGTCAGCTACAGTACGATTACCATCAACGGTAACTTAACGGAAATCGTTACCGATAACAGAATATTACGTCAACCCCTAAAAAAATCCCAAAACTTCGAAAATTCATATATTTCAAAATAAGAGTTCAAATATAGCGAAATTATATATCAAATTGATCAGAAAAATACAAGGATTCTGAAAATACAACCAAATTATAGTTTTAGTATTAGGATTTTAAAAGTTACATTTTGCCTAAATTTTTGCATCGTAAAGCGCACCATTGTCAGATTTTTGCAAAATTAACATTGTTGTGCTCGTAATCACCTGAATAGCTTAAATAAACGATAATTAAGCAAAGAAACTTGCACACCCACTCTCGTGCCTCGAAAAATATGTCAAACTCAAAATTTAACCAAATCAGGGGGATTAGTCAACTTTTCGCTAACTAAGGCTAAATACTAAATCGTGTAGGTAACTTGAGGGTCACACAAGAAAGGTACCAGGTATCTTCTTACGTTTATTACCTTGCTTATTTTCTTTAGACGCTTTAGCACCGCATTGAGCTTTGAATTCGGTTGTAATTTACTTTCTTTTTTTTATAAACTGTCACTATAAATGCTGAATGAGATGTCTTGAGAAAGTATGCATTATTTTTGGGTTCTTGAAATGATGGCTTTGGTGGGAATGATGGCGGGACTAGCCAAGAGGGGAGATAAGGGAGCGTGCTGTAGCCTATGGAGGCACAGTACGATATTCTGTTATGATATGAACCACACTCTGTCTGACCCCAAGATTCTGTGTTTGCCCAGCAGGACAAATTGTTTATGTATGCTTACTGATGCAAGACATATCTTATACATGTGACATTCAGCACTTTTCAGCATATTTTCTTATAAACCTAACAGGTTGTTTTGCAGGATAAACATCTTTATACATTTTCTGCTTGCTTACCGCTAACGCTTTTTTAAATGTATATTGACATTTTGTACTTAGTCTACGGGATTAACCGGCATTCTAACGCCCGCACTTTTAATGTGCTAGGTTAGGAGCTAGTGGGAGTTGAAGCGGTAGAGAAATGAGGCGGACCGGAACTTAGCAACTTTTATTTTTATCGCATAATCTTGTTGTAATAAATTGAACTATGTGATCTCAAACTGTTATAATGAGATGAATGAATGTTGGTGTGTTATCATGCGGGATTGATTCTCTGACATCAACCTAGCATAGAGGGCCCCCACAATTGGCGTGTTATCCATAACATTTTCATTAGTATCATTATTTAATGTTCATTGTCGATAATTGGTCTATCATTTACGCATCTTAACTGGGATCACTTCATAAAGAGAATTTCCATAAATTTGAACATATGTTGAACCGGATACGGTCTAAGATTTGTAAAATGAACGGAATTTAACTTGCAGCTTGGTGACTTTTTTATTGAAATATATTCTCGTAATCAGTGCTGCTCACATGCATTGACTGGAGTTGGATTAGTTATGTTCATGGTTAGCTGTTATTTTTCACTGAAATCTCCGCATATTTTTTTTCTGCTTGTGCGACACTTTCATGATAAATCTTTATGCAGAATTTTTGCAAATTAGTACTGTTGTTCTTTTGGAAATTCAAGGATACATTCCATACACAGTTAGCCTTTAAATGGGTTATGTTACTTGTGCCTGTTCTATAGATTCATTTCGTTGCTATTATATTCTTATTGAGCTGTTTGTTTGCTGTAACAGTGTTCTCTGGTGGCCACGAGGGAGGCATGATAAAGTGATTAGCATTGATGAAGGAAATCTTTTTTTGTGGAGCATAGATTCTTCCAGTGAAACAGCTAAGGTGTTGCATGCTCAGAACAATTAGATTTGATTAGTATGAAGTTATTCTAACAGTCCAAGTTAACATTATTTTCGTGCAGTAGTTGCTCTTAAATTCAAAAAATTCTATAAAATCTTCAGTTATGTAATGCAATGCTCCAACTTGGCCTATGGCACCCCACCTAGCTCCCCATCCCACACTACCTGGCAAATCCTATGCCTCACTTCAACTTTTCCCTGCATCCACCCCATGCTTGCTCGGCCTTGCAATGCCCCACCTTGCTGCAGTCTACAGGCATGCTTAAATTTTTTATTTATATTTAAATTACTTTTAAAAATTTTATTGCCTGCAACACTCAAATGACCAAATCTTCAATTTATACAAATAAACATAACTCTTTTTAATATTTTTTTCAGTCAGATGCCTTATAGTTTGAAGCATTATATATAAATCATAATAATTTCTCTGCACTGCGCCTGCATTGTGTGGCACCTTGTCCCTCACAGTTGTCCTATGTGCGTGTGCAAAGGACTTGCACTGTGCTCCACCCCCGTGTCATGTTCACCTCACCCCAGTTCGCCCTAGGTCACATCCCATGCTGCACCACTCGGTTTGCCTTGTCGCGGGATGCGCAGCACCTATTACCATCGTGCCCCACTGCTTGCCCCTATCAGTTTTTCACAATTCGCCTCAGCTCACTTGCACAAATGCCTTGTTGCGGGATTAGAAAGGAGAAAGTGATGAATAAAATAAAGAAAAAATAAGAAAAAGTGTTTATAGCTCCTATGCTTAAGGAGGGAAAGAATTCATGTGATGGAACAACACTATGATCATTAGTTTATCCGTGTGTTTATTTCTCTAATTTGACTCTTTTGTCTACAAACTAGAGGAAGTAATTGAAATAAATTTTTTTAAACAGAGTTGCACACCAAAACAAACAACGCCCCCAATTCATTACACCTAACAAATTTAATGGCTGCTATTCAGATAGAATGCAAATATCATCATCACTGAAGATGGGAAGGTTACTAAACCTCACCCATCGATGATCAGCTCAACAAAGTAGCAAGCCATTTTGGCAACGTTTCAAGAAAAAAAGCCTCTGAATAAATCACCTCTAATGATTCAAAAACTTGTTCCTCGCACGCATTGAGTTTTGGATGATTGTTCATTGCGCAACGCTTCAGTTTTGAATAAATAAACGAGTCTACTATAAAGTGTCTAAGATTTAGCATAAAATTATTCTTCATCCAATTCTTATGAGTTCATATTGACGTAAAGATGACAAAAGATTCAAATATTAATCAAACCATTGTGCTAAAGAAAAATGATATTTGAGAGGATTTAGTTTGGAGGATGTATCATTGGTAATGCTTTATGTTTGAATCATAAATTGAGCATATGGTTAAGTTTAATTCAAGATCTAGCTTAATATAAGGAATTTCTAGCAATAGTTTCTGTTAAAAATTGACTTGCATTTAAGAAGAAAAAATATTTACGTTTGCTAAATAAAAACCCATGATGTGTATCTGAGCATATTATCGAATCCCAATGCGCTTTTATATAAGCAACTAATTTTTTTGATGCTAGACAAATTGAATTAAATTTAAATAAAGAGATTACCCCAAATTTAAGTTAAATTACCAATTTTAATGGATTTTGCATTTGTTGGTTCATTTAACTTGAATTTGACTAGCTTCATCTATATTACATATAATGTTACTTGCGAGACAGATCTAAAATTACTAATCTTTCCATGGCATATTAAATGATCTTATATTGATTTTTGCTACTGGTTTGCTGGTAATTATTCTCTTAACTATTTTTTAATTAGAAGTAGTTTGTTGATATTCTTGACCTAGCTATCCTAAATTGATTTTGGTAAAAGAAGAACTAGAAAAAACTCGTAAATATTCCTTGAATAAAAATTTTAGCTACTCGTTGGAAAATATTTGAAATTGTATTGATTTTTGTTTATATTTTCCAATCATTTCTTAATTTCATTTTTTAAGACTTTGGAGAAGCTTAGCTAGTTAAGGTATATTAACTCATTGATATTTTGTTGTAATGGAAAGGGAGTGCTTCTCTACTTTCCCAGACAAGCCATAAATTTCTCTCAATAAATTTTTTTCATCCCAGGGTATGAAAGAAAATGCAAATCTAACATTAGGGAGTTTCTTGGAAATTTGTCCGAGTTTTTTGTAACTTGAAAAAATCTCTGTCAGAGTAAACATGAGGATATATTAAAATTGTTATCCGTATTTTCTACTGCGCACTCACTCTTGCAACCCTCAACCTCTCTCAGCTGAGCTGTTTTCTTAAAAGGAATCAATCTGCTAACCCTAAATACTAAATAGGAAATATTAGCAAGGTAATAATAATTTTCTTTTATTGATAATACTTTAGTTTTGAAACATCTAAGGTTTTCTTAAAATAAACCTATTTTAAATAATTATTCTGCAATGACTCAGTTATTTTATTTAGCGTTGGTACTTCTTTTAAATTGACAACTTGTGATAAAGTGTTTAAATAAACTTGAGAGTCCTTGATAAAATCAAGTGGAAAGTATAGAGTAAGAATCATGTGTTAACTTAGCTGCTCGTATATTATCTGAAGCTCTTAATGATTGGCTTTGAGAAACGCAAATGCTTGATTGAGGTAGATCTTCTGAGTAATGATTTATATACATGTCAACTATAATAAGCTATCTGTGTCAGAAATTTATATTTGTTTCTTTCAGTTTCTAAATCTCTTGCCTACTATATCTGCAACACAGGTAATATCACAAGAGTCTGTTGGAATGCTTCATAGATTATCTGGAGGATCATGGGATCCGCATGACCGGAATGTAGTGGCAACCATGTGCGAATCTTCGCTACAATGTTGGGATCTCCGGACCATGAAGTATGCTCATATGTATTTTATGTGTTCTTTATATCATTACTCTGCTGCTAACATTATTTTGCTAGAAATTTAATGATAGTTGAAATTTGTTTGAGCAAGCTTTCACTATTTTCATTAATTAAGTAAAGCTAACTTTGAATCAAAATTGATTCGAGTTGTAGTGAACTTACTTGAATTTTTGAGTTTAAGCTCGACTTAAAATCTACTCAAACTTGTTTCGAGTGGAACTGGGTAGATTCCAAATGATTTGATTCTTGGTTTGAGTTTAACTCAAAAAATAATATGTTATAAAGGAGCTTGGATTTGAACTTGTGACAACTCCTAATGTGCCACCCATACCTTCTAAGCTGGACACGCGACTTTATTAGAAATGCATACAAAATTATTTAATATTAATTTTTAATCCACTTAAATTATAAATTGAGTCAATGTGAACTTGAAATTCACTAAAAATAAATTCAATTTAAAGAATCGACCCAAAATTGTTTTATCCTTCCCCAGTTAAGGTTTTAATTTGGATTTTATACCCCATTGGAATCAGCCATAGGAATGTTAAGAGTTGCAGCTATTCCCGTTGCAAAATAGGTTTTTTGTGTCAGATGTCTAGGCGTGCCCGAGTGCAGCCTTCGATTCGTCAAGTTCCTTGGCACGGAGCTTTTGGTCTTGTGTAAATTCATTTAGCCTATGGGTGCGCCTGAGCATATAGCTATGATTTGTCAGGCGCCAAGGTGCATTTCAGCACGGAGCCTTTGATTCGTTAGGATGGGTGTTCAATTTCAAGTTGAATCAAAATTCAAGTGAGTTTTGAATTTTGAGCAAAAATTTTAGACCTATAATTAAGTATTATTTGGGCAAATATTTTATTCCGATATGTAGTTGGCATTTTTTTGTACCAATTACCAATGCAAAATTTAATAATATTTGCTGTTTAACTGTTTTGCTCTAATTTTTATTCTTTTGATGCTTATACTATACATATTCATTCAAATAAGAAGCCTCTTTTGAATCCTGTCAGAAATTTGAGGTTGAAAGCAATATTTTGTGTGTATGTTTAAGCTTTTGTTTTTGCACAAAATAACTTGATTTATGGAGAATTGTAGGCCTCATTAGCCTACTTTGTGAGCATCTTAGATAATTATGTTCAGCATACTTTCATTAAACGAGTAATTAGATGCTTTAGTCTTTGCGTTACTTTTTAAGGGAAAATGTATATGCAAGTTTTGACTGTTGTGTGAAATTGCCCGTACTCTTACTGCTACTGTGCGTGTTTTGAAGCTTTTTTATGATGGATAATTTATTTGTATATATATTCCAATTCTTAGAGTTCCATGTGTTATAGATGTTTAGGTAATGCGAGCGTTATTAGGATGCATAAGCTGGAACTTCAATATTTTGATACGATACTGTATTTTTTCTTTATTTTATTTCTTTCATGCATTATTTACTGTGGTGACAACAAAACTGTTTATGCTATATTCTTTAGGAAAGGAACTTCTATTGAGAATGCGCATTTCAGAGACGTTGATTATAACCCTAAGCGGCAGCATATAATTGTGAGTATCAATGTAACTTCTAAGAATTGTTCCAATTTTGTTAGAACTTGGTTTTCTAGATATAACTTGAAAGGATTCATGTGATAGTGGAGATATTTGTTTTAGGAATCTGCTTTTTTATCCTGCTTGTCAGACAAAATTGATTTCTTCTCTCACAAGCAACCGATCAATGCAGGATAGTCAATTGTTTAGATTATTATGCTGAAGAAACGCAATATCAACATTATCAGTTAGAAAGTTTGCCAAACTCGTTGGGTTAGTTCAACTATAATATGTTGTTTCCTCAGGTTTTGTGGTTTTTAATATATCGTATCACTTTGTAGCTTTACTAGGTGAGGTTGCATTGCTGCTGCTTCAGTTTAGTTTTGTTGTTTTCCCTAGCAAAGTGTCTATTGGTAGGGCCTAGATAGAGTTGAATCTGTACGGGTTCATTGACTTGAAATTTATATTTACTTTTGACAAACCAAATTGGCTAAAAATCATATATGAGTTCAATGCATAGTTGATTTATATTAAATTCTAGATACACAATAACCGCCATCAAACCTTAGTAGCACAAGTTTTCTATTAGGGGCATATTGTTATGAATGAACTTTCTCTCATCCTATCCTTTTGAGTATGCTTACTCATCAACCTTAGTAACCACCTTAGTACCACATATTTTGCCACTAAATTTCTTTTTTGTAAGCCAGAATTCTATCCAATTAAACGATTTTGGCTTTATAGCTGCTCTATAAATCTTTAATTTTGAGTAGTATTTCTGGATTACTCAATGCAACAGAATTTATCAATTATATACTATTGAATTATATATATATATATATTTGTGAAATATATATCTAAATAGACATCATTTATTCTCCGTAATATGCATATTTTGAGTTTCTTATGTAAAACTAAACTATATTTAAACATCCATTGAATCTTCCTTGGAGTTTTAGCTCTCTTTTGTTGTTTTATGATTTGTTGTTCCATGATTTTTGTTGTGCCTTTTCTCTTTAGGTTGCATTTCGTTGCATTTTACTTATTAGGGAACAGTTTCATATTACATAAGCTCTATACAATTCTTTCTCTTTGATTTACCAAGTCTTTCTCTATCTGCAGGTTACTGCAGAGGATGATTCAGGGATTCGCATTTGGGATTTCCGAAAGCCAAAATTTCCAATGGCTGATCTTCCTGGGCATGCGCATTGGTATTTATTTTTATTTAACTGCAAGGCTATAAGCTTATAGCTGTTTTCTCATAAAATTCATCATTTTTTTGAAATTGAACCTCAATTAAGCAAGCAAGCAATCAGTCAACAGAATTTAAAATTTTGACTTATCAAGAGTAAAAACCCAAAAACCCAACAGGGAACAAGACCACTAGACTATTCACCATCAATGATTTGTTTGCATAAATTTCATTATCTTATGTTTTTTTTTTCTTGGGCCCTGTTGTGTTCCTGTTTATTTGTGTTTTTTTTTCTTATTGAAGCTGCGTTCACTGTATTTCTTAGGACATGGGCTGTTCGCTACAACCCTGAGTATGATGATCTCATCTTGGTACATTCCTTTTTTTTGTTGTTCTACTCAGCCCCTTAAATTTTTCAGCTAAAGTATTTGTACTTCACATATCCAGCACTTAAACTTTGATGTTTATAAAATTAATATCCCATCATGCACATTTATGATACAACCTTAGTAGAGTAATTTGCTTCCTCGACTTTTTCAATTTAGGCTAGGGCTAGTCAAATTCCTCCTTTCAGGCCTCCATTTGGTCAAAAAAACCGAACTGCTGAAGGACCATTTTCACAATTTTCTCATCTGAAAATGGCTGTCGACAGCTTCGATGCCTAAGAAAGGCCTCTTATTTTACCTTTTTTTTCTTAAGCTGACAAATATATGTGATCGATGATATTTGAATTATTGACATGTCAAGAGTTTAAATCTTAGGGTTCCAACTAGAGCCACGACACCATTCACATATCTAGTGGCTCTAGTTGGAACCCTAAGATTTAAACTCTTGACATGTCAATAATTTGACAAGAAATAAAAGCCGTATAAAGTTACCCCTGCAAACCTGTTTCAATTGTACTTGAAACTTAGCATAAAAATAATTGCAGTCAAAAATAAATATAGAATTTTGGCATTTGAAATCCGAGACAAAACATGATTTTGTTGGGCAAGTACAAATTCGAGGAAATAGGGGGTTCATTTTTTTGTTACATATCCCAACTTCTCTCTATAGCTGCCCCCTCAAAGGCTTATCAGTATTGGCTTCTTATGACTCCCGATGTCGGACAGCCCCGTCCTAGCAGTTGTCTGATCATATTAAAAATATATCAATATGAAACTCTTGCTACTCACATATCCAAATTTGTTCATATATCATTTTATGTGACTTTTAAAAGTATTTTTATCAATTTGTGTGATGCTAAGCGGAAAAAGTATTCTAAACAAGAGTAAGGAAAGACATCTGGTACCTTGTACTTTAAGTTCGGATTAAGTGACGGTTCACTCAATTTGCATTTAGGTATAATAATAATGATAATAATAATGTATGAAAGAAAAGACAGAATGAAAATGACTGTAGAAATTGTAGAAAGTAATAATAATAATAATAGTAAAATGTCAGAATTAATATGTCTGAATTAAAAATGATCGAATTGAAGTAATAATTATTTAATAACATTTGTATTGTTCTTATTATTAATTAATGAGAACAATAATAATGTTAATGACTAATATTTTTCATAATAATAAATATTAAGTATAATAAGAAAAACAAATAAAAGTAGTAAAATCTCCTCATTTATTCCTCTATCTCATTTTTTCATAGAAGAAGGAAATTTAAGATAAATTACTTATAAACTCAAAATTTTCGCATTTTTTCACCGTTTGGCGTTAAAAAATAACGAAACTTGACACCGAGGTGTGTTATGATGTAACGAACACCCTCGCGCCAAAATTTTTCGATTCGGACAAATATTTTATTTTAAATTAATTTATGAAGTTTCAAACTTTAAAAATTATTTGAGGCCTAATTGGCGCTCAAAAATCAATGAAACTTTCCGAGCAGCTTTTAAATAATATACTTAATATAATAACACAAAAAATGATGAATTCAGACACTTCAATTTTCTCACTTTATTGGATTTAAATAATTCAGAAAAATAAAGCGGGAGTTTCCGTTATTCGAATTCTCCCAAATTATAGCATTTTGATCTAAAAATTATTTCTATCTAAAAAAAATTTTATTTACCATAATTTGAAATTTTCCTGAATCCCCATATGGTGATGTTCTGGGCTGTTACAGCTTCCCTGCTGGACAGGTGAACGGTAAATATCTGGCAGCCTGCCTAAGTAAAGCCTCTTATTTTGTCATATTTCTGTCAGAATTTGAGCCTTAACAATTAAAATTTGTGTGGCCGGTAATATTTTAATTATTGTCATGTCAATAATTTAAATATTAGGGCACTAATCACTGGGCCACCTTACCAATCAAATATTTTTTTTTTGTATTAACAAGACTGAAAAATATTTACAGACTGCTGGAACTGACTCAACTGTGAATCTACTTTTGGATTCTGCTGCTGGAAGAAGCAGCGATTCATCTTCAGAGAGGTTTATTTTACTACCACTATATCACACAAATTTTGAATATTTGCATATTGGCAACTTTCTTGTGTCAATTTTGTATAAATGTGCGTGCGTGCGTGCGGTCTTCTGCCTCTTTTCAGCTTTGCAGACCTCCGAATTGATCCGTTGCTGCATTCCTACAGTGACTATGAGGACAGTGTTTATGGTATTTTCTTATAAAAAATACTATGTTTAATATTTACTAAAAAAGCATTCAGGACTAATTATTATTTTTTTATATAAGCCAAGACAAAAATTATATTCAATTAATAATTTACTTATATATTGAATTGATATATTATTTATATATTTTGATGTATATTAATATGTAAATGTAGCAATATTTATTTTTTTGTATGATTTTTTTTAATATAATATTTATACTTTTTTATTATTATTAGGGATTGCATGGAGCTGCAGGGAGCCTTCAGTCTTTGCTTCTCTGTCATATGATGGGAGGGTAAGAATAAATTGCTCACTCCTATATTTATGCTATTTTTGCATTTTAGAAATGAAATTTAAATAAGAAAATAAAATTATTAAATTTTAATTAAATAATATATAATTTTCATTTGGAATTTACCCCATATAATGTGTATTTGCATATATTCGACAGGTGGTGGTAGAGTCGGTGAAGCCACACCTTCAGAGGAAGTGAAAATTCATGTCATAAATTTATTGATTATGCAAAATAATGCTATGAAGATTAAAGCCTCGCTGAGAAAAATGTTTTGAATTTCTTATATTTACCACTCAGAATTTGTTGAATTTTCTGAGTTTTGATACAATAATTTCAAATTAGATTTTAAAAATAATATATATATATATATATATATATATATATATATATATATATATATATATATATATATAGAATGTACCATTTGGTTGGGGCTCATAAAAAATATATATATACTCAAATATAAATTTTCATATGATCATATTAATAAAATAACTTAGAATCTTTGTATACGTAACTATAAAGAATTTAACAACTTGAAGCTGTAAAAATTAAATAATACATTAGCAAATATCTGTTCATTTAAAACGCACATTCATTCAATGTTATAAAAATTTTAAGGCATTTTTCGAACATTTTAAAATATAATTTATTTAATTGTCATAAAAAATATATTATTAAATAAATTTAATCTCAAATTAAATCTATTACTCAACAAAAAAACCTCTTGATTATTTACAAGCATATGAGCTGTATGCTTTCTTGCTAGCTTATGAATAATCTTTATTTTTCAATATTAACTCGTTAGATAGAAAAACTATTAGAATAAAATTAGATAATAGCAGCAAATGTGTTTTACAAAATAAAAATGCAACACTTGGTTTCTTTTTTATTTTATTTTTTTAAATTATATAATTTTTTCATATTAAAAAATGGCATCTCTGTAATTATTAGCTAAAGTTCTAAATTTGTTATTACGTCATGTTTAAACCCAATTGATCATATATTTGCATTAAATAAAAGGAGCAACTGCCTAAGAACATGCCTAATCAGTTGTTTTGCAAAGCTTAAAACCCTAAGAACACATGATTTATTACAGAAGCAGAGCATTTATATTCCCTGGGATAGACATCAACCACCTGATCCAAATCAGATGAAACAGATGAAATCAGCACCATCGAGTTCTTTCCCGTTTATTTTCTCAAACTCCCAAAATACCACACATACAATGATTCAAAATTAAGTACACCATTCATTATGATCTGCAACATCTTTTAACCCTAATTAAGTACTCCAACTTAAAGCTTATTTAGTTCTGAAACAAAATTCGTGCTGTGCCCATCTTCTCCTTCACTCGGACTCATTCTCATCCATCCTGTAATATGCCTGCATTCAATAGTAACATGTCTCTTAGAATGATGTTTTATATTTAACTAACATTGAAAGCATAAGGCATCATTCTTTTAGTGGGGAGGCAAAATCAACTGCATACTGCGCAGGTGCGAGACGGACATAGAACTCTGAACGAATTTGGACAGCCATTGAAATTCGTCTCGGGTACGCCCGGCACCCCTTCCGGGCTCGTAAAGTGATCCACATTATGGCCGACCTGCAGGCAAAAAAACATCAAATAATCATTGTGCAATCCTGGGTATTATTATTCTTCAAAGAGTTATATTATTATAAGTGTTAGCTTACCCGGCCACTTCCCCCGAATTCAAGGGCATCGCTGTCCAAGGCAACTCTGTACCTCCCCGGCAAATTGCACCCGACTTTGTACCTGAATTTCATGAAAAAGCTGGCCTCAGAACAAAAAATGTACAAAAATTGAAAGAGAATTGTGATATGCATGCAATATGATGACATTACCCATGATAGGTTCTCTCAGGATGGAAGTTGAAGACAAAGACCAAATCCCCGCGTTCAAAAGCTATCACCTGAAACCATATCAAGAAAAAGATCACTGACGCCATACAGATCCTGGCTTGAAGACATCAACAAAAGCCGACGAGCATTGTTGTCGCAAAGTTCATTCTCTTCTTACGAAACGCAGATGCGGATGCCGACAAATAGACCGCTGAAAACTCTGTTATATGAAGAGCATTAGTGCGCCTGCCATAAATTTCCAAAAGGGTCCATAACATCAAGGCGAAACCCTTGCAGTCAACCTTTTGTGCATAATGGGTGCATCAAATCTATACATATCAGGTTTCTACAAGGGTTGGTTAATTTCTAATAAATTTCTTGGAAAATAGTTAATTTATAAGAAACACAAACACGTGTGGCACTTGTCCACATAAATTCAGAAAAAAATTGTCCAAACACGCCTGGACACACGAAGGATGCACTTGGACACAAGCCAGACACTCCCAGGACACGTACCGCAACCAAGCACAGCAACCAAGCACAACGACCACATTCTTTCTATAATAATACTGCTCTTGTTTTTATTCCGGAAGTTGCTACAATGCTCCCATTAGTGCTCCCACCAGTGCCCCAACATCATTAAAATATCTAATTATAACATTTAACTGATAATAATTAAGATTTATAAGTAAAAATTATGATTATAAATTAATTAAAATGAATTGATTATACTGAAAAAAATGGAGTATTTATTAGGGTATTCAAGTATTTTTCTTTTATTCATCTCCTCTCTCCTCTCTCCACTCTCCTCTCTCCCTCCTTCCTAAACTCAAACTTTTCTCCTCCCATCTCTTTTGTCAAATTTAATTTTTTTGCGATGATTGTCAAATCTAAAAAATGTGTAGTTTTGCCAACCACAAAGTGGAGTGGATTTTGTCTCCAATTCTACGAGCAACTCCTCTGTGTGATGTTAAGGTATTATTTTCAAAATAAATTGATTTAATTTTAATGAAATCTGCTTCTTATTGTTTTAAATCTAAATTAGGGTTCATTGATGTTGAGATTAACTGATAGTCTCCTACATAAGGTGATCCAAATTTAATGTATTAAAATCTGAGATTTAAATTTAATGTATTAAAATCTGTTGGAAAAGGATTGTTTGCAAAATCAAGATAATTTCAAATGATCAGGCAATATTTAAATGAGTAATTATAATTTTTATTGAATAATTAACTTTTTTCTTTATTTATTAAGTTGTTTGACAATTTTACTTTGAAATAGATACTCAATTTGTTATATCAGTTGAAGTTCCAGCTTATTTACATTGAAGTCTAACAAGAATAATATAGCCTTGTTTCAACATATTGACTTTAGAATTAAATGAACTTGATTAAATTATTCATTTATAAGATAATCAACCAACATAAATTTAAGTCAAGTTCAATGTATATGAAAAAGTTAAATCATATCGATACCCATTTACATGTGATACAACACACATTTATACAAAGCATACGTCTTAGAGACCTATGTGTATATTCTTTAAAGGAAAATCTTACCTACAAATAGGATTTGTCATGACCCAAGTTATCCCATTAAGTATCAGGAAACAAATATCAGATAACTGAAACATAGACTTACATTTATAAAATCAAAGAGCCAAAAACTCAGGATCATCTAAAACACAACATAAAGAATCAATTGTAAGAAAAATTCATTAAACAATAACATAAACGTCTTACTCCACAAAATGACAACTTGCAAAAGACGATACAACTTCTAGCAAATTGAAAGAAAGCCCTACTAAACTTCAACTGTAACAAAATAGACTGAAAGGAACTTAGCATTTACTTAGTCTTCTAAACACTAACTTAGAAAATGTTAATAAATGGGAATCAAAATGAATAATCACAATTTATATTAATTAAATTATAACAAAAATAAAAAGTATGCATGCTCTAAAATTAAGTATGCAAACTCAACAATAAAAGTTTGAAAAATGAAAAGACTCGTAACAGGAGACTAAACTGGAATTAGCAAGTGTATGGAAAAATATAGTTGCAAGCCATACACATTATTTCTAACGGTAAATATCATGCAATTTAATTATTTTTGTTATCAATTAAACATGAATGGAATACCTCTCAACACACCAACTACCTTGGAAATAATACACGCATAGCGCTCTAACAAGTAAATTCGTATAAAAGCGTGTGTTGCATCACATATATATAAAACAATAATTTAACCTTTTTATGATTTCATTGCTTTTCAAACTTATTTTTCTTAACATGAATTTATTTTCAAAAAATTTGGTAAATCAATAAAGGATCATCTACCGTGTAAAAACCAACTATATAGTTTAGAGAAAATTATCAAATGATCTATTGATTCTTGTAATTTGTTCATTTTAGCTATTAATTCTTATAAATGAACATAATTCAAGGACTTAAATGAACAAATTATAAGAGCTAAGAGACCATTTTGATAATTATCTATTTTATTATATGATATAATTAATTGCTTCTATATTGATGATTATCTTATATTTTAAGGAAAAATAAATAGCATTTAATCATATTTTTAATGTAGAATCAATTTATATGACTCAAGTTTGATTTAATAATAGATAAACTACAACATAGGTTTAATAATCCGACTGAATTCTAGGTTAGAAATTACGCATCTATCATAAAATTTTTAACTGTCAAACTATTTATAATAAGAATAGAAAATTGTAGACAATTATTAAACAAAAAGTATAACCACCCATTTTAGATAAATGTACGATCATCAGAAATCATCTCAATCCCGCAAGCACTTATTTCCTAATGAATTTGACTTGAACCAAAGTAGAAATAGAACTCGGAGTTTACATGGCTGCCCAAAATCCAAAAATTAAAATTGCCTTGATTAGAGAGGCTAAATGCAAGATAAGTGTCCTAGAAAAACATTGAAAAATTTTAAAACCAACACTTAATGTTTCAGTAGGATGACGCAAGAAGATTTCAATCAGATATCAACATCAATATGACCTAATAAGGAGTCATAATTAAGGTTAAAGTATCAAATCACTAGTTTTTTAGGTATTAAATCAATTACTATAAAAATAACACCTTAATACCATGGTGAGGTCAACAGAAAAAATTAAACTCATTGTTGGCATTGGAATCGATGTTAGAGTTCAAAATTAGAGGAAACCTCTAATCAAGGCGGGTGGTAAATCTATAAATTCAAACTTCACATTAAAAATGGATAAAACTTGAGAATTAAAGAAGGACAAAAAGAAAAAGAGGGAGAAAAAAGGAGGATTAATAATGGAGAAAAGAGAACGGAGAGGCTTATTTGGGATGGTAGAGGAGAGGAAGAGTTCTGCGGTGTGGATGCCCTCTATATGCGATTTACCAAGTGGGGAAGGACAGGGTTCCATGGGTTGATACAAGGGGATAGAAGGGCTAGCTAGGTGTATAAGAAATTTGATTTTATTCAATAATTTGCCAAAAATTAATTTAGTCCAATTTTAATGAAATTCACGCCAAAACCAAATTTCATTTGGTTAGCTGATAAACTTATTAACCTGACCTATACTCATCGTAGGGTGCAATATTTGTTTTTTTTTTTGTAAATTTTTTTGTTGCAGTTTTGTTCCAATGGTGTTTTCTTCTTTTTGCAATTAGTTTGTACTCTTTTATATATTGTCATTTTACAGATTGTTAGACACTAATATTTGTGCTATATGAATGAAATTATTGATGAATATGCGTCTTGAATCACAACACGACTACCTTAAATTCTGGCGTAAATATTCTCTACTTTGAAGTCTCAATTTTAATATATAACTACCTTTACATAATTAATTAATAAAATAATAAAATTAATAAAATACTTTAATAATTTAAAATTTAACAATTTAATTTGTTGATTCAAATGCATTTGTTAATTAGCTACAATTTTGGAAATATAACCCATGATTTAAGTTAGAAACAATTTTGGTAGCATAACCCACCTCATGGTTTAAGTTTTGTCAAAAATTTTAACACATTTTAACAGAATAATGGCACTCAAATTGCATCCAAAAACGCTCCCAAGACTTGAATCTAAGATCAATAAAAGTTATAAATTTTTCCCAACTCTAAGAACAACAAAACACGGAGATGTTCAAATTAAGTTGTTGGCCAGTTCTAAGCGCATTGGAATGCACCTCTTCACTGTTAACTCGGGCATGATCTCTCTGAGGCTAGAAGGTGGTCTTGGGTGCGTGTGTTTATGGGGGAATATGTCTTCTATTTATAGAAGAGGAAAGAAGGATTGGCTGAGGAGAAATTGATGCTTAGTTACAAATAGTTTAATAAATTGATTCTTGAGATCCTCCATACACACGCATGGCTGCTCCTTTAGATCATTGATTTGGTGACCCCAAGAAGCTGTGATCAAGCAGGATGCAATCCTTTTGCATAAAAAGACCTGATCTCAGGTTTTGTTAACTTACCCATGTTATTTGGGATGCAGGGATTGCGATTCAAAGTGCAGGGGAGAAAGGACAGGTTAGAACAAGGGCAGCGATTAGGACTGGCATGTGTGTGAACAATGGTACAGGAATGGCATACTGTGGGCAGCACACAGGCTCAACAAGCTAATGAGTCAAGCTGCCTTGAGCTCGAGTTAGACCTTGTTTAATGATTCAAGCATGACTGATGGCTTGAGCTCAGCTCACTAGCCCATTAATAAGTCAAGCCTGAGCCAGCTCAGCTCATTTACACCTCTTACTGCATTTTGCACACAAACAATAGAATTTCCTCTGCCCATGAGTTCATAGATAAAAACTTTCATGTGCCAGAATTAATTGACCAGACCTTGAAGTATTCTTAAGAGTGCCTTTGAATCTTTTGAGTAGATAAAAAGGACGCCTGAGATATGATATATATTATTTAAGGATTTAATTAATCTCTAGAAGCCTTCTCACTATTTGCTAAAGATTGCATGCACTCTTCAAACAGAGGCAAGTCTCTGCAGTGTTTTTTGTATTATTGTCATTAGCTTGTTTACTGGTGAGCAAAATTTTATCAGGTGTGATGCAAATTTATACTCATAGCACGAATTTTAGTCATTGCTGAAATTTGTACATATTATCAAATTTTTTTTGATAAATTTTTTACCATTTGTTACTGCTAATAATTTGGATTAAAAGAGTTTTGCTGTTTTTATACTAAAAGTAACTAGTTCATTGTTTTAATTGGGAAACTGATAGCATGTAGAGTGTGGCTAGCTTTTGTCTGATTTCATTATGCATCTAATCTTTATATGGGCAGCAGATGTGGTATGCATGCTTGGTTGATTTTTTGAAGCATCCCATCTCAGGTGATGTTACTAGTCAATCAGTTGCTTCCCTGGTTAACACCATAAAAATTAGAGATCTACTGCACAAGCTTATCGATATTCTTCGGTTGGTTCATTAACAACTTTTATTAGAGTAGACAATATTGCCAATATATCTGCCTTGAGCTTAGGATAATTATCATCCTTCTTCTGGGCTGCTAAGATTCTTGCCTTCAAAGAGGTTCAGCTTCACACATAGCTAAGAGATTACATAAATCAGCTGTCCTGATCAGTTCAATCTTCATTCTCTCAAATTCAGCTGCCAACACACTGTCGATTAACAAAAAAGATAAAGCTGTCTTTCTATTTAGCGCATCAGTTACAACATCCACCTTATCAGGGTGGTATTGAATTTCCAAATCATAATCACAGATTAATTCTAATCACCTTCTTTGCCTGCAATTCAATTCTTTTTAAGTGAAGATATATTTCAGGCTTTGATAATCTGTGAATATCTTGCATTTTACTCCGTACAGGTAATGTCTCCAAAATTTTAAAGCGAAAACTACAGCTGCCAATTCTAGATTATGGGTAGGATAGTTTCTCTTATTATTTTTTAATTGTTTGGAGTTAAAAGCTATAACCCTGTTCTCCTGCATTAGGACACAACCTATTCTTAACTTGGAAGTATCAATATACACTTCGAAGTCTTTTCCTTCCTGAGGTAACACTAATACTGCTGCAGAAATCAGTATATGCTTCAACTGCTGAAATGCTACCTCATATTCTTGACTATATGGGAAAATTTCTGCACGAACTTTCTATAATAACTAGCTTGAACAACACTAATCTTCTTTTGGACAACCCTTATTTCTTCGGCATCAATAATGTGTCCACAAAGCTCAATCAAAACTTGCACTTGGAGTACTTGGCAAAAAGCTTATTATTTCTCAACCGTTCTAAGATTGCTCTGAGATGGCCTTCATGATCAACTTCATCTTTGGAATAGATTAAGATGTCATCAATAAATACAATGACAAATTTAACTTGATAAGATTCATGAATATAAATAGTGCATTAGTCAGTCCAAAGGACATGATTAAGAACTCGTAGTGTCATGCCTGGTACTAAATGCAATTTTAGGGATATCTTCATCCTTAACCCTTATCTGATAATACCAGATCTTAAATCAATTTTTGAGAATATTTTGCTACTGCCAATTGGTCAAACAAATCATCAATTATTGACAACAGATACTTATTCTTAATTGTAACTTATTCAACTCGTGGTAATCTATACAGTTCAATTTTACTTTCATTTATTGCAGTTACATTCCTTACATTGCTTTTACAGTTACTCAACATATATTCAGTTGAACATATTCATTCTTGTATTCATTTTCATATGCACGCTCATATATATATACCTACTGCTTTTACTTAATATATTTCTTGCAAGGTCTCAGCAGCCATATCAGTACATATATTTATTTCTTTTAAGTTATCATTTTTTAATTATTTCCTTACTTCTAGTACTATCCTTTTATTGCATTTGTGCACCGCCTAAACTAATTGTAAACTAATAAATCTGATATCCCATAACAATTATAAAAATTCACAACCCTTAAATGTACTTAGGCTTAATAAGTCTAATAAAAAATTTTTTATTGGTTGTACCCTACCGTATTAAAAACTAAATACAATAGATCAAGAGCTTGGAAGAGATCTTGAGTGTGATCCAGAAGTGGAGCCAGATCATCCAGAGTAGTCTTGAAGACTTTAGTATTTAGTTTTCCTATGAGGACGAATGCCATTTTGTCAGAACAGCTTGTAAAACTTAAATAATTGTTGTGCATGTTTTTGCGTTCTTTTCTGTGAAGACTATTTTTCTTTTATTTATTTGGATTGTTGGAATGATAAATATATAAATATTTGATACTCTTATGCATTTATTTTCCTATATCATATATTCTTAGCCTAAGTAATATTTAATAGTAGATTAGTTACTACTAATCCAATATCAAGTACTACAATAATACTTGGTGTTGGATTAGATTGACTAATATAGCAATGAGTAATTACAATTGGTGACCACAATTTTAGTTTAGAAGCAGATCTAGCATCGGTTTGTGGTGATGTAAAACAACAAGTCCTCTAACCGTAGGATCATATTGAGTGATTTAAGAGACAAATATATAGATATCAAACATAACTCATTTATTCCTTAATTCACAAATCTTGGATACAAAGATTAAAATAAAATAAAAGTTACAAACTTTTTAAAAGTGCCAAAAAGAAAGCGAAAAATCAATGGGAAATAATGTCAGCACTACTTTGTTCTTAGCACCTTTCCTCTAGAACGAAGTCCTGATCTGAGCACATTTCAAAAGTACGGGCATTCGAATACCAGTTAGTTGTGAAACTAAGTACTGATAGATGTCATCTTTACAAATATTAAATAATAAGCAAAATAATTAATCATTTGACAGGAATTAAAAGCTGTACCAACTAATCCCTGCAAACCTGCTTTAATTGCACTTGAAATTTAGCATAAAAATAATTGCAGTCACAAAAATAAATATAGAATTTTAGCATTTGATATCTGAGATAAAATATGATTTTGTTGGGCAAATACAAAATTGAGAAAAATGGGGCTTCATTTCTGTGTTACATATCCCAACTTTCCTTTATACATATTCCCTCAAAGGCTTATTAGTATAGGCTCCTTATGACTTCTGATATTGGACAGCCCCGTCCTAGCAGTTGTCTGAACAGACAAAAAGTATAAATCAACATGGAACCCTTGCTTCTCACTTATCCAAACTTGTTCATATATCATTTTATATGACTTTAAAAAGCACTTTTATCAAATTTGTGCTACGCAGAGCAGAAATGCATATTTAAACAAGAGTAATAAAAGACATCTGGTACCTTATTTTATAAGTTCAAAAGTTGAACAGTTCGGATGAGTGACAGTTCGCTCAATCTGCATTTAGTTTTTTTTTTTTATATTAGCCTTTTTTAGCCAATATTATAAGAGTATTTTTTTTTAATTTTCATTTCAATTTATGTTCTTCCTTCATTTTCTTGTTATGATTGAAATCCAATTTTTTTAAGATACTGTGATAGCAGTAATATTTATTATAATTATTTCAATAATAATAATAATATAAAAATGAAAGAAGAACATAACAGAAATGGCTGAATAGAAATTTGACAAAATAGAAATAATAGTCATTTTTATAACATTTGTATTGTTCCCATTATTAATAAATGAGAATGATAAAAATGTGAATGACTAAATATAAATTTTATAGCAATGATTTAATAAGTATAGAGTAACAAGATTAGCAAAGTTTCCCCTCATTTTCTTCTTTTCCATCTCCTCTTTTCTTCTCCCCTTTTTTTTTTCTTAAACTTCTCTTCTTACCTTATGATTAGGATTGCCGGAAAACGGAGGAAGGTCGGAGTGGGCTGGCTAGCCGGAGGTTGGCAAGTGGTCGGCTGGAGTAGGACAGGCTGGGCTGCTGTTGGACGGCTGGAGGAGGCAGGGAGGGGATGGGTTGGCTGGCCGGAGAAGGGGACTGGCCGACTGCAAGGTAGCTGGCTGGCGGGCCTGAGGAGGAGGGTTGCTGGCAGGAGACTTGGCTGGGAGGGGAGGAGAGGTGAGCAATACGCAGGGAGATAAGGAGGAGGGGCTGCTGCTGTGAGGGTGAGAGGGAGGGAAGGGGGTGGGTTTAAATAGAGGAGGGAAGGGAGGGGGTGGTCGGCCAAGAGGGCCGACCAACCTGCGCCAAAAATGGCTCAAGTAGCAGGCTGTCTTGCGACAGAGCCTGCTATCGCAGGATCTGCGATTCGGGAGGGGGGCAATCGGGCAAATGGGGGGAGGGAAATGAGAAGGAATTTTTTAAAAATAACTTAGAATTAAAATTTTCGCATTTTTCCGCCGTTTGGCGTCCAAATACAATGAAATTTGACACCGATGTGTGTACGATATAACGAACACCCTCGTGCCAAAAAATTTTGATTCAGACAAATATTTTATTTTTAATTAATACGATTAAACCGGCTCTTAGAATTTGATGAAACTTTTCGAACAACCTTTAAATAATATACTTAACACAACGACACTGAAAATAATGAATTCGGACACGTATTTCAATATTCTTAATTTTTAGAATTTAAATAATTTAGAAAATAAAGCGGGAGCTTCCGTTATTCAGATTTTTCCCAAACTATGGTACTTGATCTAAAAATTATTTCCATCTAATGAAAATTTTGTTTGCCTAAATTGAAATTCCTCAGGATCCTGATATCTGAGGTGGGTTTTGACCTAATTCGAAAAGTAACGATATTAGGTTGTTACATTGATATCATGTCATGTGGCTAACTTGTGACCTTTTTGTTATGCATCTCATCCTCATATGTACAAAAGACCCCTAAATCCTAAGGCATCCTGCACCCAGTAAGAGCAGCAAATAGATGGCGCACGAAGTGAAAAAGTAAAATAAAATGCTCAAAAATTTCTCAGTTGCAAAATTTTGCACTTACAAGTGAAAAAGTGCTATAGCATCAATATTCATAATACAATTTCAACGTCACCGTTGTCTAGAAAGATGATTTGCTTCAGACATCATAGATATTAAGAAGTTCAGTATGCCACAACTCAACAGAACCCAAAAAGCAAGTATTGATAATAATGCCATTGCTTTCCAAGAAAATGCTCAGCAATAACCACGCGAGACATCTCATGAACAAAAATGAACAGTAACTTGCATAATATTGTAAAAGAAATAGCGATGACTGAGACACTGTACTAAAGCTATACCTTTTCCTCATCACTTGCACTGCTCACGATTTGATTTTCTGATGCAAGGAATGGAAATCTATCATCTAATAAGTTCATGGCTCTGTCAAATGCATTCATGTACTGCATTCATTATAAACAAAGAAATACAAGTAAAGATCATGCTCTACAATATAAACAAACAAAGAAGCTACATGAGATAAAAACAGAATATGTTGCATGATTTATTGTATTGCGATGTACCTGATGTGGAGAATCGGTCATAATAAGTGAATAAATAATAACAGTGTACTCTCAACAAGTCATTGGCATACATGAATGCTAAAATATTTTTCAAGCAACAAACAAATTAGTTGAGAAAAATTTGAAATTATGATAAATGTTATCATATAATTAAATGGAGGACGCGTGAAGTGCTAGCAACAAATTAAGATAAAGTCATAATCTTAGTAGAGAGTAAGGAAACGCACAGTAATTCTTTATATGTTTAATGACTAGGATAGTTCACCTATAAACAAATCTTTATATGTTTACAACAATTGCAATAAACTCAAACCTCAATCATGTTATCATAAACAAATGGCAACAAGAAAAATGAATACTAATTGATTTTGAGCATCTGTATTCCGATACAGAATTTTAAGTGCATAACAAAGAGATATAACAATACCTTGTATCGTAGATGATCTGTATCAACAAGAATCCATTGCCGTCGGCACTTGTCATAACTCCAGCCATTGCCTTCTCTTGGAAAATCAATCCATTCTGGATGCCCAAACTGCGTTGATTACGAAAATGAAAGCACATGAGGCTCATAACTTTATGAATAGGGTAAAACATTTAAAATATTTAAGAACACGAATTCTGGATGAACAGATTGCATTGTGACACCACTACCTTAAAATATGCAATCGTTTCAATATCAATGATCGCCCAAGAAACTGCAGGTGCCTCCAACATCTCTAGGTTAGATGTCTGGAGTAGAATTCCTTGATGACAATTTTAAAGTTTTAATTAGATTTTTCCCTAATAAGTGGATCCAAATTTATTTAGATTCGAAAACCAAAAGTTTCAATGGACACAACCTGTATAGTTTAATTACCCTCCTAGATATATAGGAAAGAATTAAAGAGTGTAATTGTAAAGTGGTCGAGCAGGTGACATTGTTAGGAGTAGATAGAAGTAAACTCTATCAAGATCTTATGATTCTATTATATCCCGAAATGACATGGGCATTTATTCCAAAAGTTCAAAGAGTCTAAATAATTACCATGGATTACCTCAGCTTATAGATATCTCGAGCAAATTGGTTGAAATGCACTAAAAACTCAATTTTTGGGTTTAACATTAACTCAAATACAAGTAGAGAGCTCATTGTACATTTTGATTCAATAGCTAAGCGTTTATAGAGCATGACTACAAGGGTCTAAAGTTGCTTGGATATAATTTCAAAGGATTCAAAGGCATGAATAACTAGAGGGTTAGTTTAAGCTTGCGTTGAATTACTTGGGCATATGTTTTGATTATGATTAACGGAGCTTGCCCAAGTTTAGGCTGGATCAAGGCTTACATCCATTGGAAAGCCCAAATTTAAAATATATAATGAAAGCTTATATATGTTAGAAAGCTCGAGATTTAAAATTAAATGAAGTTTATATTTGTTAGAATGCATAAAGTTTACATCTATTAAATCTATTAAATCTAGGGATTGCTTAAATCATCTAGGAATTGAATAAAATAGCTCAACTAAGAGCTTTTTATATCTAATAGGAGTTTAAGTTATTTAATCCAGTATAATTCAATTAATAAGAGCATCAACTTAATAATAATACTTGACTAAGATCATTTAAACCTACTAGGAATCAAACTACTTCACTTGAGATGGTTCAAATTATCAAGCTGGCATAATGTACATAAGATCATTTAGATGACTTTAAGAATTTAATAATTAGAATTTAAACAATCTATTAGAATCACTTAACTCAATAAGAAATTTATAATTTAAAATGATTTAACTAGGATCAATTAGATCAACTATGAATTATATGGCTTAACTTAGGATAATTCATGTAGGATCATTTAGATCAACTAGATTAAAACAATCTAGGTTTCAATTAGGGTTAATTAAATTAACCAGAGAGGCAATCTAATTTATTTACTAGATTATTCATTTAATTTCTAGCATTCTTTATTTTTGCACATTTTATATCCTTGTCTACTAACAGTTCATTATTGTACTGATAGACTTTGTTGTTTACGTGCAGGTTGTAGCATGCAGGTAGAAACATGTGCTTCATAAGCATGGGGATCAGCAATTATTCTCAAGAGAATTGAGCTTGAAGAGATTTGTGCCTAAAGAGATGTGCGCACGATAGATGTTTTGAATGAGAGTTTAGAGACATTTTATCCTCCATGAGCTGCAAAAGTTTTTAGTAGATATCTTATGATCGTGATCAAGCAAACAGTGCAAACTCTCTTTTCTTTGTATATTGAGTAAATATCAACAATAATATGATAGTATTCACATCATAATCATTGTCATTAATATATTCGCAATGACTAATTATTAGCATGTCGCTCACTGGTGTACTAAAGAACATTCAATACTCGAATATATTATCCTCTACATTTTTCATCCAATTATCCTAATCAATAACAACATTACCTTAATTAATTAATTAAATTAATTAATTGATAAAAAATACTTAATTAATTAAATTTTCATGAACTTCAGCAACATGAAACCATGTCTTGATAGTGTTAATATTTCGGTAAAATTTTAACAACATAACAATACTCAAAATTGAGTCAAAATATCACTTTGCTCCGCTAAACATCAATAGAGGAAGTTAAAATTCTCTTTTTTCAGACCAATGATCGATGGCACTAGTCTTCAAAAAGTAACTTTCTAGGACGAGCCAAAATCAATAAAATATGGGTGTTCTACTTGTTGTCTGGGTAGAGTTTTTCATTATACCTTTGAGGAATTGAGAGCTTTATGTTAAGAGGGGGGGTGGCTAAAATATTATATAAGAGAGCAACGAGGGGAACAGTTCCTATTAGTTATAAGGTTAAGACATTACAATTCATAGAATGCACATATAATCATCTGAACCATTAAATGGGGCATATGGAACAGCTGATTATTTGAGACACAGTGATTGGGTTGGTTGTACGCAGAGACGTCGTAGGCTAAATGGGTTGCTCCCATGCATAGACTCGGGGAGTGGACAGTTTCCTGCAACCAGGGAGGTGAGATAGTGGGAATCTCTAACGTTCAACAAGGGCTTTGAAAGATCTTGGGCGTGAACTGGAATTAACATGCATGGGCAACGATTGCAGGAGTGGCCACATATGGAAGGTTTGGGATTATGTCAGCTGGCAGCATGGATCAGTGGTATCAAACACGTGTGGAGTGCTGTGGCTTATCATGCAAGGACAATTCGACATCGACTGATGGGCAGTGGAAATGGAGATGTAGAATGAAGTGAGGTGGGTCTAAGCAGTCAAGTGGAGCTCATCCCTTTTTATCTTATTGTGGTGGCTTGAAGCCGGTTCGGCAGAAACCGTTCTAGCATTGGGTGACTGCTCATCACAGGATCATATCGAGCAATTTAAGAGAAAAAGAATACGCATATAAAAGTAAAAGATATTTTCACTTATCAAAATTCTTATTACAAGATCCTTCATCGTACAAAATAAAAGAAACAAAATAAGCAATTCAGCTCCGCCGTCGATCCATTTGAAAATTAGGGTTCTTGTTTAACCTCTTCCAGAAGCACCTGACCTAGTATTGACAGAAAACAATACCGGGATTGGAATTCCCAGTAATTAGAGAATACTATAAATACAGCAGTACATAATAAGAAATTACTTTATAAAGGTGCGATTAGCGGAAGTAAGGTGAAAAATGCAGAATAGATAAGACAATCGTGCAAATAAGCAAGCAAATTCCAGCAATAAGTATTTATCACAAAATAAAGGTTACTAATGTCATTTTCCAGTAACTAACCCCGAATGCTACTGATGTCATTTTTCCAGTAACAACCTCGAATGTTATTGATGTCATTTTTTAATAACAACCCTGAATGTTGCTGATGTCATTTTTCCAGCAACAACCCCGAATATTGCTGATGTCATTTTTTCAGCAACAACCCGGAATCTTACTGATGTCATTTTTTCAGTAACAACCCCGAATGATACCGATGTCATTTTCCGATAACCCTGAATGATATTACGTTGGTTCCGGACAACCAACCAAGCTTCAAATAGATTTGGCTCAAAGCAAATATGCGAAGCATAGCAGTAATAGAAAAATCCAAGATGTAATGCAAGTTATATACTGGGTACCTTTGATCCTTAAGTTCAGAAGTTCAACAGCACGAATAAGTGACAGTTCGCTCAATCTGCATTTAAGTCTCCGATATTTTTAAGTTAGTTTTTTAATCAAATGATTTATGAGTTTAACTTCTTTTTTCATTCTGTTCTTCTTCCGCTTTTGAAGTTCGATTGATTTAAGCTGCTATTAAAGCAGTTTATAATTATTAAAGTGTCTTAAGATTATGATCATCATACTGTATGATGACAAAATCAGAATAAAAATGACTGAATTAGCAATTTAGGAAATAATAGCCATTTAACAATTGAATCATTCTCATTATCAATGAGAATAATTTTATTGTGAATGACTAATTACAAATTTGATAGTTATAAAGAGAGTAACAAAATTTAGAGAAAACAAATGTGTTCTTCAATTTCCTCCTCTTACTTTAGAATTAGGATCGTCGGAAAATGAAGAGAGGCCGGAACGGGTTGGCCGAAGGCTGGCCGAGGTGGCAACGACAAGATGCTGGCTGGCAGCGGCTACTGAGTGGTTTGGCGGCTTGATAGATGGCTGTCGGAGGCTGCCGGGGGCTGCCGGGAGCTGTCGGAGGCTGTTGGAAGCTGCCGGAGAGGGAGCTAGTTGGCTGAAGGGGACTGCCGAGGGCTGCCGGGCTGCTGGAAGGAGGCTGGAGTGGCTGAGGAGGGGCTGGCCGGCTGTTGGAAGGAGATGGAGGCTGCTGGAAGGGCTGCCGGCTGCAGAAAGGGAGGGAGCTAGCTGAGAGGGGCTGGCCGTTTGTGAGGAGTAGAGGGGAAGGGGGGCCTCTATTTATAGAGAAGAGGGGAAGGGGGGTTCGGCTGAGGGGGCTGATCGCACCCTACGCCAAAAACGGCGCAGGCGGGCCCCCTCCTGGTAAGCGGAAGCTCCACCTGCAAGCTCTGTCGCAAGACAGAGCCTGCGATTCGAATGGTGTTGGGGGGAAGGGTCGGGCGAATGGAGAAGAGAAGGACAAGAAGATAAAAAATAAAAAAAAATAATTAAATACTTAAAATTAAAATTTTTGCATTTTTTCGTCGTTCGGCGTCCGAATATAACGAAACTTGGCACCGAGGTGTGTTACGACACGTCGAACACCCTCAAGCCGAAATTTTTTTATTCGGAGCAATATTTTATTTTATTTTAATTTTTGAGGTTTAAAATTTCAAAAATTTGCCATGATCAAATCGGCGCTCAGAATTTGATGAAACTTCTCGAGTAGCCTTTAAATAATATACTTAACACAGCGACACTGAAAACGATGAATTCGGACATGCATTTCAATGTTTTCGACCTTTAGAATTTAAAAAAAATTTGAAAAATAGAATGGCAGCTTCCGTTAATCGGATCACTCCTAAACTAGGGCACTTTGATCTAAAAATTATTTTTATTTATTGGTAATTTTGTTTGCCCTAAATTAAAATTCCCTGGGATCTTGATTCCTAAGACAGGATTCTGACCTAATTTGCAAAATAACGACTTTGGATCGTTACAAACTCCCCTACTTAAAAACAATGTCATCCTCGACATCAAAAGAACAAAAAGAAGATTTAAGGAAAGTTCTGGGTTACCTCAATTAGGAAATAACTCTGGATACTTTCTATGCATAACATCCTCTTTTTCCCACGTAGCTTCTTTTACAGTATGATTGTGTCACTGTACTTTAACCATCGGGATCGTTCTGCTTCTTAATTTTCGGCGATCTTTTTCAATGATTTGAAGTGGCTTTTCGACATAAGTCAGATCGGGTTGAATTTCAACTATTGAATTAGAAATTTGTTGAGAGGGTTCCTGGAGGCATTTGCGAAGAGCAGAAACATGAAAAACATTGTGTATGGTAGAAAATTTTTCAGGAAGTTTAAGTCTGTAAGCCGAGCTTCCAATTCTTTCGATTATTTTGAATGGTCCAACATATCTGGGGCTCAAGTTACCTGCAACTCCAAAGCGATGAATACCTTTCATCGGGCTAACCTTTAGATAGGCACGATCACCAACGTGAAATTCTAGCATCCGATGTCTAGCGTCGTGATACTTTTTCTGTCGATCCTAGGCTCCTGCAATTCGACTCTTGATTTGCTTTATCTTTTCATTTGTTTCTTAAATCAATTCCGAACCGTAGATTTGAACGTCTCCAACTTGTGTCCAAGCTAGTGGAGTGCTGCACTTTCTTCCATATAGGGCTTCATAAGAGGCCATCCCAATACTTGCTTGGTGGCTATTATTATACGCGAATTCGATTAATGGTATATGCTTTTCCCAACTACCACCAAAATCAAGAATACTCAACCGCAGTAGATCTTCGAGTATTTGATTAACTCTTTTGGTTTGCCCGTCTGTCTGAGGGTGGAAGGCGGTGCTTAGAGCTAGAACGGTTCCTAGATCGTGATGTACCACTTGCCAAAATTGGGATGTAAATCTGCTATCTCGATCTGAGACTATGACTTTTGGAATCCCGTGAAGTCTGGTTATTTCCTTAATATAGAGTTTGGCCAATCTTTCAACAGTGTCAGTTTGCTTGATAGGAATAAAATGGGCTGATTTAGTCAATCGGTCTACTATTACCCAAATTGTATATACTCCTGAATGATTTCTGGGTAATCCCATGACAAAGTCCAAAGAAATGTCTGACCATTTTCATTCCGGAACTTCTAAAGGTCGCAAAAGTCTACCTGGCTTCTGATGCTCAGCTTTTACTAAGCAGCATACATGACATTTAGCAGTAAACTCAGCCACACTTCTTTTAAGTCCTGGCCACCAGAATACTCCTTTTAAATTTTGATACATTTTATTATTTTTGGGATGAACTGAATATCCTGAATTATGAGCTTCACTTAGTATCTGGCTTCGAATGGATGTGATATTAGGGACCCACGCTCTTTTTCCGTGGTAAATATAATTCCCTTGCTGAAGTTGCAAGTCTGATCGACGTCCATTTTCTATGTCCCTTTTTAGCTTTGAATACATTGGGTCTTGATTTTGAGCGATAAATATCTGTTGTAAGAGCGTAGGTTCGGTGGTACATATCTGAAGTAGATCGTTTAATTGCTTGCTGGAAGTGGGCATTATCTCAAGCTTTTAAAATTCTTCCATAAAGAGACTTTTTATGATTAATTCATTTAGAGATACTTTTCTGCTGAAGGCGTCAGCAACAACGTTGGCTTTACCGGGGTGATAAGAGATACTAAGATCATAGTCGCAAATTAATTCAAGTCATCTTCTTTGCTTACAGTTTAGTTGTTTTTGGATAAAAATATACTTTAGGCTTTGGTGGTCGATAAAGATTTCGCATTTTACCCCATACAAGTAGTGTCTCCAGATTTTTAAGGCAAAAATGACTGATGCTAACTCCAGATCGTGAACTGGGTAATTCTTTCATGCTTCTTTAATTGCCTTGAGGTGTAGGCAATCACTTTTCCTTCTTGTATTAAGACGCATCCTAAGCCACGTTGGACGCATCAGTGAATACTTGAAAATTAATCCCTTCTTGAGGTAAGATCAGGATTGGGGCGGTGGTCAACTATTCTTTCAACTTCTCGAATGCCTGCTCGCAATCTTGACTCCACACAAAAGGTATCGCCTTTTGAGTTAACCTTGAAAGAGATGAGGCTAATAGCGAAAACCCCTTAACAAATTTTTGATAATAGCCTGCTATACCCAAAAAGCTACGAATCTCAGTGACCGAAGAGAATTACGGCCAATCCTGAATGGCGCTTATCTTATTCTGATCAACTTGTATCCCTTCAGCACTAATCACATGGCCAAGAAAACAACAGATTTCAGCCAAAATTCACATTTTGTGTATTTTGCAAACAATTGATGCTCCATTAAAGTGCCCAACACGAGTCTTAAGTGATTTTCGTGGTCTTCTTCACTTTTCGAGAAAATAAGAATGTCGTCGATAAATACGATAACAAATTTGTCCAGGAACGGTCTGAGAACTCGCTGCATTAGGTTCATGAAAACTGATGGAGCATTGGTTAATCCAAACGACATTACCAAAAACTTGACATGCCCGTAACGAGTCATGAACGCAGTTTTCGGAATATCTTCCTCTCGTATTCGAACTTGATGATAACCTGATCGCAAGTCTATTTTTGAGAAGACTTTTGCCCCAGCAAGTTGATAGAATAGATCGTCTATTCGAGGAAGCGGATACTTATTTAGCTATCTATAGTCGATGCACATACGCATCAATTCGTCTTTCTTTTTCACAAAAAGTACAGGAGCTCCCCAAGGTGACATGCTAGGCTTTATTAGGCCTTTTTTCATTAATTCTTGTAGTTGCTCATGAAGTTCTTGCAGCTCCTTTGGGGCTAAACGGTAAGGTGCTTTTGACAGAGACTGAGATCCTGGTACTAAATCTATAGCAAAATCTACTTCTCTAATTGGAGGCAGACCAGGAATCTCGTCAGGGAAAACATCAGGGAATTCTCTGACTATTCTAATTTTTGATAGAGGGATGTCATTTTCTGAATTAATTAACATGGAGACAAGATAAGCCTCGCACCCTCTGCGAATCAGCTTCTTTGCTTTAAGCGCGCTAATTAATGAAGCGTTAATACCCAATCTGCCTATGAATACACCTAGTTTTCCTTTCTTTTTAAGGGTAACCTTCTTCTTTCGACAATCAATGACTGCTTCATGCATACTCAGCCAATCAATCCCTAAAATGATATCAAAGTTCATTATAGGGAAGATTTGTATAGTAGCTTCATAAACCATATCATTGATTGGGATGTTGAAAATACAGAATTGTTGAGCGCTCATGGTGGCTCTTGAGGGTAATCCAATATTAAGGGTGCTGGTTAGATTGCAACAGGGAATATTTAGGGCCATAACGCAAATTTCTGAAATAAAAGAGTGGCTCGCTTCAGTATCGAACAAAACGCTAAAAGGTTCACTATTAATTTGTATGGTGCCTAATTAAAAGGAAATAACTATCACATAAAGTTTAAACAAGCGTGTTGACAAAATAATTTTTAAAAAAGGTAGTGTACCTGACACTACGTTATTGTCGTCGGGTGCTATGAAAGGGGTAAGAGTGTATATTCTTGCTGGAACGGTTGCTCGAGGGGCTTGACTATTCCTTTGGGTAGGTGTTGCTGTTGAAGCGACTTGCCTTGGAGCAGTTCCCCTTCGACTATTGTTGACGAGGGAGGCTGTTGGTGCTGAGTTATGGCTCAGGGCAGATCTTGCCCCAGGGATAATATCACCATCTACTGTCCTTTTGGCTATACAGAAACGGTAACCATGGCCGGTGCGTCCGCAAATAAAGCAGCAGTTCTGCTCGTGGTAGCATCTCCCACCAAGGTGAGGTCGATCACATGCTCCGCCTTCGATGGTCTTGGGAGCTTCTGCAGACATTTAATATGCCCTTGCTGGTGGAGGGTAACGGGGACGTTTGAAAGTCTCCTAATTCACATTAGAGGTGATTGGTCTTTTCCCTTGTCATTCCGCGATCACCTGCTCGTTGTGTTCCAGCACTGTTGCACAGTCCAAAAGATCAGCAAATTTTGTATGCCTTAGAGAAATCAGGTTAGCGCGAATGCTGTCTTTTAGACCTTCCAAAAATCTACTGCACCTCGAAGCTTCGCAGTCAACAAGCTTCGGTGCATAATGAGAGAGTTTCGTGAACTCCGTCTCATAGGCTGCCACAGATCGGTCACCCTGAGCTACTCTTATAAATTGGCTCTCAAGTATCCTCTGGGCGGAATGAGGAATGTAGCGGCTTCTGAAAGCGGCTGTGAACTCTGCCCACGATACGTCCTCAAGATTGATACCCATGAAGGTGGTTTCACACGTGATCTTCCACCACCTTTCAGCTTCGCCATCCAATAAATACTTTGCTAATCTAACATCTTTGTTGGATGGACATTTTAAGCTGTCCAACTTGCTTTCTACGGCTTGGATTCAGTCTTTGGCCTCCATGGGTCTGGCCGATCTGTTAAAGGTGGGAGGGTTGAGCTTGAGGAAGGCCTGCAGGGCATTATCTACTCGCACTCTTTGCTCTCGAGGGGCTCCTGATGAGAGCAGGGAGGTGGAGGCCTTCCCTTGGTTTGAGAGAGCTTGCAAAACAACTTCTAATAAACGGTTTGTCCTATTGTCCGCTGCAGATGAGGAGATCGTGATTTTAACTGGGGTTTCGGCGGGTACTGCGAGGAAGCCTTCATCGGAATCCATCTGTTTGGAGTAATAAAGTTTGAGATTTAGAGGCGGTTTGAAACTTGCCGAATACACAAACAATTAATCATGATAAATAAGATTTCATCTTTTAGTTTCAAACAAAACTTTATCTAATAATAGATTTACACAAAAATAAGATTGCATTAATAGTAGGACTTATTCCTTACTGGATGCATCAAAAACATAAAAATCTAACTCCTACTAACTGGAGAATTCAGAACTACACTTCCTCCTTTTTGAAGACTCCCCGAGATCCTTGGCTATCCCCTTTCCTCTTGAGGTGGAGGCAATCATGTTGCCAACCTCCATGAGCTCCCTAACATGCTGAAGTTCATCCTGCAGTTGGATGATTTGACGATTCTTCACATCATCTTTTCTCTGCACTTCCCACTCAAGAGCGGTCATCCTCCCATGCAGCGTTCCTCTTAACTCCTGTAATTCTATTTCTAGGTTCCTTGTGCCTGGATACTGATATCCACCAGGCCAAAGTACTTTCTACCTCACTCAATTTCTCTGTCAGAACATCAACTTTGGATTTTTCGGCAGGAGTGTTTATGTTTATGCTGAGATTAATTACCCCTGAATTTGAGGAGTCATTCTCACTTTCCCCCTACTCGAAGTACTCAATCATATCAGCACGAGGGTCCATCTATAAAAGATTAATAAAATGTTATTCTTACATTTTTCATAATGATGACCATGATGCTTATTAGCCTAAGTTATTAAAATCTTCTATGAATATATCTTATATTTTACATGTATATTCTTTTCTTCCCTAATACTCAATCCTGCTCTGATACCAACTGTGGTGGCTCGAAGCCGGTTCGGCAGAAATCATTCTAGCATTGGGTGACTGCTCACCGCAGGATCATATCGAGCAATTAGAGAGAAAAAGAATACGCATATAAAAGTAAAAGATATTTTTCATTTATCAAAATTCTTATTACAAGATCCTTCATCATACAAAACAAAAGAAACAAAATAAGCAATTCAGTGCCATCGTCGATCCATTTGAAAATTAGGGTTCTTGTTTAACCTCTTCCAGGAGCACCTGACCTGGTATTGTACAGAAAACAATACCGAGATTGGAATTCCCAGTAATTAGAGAATACTCTAAGTACAGCAATACATAATTACAAATTACTTTATAAAGGTGTGATTAGCGGAAGTAAGGTGAAAAATACAGAATAGGTAAGGCAATCGCGCAAATAAGCAAGCAAATTCCAGCAATAAGTATTTATCACAAAATAAAGGTTACTGATGTCATTTTCCAGTAACTAATCCCGAATGTTATAGATGTCATTTTTCCAGTAACAACCTCGAATGTTATTGATGTCATTTTCCAATAACAATCCCGAATATTACTGATGTCATTTTTCCAGCAACAACCCCGAATGTTACTGATGTCATTTTTCCAATAACAACCCCGAATGATACTGATGTCATTTTTCGATAACAACCCAGAATGAGATTACGTTGGTTCCAGACAACCAACCAAGCTTCAAATGGATTTGGCTCAAAGCAAAACGCAAAGCATAGCAGTAATAGAAAAATGCAAGATGCAATGCAAGTTATATACTGGGTACCTTTGATCCTTAAGTTCAGAAGTTCAACAGCTCGAATGAGTGACAGTTCGCTCAATCTGCATTTAAGTCTCCGATATTTTTAAGTTAATTTTTTAATCAAATGATTTAGGAGTTTAATTTCTTCTTTCATTCTGTTCTTCTTCCGCTTTTGAAATTCGATTGATTTAAGCTGCTATTAAAGCAGTTTATAATTATTAAAGTGTCTTAAGATTATGATCATCATACTGTATGACGACAAAATTAGAATAAAAATGACTGAATTGGCAATTTAGGAAATAATAATCATTTAACAATTGAATCATTCTCATTATAAATGAGAATAATTTTATTGTGAATGACTAATTATAAATTTGATAGCTATAAAGAGAGTAACAAGATTTAGAGAAAACAAATGTGTTCTTCGATTTCCTCTAACTTTAGAATTAGGATCGCTGGAAAACGAGGAGAGGCCGGAACGGGTTGGCCGAAGGCTAGCCGAGGTGGCAACGTAAGAGGCTGGCTGGCAGCGGCTACTGAGTGGTTTGGCGGCTTGATAGCTGACTGTCGGAGGCTGCGGGGAGCTGCTGGAAGCTACCAGAGAGGGAGCTGGCTGGCTGAAGGGGACTGCCAGGGGCTGCTGGGCTGCAGGACTGTCGGACTGCCGGAAGCTGCTGGAAGGGACTGCCAGGGGCTACCGGGCTGCCGGAAGGAGGCTGGAGTGGCTGAGGAGGGGCTAGCCGGCTGTTGGAAGGAGATGGAGGCTGCTGAAAGGGCTGGCCGACTGCAGAAAGGGAGGGAGCTAGCTGAGAGGGGCTGGCCGTTTATGAGGAGAGGGGAAGGGGGGCCTCTATTTATAGAGGAGAGGGGAAGGGGGGTTCGGCTGAGGGTTGGGGGAGGTTCGGCTGAAGGGGCCGACTGCACCCTGCGCCAAAAATGACGCAGGCGGGGCCCCCTCCTGGCAAGATGATACTCCATCAAACATAATAAATCATCATCACTAAGAAATTAACCTATTGAATCATCATTCAACTAAGAAACTAGCCTGTTAAATCAAATTTTCTTACTGAAACCCAATTTCTAGATATAATCATCCTATTGGTGAATTACTAGTTCAATAAATTCCCTAATTGACAACTTCTAATAAACTTCTAGCAACTAATTTTTCTAAACAGGGAAGCTTACAAAATCCAATCCTAATAAACAAGGGAGCCAACAGCATCTCATCCTACCAAGCAAAGAGGCTTATAAAATTTCTCAATCGGTAGAATTGGCATTGAACAGGGCAACCAATAAAACTTAGCAAATCTTCTCTCAACTACATAAACATTCACAAGAAATATTTCATGCCTGCATGTATTTCTACACATCTTGAAAGTAATATAAAATTGCTAAGATTGATATTTTAAATTTTGGATAGTGAGATTTTAAGAGTGAAACCAACCTTTATGTGAAACTCAATTGCTAGTTTTATACGCAATGTAGCCAAGAGTATATTTGGTGAATCAAAATAAGAGAACACCTAATAGTGAGGATCTTGGCAGTGGAAACAAGATATTCAAGTAAAAATTAAGAAAAAAAGATATGCTAAAAAAATAATTTAAAAGAAACAGTGATAAGAATTGGAAAAAGTATAGACAAACTTGTCGTGAATTCAAAATAACATTTTGATATGATAAAAATGCAGCATTCGGAGGTTTATATAATAAATTAAAAATTAATGAGGAATATAAAGATATATAAGCTAGCCAAATTAAGACATAATAGAATTAAAAACTTAACTAAGCAAAATAAATAATAAATAATGATAAAAAAAATTTCTTAATGATGAAAGTATTAATATAGATAGATGAATAATTTTATTAAATATTTTAATGAAAGATGTACCAATACAATTATTATAAATGAGTTTAATGATTCTAAAAAACACCACTTATTTGAAATGCATTAAAAAGGATGCGGAGTAAAAAGAGGTAGGATTGGAAGACATCCCTATCGAGGTGTAAAATATTGGAGTGAGAGAGAGATATGTGAAAAGGGAACAAGAGGCATAGAGAAAGATGTGTGAGAGATAGGAAGAGAACATTTCATTTCAATGCATAAACTAGGGGAGAGGCCAAATGGTTGCAATCAAACGAAAACAAATACAAGGGACAAGATAGTAAAGTCAGATATTATTATTAATACGCCCTTGCAAGGTCTCTCCAGTCAATGGATGAGCTTGTCTGCAATTTCCTTGAACTTCGTGATTGGTAGAGATTTTGTGAGGATGTCGGCTAGTTGTTGGTCACTCGAAACATGGCTGACATTGAGGCGGTTGGAATGGATTAGATCATGGATGAAGTGTTAGTCCACTTCCACATGCTTCATGCGTGCATGTAAGATTGGCTTGGTGGCTAAGTAGGTGGAGCTAAGATTGCCACAATAAACAGTGAGAACGGACCAAGAAGGTAACCAAGCTCTTGCAGGAGAGATATGATCTAGAAGGACCTCGCTAATGACATTGGCGATGAAGTGCTAGATCTAGCCATAGTTTCTTGTTTATTGGAGGACCACGATATAAGGTTGTCTTCAAAAAATAAATAATATCCAAATGTGGATTTATGATCCGATGAGTCATCAGTCCAGTTAGCATCACTGAAGACCAAGATGGTGAACATAGGTAGGGGTTTGAGCAATAGATCACTTGAAGTTGTACTCTGTAGGTAGCGAAGGATGCGCGTGACTTTGGACCAATCCGAGTTGGTCGGGCTATGCATGGCTTGGCAAGCTTTATTCATGCTAAAGGTGATGTTCCGACGCATGTGTTGTAGATACTGTAGTGCCCCAACAACACTTCAGTATGAGAACGGAGAGCCGTTGAGAAGGTCATAGTTGCTTGGAATTCTAATCGGTGTTGGAGCAGCTTTGGAGGTATGCATGTTGGCGTTAATGAGTAGATTGGTGATGTAGTGTTGCTGAGACAAGAACAACGAGGTTGGTGAGGATTGCACATTGATGTTCAGAAACTGATGGATATTTCTCAAATCCTTGAGAGCAAATTATGCTGCCAAAAAGGTGACAAGTTTGTTAAGTATGGTAGGGTTATTTCCCGCGTGGAGAATGCCATTCACATATACTAAAAAAAGAGGGGGATATCTTTTTATCAAGATACAAAAAAGGAGGTATCATTGATTGCGTTTGTGAATCCAAATGAGAGAAAGGCTGTAGAGTTTTTGATGCCACGAGCGAGAGGACTGCTTTAGACCATAGATTGCCTTATGTAATTTGCACATAAACTGCGGCTAAATAGAGCAAATGAAGCCAAGTGGTTGTTCCATGCAAATGTCTTAATGAAGATCCCCGTTTAAAAATGTATTATCGAAGTCGAGTTGTTGAATATTCCAATTGAAGGTGAGAGCTAACGTGAGCACAATCCTAATTGTGACCGATTTGACAACCAGACTAAATATTTCATAGTAGTCAATTCCTTCTTTTTGAGTGAACTCTTTGGCGACAAGACAAGCTTTAGGAAAGCCAAGGATCCGTCACAATTGATCTTTAGTTTGTACAACCATTTGCATCCAACTATGTTGACATTTTTTGGACGAGGCACAAGAGACCACGTGACATTTTTTTGAAGGGCTTGAAACTCTCGGTGTACTTGCTTCGATCCATTGAGGCTGTTTTTGGGCTTGAGAAAATGTAGTGGGGGCCATGGAAGGGATGGATAGGCTAGTGGAGAACACCTTAGGAATGAGGTGACCGATTTTGCTACGGGCTTGCATTGGATGAGAGTTTCAGTTGGATGGGGGGCGGAGTAGTTATGGGTACAAGGTGGCTGAATTTGAGGTGTTGACAGGTTGGATGGAGCTGGAAGAGGGTTGCCTGTTGGTGTCGAGCGGGCTGTCTAGAATAGACCTGAAGAGGCTTTTTATAATAAGGGCTGTCCTGTGTGAAGAGGTGGGCTGTTTCTATAGAGACTGGTATGTGATAAGAGGTGGCGAATGGGAGATGTTTGGCTCAAGAAGCCGAGGGACCAGAAGAGTTGTTCCGGAAGGGTGTAAATGTATCTCTGAGGCATTTGTGATGTTGAGATTCTAAAATGAAAATGTTAGTTCATCAAAAGAAACATGCCTCGCAATGTAAATCTTATCATTGTCGATGTTATATCACAAATAAGCTTTATGATTTCCGCTATACCCGATGAACACACAAGGGTGAGATCGTGGGGCAAGTTAGTTTTGAGCATACGGTTGGAGCCATGGGTAGCACAAACACCCAAAAGTTTTGAGAAAGTGATAATCAGGAACACATTAGAAGAGGATTTTGAAGGGAGATTTGTTTTGCAATGTTAGAGGTGGAAGACGGTTAATAATATAGGAGGCCATTTGAAAAGCATTAGCACAGAATTTATTGAGTAAGGATGCACGGAAGAGAAGAGCATGACCAGTCTCAACAATGTGCCGATATTTTCGCTTAGTTTTCCTATTTTGCTTAGGAGTGCAAGGAGCAGAAAACCGGTGTTGGATGCCAAATTGCTCGAGAGTTTTTGTGATTTCATGTATTCACCTCCGCCATCAGATTGGAAGGAGACAATTTAGGAGTTAAGACTATGTTCAACCATGGTTTTAAATGAGAGAAAAGTATTGAGAGCATTAGAATTTTTTGTTAAGGAGTACAACCATGTAAAGTTTGAAAATGCATCAAGGAATATTATGTAATAGTTGTACCCACATGTGAAAGTAACAGGGGAGGGCCCCCATACATTAGAAATAATCAATTGTAAGGGTTTATCATACATAGTATCAAAATTTTGTAACAGAATATGGTGCTCTTTAGACACAACATGCATTACATGAAGATAATTTTGTAGCATGAATGAAAATATGATCGACAATACTCTTGAGTTTGTCAAAGGAGGGATGCCCAAGATGCTGATGCCAAGTGGTGGTGGTGGTCACATTGGTTTGGAGAGACATGGGTGGAGGGCTGAGTAGAGATAATTATTGAGCGTGCCGCGGTGCAAGACCAATTTCGAAGCCAAATCCTTCACATGATAACAAGCATGATGAAATTCAATTAGTACGTTATTATCTCGGGTGAATAGACTGATAGATACAATTTTTTTTGAAATATGAGGAACATGAAGAGTATCGAGCGAGTTTGAAAGAAGAGTTGGTGGTGGGGAGGATCACATCACCTGCATGAGTTATGGGTATAGAGGAACCATCACCGATTTGAAGTTTTTCTAATCCTTGATATGGTTGCACTGTTTGCATAGAGTCGATGGATGGAAAGACATGGTGTGTAGCGCTGGAGTCCAGGTACCATGATTTGATCATGGTTGATGAGTAGTAGGAGGTTGGGCACATGGTGCTTGAAACTGTAGAAGGAAGTCATGCCACGGGGTAGAGAGTAAAGTTCTGGCGATGATAGCAGTTTAGTGCTACGTAACCGAACTTGCTGAATACTTGGCACTGAATGGTGGAGCGCCCGTGACCTCCAACCACGACCTCTTGGAATGCGGCCCCGACCCCTGTGGACGAAATTTACTAGTGCAACAACTGTATGGGTATGCAGTGTTGGAGTAAAAGCGTACATAGTAGGAAGGGTCTTGAAGTACATCAGTTCATGGCTAATGAGGATTCCAGAAAGTTCATCTAACTGAATTTGGTCAATGCAAGCTATGATCGCAGCAGTGAGAAAGACGTACTCCGATCTAAGATCGGTCAAAATGCTAAGGACAGTTTGTTGTTCTTCGGACATTGATAACGAACATTTCATGATGCTGTATAACTGTAACTCTAGTTGTTGCACGCAAATCTGACTGGATAACACAAAAATATCAACGAGCTATCCAGATTCCGAGTGAAGTATCGTGGCCAAGAACTTCTTGAGCGAATGTGGATTCTGTCAAGGAAGAGATGATCTAGCTTAAGATCATTTGATCTAGTTTGTACCAAGTTAGGTATTCTGGGTTTTCTTCATTTGATTAACGAATTCAGGCGGTGCAGAACGGGAACCATCAACGTTGCCGATCAGCCCATGTGCGCGAAAAATGGGAATTAATTGGGCTCGCTGGATGAAGTAGTCATTGTCGTCGAGTTTCACTGGAAGAAGGTGATGAATCGTCGTGAGTTGGGGATGAGGCGATTCTAGCGGAAGGACAGTCGAACCTTCCGATCGAGTGGTGGAGCTTCCAGATTGTGCCTGGGAAGCCATCGATCTGGGGCTAGTTCTTGTGAAGATCGTGTTGATTTATTTATGCGATGAAGTCATGCAACATTGGCTTCAGCCACGTCAGCTAGCTTCCGCGAGCTCCAACCTCAATTTCCGGGTCGACTTGCTAAGTGATGGAGAGACGATCTAATTCTCTGTTACCATGAAAAGGGAACAAGAGGCGCAGAGAAAGATGCATGAGAGAGGAAGAGAACATTTCACTTCAGTGCATAAACCAAAGGAGAGGCTCTCAATATATAGAGAGGCCGAATGATCCGCATGCGGTTACAATTAGACGGAAACAAAATACAAAGGGCAAGATAGTAAAATCATATATAATTATTAATAATACGTTGGTTTAACAAATTATTTAATATTATTTCGAAAACTAAAAAGATGTCAAATGAGTGGAGTATAGTTGTACATGTTACAATAATAAAAATGATACTCAACTAAGTAAATTATAAAGAGAAAAATTAATTCAATGAGTCATTCATTGAAACTTTAAGAGAGCGATTGAATAGAATTTAAGGAATTCTCAAATTTTATGCCAAGTAGAAAAAGAATTTGTGTGGCATATATTGATGATTTTAAAAATATGTATAATAGGTTATAACATGTGTTTGATCACAAGGTGGTTTGTCTAATGATTTTATTGTTACTATTGAATTAAGTGAAGGCTCCGGTCTAAATCCATATATTTTTGCTTTAATTATGAGGTTTCTTGGTGTATGCCATTTTCATATGCATTCTATTAATTTATAAGATTAGAAATGGAGTTAAAATAAAATATGAGTCGTGGAAGACTACTTTAAAATTTATAAGTTTTTGTCTCAATAGATCTATAAATAATATATGAAGTGTAAATTTAATCATAATAAAAGTCATAACATTGAGGACATAATTATTGAGGACCATATGTCAAGAATAATTAAAAAAAATTCAAATACCTTGTTGGTTCAATTGTTCAAAATAATGGTGAAATAAACATACATGTGATTAATAAATCCAAGCTTATTGGAATATATGGTGGAGCCATTATGGAGTGTTGTACAAACAAAAATCCCAATCAATTTTTTTTTTTATAAAGTAGCTAAATAATCAGCTAAGTTATATTGGGCTAAATATTGGACAACAAAGAAGAATTTTATTGATAAAAATGTTAAATAGATAACAATGCCAGTGTGGATGGGTGGGTATACTCTAAAGAAAGAATAGAATGAGAAATTAGTTTATTAGTGGCTCCAATAGTGGATAAGTTTAAAAAATGTTGTGTTAAATGGCTCGAACATATTAATCGTAGTTCATTCGATGCCCTTGTTAGAAACATTGAGTACACAAATTTTTCCTATGTTAAAAAGGAAGAGGAAGACCAAAAAGACATGAGAATAAATTATTAGAAAAGATTTTCTCTATTTGAAACTTAGGGAGGGGCTTCTATTTGATCATGAACAATGGAAACAAAAGATTAATGTAGCATATTTCACCTAGTGGACTAAGGCTTAGTGTTGTTCTTGTATGTACTTTTACCTATCTTGAGTGATATAGCCTAAAAAATGACATAAACATCTCTAGTAAAATCTCAAAGCTATTCAGTTATATAAAGAAGCCACACATGATACTATATCTTTATTTTTATATGCAAAATGCATATATATGCATTATATACATACATGCATATATATATATATATATATATGTATATATATATATAGAGAGAGAGAGAGTATGTATGACAGAATCAGAATTTAATCTTATAAAAGGCAAAGTATAAGCACTGCAGAAATACAGGCTATGAAAAACAAAATTAGAAAGCAATGACCTTTACCTCATTTCCCATAAAATTTAGATAACCTTCACCACCAAGTGCCATGGTTAAGAAATGAATCATCTGAAATTATAATAGCAACACCAAATTCAATATTTATAATATATTACAAAGCAAGCACATTAAGATGAGGATATTCGAGTACAATTTAGTAAAATTGTTGATGATTAATAATCACCATTCCTAGGAAGCGAACCTTATGAAGTGCAATTCCTCGATCAATGACAGGTGAAGCAGGTTGTAGATCAGACATGCCAATGTACATTTCTTTATCCATCAGAGAAAATGCAATGGTCTTGTCCCCTACAATAGACTGCAAAACAAAATCAGTGCAAAATTATAAAATATAAGTTCATATACAATATTTCATGTTGTCTTTATCTATCTACATCTCCAGTAAAAACTATCCATGACCATTCGTACAAAACAGAAAAAAACATGCAACAGAGGTTTCAGATGGCAGTAAGACTACTGAAATTGATGATATAACGCCATCTTTGTATGTGGTCAGTTGCAAATGAATTGCTAAGAAAAACAGATAATACACATATCATCCTCTCAGTCACCATTACAAAGGCAAATAATTCTTGAATAGACTTGATCCGCATGAACACTTAATGATGTACCTGATCATGGCTTTCGGCATATGCTATGCACTTTTCAGTATATCTCCGGTTTATTAAAGTTTGGGAAATTTCCTTCATCGACCATTGCAACTCTGCTTTGTTCTTAATGTAATCAATCCACTTGTCAGGAATTGCCATAGCCAAACGATAATTAAAACCAATTCCACCTTCAGAGACAGGGAGACACAGAGCTGGCATTCCAGAAACATCTTCCGCAATGGTAATCACATCTGGTAAAAGATCGTGAGCCAAGCTATTTGCCAGCATTAAGTAAATAACAGCATCTGCATCCGTTGTTGAGTTGAAGTACTCACTGTAAGCTCCAGTAAATGCCATATTGATACCATGATGATGATACAACATTGAAGTTACTCCATCAAATCGAAATCCATCAAACTGGAATTCATCCAACCACCATCTAAGATTTGAGAGAAGAAACCGTATGACTTCCCAGTTAGCATAGTTAAATAATCGGCTATCCCACAATTTATGGTGACCCCTTGCCCCAGTATGGAAGTAAGAGTCCTGCGTTTTTTGTCCAACATCAAAGCCATTAAGGCCATCAGATACATTATTACTTGCATGGCTGTGAACAACATCCATAAGAACAAGCAGACCTAGGCTATGTGCTTTGTCAATTAGATACTTCAGATCCTCGGGAGTTCCTGATCTGCTACTAACGGCAAAAAAATTTGTCACATGATACCCAAAAGATCCATAATATGAATGTTCCATGATGGCCATTAATTGAACTGTGTTGTAATTATTTGCTCGAATACGAGGCAGAACATCATCAGCAAATTCTCTGTATGTATGTATACGAGGTTCTTGGCCACACATACCAACATGAGCCTCATATATGCGAAGAGCAATAGGCTTTGGAGGGCGAGGATGCTTAAACTCATATCTGTGGGAATTAAAAACAGTAACAGGACAAAAAGTATCACAATTCATATCATTTGTCGTAGCAAATACAGCACTCGAAAAAAAAAAAACTGACGAGGCATGAGCATGAGAATGAGTTGTTACCTTTCTGACAATGATGGATCCCAGTACACTCCGTCATATACAGCTCCAAATTGAGTGGAATTAGGAATCGCATAATGAATCCAAGCAGGAACTCTATCAACCCATGTTCTATTGCTATGCTTGAATCTAAATTTGACTCTTGAATTATGGGGAATTGATGATTTGCCACAAATATCAGAAATTTTTATCATCCAAACACCAAATTCATTTTTTTTCATCTTGTGGTTAGTTCCATTCCAGCCGTTGAAGTCTCCTATCAGTTGAGCTTCCCTAAATGAAAAAAAGAGCGAAATAAAAAATTATGTATCGTTTGCATCTATGCAAAGTGAATGCAGTGCAGAAAAAAATGTACATTAAAATAATTCAGGAAAAGAGTTCAATGTCTTTTGTTAATGTCTATTGCAAGTAGAGTTGAATGCAACTTGTCAAAAACCACCAAAAAAATGATTGCTCACAAAAGTACAGAAACCTCCATTATATATATAAGATTTTAGAAGTAGACTTTTCTTAAGGTCGATTTAAAATATTTTAATTAGACTTTGCCTAAGATGTGAGTTAGGGCTTAATTAGATCCAGGGTCTAAGATTTTCTATTGGAGCATGCCCCCTCAATTAATTATTTCTCTAATCAAAGACGAAAGCTCTTGATTAAGGAGTGTATTTGTATAATGATTTTAGAAAATAAAAGAAGACAAAGTCGACCCAATCAAGATTCCATGATTCTATCATACTAATTCAACTTCTAATCCAATTTGTCAATGTTAGTGCATATTTAATCCATAATATCATAAGATTCTAATTAGCAATCATTGGTTAGCTGTCCTTATATATCCAAGCATATTAGTGGAATTGTTAAAGACTTAATATTTAGGTAAAGTTCAACATTGAGTCATAAACTAGTAGAGGACTATTATACTATTTTAACTCAATGGTTTTGCATCAAAAAGCACGATCATGTTCCAGCAGTACAAGAGGGTACATGGCTCCAAAGTTCCAGCAGTACAAGAGGGTGCATTCTCAGTGTTGGCTTCCCACAGCCCAAAGTAGGCTATTTCAGAGGTTGGTGCTTTTAGGAAAGTTGTAGGAATAATGTTAGGAACTTGTGTGTCAAATTTGGTGACTTGGTGCGCACTCTAATTGCTGTAATCCACAAAAAAGTGAAGGGTGACTGGTAGGAAGTGGAGAGACGAAAGGCGGAGAAAATGGTGATTTAGGGTTTGAGAGGGTTGGAGAGTGTAAAAGGATTATCTCTGAAGGTGAGAGTGGTTTAAATAGACCCATTTGGAGGTGTTTAGGGTGTTGATTTGTCCAAGAAAACAATGACCAATTATAACTTAACAATATTCAGATATGATCTCTTAGATCATTTGTAAGTTAAGTGCAATGGCTCATTTAGATATAATAGAATCGAATAGCATCAATCACAGAATGGCATTTGCAAGGATTTCTTAGATCAACTGAAAATAAGATTATATGGGATGATTTAACTACAATCAGTTAGATCTTCATGATAGTTGAGGTGGGACTTCATGACAGTAAAATAATTTAAAAGTTTTCAAAAATTCAAAGATTTCAAAGACTAAGATCAATTAGATTCGACTAGGAATCAAGACATCAAACTTAAAATGTTTCAACTAAAATCACTTAGATCTATCAGCACTCAAAATATCAAGTTTAAAATGATTCAACTAAGATCAATTTAACTAAGAATCAAGATAGTTTAAGTTCTTAACTTTCACTTTATCTACTAGATTGTTATTTAATTTCATACATTTACTTCCAATACATTTATTGCTTGCTTGCTTATGTCATTTTTATTGTAGAGTTGATGGAGCTTATTGCTTGCGTGTAGGTTGACTTAGAAGATAGAAGTGTTGACGCCTTGCAAGTTTGAGAAATTCAATGTATAGTCAGATAGATGATAATGTCGGAGAGTGTGAGATTTGAGAAATATACCGTATATTATGAGAGTGTGAATAAGCTTTGAGAAATATATTACACCTTGGCCAAATCAAGGGGTAATGCATTTTTCCCTCTCTTTTTAGAATAATAATAATAAATAGAAAAATATCATCATCATTATTAATTATTATAATATTTGCACAATCTTAAAGCTCAAATGTGATGTGTATCATCCTCTATTTTTGTACATCATGCAAGTCTTGCATGAAGCATCAAAATTTAGATATCCATATTTCTTTTCTTGACACCTAGATTAATTCAATAAACTAATTAATTGATTACTTTAATTTTAATTAGTAAATTAATTATTTCAATTAGCTAAATAATTTATAAAATTAAACAATTAATTTTTTTTATTCAATTAATTTTAATTAAAAATTTCGTATGAAATTTCAAGAACATAATTTTACAGGTGATCCGGCACAATTTCAACGGCATAGCAACACTCAAATTGCAGTAAAAGATCACACTCTTGCTCCTAAACAAATAGATCGAGGGAGTTTAATTTCTCTAGAGTCAGTCCAAAGATCCACGAAACTAGAAAATATAGTTTTCCTGGTCAAACGAGAACAACAGAACAGGAGTCTTCCACCTATCACTCAACAAAATTTTATTGAGAGCCTTGTAGGTCTTAAGAATGGTGTCATTTAAGAAGGGATGGCCTATTATAAATAGATGGATAGAGAGAGTTAAGCCGGCTAAGTTGTGTTCTTGTCTAGTACAAGGCACATGAAATCTTCTCCGGTCTGATTGATTGAAGGGAACTAACATTTGCCATCATTGAGATTCACAAGAATTGCACTTCTTCTTTGTTGCAATCAGGAACATAAGCCGTGTAAGAGAGCCTAGGCTTGTGGGCAACTGCGTGCAATTAGGGAGTTGTGTGGGATCAAAAAAGGTTTTAAGATTGTGGGTGGCTTCTTCGTCCAATCAGAGTTTTTACATATGGTGAGCAGTTTGCATGCTGATTGGAGTAGACATGCGTGGGCGACGTCGATTGCAAAAGTGGCGAGACCTTAACACATATTAGTGGTATACATAACACAATAAGAGCTTGCATGTGCACGTAATTTGCAATCTTGTATGGAAATCGAATATGATTGCAAAATTAATTGAGCTTCTTGCATCTTAATTCAGAGCAAAGTATGAAAAAATTGGTATGAGATCACAAATTTCTAGACATTAAATTTTTGTACCAATTTTAATTCATTTAAAGCACATGAGCTTGTGACAACTGTCACTTGAAATCTTGGGCCAAAATTATAAACAATGTAAAAAAATTAAAAGGTGCAATCTACATGCACAAAATAATTTAAGCTAAAATGTGCACAAAAATAGTTTTTGACCCATTTTCTTTGAAGTGAAACATTGCTTTCCAACATGAACATTCTAAAAATCATTTTACAAAATGTTTTAATGATCTCGATCACACCAGATACCTCAAGCCAGACCCTTAGAGATGATGTGAGAAGAGATCGACAAATGTAACTCTTCTAGAGGGACCCTTAAATGATAGTAGACAAGACATTTTTGACACAACTTTTATCCGATCTCCTTGCTTAGAGATTTCAAGTTTAGATCTCTACAACGATTATGAGTATGACGATTGAATCATTAAGCTGAGGTTAACGCATGGAACCTTATAATCTAAAGAGGATTGCAGACATTAAAGTATTTTGTAGTCAACAACAGTGCAGATGATATGAATATCATTTGACTCCTTAGATAAAAATAGCTGCACCATATGAAGCCGAATGAAGTATGGAGTTGCCTTTAGGGAACCTTCTTAGATCCTTCAGCAGTTGCTTGCACCAAACCCACTATATTTTGAGGGTGAACTACTAAGTTCTTCATTATGCCATACTCTACCAAAACTTATAAGCATTTGACAGCAATAGGTTGCCTCTTCCTTGGATTCAAAGCCTCTCATTGACAGCCGGGACAGTCGCTTGAAACTTGCCAGATTGATTGTAACGACCCAAAGTCATTGTTTTGCAAATTAGGTCAGAATCCCGCCTTAAGAATCAGGATCCCAGGGAATTTCACTTTAGGGCAAACAAGACTACCAATAGATAGAAACAACTTTAAAGATCAAAGAATCATAATTCAAGAGAAATCCGAAAGACGGAAGCTCCCGTTCTATCTTTGAAATTTCTAAATTCTAAAAATCAAAAACATTGAAATACGGGTTCGAATCCATCATTTTCAGTGTCGACGTGTTAAGTATATTATTTAAAAGCTGCTCGAGAAGTTTCATCGAATTCTGAGCGTCGATTTGATCGTGGCAAATTTTTAAAGTTTTAAACCTCTAAAATTAAAATAAAATAAAATTTTGCTCCGAATCGAAAATTTTTGGCGCGAGGGTGTTCGTCATATTGTAACACACCACGGTGTCAAGTTTCGTTGTATTCGGATGTCGAACGACAGAAATTTGAGAAGATTTTAAATTTAAATTTTTTTTTAAATTTTCCTCTGTTTTTCCTTCCTACGCCCCCCTTTTTTTCTTTCGCATCCTGCGACCTTTCTCCCGCGCCAGGCGGGAGAAGTTTCCGCGCCAGGCGGAAGCCTGGCGCACATACGGCGCCTGCTTGCGCCGTTTTTGGCGCAGGCTGTCGGCCCATAGGGCCGACCACGTCTCCCCCGACCACACCGACCCCACTCCCGCCTTCTGGAGGGAGACGCTTCCGCGCCAGAAGCTCCCTGGCGCGTGCCAGGCGCCATTATGGCGCACGTTGTGGCTCCCCTCCTGCGCCTACAAGTACCCCATCCCCTCCCCTCTTCTCCCCACAGCCTTCCAGCAGCCTCTTCCCCTCTCCTTTCCCCATATCAGCCAACCCTTCCTCCTTCCGGCAGCCCGGACAGCCCCTTCCAGCCTCCTTCCAGCAGCCTGGCAGCCCCTTCCAGCCACCTTCCGGCAGCCCGGCAGCCCCCGACAGCCCTTTCCAGCAGCTCCAGCAACCCTCGGCCAACCCGTTCCAACTTCTCTACGTATTCCGGCGATCCTAAATCTAAGGTAAGGGAAGGAAATTTGAAGAACACAATCGCTTTCTCTTAATCTGGTTACTCTCTTTATAACTATCAAATTTATGACTAGTCATGCACAATAGAATTATCCTCATTAATTAATAATGAGAACGATTCAAAGTGTTATAAATGACTACTATTTTCTATTTGTCAATTCAGTCGATTATTCTGACTTTTTCGTCATACATTAGTATGATAATCATGAAGGCACCTTAACATTTGCTTTAACAGCAGTTTAATTCAATTGAACTTCAAAAGCAGAAGAAGAAGAACAGAATGAAAAAATAAATTCAACTCCTAAATCATTAAAAAACTAACTTAAAAATATCGGGGACTTAAATACAGATTGAGCGAACTGTCACTCATTCGAGCTGTTGAACTGCTGAACTTAAAGATTAAAGGTACACAGTATATGACTTGTATTACATCTTACATTTTTCTATTGCTGTTATGCTTCGCTTATTTACTTTGAGCCAAAACCATTTGTAGCTTGGTTGGCTGTCTGGAACCAACGTAATATCATTCGGGGTTGTTACCAGAAAATGACATCGGTATCATTCGGGGTTATTACTGGAAAAATGACATCAGTAACATTCGGGGTTGTTGCTGGAAAAATGACATCAATAACATTCGGGGTTGTTACTGGAAAAATGACATCAGTAACATTCGGGGATAGTTACTGGAAAATGGCATCAGTAACTTTTATTTTGTGATAAATACTTGTTGCAAGAAGTTACTTGCTTATCTTACACAGTTGCCTTACCTATCCTGCATTTTTACCCCTGCTAAATGCATTTTCATAAAGTAATTTGTTATTGTATACTGCTGTACTTAGAGTATTCTCTAAATACTGAGAATTCAAATCCCGGTATTGTTTTCTGTACAATACCAGGTCAGGTGCTCCTGGAAGAGGTTAAACAAGAACCTTAATTTTCAAAAATCGACGACGGCGCTGAATTGCTTATTTTGTTTCTTTGTTTTGTACGATGATGGACATTGTAATAAGAACTTTTGATAAATGAAAAATATCATTCACTTTAAGATGCGCATTCTTTTTCTCTCAAATTTCTTGATATGATCCTACGGTGAGTAGTCACCCAATGCCAGAACGGTTTCTACCGAACCGGCATCGGGCCCTCACATTGATCCTCATGAGACACAGTTATCTTATGAAATTTTTTGCGCAATTTTGGCAAACATCTTTAGTGCATTCCCTATGAGAAGTGTATTCCTCCTGATTATAAGCTGGTAGCTCATCAGGTATTGGTCATTCAATGAGATGTAATTTTGAATATCTAGCAAGCCTTCATAAATTTTTGCACGTTATCAGTATGTCGTGAGGGGTTTGGCAGAGCAAGAATCACCATACAGTTGTATTATTAGAAACTTATGTTAAGAGTTTTCCGAGTAGAACTGCTTACATGACGTGCTTTATCTGTCTTCAGGATACCTTTTAGCGTTGGTATTCATATGGTTCAGGGATCTCCTAATGATCTTTTAAGGCCAACACCAAATAGAGAGCCATATTCCATTTTGGCCCAAGAGATTGCTGAGGTAATGTCATTGGTGAACTCCATCTCAAAATGGCTATGTTAACTCGTCCTTCCTCAGAAGAACAGGGCTTTTCGGCCCAACGCATTGCTGATGGTTAGTTTGAAAGCCCAACGAAAGAGGATCACTTTAGCTTTGGCGATTACTGCACAGATATCATCAGTTTGTGCACACCAACACAACCCAGGCTTACAACGTCAATATCTGGATGTTTCCTATATTATAATCAAGCATGAGCTAATAATGATCATTTAGTTAGTGTCTTTATTTGCCTTTAATTAACCTAAGCAACCCTCAAGATGACACAAATAAAGGTTTTCCTCTATTGATGCAGCTTGTTGGCACAATATCTACTACAAATAAGAATTAAATATGTATATTTTTCATTGTTCCTCATTGAATGGCCAATTGCTTCAAAGTGCTTTACAACTCTCCTTTGGCCAATTGTCTTTTCACAACAGGGGCATTAATTTTACAAATTTTGTTGGAGATAAAAATGAGCCTTTATTATTAAATAAATCAATTTATATATTAGTTTTTGAGTATATGGTCAATGTTAAACCTGGATGGTTATGCTATCAATGTCATGAGCATGCCAATTTTTTTAAGGGGGGTGGTTATAACCCCAAAAGACCTACCAAGAAATTTAATTTACTCAAGCTACCCTTTTGGATAGTCTTTTTTTGAATCCTAGCAAGAGCGACTTCAGCCAACTTTACTAATTTTCCATCAAGGTCCATTTGGACACAGCTATGCTGACGTTTGGAACATGATCTCATGTTCACATTGCTACGATGACTGCTTTTACAAGAATTAAGCATTCGCATTTCTTAGATCCACATTTTTCTCAATTTTAAAGATGGGAATCACAGTCTATCATAGGAGATTGGGGTAGTCATGTATATTCAACCTACTCTTCATACCTCTGTCCATATTCATAATATGCCAAAGCAAGTTCATCACATGATGCAAAACAGGGCTTTAATAACTTTTCTTCATCTCACGATGATGGTATGGATTTCATTTTGTTACTTTTATTGCTGTTTGCATTGTTTTATGTGATTCTACATCAACAAATTTGTATTATTATACAGGTGTTGGTTTCATATCACTTGAAAAAATATAAGATCAGTTTCTCCATTTGTTATTGAAGAATCTCTTAAGCAAAAGATGGGGAGGGGCTGCTTGGCCTGGCGTACAACAGATGTAAAGTAAGAAAATTTCTGGGATTCAAGAACATCAGTATTTAGCATGCAGTAAACAGGTGAAAAAATTTTACACTGTATCAATATTTTACGGTGCTATAAAAGGGACATCATTAAAATTTTAGGCCAACTCAGCCAAAATCAAGCTTTATGCGAAGGAAAGCAGTGCTAAGCGTTCGCCTCCATGCCTTCGTCCACAGCTTCGTTTAGAGAAATCGTTCGATTCAAATGATTCTGAATGGTTCGATTTGAATGTGAATCAGTTCAATTTCGTTCGATTCGAATGAAATGGGATCAAGCAAAAACCCTAAAAATTTTGAAAAAAAAGAAATGAAAATTTTTAGATAGGTAATTTTGCCCCATTATTACTCAAAACATCACATTCTTAGATTACTTCATTCCAAATAGAAAATTATCCTAAAAAATTATTAAACAATAGTAGAATAATTACATTACATTATAATCATATTACTTTACATCCAAATTACTCAAATTTCCTCATGCCAAATAGTCCCAGAGTCTATTTTGGAGCTAGAAGCTTTGCCTTCACCTATTAAGAGAGTGTGGAACATCTGAACTATGCATGCTCCAGAATGACCCTGCTCCCTCTCAAGCATCAGTTGATTCTCCTCATGATACTGAAAGTATGACCTCTACATTAATTCATAAATAATTGTTCATGCTTCAGCACCTTAACCACTTTCTAACATCTTTTATTTACCGGTTAGAGACACTCTTAATCACTCTACATCCTTTGGTGGTGATGTAACGATTATATTATATGTCAAAGGAGATGTTGTTCGGGATGGAGACTCCAAATCTGATCTTCAGGACAGTCCTTCTTGCACTAATAACACTTTGCTCATAGTTAACAATCCTACTGGTGGGACTTGATGAAATCTAGAAAGGAGAGTGTTTAAGCTGCTCAAAGTGTGCTTGTGTGAGGCTGGGCATGCGTTGGCATATCTTGTTACAGCTAAACTGAGATCGAGTCGCGTGATCGTGAAATAATGAAGGGATCCGATGAGTTATTTGTATAGTTTGGGCGGATGGAAGAGTGGGGAGGATGTATGTTTCTGGTTTTGGCTGGCAATGGGAGTGAGAGCTGGATTCCATTGCTCCGTGCCGGCAGTTTTCAAGATGTTGGACGCATATGTTGCTTGACAGAGCATGGGACCTATTGCTAATGTTGTGAGATTAATACCGAGGAATGTTGTTGGTGTTCCCAAATGCTTCATCTGAAACTTTTGAGAGAGGATCTGAATGAGGAAATGGATAGTTGCTTGGCTCGGACTTGTTACGAGAATGCAATCCACGTAGATCAGTATGCAGATGTGGTTGGGTGTGGGGTCGTGTATGAGGGATGGATCAACTTTGCTAGTTCTGAAATCTTTGGAGTAAAGAAATACTTGAAGGGTAGAGTATCATTGCAAGGTGATTGTTTGAGACAGTAAATTGCCTTGTTTAGCTTGCATATGTGGGTAGGGTAAATGATGACTTTGAATCCTCTTAGTTGTCCATGTAGGAAAGCGTTTGATACGTCCCTTTGGAACATTGACCACTTGTGGTTAGTGGGTATAGTGAATAAAACCCATGTGATTGGCATTTTTGCCATTGGACCAAATGTTTCTATGCAGTTTATGCCATAATGTTGATTGAATTCATGGGCCACATGGAGATCTTTGTGACGTGCCACCGTGTCGTCATCTTTAAGCTTCGTTTAGTACATCCATATGCATCCAATGGCGTTTTGATATGGTTGTGGAGGTACAAGTGTCCATGTTTGATGTTTTGTCAATGCACAATACCCGTCTTCCATGGCTAACTTCCAATGCTTCATTTTGGCCGCGGCATTGTAAGAGGTGGGTTTTGAAGGAGATGAGGATGTGTGTAAGAAATTGAGTAATGGTTTGGGTTTGATAATTCCTGCTTTTACTGTGTTTGCATAGGGTGGGTTGGAATGGTAGGTTTTGGTTTGGGTAGAGGAGTGGGTTCGTAAGCAGGAGGGGAGAATTGGAAAGATGAGGAGAAGAAGTTTGATGAAGCCGATTGTGTGGAGTTGTTGAGTGATATATGTTGCCGAGAGGGCTTGATTGAGTGGTTGAGAATTTGTGTTGGTTTGGACATAATTATAGTGGAGATTGAACTAGAGTGAGTGGTGAGGGGAAGGGTTGGTGGGAGGGGATTTTGGAAACTATTGATTTGTTAGAGTTGATTTGAGGAAAATATTTTTGAGGAATTTGACGTGACGGAAATTGAAAGTAGTGGATGTTTCGTTTGTAACAAATGTGCCCTTTGTGGTTTGAAGAGTAACCAAGGAAGATGCATGGTAGAGTTTCTAGTCCGAGTTTGGATGCTTTTGTAGGAGGAAGAAGAGGAAAACTGAGACAGCCAAATACCTTGAGATGGTTATATTCGAGTTTTGTTTTGTATATGATTTGGAAGGACAAGATATTGTTAGTGCTTGAGGAGCATAGTCAGTTTATTAGATAGATGGTTGTGAGAGTGGCATGATCCCAAAAGCTTTCAAGGTAGTTGGGTTGTTTGGAGCAAGCGCGTGTAGTTTCTAGTATGTGTTGATGTTTGCACTATGCGACTCCATTTTGTTGTAGCGGGTATGGACACGACATTTGGTGGATGCTGAAATTTTTTAGTAGGTTGTGAAAGAGATTTGATATGTATTCTCCGCCCTGGTTGATTGAAGGACTTTGATTTTTTTATTGAATCGATATTCGATGTTTGTATAGTTACTGATTAGCACTTTAGGAACTGTTTAGGATTAGGTAAAATCAAAATAAAGTTTTTTTGGGAAAACTAAGATTATCGGCGTTTGGTATGAACAGGTGAAAAATTTTTACATTGTATTTTGATTTTGCATTACTATATATAGAATGAAAGCAAATAGTTTATGCTTAAATCAGGTGAATTTGGAGAATACGCGCAGTTATGCAGTCGAGCAAACGAGAACAAATTTTGTACGATCGTTCAAACGAAAGAAAGATTTTGTTAGTTCGAACAATTCTGTTCATTTGAACAAACGAATCTCATTCAAATCTTGTAGCGATGTCATTTGAACAAACGATTCAAAGGATTCGTTCGTGCGAATCTTTCGTTCAAATGAAACCCTTAAAAAGATTTAGAAAAAAAAAGGAAAGCAAAATTTTTATGGGGTAATTTAACCCCCTATTTACTTAAAATACTACACTCACAAATTACTTCATTTCAAATAGAAAAATATCAAATTTTCTGTAAAACTACCAAACAACAATAAAGTAATATGATTATATTGTAATCATATTACTTTACACTCAAATTTCTCAAATTTTCTCGTGCCAAATAGCCCCTATTGGAAAAAGCTAAGTACAGAGTGAGCAATCGTCCATGAAAATGGCATAGAACTTGCAGCCTTCATAGGATAGACTTGGGGCAAGACCCCATACATCAGTGTAACAATTCAAATACATTGTAACTATTTGAATGCTTGGGAAAAAGTGATTTCTGGTGTTTTGATGTAACACAGGTAGAACACGAAAGGGTAGGGCTGCTTTTGCCAATGCCGGGATGATGCTTGATGAGTTGGTGAGTATCATGGCTTGGATATCCGAGCTGAAGATGCCAGGTTGGATCTGTCGGAGTGATGGAGGATCGCAAAATTGTCTTGAGGGGAAGAGGTTCTGATGATGGTTGAATGGTGTAGAGTCCGTTGATGCAACGACCCTTAAGAAGAGGAGTGTTCATTTGAAGGTTCTTTATAATGAACCCATTTGAATCAAAAGAGATGGAGCAAGAGTTATCGGATGTTAGTTTGTGAATTGTACGGAGATTATATTAGCATTGTGAAACATGAAGAAGGTGATTTAGGAGAAACCTATGAGTGGGTGTAGGTAGAATATCATTGTTAATGTTAGAGATCGGGAGAGTTTGTCTACTTCCAACGGTGACGCGATCATGACCGTGATAAGTTTCAGCAATGGATAGATTGTTAAGGTCAATGGTGATGTGGTTTGAAGCGCCAGAGTCGAGGTACCGGCTGTAGTCATTCATCTCGTTTATACATAGAGCTGCAAGCCATCAATTCAAGTGGTCGGAATCGACAGCTGGAATAAGCCGCTGGCGCTAGAATCGGACGGCCGCCGGGTTCAGTAGCCGGGAAATTCCCACTGGATTCCATCGACCGATTCCAGCGGGAGTCGGCCGCTAAATCCCGCTAGAAAGCCAATTCCGGCTGAAAAACAGAAGGAGGCGACGAGTTAATGGGAGGGACCAACAAAAACACTTAAAACAAAAGTTAAGAGACTAAAAATAACATTTATAAGAGTTAAGAACTATTTTAAACATTTTACAATAGTCAATGGACCATTTTGATAAGTTTCTCGCATGAAAACTCACTCAGCAGCAGGCGCCCACTCCCGATATACAATTCCATCTTTTTCTTTGTTGAACCCAAACTTCAAGTAACCTGCAAAAGTGGCAGGGGATCATATAATTGGGATGTATTTCACCATTGGGCAAAAATTATCTTTAACTATTTGATTTTAAAAAAATAACAAGATTTACCTTGTGCAAATTTCACTAAACTCCCTTCATATTTTTCTATTAGCGCCTTCTGATCAGCATATCTTTTTAATATATACACAAAATGGTCCCTGTATGGTTGCAATGATGGGTCTACACTGAGAGCTCCAATGCTTTCAGATTTTGCTTCAACTGTTGTATCCCTCAGCATGGTTGAGATTGCAGAACAAGGCACAAGAGCCTACCAAATAAAAACAGATCAGTAACCAAAAGACAAAGCAACAACATCAAAGATAGCATCTATTTCTAATGATTAATTGTCACCTTAGTATTTATGTGTACTTTACAAGGATAACAAAAAGAACCATAGAAAGATAAATTTTTATATGCATTTTGTAATGAAGTTGACTGGAGCTGAAAATGACCAGGACATCTTGAAGCCTGAAATTAAAATGAAAAAAAAAAAAGATAAGCAGACTAAAGAAGTTGAAACAAGTTATAAAGAATCTGATATTATCATTCAAAATACAAAGAAATTCGAAAGTACACTCAACTCCTAGTATATTGAGGGGAAATATTTCATCAATTCAAAGATAAACAACTCCAAATACATATACGGACGAAAGATTCTGAAATTAAGAGCTACCCACAGCTAAATGATGCAGAAAAAATAAATAAATAAATAAATATACCAGTTAAGCCTATTTACACAATTTGAGGTTATCCTCAACTACTGGTACAAGAACAGGAAGCACTTGGGAAATTTAATGTTGCATAAACTCCAAAAATAAAGAAGGGAAAGAAAGACTAGAAATTCGAAAATGCAAAAACATGAAAAAAAGTAGAGAGAGAGGAGAGATACCATGAAACCATCGAAACTTACTTGAACATGAACATCCGCCATATTTTAATGATGAGAAAGATCCGTAAGAGAATCCAAGTAGTCAATAAGTTTCTAAATAAAATATGCTACAAAGATGAAAGAGATTACAAATATTGGTTTACTATCCGGCACCAAGGAATAAAATCTTTCGTCTAGGAAAGAAATAAGAGAATACAACAGGTTTGAAAAATCTAGGAACAACTCGATTTTCTTGGATATGCAGCCTAAAATATTACTAGGAAAGTACGCTAATATGTAAAATTTTCAGCTTAAATTGTGCCTAGATGAAAGAGAAGCCGTGATGCAAGTTGTCAAGTTAGCTTATATGAACAAAGCCATAACAACAAATCAGCAATTATTCCTCGACCATATAAAAATAAAATACCTACACACTTTTTTTTTCTTGGCACAGTGACATCTAACCAAGTATCAATTCAATTGAAAGATTTTGCCCCAAAACTGGGGCCAATTGCATAACCTGATTTGTTCAACAGCCAAAAGCTAATTAAGAAATTCAAGAAATATTTAAAAAAAACTATGCGCAATAAACCTTATTAAATTAAGCTATGCTTAAGTAAAGCAATTGAGACCTTAGTAGCAATTTGAGCATAACAAATCCTTTTCACTAAATTCAAGTTGTTAAAATAAAGCTAAACTAGTACTGTTAAATGCTTACATGAGGTATTGCATATATTTGTCATAAGAAGCTTGATTTGCGCAATATTTTTGCATTTTCAAATCGCTATAAACGGTTTAAACCAAATGAAAAAGAATTAAATGCTTAGTGGGTTGTATTCAATCCAGACCTGACTAAGAAGCCTCCCTACCCCATAAAATGAAACCAAAATGCTTGTATTTATAATGGAAAATGCAGCATATCTTGGTCCTCGATGTTATCATTAGTTCAACTAAACTCTAAAAGAGCTCCCAAATAGCTCTCAAGAAATGCAAAATTTAAATCCACTTTTGTAGGTTGAGCTCACAAAAAATACATATTTTAAATTTAAATTCTAATCATCAATACTCTTTAGGAGCAAAGTAGGAACTAAATAGATTTTTATAAGAATTATATCAATAGAATTGTTATTGTATTATGAGAAGGCTATGATATCATGATTTAAAACTTATATGCATAGCTAAAACAATAAGATCTTATATATGAAGAAGTGAAATAAATGATAAATTTATTATTTAGTTTATCATTATTAATTTTAATAGAACTAATAATTTTTAATATAAATACTAAAATTGTCCTAATTGCCAAATTTTATTAAGGGAATAATCTTAAGAAATCTCTAGGTGTAGTTGTTATAATGATTTTGTTATGATCTAAATTTTTAATTAAGTTTCCAAGAAAATAGAAAGCCCTAACTTAACTAGATAATGTATTCTACTTTATAATTTGTATAAGCTTTATTAACATATATGTAGTTAATCATAACTCAGATATAACCTATGATTGATACAAAATTTGTACAAGTGAAAAATGCTCTGATATGGCCTATGATTGATACAAAATCAAACTAAAATTAATAAAATAATAATAATAATTTATATTATGAGTGTTAATAATATTATAACATAATCACTAAAACATCAAATAAAGATAATAAAACAAAAATATGTTACTTGCAGTAATCACTAATATGTTTAAAGCATAAATGATTCACTTGTACATCATAATACTCTAGACACACTAATTAACTAGCAATCATTAATTGTTAAGCTAGTATTAGCATGGCATTTGAATATTCGACAACTTTAATGTTTTAAAATAAAATTTAATACACTAAGTTAATCAAGAGCAACAATTTTGATACTAATAAAAAGTAAGGAATTACTAACTAAAACTTTTATGAACTTTTAGATTGATCAAATTGGCATTGCCATAGAAGGAAGATCATATATCAAAAATTAATTCAAACAATATTGACAGATGCTCACGAGCACATGCACAAAAATATGGAAATAATAGTAGTAATAATAATAATAAAAATAATAATAAATATTAATAGCTCTACAAGGTTTATTCTTTATTGGCCAACATTCAACCCAATATAATATAGCTAGTTGCATAGCTATTCAAAGTGGATAGATAGTGAACTGAGAGGGTTCATAGAGAATTGGGAGTCTGAAGAGGTCGCAGATGGCGTCAAGGGGCTCCCAGAGGATTTAGAGAGTTTAAATAACCTGCGAGGCTCTGGGGAGGTTGAGCCATGACCCTCAGGTCAAGCCCAGACGTCGGCCTCCCTATTTCCTTCTTGGGCAAAAACGGGCCTTGGCGGACCGGTACAAACAGTTGTCCAAGCCTTCTCCCCACGTCCTCCAGTCGTTGCTGGCAATTGCCATTAACGATGGGATCATCCACGAGCAATTCGCGGCTATCGAGCAAGCTGCTTTGGGATGATGGTGAATAGGAGCGGGAGCCTTTGCCACTGTCTGATCCTTGATCAGAAAAGGCGCTACGGTTCAAATCGCTCGAATCTTAATTTTGATGCATGATTAAACCATGGTCGTTGGATCCTCGAGGCAATTTGTTGACCGAGTTTAAATCTAATGGTTTGTGGCAGTACGACAAGATCAGCGCCATCTGATCGGATCATTGAAATGCACAACGACCGTGATCGACTGATCGATGTTCTGTGTTTTGGCCCGCTGCACGTGATTTCTGCGGTTCCCATTTAAACATTATAAAAAAATTTATAATTTAATTTTAATTAAAATTTAATTAAAATCCTATAATTTTGATGTAAATAAAAATACAAATTGTATTTTGTGAATATTTCAACCAATACAAATCCAAAAGTTATGAAACTTACAATATTTAGCATATTTTGATGTGATGAATTAAAATACGCCCTCAGATTTGAGGTTTGAGATCAAAATATTTTTTTAATTTTTTTGGGTATTTAAATTAGATGAAATAATCAAGAAAATATTCCTTGATTATTTTGGCTCTAAATTTCAGGATTTAGTCCTAATAATACCTAGAACCTAATGGTGATGATTTTAAACTTTGATTAAGCCTGATTAGACTGAGTAACAACATTTGGTTGTTACAAACAACCTCACTTAAGAACGATATCGTCCTCGACATCACAGTTAAGAGAGGGTAAAGCAATAGAATTACAGATTTACGGAGTTTTAGGATTACTTGAATTCTCAAATAGCTTGGATTCTTCTGACGCATATCCGATTCTTTTTCCCACGTAGCTTCCTCGGCACTGTGATTCTACCATTGAAACTTTAATCATTGGAATGGAATGGTTTTTCAGTTGCCTTTGGTCTCTCCTGAGAATCTTGATAGGTTCTTCGATGAATGATAGATCTTGTTGAAGATTGACAGAAGAAATTAAAACATGATGCGATGGCTTTCAAAGGCATTTTCTCAAAGAGGATTTATGGAACACATCGTGAACTGATGCAAAATCATCTAGCAACTTAAACTTGTAGGTTGATGATCCTATCTTGGCTAAAACTTCGAAAGGTCCAACGTGCCTAAGGCTGAGTTTACCAACTACGCCAAATATGTACACACTTTTCATCGGACTAACCTTTAGGTAAGCGAAGTCACCAATTTGGAATTCCAATAAACAATGCCTAGCATCATGATATTTACTCTGCCTATCATGGGCTACTAGGATTCTCTGCTGAATGAGTTGAACCTTCTTATTTATTTCTTCCACTAACTCTGACCCATACAATTAAACATCTCCAATTTCAAACTAAGCTAGTGAACTGATGCATCTTCTCCCATACAATGCTTCATACGGAGCCATGCCAATGTTAGTCTGCTAACTGTTATTATAAACAAATTCAACTAAGGAATATGATCTTCCCAACTTCCGCCAAAATTTAGAATACATAAACTCAATAGATCTTCCAAGACTTGATTTACCCTTTCAGTTTGGACATCGGTTTGTAGATGAAAGGTGGTGCTCATTACTAATATTGTACATGAGTCTTGATGCACTGCTTGTCAAAACATGGTGCTAAACTTGTTATCACGATTTGTGCAGTTTGACTATTTCCTTTATGTAGAGCTTGGCCAACTTTTCCACTTAATTAGTTTAATGGATCGGTATAAAATGAACTAATTTCATCAGACGATCAACTATTACCCATATTACATCTGCACCTGATTTAGCTCATGGAAATCCCATTACTAAATCCATAAAAATATCAAACCATTTCCATTCGAGCATATCTCTAAGGGATGTAACTGTCCATCAAGTTTTTTTTAACCACACTGTTCTTCATACCGGGACACCAAAATGACTACTTTAAGTCTTAGTACATTTTTGTACTGCCATGATGCACTGCGTAGCCAGAATTGTGAGCTTCTACGAGTACATCCTAATGCATGGATTTGAGAACCCAAACTCGATTCCCTCGATAAATGTACTTGGAGAGAAGTTGCAAGTCAGTTCTACAGCCACTTTTTATATCTGCTCTCAACTTGGGATATTATTCATCTTTTGTTTGAGATATTTCAACATCTCTTCTAAATGTAGGCTACAGAAGATCTCCTCTTGCAGGGGTAATGGTCATCCTTTGGAATTCATCCATTAGTGAATTTGTCGATATCATAGAACAAAGAGTAGCACGTCGACTCAAAGCGTCTGCTACTACATTAACTTTACCTGGAATATATTGAATGCCCAGATCATAATCGCGAATTAGCTCTAACCATCTTCTTTGACGATAATTCAACTCTCGTTAGATGAAGATGTAGTTCAAACTCTGATGATCTATGAATATTTCACACTTTACATCATACAGATAGTGTCTCTAGATTTGGTTTTAGATTTTGAATAGATGTAGTCCAGTGCGTCACTTGCCACAATGACCAAGTTGTTATCCATGATAGCAACTGCTAAAAAGTTCACTAAGTTCATTTCACTCCTATGAACTCCAAAATAAAAGAAAGAGCAACAAAGTGAGTCCCATTGCCAGGATACAACTCTCTCTGCAAGTTTCGATGGCTTCTCAACAATCCCGAAAATACGCACACATTCAAACCTATGGTCTCACTGCAGAATGCCGTTGTAGTTACTTAGATCTTAAATGCTTTTCAGAATTATTCAAGCAGACCTGTGATTATCAGTTCAAATAAAACTATCCGTGAAAAAATCGAAACTTAAAATCATGGAACCAAAATAAAAAAAATATACGGTAATATGCACTAAAACAAGAGGAAAAAACAAAGGTCCCGCAAACCAAAGTCCACAACTAAAAGGAGAGTATAAGAGATTTGCCTTTGTCGATCTTCGTCTACTGGATCGATAAGGTCGATAACAAAAGAAAGGAGAACAGATAGACGACATTTTCTCCGTTCTACTTTAGTTGCCACTAGCGCTGCTCGCTAAAGCTCGCAGATAAGCGTATCCCTGTTTTCCATCCATCATTATTTCTATCTATTCTTGGTTCGGGAACCTGATGGAAGGCTCTCGCTCCAATAACATTTTCGCTGGAAACAAAAGCACGTCTACTCTGGTTACAGTGACGCACTTTCCTACAACAAATGCACTGTAGCAGCGTCCAAAGCACAGATTCCAATAAATTAATTAGGGAGTTCAATAAAGCAAGAACGCCATTGTTCTCGTGCCCAAAACATACGACCAAAAAATTCAGCCATACGCACTATGTCTTAGATATGCATTTTGTCTTTCGATTTGTCCTCGCATTATAAAGTAAACCCTAATTATCGTGAGGCAGGAGTTGCATTCTTACTGAATTCTTCAGGGGGCAGCTGTTCACAGCACAGCTCGTGTAAATTCTCCTGCTCGCGGCTTAGGTGATTGAATTTGGCTAGCTTTTTTCCTTTAGGGTCTAGGTAACTGAAATCGTCTTGCTCGCGACCTGAATATCGTCCTGTTTGTCGCATCTAAGCATCCCTCTGCTCGCTTAAGCCTCCATGAATTGTCGGTGAATCGTTGGCAGTTGCTTATTTTATGGAACTGAAGATAATTTATTTATTTTTTTTAATTGAATATACTTAAAATATGAAATATACGTGCCCGGAATAATTTGAACTCGTTATATTTAACCATACTAACTTTTGACTGAAGAAAATTAAAGTAGTTTCATTTGTGATTTTATAATTTGATGAAAATGTAACAAATCAAATCATTATCATTCTAATTATGATTAAATTCAGCTTAAAAATTAAGATCTAAGTAACTACAAAATTAGGTAAAATAAAAAATACAGACCCTTAAATTTATTTCTAAGTTTTTTAAATATAAAAAATTAAAAATTCCAAATTCAATAATTTTAATGTTGTTAAAATTAAAAATATTACAAAAATACTACACAAAAAATATCGTCTAATTTGAAGCTTTTAATTGATTGTAATTTAATATAAGCGAAAATATAGTTCAAAATCAAAAAAAAATTGGTACTATTCATCTCTTTAAAATACACATCAAAATCAAATTTCATTAATTTTGAAAATAAAATAATGAAAATATATAAACAATTTAATTGAAATAGTTTTTTCTCATTCTCTATCCTCCGCACCACCACCCGCAATAGACTTGAGTGCCTAAGGAACGCAGCCAACAACTCGTGTGACGTGCGGGGCACGGCGCCGCTCTCAACGCTCGGTCGTCTGCGGGCCCCACGGCTATCGGCCATATACCCCCCACTCCCTCCTCCTCCTCCGGCCGGCGCCGTCGGGAGCCCTCCTCCTTCGGCCACCACCCTCTCATCTCATCACCTGCCCTCCCCTCCCTTTAGTTCCGTCATAAGTGAAGCTGCCCACTGTCGACGGTTGAGGCAAAGAAGGAAGAAAGAGAGATTTTTTTATTTTTTTTTTTTTTTTTTTTAAAAAAATTCAGTTCTGATTCTTTTTAATATATAATAAATTAATATATATTATATTATATTTTAATTTCATTAATAATAATAAAAATTATTATTATTAGTAATGACTTATTTTCATTTTCTTACTTTAATTAATTATAATAATTAATATGATTATATATTGTTGTTATTAATATTATTATAATTAAAGTTATTTATTTATAATAATAAAATTATTAATATATTATTAGTATCATTAATGATAATTAATAAAGTAATTAATAGTATTATTATTTTTTTATTCATAATTTCTATTTCAAATCATTTTAATTCAATATTTTCTTTTTTTAATATTATTATTATTATATATTATTATTATCTATAATTTTCATTTTAATCATTTCAATTCAATTATTTTCTTTCTTTTAATACTATTATTAATATTGTTATTGCTATTATTATTATTATTATTTATATTTTTTGTATTTTTTATTTTAGTCATCAATAATAATAATAATAATAACAAAAGTTATAATAATAATATTATTATTATTATATATTAACATACTGCTAATAATATTATTATTATTAATCTTATTATTATTATTATTATTATTATTATTATAAGAGAAAGGGAGAGAGAGGGAAAGTGAAAAGAGAGGAAGAAAATGTGATAATGATAGTGGAAGGAATGAGAGATGATAATATAAAAGAGAGAGAAAGAGAGAAAATAGAAGAAAAATAAAAGAGATTTAGAGAAAGAGAGGAAAATGAAATATTATTTCTCTTATTTTATTTTTATATTTTTTTATAGTATCATGTTTTTTTTCTTATTATTATATTTTCATTTCATTAAAATTTTACAATGATAATTATCATTATTAATAAGAAATATGTTAATTCTTGATGAGCTGCTTATCAATTATAAAATTATACAAATATACTTGACTTTTGACTTTTACATATACACCAATAAAAAGTACCAAGTATATTTAATTATTATTGTTTAATATGCTTTTGTACTCAGTATCACACAATATTGAGAAAAGTACTTTTAAAGTCACATAAAATAATATATGAAAAAATTTGGATAACTAAGTACCTTAGGGTCACTGTTGTACTATTTTTAGTCTAATTAAATGACTGTTAAGACTTGATTATCTGATATCATGAGGCATGAAGAACCTATACTTATAAGCCTTTGAGTTGGTAGGTACAGAAGGAAGTTGGGATTATTATATAACACGAAATATAACCCCCCTCCCTTTTTTCTCAATTTTGTACTTGCCCAACAAATCATATATTTTGAGCTTGATATCAAAGTTTAAAACTCTATATTTATTTCTGTTTAACAAATATTTTTATGCTATAAATTTCAGTGCAATAGAAACATGTTTGTAGTGATAAATTTGTAAAGTTTTTTATTTCTTGCTAATTTGTCGATTTTTTTTTTCTTATTATTTAACAATTTGTAAAGTTGATATACATCAATACATAGTTTCACAACTAACTGATGTTTAAATATCTGCACTTTTTAAATGTGCCTAAATCAGGAGCTCATTATAGAGAAAATGTTATAAGAACCAAATAGTGCTACTGCTCCTAACTGCTGATTTACTGCTTTTTTATTCTTATTAAAGTTTATAACTTTTTATTTTATTTAGATCATTGCGATCAAGACTATGTGATATTTACAAGTATAAAACCAATGAGTTATATTTGATGCATATATATCATTTCCTTTAAATCACTCAAAATGATCATGCAGCTAAGAGATTACCCCACTGATGCTGGATTAGCTCCCGCTAACTCGACATCGGGTCCCGACAAAAGATAATACACCTCAAGCATAAGATTATATTTTCTCTCTTTCTTTTATGTAATAAGAAAATATTACTTTTGTATGGTTAGTTGAATAAGATGATCAATCATCGAACCATGAAAATTTTATGTTTTATGTACTTTTTTATTCTAGTGTGCTTTTATTTTGCAGATGATCCTACTTAATATGAAGATAAGCTAGTTTCTTCATGAAGTATATATTCAAATAATAAATGCAAGAAATCATTTCATTCACAAATGTGTCATAATATATGGTCGTTGAGTTGTACTTGAAAGAATAAAGTCGAATCTATTAGTAAAAATTACAAAAAGCATGTGTTTATGTCATTTTTTAAACCTCTAATTTAGAGTATGATCTAGAAAATCAATCCTATGTAAGATTGTGTGGTATAAGATCTAGAGCAAAATTAAGAAAATAAAAATTCAACTTACATATTAAGTAGGTGATGACAATGAACATCATAATTTAATTAATAATTGTAGAAAATAAAAAATGAAAGTATTAAAATATCATTAGTTGATGACCTGTGCATTGCCATTGCTGGACCATAAATAATTTTATTTTATAATTAAAATTACAATAATGAAATTACTGATAACGAAAAACTTGTGTGCATAACTTTTGAACTAGAAATAAGGGAAAATTGTTATACCTTAAAGTTAGGAGAATAATAGTGTCAATTGTAATTGATTTGTTGCATTAAGAATAATTGAATTAAAATTAATATATGCATTATAATTATACTTTATATTTTGTTAAAGGCACCTAGATGCTATAATCTAGTATAACTATAATTAAATAAGTAATTAATTTATACCATAATATAATTAAATAAGTACTAAAAAATAAGTATAAAATTAATTATAATATATAATGCTTTGTCTTACCTATTTGTAAAAGTAATTAATATTATAAATAGTTTAGTGTGATTTTAGTAACATGTTATTACTATTTGCTTAATTATTTTAATACTTTCAAGAATTATATGTAAACAATATTTACTTAATGTATATTTAACTATTATAAAATAACATAATTGATGAAATTAATTTTAAGGGTATGCATATTTAATTATTATGCAAATTTTATATTAATTCAAATTTTATTATAAATTATCACTATAAATATTGTTATAAATTATCACTAACATTAAATAACAAGAATCATATGATTATTTATCTAATAACTAAGGCAATAGTCCAATCATTTAACCCTAGTAAATTATTGTAAAGCTATTAATATCTTTTGTGAAATACAATTTAACTTGCATAAATTATTTATAATAATCAAATTATTTATGTAACAACTTAGGTTGTTATCTTAGTTAATTATGACTAATCTTAGTCTTAAATACAACCATAAGTTCTAATTTAGTCAAATAGAGTCAACCTGTAAGACCTAGTCCAGATCAGGAGTCAAATGGATCGAATCCTGATTTCTTGAAAAATTCAGAAACTCTAAAATTTGACCTATTTAAACTGACATCCAATCGAAAAACGGACTTCACCATTGCGCTCGTTGACCCCAAATTAGCTAGGGGTAAAATTTTCGTGTCAATCGGAAGTCGTTGGAAATTCGACGAATATTTTAATAATATTTAAATGTCCCGAAAATCGAGGAATCGAAATACTCGTCGGATCGAAAATCCGGCCTCGCCATTGCGTTCCTCACCTCTCAAATAGCTAGGAAAAATATATTTGAAATTTTCAAATTAAAAAAAAATAATAATAATAATATTTTATTATTAGAGTTGACGGCGCTGTCATGCGCCGTCAACTTAAGTGGACGGCGCCGTCTGATCGGACGAGTCCGTCCGGACCGCCCGATCCGCGCAAATCGGACGGTCCGCAGCTGCGATCCGCGGCCCTCGATCCGAGCCGATCCGGGCCGTCTGCACGTCGCGGATCCGCCGGCCCCGGGCCGTCTTCCTCGGCCCCGTCGCCCGCGCGCCACGCGGCGTTCCGCCGCCCACCTCCCCCAACTGGCGAGGCCTCAGCACCTCACGAGCTCCGTCCGCGAGCCCTTAAAGGCTAGCTCATGCTCGGGACCCCGGTTCGCGCATTTGGAGCTCCGAATCGAACCCCGCCGCCGAACCCGCCTCGTCCACCGTTGATCAGGTACCCCCCCCCCCCAAACTCCCCTCTCGTTCATTTGATCTGCGTTTCGACGCCTGAAGATTGTAGATTTTAGGGTGGATTGACAATCCGTCGGACCTGATTGAGCTCGATCAGGTCCAATCGACCCAGAACAAGGTTGGAACCCTTCGGGTTCCGCCTCGTGCGTACCCCCCGTAACCCTAGGACCTAGAGTTGCCCCTAGCCGCCGCCTCGGGCCACCTCCGGCGAAGGTCCGCCCACCGACGTGTAGGCCCCAACGTGGGTTACCGTTGGCCGAGCGGGCTGAGGCGGCCCGGCGCCGGGAACGCCGGCAAAAGCCGTGCCCTAACTCCGGCCCTCGGGACCTCTCCGCGAGGGAGACGAAGTCCGGGTCGGGCCGGGTCCGCGTAAGCCAAGTGGGGCCCACAGCGCCACATGGCGCCATATTGGCCCGCCACGTGTCATGTGCGGGCCCACAGCCCGAGCCCGCGACTCTTCGGCTTCGGCCGTGGGGCCCACAGTGCCACGTGGCGGTCTCTGGGCCCGCCACGTATCAAGTGGGGCCCACTGCCCGAGCCTCTGCGGCTCTTCGGCTTCCACTGTGGGGCCCACACTGCCACGTGGCAGCCTCTGGGCACGTCATGTGTCAAGTGAGACCCACTGTCTGGTTGCCCGAGACTCTTCGGCTTCCCAGTGGGTCCCCCACAATGCCTCGTGACAGCCTCTGGGCAGTGCCACGTGTACAGTGGGGCCCACACACAGTGCAGCGCCCAATCAGGCGACGCCACGTGGCATAGATGGCCCACTGTCTGTTAATTAAAGTAAATTAATTACTGTTAACCTAATTAATTATTGTTAGTGGCTAATTAATTATGATTAGTGTTAATGACTTTTCAATAGTAATCTCATAATTAAATTTCTGTAATTAATAATTAGGAGATAATTAATATTATTTTAATAATAATTAACTATTAATAGTAATTAGAATAATTAATTATAATTAAATAGTAAATATATAATTAATTATTATTAATTAAATATTAACAAGTAGTTAAGATTAATTAACTTGTAATTAAGCTTAATTACTTTTTTAAAGTTAAATAATAATAATATATAATTAAACCCTAATTAATTAATGGATTAATTAATGTTAATTAATAATTAAACCCTAATTAATAACAGATTAATTAATTATCAAATATATATATAACTTTAGGAATAAACAGTAAATTAATTCAAATTGAATAAATAAATAGTAAAATAATATAAATTATATTTTTGAATAGTAAAACTTAAAAGTTTAATAACTTTTTGTAGGATGATCCAAACATAGCAAATATAGGTCTCAAAATACTCAGAAAAATAAATAGAATCAAATGGCATAATATAAAAATTAATTTTGGGGTACACATAACGAGGGTAGCATTTTGAGACCTCTTTAAAACCTCATAACTTTTAACCTAGTTGTCAGAACATAGTCAATATGGGTCTTAAAATACTTAAGAGAGCGGCCTCATCACTGTAGTAGTATTAGTTTCCTCATTTTGACATCATGACAAAAAGTCAACCCTAAAACTCTTAGTAGTGAAAAATATAAAATACCAAAATCTTATTTCTAATTGTTTATTAATATTTAAATAATTTTGACTTCAGATTGAAAATTTAACTTTGCCATTGCGTTCACCACCCCCAAATTAGTTAGGGGTGAAGTTTTGAACGCATTTGGAAGTCATTGAATTTTTGGCAAATATTTTAATATTATTTAAACACCTGAAAATTCGAGTAATTAAATACTCGTCAGATTGAAAATCCGAGTACGTCATTGTGTTCAAAAGCCCTCAATTAGCTAGGATTGATATTTTTAAAATTTTTGGAAAATATTTATTAAGTTAAGATTAATTAATTAAATTGATTAAAATAAATTAAATAATTATTTATTTAAATAAATCAAACGGCGCCGTTGCATTTAAGTAACGTCATTCCTTCATTCCATCGTTCGCACCGTCTGATCGGACGGATCCATCGATTAATCTAACGGCAGTACTTTGTCTTCCTCGACGGTCCGATCGAGCTAAAATGCGTCACCTGTTCTCACACGCGGCAACAATGTTTCTCCGCGTGGCTTTCCTCTGCCGCCTTATAACACTCGTCAAGACTCTAAATCCATTAAAGATTTCGTATTTTCCTCAAGCTCATCCTTACTGAATCGATAATCATTCCTCCTGTCGAGCTCTTCTTTCCTTAGCTGCGAACATGGTGCACCCTCTGCTTTAGGTACTTCATTTCTGTACCACAATTCTCTAAAAAAAAAAACTTAAGTTGAATTTCTGTAATGATGTATTCATCTCTACGCATTGTACAAATAATATTTCATATTTCAAATCAATTGTCGTCTGATTGATTCAAAGAAACCAAATATTTTGCGCTCTATTTTAAACCGAGTAATCTATCTTAATGCAATATATGCTAATTCGATTTAACTTATGTGTTATCATTCATTGAAATAAAGGTATATATTATGAGATCGAAATTGATTGAATCTGGCTCTATCGTCAATTAGGAGTAACGGGTGTTTGGGATGCTTACTTTCGTGATTAGGGCATCGTAAGGGTAATTGTTAGAAATCGGTGTTTTACGAGTTTCTTAGCTTATCAGGAAGGGTAGAGCTCAGGCGCGCATTTACCTTGTGTTTCATCTCCAAAGGTTCTGAGTTCAGCGGACTGAGGGATGCCCTAATTCTCCCGACCGTGAGAGGAAGAGGGCGAAGGAATTCGGGCCTTTCCTCGGGTCTTTCGTGACCCGGAATCTGGCCTGATTCCTCGGCACCTCACACGCGTCCAGCCACCCTAAAAATGGGACCCACACGCCGATTATTTAAAAAAAAAAATTAAAACATTTAAATTAACTGAATAATATAATTAGAATCATAATAATATAATTTAGATAATTATAAATAATTAAACTTTCATAACTTGAAAACTACAAAATTATATATGCATTTATAATTATATAACCTGATAATTAAAAATGACAGCAATGTAATAATAAATTAATTAAGAGTACAGTGATAATTACATTAATAATTAAATGAATTAATAAAGTTTACTTAAATTTAAATCAAAGTAAATAATTAATAACGAATTATACAAAAATAATTAAAACTTTAGAAATATTTAATATTTACATATTAATAATAATATAATTAATTATCAAACTTTAAACTTAAATAACTCCTAAAATAATTATTCAAATATTACAAGTAAATATATTAAATTAATCAGCAAAATTAGGAGAATAATATAAAACAATCAAATTTCCATTTGGACAGATATTTTATATAGTGATATTTTAAGGTAATAATCAATTAGGAAAAATGTTTCAAAAAGATCAAATAAACATAACTTTACACTCATTACTCCAAACCTATTGAATAAGGGTCTTAAAATACTCAAAAAAGCCTAAGAAATATTTTAGAAGTATTAATTTGAGTATTTGGATTAAATTGAGACTAATCATAATTAGGACCTAATCATAATTAAGCCTTTAACCCTAAAAACTTCAAATAGCCATAAGTTAGCTAATTTAGCTCCAAATTAAGTGATCCAAATATTTATTTAGATCAAAAAAACCTAAATTTCAGTAAACTGCAAAAATATTTAGAATCCAACGGTTAGATCTCCTAATCAACTCTAATTACTTTAAAAACTTGATTAGTGAATATTAGTAAATATAATAATCCAAATTAAGTAATTTCAATTTTAAATGACTCATAAAGTAAATTAGAATCTAATTATATAATTAATTTAATAGATTTATGACAAAAATCACTAATCACTCTCTAATTATAATAAACCTTAAATATTAACCATAGAAATTAGAATAGCTATAACTTAACCAATTCATATCAAAATTTGATAATTTTGGACTCTATAGAAACCTTAGGACATAATCTTTAATAAACTAATATAAATTTTGTATTATTTTAAGGGTAAAATTACTAAAATGCCCTTATAAGATCAAATTCCCAATTTGACCATATAAGGCATAAATAATTATAAAACTTAATAAAAATAAAATTCAAATAAATCAAAATAGTTATAATACTTCAAATCATGATAAAAACACTAAATTAATAAATTTTATTATTTTGACAGATCAAAGAAATTAAATTTGATTGATTTTATCAAAATAAGTAAGGTACGCAAATTTACTTATAAGTTTTATTTCAATATTCTTATTTGAGCCATTTTCTATTTGAGTATTATTTGCACTGCTTACCGCATTTTAACTTGCAAAAGAATTATATCAAAAAGCATGTAACAAAAAGAAATTATATATATTTTGTGGTGTTTGTCTTTGGAGGGTGGAACGCAACACTGAGAATCTGTACAGATTGGGCAAGCTAGCAGCCCTTGGGAGTTATATGGAGGGATTTAGCCTCTTGTAGGAAGTAGGCAAATCCAAAGGAAAGACACCATCAGTTTTTAATTTGAGTAAGCTACCGACGGGTGGTGAGATAAGCTTCCTACAGATTTATGCCTATGTGTTTACCCATTTGGGCTCAGGGGTCTCCGGACTCGACTTATTGTTACAAATGCTTTTGATAAAATTTATTATTTCATATATGTTGATTTTCATAGCTATTTTGCAGGGCAGAAATTGAATTTAGCAATTGCTTTCAGATTTTCAGTCATTTTCATATGTGATTCATACCTATTATAGGATGCTAGATTTATTCTTATAAGAATAATTTGTGTACTCCTACCTGACTGGTAAATTGAATTTTTCAGGTTTTGATAATTAAAAAGACTTAGAAGATCTGCCAATTTTAAAAAGAAGAAGAAGCAGAAGAATGTAGATATTTTATTTCTTATTCTATAAAATTCAAATTGTTGTAACTTTTCATATATGTTTTGGCTCTATGTATAAAAAGGACTGTGGATTTTATTATTTTATGTTATTATATCCTTTTTGTATTATAAAAATGTTTATATTTTCAAATTGAGATGAATTGTTCTTTAAAGACTCGAACTTCAATCCCCGATCGCCACAAAAAATGACCAAAATGCCCTTGGAATTCAAATGATCATAACTTAGTCAAATCAACTCTAAATTCAAAAATTCAAGATGCTAACTAGTTTAAAATTTCAATGTCATCAATAAACTAGAACAATATTTAGGATCTGAATCCTAGAAATTTAGGTAAAAGACCTAAATTCGTCTGACCTTATTTTGATCATAACTTAACCGTTTGGAGTCCAAATTGGACATACTTACTGTCTATCTTCAAGTTAGACAGTAAGGAATCAGTTAGAACTAAGAGAATTCAATTTTGACCTGTAAGTCAAAAGTTGACTTTTTGACCCCTAAGATAGGGGCAAAATAGTCATTTTTCCTTAAGTTTGGAATAAGCACCCGTAACCTTTAATTAACATTCTAAAATATTAAAACTAATGTTATAATCATATTAGTGATATTTAATTGAGTAAAATCAACCATTAAGTCAGATTCCTGAATTCTTCTAAATCTTAAACACTACACCTTAAGAACCTTTCCTGAGATTAGGACTATATCTTAGGTTAGAGTTCATTCATTGGGTAAATTAGGTTACCCAATGGGTGAAATCTTAGTTTTATTAGTTTTTAGACTTTTCTTATTTTGATTATTTTGTCTTTTAACCTTAGATTTAAGATAGGAGATTTATCCTATTAAGCTTGATTACTTAATAGGATTTATCTTAACTAATGTATCACTTATAGAATAAAACTTAGAACTTAGTCTTACTCATCTCATATTATATGATTGAACCTAATTCTCGTAGTGTCCAATCCATAATCTATAGGTTTAGAAGATCTTGATGAGATCTTAGTTAGAACATCTAAATTCACAAAACTAGGGCGTGTGATTTATTGATTCAACTTGTAGTCATCTATCTGATTGAACTAGATTAGAACCTAATCAGTTCTAATCCTTTTTAACTTATAAGGATGAGTTTCTAAGTTACACTCGATAATAGGAAAATGGTGATCCTGAACTTGTGTAACTTGGAATAGTTAGAATGGTTAAGTAGAAAATAAATGATATAACCATGTTTAGTAGAGTCCTTTGCTTACTTTGATGATTGTTGCTATGCATTCCTTATATTTTTGTGTCATATTTTCTTAAGCATGTCATATAAGATCTTTGATGCATAAATAAAATATTATGAAAATATAATGACTACTTAGATTCCTTGTGAAAATATTAAAGTGATTAATAAAAAGATAATAGCTATATGTAGTTGAGCTGCCTCTCAGATATGTCCTTATTGCCTAGTCTCCTTATGTCACTAGGGGAAGGACTTTGTTTTGTTGTGTGCTTAGTTGCCTAGCCTCCTTATGTCGCTAGGGGTACACCGTTGGTGCCTTAGCCGTACTGGTGCTAAGATCCTTCGATTACTTTTGTGTGCTTAGTTGCTTAGCCTCCTTATGTCGCAAGGGGTACACAGTTTTGTGACTTAGCCATGATAGTGCTAAGATTTTTTGATATTCGATGGCCTAGATTAGCTCTTTTCTGTATGGCAGTTGATACACGGACATTTATATATTTGCAGTTATGATGTTTTGTTTACTTTTTAGCATTTTATTCAGTCAGTTATATCTTTGTACAGCTTATATATTTTAGAGTGTTAGAACCTTGTTGCTATTTATATGTATCACTGCTGAGTTATCTTATTTTAATTAGCATATTTCTTTTGATCACCAACATGTTTAGGATGTAGTATTTCTCTTACAGTACTTGTTTGATTATATATATTTATATGCCTTACCTTGCTCAGCTCGCATTTGAGGCATGTCTTAGCCTCTCTTTTTGCTTAAGTTATAAATGATGGTTTATAGCTTTTCCTTTCCTTTTGTATTTCTTGTTGCTCTCTTATATAATTGCTGCTTAGAAATTTTAAAATGGGGATATTACAAAATACATATAAAACTTATCAGCTTAAAATGTACTTAGACAATTGTCTAACACAAGATTTTTCTTTTTTTTTTGCTGGGTCCTACATTGTGGAACCGACAATGGCAGATCCTCTTTAGTTGGACGATCAAGATCTTGGTGTGGAGCCATATCCGGAGGAGGAGCCTATGGAAGAAGCAACAATTTAGTCTTTCCTTTATAAGTGAGAATGAGTGCACTTTATCTTCATTATTTGGAACTTAAATTGATGTAATAATACAGGTACTTATGACTGTGTATTTGGATTCTATGCTTATGTTCTGAAATATATTTCATTATATTTATGTTGTGATGCTTGGATGTCTTTTACTATAAATCGCTTCCGCATTCTGTATGAATTATTATTAAGTGACTGAATATTTGATTCTAGGCTTACTCCTTCCCTTATTAGGTGGATTGTGAATTTCATCATAATCCAATGATAAGTGAAGGGTTAGCTAGAGTGACACACCACCCCTTAACTTAATCTTATGGATTAATGGGTGGTGCATCACAATTTAACTAATGACTTTTACTATAAATACTAAAATTGTTAATTTTTATTAAGGGAATAATCTTAAGAAATTTTTAGGTGTAGTTATTATAATGGTTTTGCTATGATCTAAATCCTTAATTTAGTTTCCAAGTAAATAAAAAGTCCAAACTTAACTAAATAATGTATTATATTTTATAATTTGTATAAGCTCTGTTAAAATACATATAGTTCCTAAATATTGCTTTGATGTAACATATGATTGATGCAAAATCAAAACATCTCAGCATTTTTTTATTAGCTAATCAAAACATTACAGAAAAGGGCTATGATGTTACATAAAACCTAGATATCTAAAAGTTTGAAGACAACCCTAAAAAATTAGGTCCCATAGTAAAGCCTAAAAAGTCCAAGTAAGCAAAAGAAAACCCTAGCCTATAAAAAAAACTAAAAAATACAAAGGGAAAATGAGCAAGACAGTTAGCTGACATAAATTAGACAGACGATCTCCAAGCTAGCTAACCTGCAAATATTAAACCTCTGCATGTATGCAATAAGGTCACTATGAGAAATATTTCTAGGTATGATAGGTTTCTTGCTTTTTTGAGATCTCCATATATAGATATATTTCATTTTCAACAGGGAGGGCCAAAAGCTCACTCTAAGAGAACCAACATTAGGATGCAAAAGCATGTAAATAACAGTTATTATCACAAAAATGAAAATAACCATATGTGGCAACCGGGGATCGAAGTTCGAGAGCCTCAAAAGAATGATTCATACATTGAAAATATACATTTATGAAAATAAAGAAAATGAAATACATAAATGTCCATATTTACATTCAGAGCCATTCATATATGAAATTTATGACAGTTTAATATTTACAATAAAGCTTTAAATATTTTCCATTTCACACATCTCTATCTCTTCTTTCCTTTATTACTTAGGTAGATCTTCAATTCTTTAATTTTCAAAATATGAAAAATTCAATTACCAGTCAGGTAGGAGTACGCAAATCATTCTTATAAGAGTAATTCTAGCATCCTATAATAGGCATGAATCAAATATGGAATAAAATGTGATATCTACATAGCATGTAAGAAAGAAAAGCAAATTTTTTTTTTTCAACTTTAAGTATTGCCCTGCAAGTTAGTTGTGAAATTCAATATAAATAAAAAATATAAATAAATAAATTTTATCAAAAGCATTTATAACAATAAGTCGAGTCCTATAGATTCCTGAGCCCAAATGGGTAAACCCATAGGCATAACCTTTAGGAAGTTTTTCTCACTACCTGTCAGTAGTTTACTCAAATTAGAAACTGATGGTGTGTCTTTTCTCTAGATTTGCCCACTTCCTAATAAGGGCTAAATCCCTCCATATGACTCCCAGGGGTTGCCAGTCGGCCTAATCTGTCTAAATTCTCAGTGTTGCTTTCCATCCTCCAAAGACAAATACCACAATAATATATACCACATTTCATCTTTTTGTTACATGCTTATTTGATAATATTCTTTTGCAAGTTTATAAGCGGTAAGCAGTTAAATAATGCTTAAATGAAAAATGGCTCAAATAAGAATGCTGAAATAAAACTTATAAGTTGATTTACGTACTTGACTGTTTTGATATAATTTCAATCAAATCAATTTCTTTGATCTATCAAAAATAATTTAATTCATTAACTTAATATTTTATGCTTGTAATATAATTTGTAATATTAGATTTTTAAAATAATAATAAAATGAATATTTGAATTAATTTATTAAGTTACTTAATTTTTGAGTAATTATTATGCCTTATAAGGTCAAATTAGGAATTTGACAATTTGACCTTATAAGGGCATATTAGTAATTTTACCTTTAATGAAATCTAAAATTTCTATTAATTTACTGTATATTATGTCCTAAGGTTTTCATAGAACCTAAAATCATCAAATTCTGATATGTATTAGCTAAGTTACAGCCAATACAAGTTCTAGGTTTAATAAGCAAGGTTTAATGTGATTAGTGAGTGATTAGTGAAATAAATCATAAAATCACTAAACTAATTACATAACTAGATTCTAATCTTCTTTATGAGTTCTCTGAAACTGAAATTACTTAATTTGGATCATTATATTTGCTAATATTCACTAATCAAAATTTATAGTAATTATGGTTAATTAAGAGGTCTAACCGTTGGATCTTAAATATTTTTATAGATTACTGTAAAATAGGTTTTTCTGATCTAACTTGGTATTTAGATCACCTAATTTGGAGCTAATTTAACTAACTTATGGCCAATTGAAGTTTTAGGATTAAATGGCTTAATTAGGGTTAGGTCCTAATTGTGTTTAGTCTAAATTAAATTAAATAGCAAAATTAATACTACTAAAATATTTCTTAGGATTTTTTGAGTATTTTGAGACCTATATTGGGTATATTTGGATTAGTTGATTAAAAGTTATGAATAATTAATTATTTATAACATATTTTGAATTATTTAATAACCTAAAATATCACTATACAAAATATTAATCCTATTGTAATTTGGATGACACTAAAACATTCCTTGATTATTGCTAATTAATTTAATATATTTATTTGTATAATTTGGATAAATATTTTAGGAGTTATGATCAAATGAATTTATGTGACATAATTAAATTTAATTAATATCTCTAAATATCACTATATGAAATATTCATCAAAATGGAAAATTGATAGATCCATAATATTCCTCTAATTTTACTGATCATAGTGGTATATTTATTTGTTAAGTTTGAATTTATATTTTGTGAATTATTAAGGTTTGAAGTTTAGGTTAAAAATGTAATTATATTTAATTTATTTAATTTGAATTTTACAATTTTATTTTCTGTTTAATATATTTATTTAAAGTAATTAAAATGTTATTATATATTATTAATTAATTCTATTTAATTTTTTTTCTGTTTATGAAAATATACATATATGTATATGTGTACATATATGTATTAATATATGTTTAAATATTATAAGAATTTAAATTAATTGTATATTAATTAAACTTAATTAGTATTATATTTATTTTAAATTTTCTTTTGTCTGCAGGTGGTGGGTCCCGCAGCCGTGACGTGGCGAGCAGCGATTTGTCGCGGTCTGTCTGGCGGGCCCCATCCGTGCAGACGGGAGACGCGCTAACAGAACCTTCGGACGAGTGTCAATGCGTAATTCGCTTATGCAAGCCGGCGGGCCCTCAACTTACGGATGTGCGACGCGTGTCTCCATCTTGCTTTTGCGTGAATCGGACCGGGTAGCAGACAGAAAGATGAACCGGTCGCAATTGACCGATTCGCTCGAGGAAGGCTCTTCAGCTTCCTCAGCGTGATTTTTGATCGATCGATCGCAGTTTAGTCTTGACACATAATCAATCATAGATGATTTGCAAGAATGCTTAAGCAAAAGAATAGGGAGGATAGGAAGTACCTGAATCTAAGGTGAAGAAGAATTAGGGCTCGGAAGAAAAGAGAAGTAGTGATGCTAGCCTCCTTTAGTTGATACAAGCAAACAATAATCGTGAACCGAAGTAAGATGGCTTATTTAAGCATTTACAGGCATGAGGTAATGCCGATGAGCGGCGGAGGACGCGCGGCTCCTGATTCGGCGTGCCGCGTGCGATGCCAGCGTCACGCGTCGAGGGTTTCGAGACGCATCGAGAGGGATGAAGGCTGAGTCGTCCGATCGTTCGATCGGACGGATCACAAGATCCATTAGAATGAACGGAAAAATGTCGACATAGCTGACGGCGTGAGGGAATGGAAGACGGCGCCGTTTGAGTTTAAATAATTTAATTATTTAATTACTTTATTTAAACCTATTTCATTAATTAAATTTACTTATTTAAATGCACTCCAAAATTTTCCAATAAATCACCCTTAACTAATTGAAGGGTGGGGAACGCAACGGCGAACTCAGATTTTCGATCCGACGAGTATTTAATTATTCGATTTTTCTGGGTATTTAAATAATATTAAATTATTCGCCGAAAATTCAACGACTTTCAAATGCCTTCAAAACTTCACCCTAGCTAATTTGGGGGTGGTGAATGCAATGGCGAAGTCGGATTTTCAATTCGAAGTCAAAATTATTTAAATAATAATAAATAAATTTGAAAAGAAATTTTGGTATTTTACACATATGTCCATAAATCATGATCCAGCCCCATAACAAAATTTATGGTCCAACGGTAAGCTTTTAAGATGGCCAGCCCACAAATCGGCCAGCAAGAGACACATTAACCCCAGCAAGTGTAGAACAGCCAGGTAACCCAACATAGAGTTTTAATGCAAACTGTAAAAGGGAGACCTACACTTTTAATGTAATCTATCAAAGCTTTTTTAATGCAGTTCATTAAATATAACCCAGCAAGGTAAGAACACCCAATTAATCCGTCAAGCAGATTTATCTAGCCATGATTATAAATATTTCTTTGGGCCAAGTAAAATTGTCAGCATAATTAAAATTAAGGCAGATCATACCACAGCAACATTGGGAGGGGTAGGGAGACCAAACCTTCGGATTAATTGACATGACCGTTGAGAAGAAATAGATGCTCCATAAGCATTGGATTCCCAGTTTCAGCAGGCCAAATGCAATAAGCAGTATACCGCCAATACCTTGATGATAGATAGAGATTATAATACTTGAAATAGGAGATTTCTAGCGAAATAGAGATTGGATGGGGGAGTGTGTATATATATATATATATATATATATATCTTCAATTTATCGAATATAAATTTTAAATTAACTCAATGATTAGCATATAAGCTCTCATTTTCTTCATTTCTAATTTTAAAATAAATTATGTTGCTATTTAGAAAAATATAAACTTTTGTGGAAAGTATTTTTCATATATATCAACATTATCATATAGTATTTTCCATAATATAATACCTCTATTTTCTCATAATTTCTTAAGAAAAAATTAGAGGAGGTATTAAAAATAGAAAAAAATAATTTAATAGTATGACACCCAGAAAAACTCAGCTAATGAAATGCATCATTTCAATACAAACTTTAAAAATAATATTTGTATTATTTTAATATAAATAAATGAATATTAATGAAATAATGTACAAATTTTATTGGATGAGTTTTTTTAGATACTAAATAACATTTATATTTTTGAAGAATAGCAAATGGGAAAAAAAGAAAGTAGAGAATAAGAAATAAATAATAGCAACTCTTATATCATACCTTAAGAATCTTAAATTCTTAATAATTTATAATATTAGATTAGATAAATGCATATATATATATATATATATATATCAAACTTTAAAGCTCCAATTGCAATATTAAGAAAACTTTTTAGTAAGCTATATTACAAAAGAAACAAAAAAAATCTTAATATGAAAAACATTAAATAATCATAAAAAAAAAAAAAAATTTGGAGCGCCAAATTATTTGTATTAAATATTATAAAGAGAAATGCTGTTGGGGCCTTATATGTGGCACTCAATTCCACCCGTCCAATGTGGCGCGGACGTGGTCGGATAAAACTTACCCGTCCGCTCAAATCGCCTCCTCTCCATTCGGCATTTCTACTTCCCATATTATAAATGAGAATTCAACATTCATAGTATAATATTTACACAAGTAGCCCATAATTAAATCTGTCAAAAATTTTATATATATATATATGTATGTATAAATAATGAGATCAAAAATTAAACAGAGAAAAAGTTCAAGTCCGAAAAGGCAGAAGCTGGGAAGAAGATCCGTGGGATCTCGGAATGAAAACTCCGGTTCCTCCTCTTCTACGGGCCATCTCAGGTGCTCTCCTTCTAACATGGTTCAAAATACTCGATTGATCCCAAAGACCGTACTTGAAAATACAATCTTCCACATACATCCAACTCGGATTCAATCTCCTGACCATAGTACAGTAACAACTCGATTCGTCGTGGCGCTTCAAACAATGCAGGTCTCTGTTCCATGGATTCAGAGTCGCCACTCCAATCACATTCCTTCTTTCCGCTTCTTCTTCTTCTTCGTGTAAGAAGAGCATAATCCACTGTTCCATATCAGAAAAACTCAGGTTAAACTCCTCTTCGTCGCTCATGTTTGAATGCGAAAAAACAGAGAGCGAGGGGAAGATTTATATAGGGATTCAGAAAAGAGCCAAATTTGAAATCTTGTGTAGGAGATGAATTGTAGGGATTGAAATATATATATAGAAGAAGATTTCAAGTGATTAAAATAAAAATCATTGCCTACCGCTAAAATCTCTATAATTTTCTATTTATTTTAAAAATATCAGCTTTTATGTGTCTCATAATCACAAACAAACGAGTGTTCCAAGTTTAAAATTGATGTGTTCTATTTGTGGACAAACAAATGAGAGTGATCTATGCTCATAGAATCTAAAAATTATAAGATGCCTTAGGGTTTATATATATTTATGCTATGAAACACTCGTTTGTATTGTCATCTTTTATTACCATCCCTTATTTTCACAATTGAAGTGAGGGTATAAATCCTAGCATGAGCAAGATTCATTTGAGCTAATCCCTACTTTGAGCTTGAACATGTTCATGTGATGATGTTGGAGTTTGAACAGAGGCTAGCACACGCCTTGCCTCAAGGATGACATCACCATCAATCATCCTACATGCGCAGCAAAACTGAAAGTCGTGGCCTGGTCGACCACATAGATAGCATTGGTTGCCTCCATGATAACATCGACCAATTTGGCGAGATTGTTGACATCTTCCCCCATATTAAACCTGGGGGCGTTTCACGCTACGTGAAATTCCCTAGCATAATTAAAATTATATAGTTTTGATTTAAATAAAAATAAAAATTATATTATAAAAATATTTCATTTAATACAAGTTCAAAGTTATGAAACTTGCATTTTTAGTTTATTTTGATATGAGGAATTTAAATATATCATTAAATGAAATAATCAATAAAATATTTTTTAATCATTTTGGCTCCTAATTAATAGAGTTTGGTCCTCATGATATTTAGACTCTAATGGTAATGAGTTTAAGCTCTGATTATACTGAGTAACAATATTATGTTATTATATTGACCCAAAAGAAAGGTTGAAAGCATTAAAGCCTGATAAGTAGTAATTGCTCATGCTGGCTAATGGTAATAATATAAGATTAAAATGCCAACTCGTGTGATCTTTAATATCAAAAAAGTTTTGCTATATATCTCCGAAAGTATGTATGACTAGCATTTAGAAAGTTACTACATAACTTCTATATATCTTCCAAAAAATATGAATGACTAATATTTAGAAAGTCAAGTGTAATAAAAATTATTATTAAAAATACATATTTTAAATTATAAATCTTAGTCATCCATACTTTTTGAAATATATTTAGGAGTCATATAACAGTTTTCATATTAAAATTCAACGATGAATAAAACCTATGCATTTCCAAATTGAATCCACATGATTACTATTGTTAGAAGAGTATTGCTACACTTACACACTAGTATACATCAAGATATATAGATGAGGTGTCAATCCAATATGTAAGTAGATTATTAGTTGAATTCATTTTTTGATAAGACCTATATACAAAAATTACAAAAAAAGAAAATTTCTAATTGGTCCTGAATACTTTTTGGTATATATTCTTGTGTAACTATAGCATTTTCCTTGTTAGAAATCATTGCAGATCTATTGGATTATGTCGTGCACATCCCGTGATCAATCTAACGATCTAGATCAATCCTACTACTAGTAATTTGAAAGTTTATATTTCTTTAATTATAAATATTATAAATTTAAATAATTAATTTTAAAACTATTATTTGCTTTTTTTATAAAATAATTATGAAAGTAACATAAAATTTTTATCATGAGATATATAAAAATATAAGGTCTAAAAATAGAAATACTTTTTTGTTTTGAAGTATGATTTATTTATATAAAATAATAAAATATATACTTTATTTAATACAATTTAGTGGTATAAAAATTATCATATTTACCAAAACTACAAAAACATTTTATTTTAATTTAGACATTTATTTAAATAAAATTATAAATATATTATGAAATATTTCAAATATATACTTCCTAATAGTAAATCTAAATTTTATTAAATTTTTCATATTTATAAATATTCTTAACAATGGAATGATTAATAAACTCAGAGTCCATAGAAGATACATAATATCTTAAAATCTTTTGATAATTTATGCTTAACTATAATTAAAGGGATTTTACATAGATCCAATTTGCTGTAAGGAAGGATACATAAAATTAAAGGAAGCTACTACAAAATTTTTAAATATATTTTTTTCAATAACTACAGTCATTAATGCACTTAAAATTAGTGATTAACTTGTAATAAATGAGATTCATTAGTTAAAATTATGATTAAAAATTCACTAAAATCTAATAATAATCTAAGAAAAAATACTATGGCATTTATTGGGATATTGAACCATTTTTTAAAATTAAATTAAGAATAGTTTAATAAAATGTTTAAAATTAGTTATTAACTCGTAATAAATGAGATTCTCTAATTAAAATTATGATTAAAAATTTATTAAAATTAATAATGACCTAGAAAAAAATGTTGAGACATTTATTGAGGCATTGAAATATTTTCCTTCTAAAATAAACAAAAATCAACTCAACTTTTCTATTATATTCTAAGTATTTATTTTCAATTCATCTGGCAATTTGACACGTGAACTTGAAATATTTTGACTCGTTTGTCGAGTATGGCTGTGGAGCTTCTTTCTGTGGTTCTTTAGTAAATATTGTGATGTTGGCATACTAACCAATTTAATCTAGCAAATATTGTGATACTCGAGGGGATGGATTAAGAATATGATTAGCAATTTGACTCGAAACGTGAAACTCAAATTTGAACTCGAATTATTTTGATTCGGCTTGAAATTTTCGAGCCAAATTTGAACCAAACAACTTAATTCATACTCAAAATTTTGGACAATCTTCGCTTACACAAAATAAAGAGAATTAAGGCATTTAATAATATCAGTAATAAATTATATTAGAAAAATTTTAAACTATTGTTTAATTTGACAAATTAAACAAACTTGAGTTAGAATCACTTAATAAACAAAATACACAAAAAGTCTGTTATGAGAGTATGAATCCTTCAGTCATCAGTAGCTAATTTAAGGAAAAAATGGCTCACAAATTTAAGTAAATGCACATATATTTATTTCACATACTTTTGCCTCAAAATTAAAAAAAAGTTCCTAAGAACTCCAAAAGTAACAAAAAGTAGAGTAGATTCATCAGAAAATTACGATGACTTTATATATTTAATTTTTTAAGAATTTAAATAAAACTACATAAATCTTAAAAAATCTCAAAAAAGATAAATTTATAAAAACATGCTCTTTCTAAAAGGCATGAAAGTTACAAATTTTCAAAATTAACTTTAAATTTTCATAAATGAAAGATGCCATAAGCTCCCTACTAACTTTTAAATATATCTCAAATAATTCTAACTACCCTGAGAAGAATAATATGCATCTAACCAACAGCATTAACCTAATTTTAATGAGAATTATAACCACATTTAAATCAAGTTCCTATGCTTCTAAATTCGCTTAGCAGCAAATTACAACAGAAACAAGATGAGTCTGGGAATTGACAATAGTTTATACAGGTTAATTACTGCAGAGAACAGTTCATAAAGACAGTATGATAACTGAAAGTAACACAGTTTCATCCAAAACAGCATATCCTGCCATCTGAGCTGAGGCTGTGAAATACATTATCAGTGCACATACACAAATACATGTACACGCACACATGTATTGTCTGTGGTGAAAAACTAAAAGTGTAGCTGCTTGCACTGCGTAACGGCGGCCTCGGACGGACAGTACGGGCATTTGAAAGTCCGTGTGTTGCTCTTCGACAGCTTCACAATGGACTGCTTGGAGAGCACGTGGCCGCAGGGCATCAGCATCGGAGGGTTCTCCTCGCTAGCCTGTTCCCTGAGCACGGGACAGACGAAGATCGAGTGGAACTGAAGCTCCCTGCTCAGATCTACCGGCACCGGTAGCTGCCTCATCGCTTGCCACTCCTGCTGCTGGCCTTTCGCCGCCATAACGCTCGCCATCTTCAGTAGTGTCGGCAGCCCCTGCGCTCCTGCCGAGATTACGACTCTCAGCGGGCAATCGTGCGACTGCCCCAGCAGGCCGCAGAACTGCCGGGTAACCTCATCGATCATGTCGTCCCAGTGTGACGGAGACAAGAATTGGTCAGCGTACGGCGATTCATCCAGACGTCCGGCCCACAGCAGGCATGCCATCAGCTTCTGAATCTCGACCTTGTGCGTGGGCGCAAACGGGGCAAGGTGAGCCCTTGCATGCCTGATAGCCTCGTTCCTGTCCCCCTTCCTCTGCAGCATCTCCAGGAACTGGAGCCGTTGAAGCTTGAGCTCGAGGGTCGATCCGTTGCTCAGCAGGCGGGCGCTCTGTGCGGCCGCCCAATCGAGGGCGGGAGCTAGGTTTCGAGATCTCATTGCCTCCAGTATCCTGTGCAGCTCCAGAAACGATGATTTCAGGGCTGCGGCAAACTCGTCCGGCTCGCCTGCCTCCTGGACAAAGCAGTCACCAAGATCGAAGAGGCCCTGCCTATAGAAATGGCTGCCAATGATGCAGTTGATAGTGTGGGAGTCGAAGATGGTGCTTCCGAAGGCCCTGGAGATGTCGGGATTGAAATTCTTCTCGAGAGCTTTGGCATATTTGCCTACCAGGAAGCTCAGCTCTTTCTGGGAGCCTTCAAGGAGACTCTGTGGGGACAGCTCGTTCAGCTTCCTGCTCAGCTCCCGCAGAATATTAATGGAAGAGGAGTTCGCTGGATCGGATTGAATCTTTGTTGCCGCGCTTTCTATTTCATTTCCGAGCTGCTCTATCAATTCCAGCCTTTGAGTCGAGGAGAGCTTTTGCTTCTTGGCAACTCTATCGAATGTGTCTCTGAGACTGCTTAGCTCCATTCTAATAATATGCCAGCTGCTGCCAGGCACATTATCAGAATCAATATCCAGAAATATGTTAATTATTAATTGATATATTTGCATACATAGCACCCAGTTCTTTAAATACTATATATATTCAACACCCAAAGCTTAATTTTTATAAAATTAGCACTTTCCTCTCATCATTTTTAAAATGCCTAATATGTACTTGTAATTAAAAGATTTTAAGATAAAAGGGCACGCACGATTTAGCAAGAAAAGAAGCTTAAATTTGGTCTATATGTAGCTTAAAGGTAATGACCAATACTTTGATATTATTTAGTATGAAACACCTTAATTGGTTTACTTTTATCAACAAAGGCTACAACACGAACTCCACTTAACTTCATTCAATTATTGAAACAAGTCAAATACAAGGTTTACAAAAGCTTTTTGTGTCCATAATACCCAGATACAAGGTGAGTAGTTAACCACATATTCATTTCATTAGATGTCGTAGTAACTTGAGATTTAAGCATGTCTGAACGAATCAGTTATACATTAGCCTGTTCATTGGTTTATTTAGTAGCTTAACTATTTTCAAATAGGTTCCAAACAGAGCTAAACAAAGAAAACTAAGTGTTTGCATTTTAGAATAGAACTTCTTATGCTCTTGGCCTATCATGATGCTTTAATATTGCATTAGCAATTGTTTTTTAATAGTGAAAATTATAATGTTTAGCCTAATGTTATAATGGCACTCTAAATAGGCTAAAAGAATATAAAGGTAATCTTTATTACACTAAAAATGTACGTATATCAAAAAAAGAATCCTATTTATGGTTATTAAAAATAAAACAAAAACAAGAGGTTGGTCTTAATTTATTACTTTGAAAAAGGAGCGATAAAAACCATTTCATCTAACTCTCATCACAACCTGCACTAACAATATTTTGACTAAATTCCATAGTTCTATATTTTATTAGTTTGATCTCTTGTGCTTAAAAAAGCTACTGATAATAGTACATTAATAAAATGGGATTTTTACCTATTACACACCTAGATTTTCACAATATACATACCTAGAGCTAAAATTTTATAATATACAGAAAAAGCACTATCATCTCATCATTTTTAAATTGCATGACATCGCAAATTTACTTGCGAGTTTGAAACTATTGTTGATCCTATTCTAAATTGAACCCCAAAAATGAAGTGAGCAAGTATTATCACAGAATTTATTGTCTTAAAGATTATTGAACATAAATCTGAAATTTAAGTAAAACCTATCTTGCCTAATAAAATTGACAAATTTGACAATAAAGTTGAGTGAGTTAAATTCATGTAATAGGCGGTGTATACAAGTTTTGGCTTCAAATCATGGTTTCGTGAAAATACAAAGTTAAATTATTCCAAGAAAACTAAAGTAGCATCAATATATCAGGAAATTTGTGATCAAACTTCCAACCCATTTGGTCTATCCTACAAGAGAATCATCCATCAGAACATATACGCAAAGTATTAAGGTTAGCCTATTTAAAAGAGATCATTGGTCAATCCATGCATAACTTTAGTTTGTTCACATTAATATTATTTCATTTATTGAAATTTTATTTTATTTAGATTATAATGTTTACAACGTATATTAGACTTGCAATTCATTATCACTTTCATATTGCTCGCATGATCACATGATAAAATTCAGGAACTATAGAAAATATTTTATGATGATTCTAGATTTTCTATAGTTCTGAATAAAATGCTTGTGTAATTAATACTGATAATAGGATTATGGTGATTAAGGAGTACAACTACGGAATAGTTTTCATCTGAAAACGTCTCTTTTTCAGTCCTTTGTTTGTGAGCCAACATCCAAAGCCAATTATATACGAGACAAGGGAATACATTTACTACTAATGGATAAATTTGAAATGTTAAATTGAACGACATTGAACCTTTCAAAGCAAATTAAAACGAAAGAAATCATTTCCTCTGCGCACTCATCACTGCATGCAATGATAGGACTTGAACTACAGGTTAGCAATATTATGTATGGAGACTTAAAATATATTTTGATACAAAAATTATCCTTTTGAAAGGGCATTTGATTCAATGCACCAAATTTATTCTCAACTATTTTCCTTCTTTTAAATTATATAGTTATTTTAATTTGTACTAAATGCAAAAAAGTAACTTCATCAATAAATCTTCTCTACTGCTTTTTGATTATATGCCAGTTCACCTCACCATGAACATGTTATTAGTGTGATCCATCTTTTAGCTCAAAAACCATATACTGCTAACAATCTAATGTAAGAATTCAAGTTAGCATGTGCATACTATCCAATCAGTAGTTTGCTTTAAGAAGATATCATGTATAGGTAGGTATCTATGGATAGGCAAAATAGGATAGTTATGGGGCTACACGGAGGAGCTGAGCAGTCGTACCTGAGTGGAGAAAGGTGTATCAGCTCTGTGATGATGGGTTTGATGCAACAGGTACCTATTGTGCATCAGTCATGATGATTTTCAGATGATATCAAAGAGTTTAAAAGGGGATGATGTGCACAGAGAAAAGAGAGATTGGCCAAGTTATAGCTGGGCTGTAAGAGGTGGATCAAATTCAATGACACAACAGACTATGGTGGCATATGGAAGGTGTTATGATGGGATCTTCGCACCTTGTTAGGCTGATAGTGGGTGTGTCAAATTGGGTCATTGCATCGTATTCAAGTTCAACCCAAAAATCGCTACTTGAATCCTTTCTTTCAGTTGTTCATGATTCAAAAAAGGTCAATCTGAACCCAACCGATTTAATAACAACAATAACAAAAAGAACACCAAGCTTTAGTCCCAATAGGTGATGTCGGCTACTTGAACCCTTCTTTCCATTGCTCACAATCAAATAGAAATCACTCTAAATTCCAAATAGAAAACATTCTTTCTAATGATTTCTTCCCATGTCCTTTTTTGCCATCCACTTTTAGCATAGGCAAAACTCATATACTCAATTTTAACAATAAGGACATCGAACGGTATACACTTAATATACATGAACCATCTAAGATAACATTCTCTAATCTTATCCACTATTGGAGCCCCATTCAAACCTTGCTACAAATGAGTTTAATTCACATTTGGTTCTTTCAATTATACCCACTCAACCACCTTAGCATCCATATCTCCAGAACACTTATTTTATTAGTAAGTTTCTTCTTTGTTCTCGAGCATTCAGCCCCCATATAACATAGTCGATCATATAATTGCTCTATAAAATTTTCCTTTATTTTTTAGTGGGATTTTCTGACCGCGCAACACTACAAAAACGTATCTCCATTAATCACATTTCTCTCTATTTCAATATTATTTTGAATAATTGAGCTAAAGTATTTAAATCTCTCGCTTTTCATGATAACATGGTCATTAAGAACATGACTTCTATTATGATTAAGCATACACTTTATATAGTTTTAGATCTACTAATTTGAATGCTATAGATTCTGAAGTAATCCTCTACAACTCATGTTTTACTTTAGCTCTATCTCACATCTTATCAATTAATAGAATGACATCTACAAATAACGTACACAAAGAAACCTCCACTTGAATGTATTTAGTAAGAACATCTATAATTAAAACAAAATGATTCGAATTGAGCCAACAATAATAAAAAAATTTTTAGACAAGCCATCTTGCAATCAAACACATGCTGTAGCCTCTTTATATATATATATATATATATATATATATATATAATAACATCAATAATTCTTTTTCTCATCAAAACTCTCTAAAAAAATTCTCTTGGTGGTCTATCATAGGCTCATCAAGATAACAAAAGATTCTATAAAATTTTTGTCAAAGTCCCCAACCTACTTGTAACACAATTGACAAATCCCAGTCAGGTTTTACACAAATATACACATATTACAAAAATATTTATCCATTTAAACTCAAACTCAACTTCTGTCAGTTCACATTTTGACACCTCCTGCTGAGAGGCCGCAACAAATTGAGCTGAGGCATGCTATGAGGGAAGCAATTCAATTTTGAGTAAAAGGATGAAAAAAAATGTTTTAGAAGTGTCACATATTTCACTTAAAATTTGCAAAAGTATTTTTGCCTGCTGATGTGCGAAAGAGTACTCATTTGCATGTAAAACTAGGGCTCGTCCAATTTCCACTATACGACGGTGTTTACATTAAGTTTTCCATTTTGTTAAGGTGTATACGGAGTAGAGAAGTGGTGTTGGATACCAAGAACTGCAAGCGTAGCAGTGAATTTTTTAATACTCTCCACCTCCATGAGATTGAAAAATTATGATTTACAAGGATAGGGTGTTTTTAATTTTTTTTTTTAATGTGAGAAAAGTATAAAGTGTTTCAGATTTTCTATATAAAGGCTACATCCAAGTGGAATTCGAAAAACAATCAATAAAAATGATCTAATATTTGTATTCAAACAATGAATTAATTGGGGCAGAACCCCAAATATAAAATATAATAAGATGTAAGGGTTTTTGAGACACAAAATCACCAATTGGTAAATGCAATCTATATTGCTTTAACATATGGCATAGAACGAAAGCAGAGATAAGTTTTATTTTTATTTGTAAAGCAGAGGCCAGGTGTTAAAGATTGTCAGCTCCTGGATGGTCGAGGCAGCGATGCCAAAGATCTGATGATTCCACATGGTTGAGATTAGAAAATGGACCGGAAGGGATCGAGACAGTGTAAAGACCATTAATGAGCGTGCCCTGATGGAATTCTTGTTTTGTAATTAGATCCTTGACAACACAAGGGTAAAATCAAGATAAACATTATTGTCAAGGGTGAAGTGACTGATAGAAACAAGTTTTTTTTGAAATGTTGAGGATATGTAAGATTTGATTCAAGTAAAATGTATTTGAAAGGGATGAGAGAATGGTTGAACCTGTGTAGGTTATAGGTAAGGAACTTCCATCACCAACTTGTAATCTTTCGGTGCCATTGTATGGTTCTAGGTTTTGCAAGTTAGCCATGGATGGTTGCACATGATGCGTAGCACCGTAGTTCAAGAACCAATGATCGGTCGCTGATGCATAATTTGAAGGAGGATTCGGTGTTGCAGTAGACCGTCACTTGGATACATAATAAAATTCTGCATATGAAAACTGTTTACCATTGTGTCCATAAACTGATCACCCTCTGCCATTGTTTCCGCCACGACCACGAAATGGAGCCGATCCATTGAATTGAGTGGCCACGATATGGTCGCCTTGTGCAGTATTGTTGAGCACTGGCATGGACTCAGTGCAGGGTTCTGAATACGTGGTTTAAGAGAATACCGGTGAGCTCATCTAATTTGATTGGAGTTATATGAGTTATAATGGAAGCGGGGATCTAAGCGAAATCTAGTCCCAGCCCTGTCAAGATGCTGAGATCGAGTTGCTACTCCATTACAAGTGAACCTGCAATTTTGAGTTGATGAGTAAGATTCTTGGCTTGCTAGATGAAGTCTGTCAGCTTCATCGAACCCTTTTTAAGACTTCGCAGTTAAAGTTTCAACTGTAGGAGGCGAGCCTGAGACAAAGATGTGTAGATCGCAGCAAGTGTCGACCACATTGTCGCGACAGATTCGCACGAAACAACTTGTGAGAAGACTTATTTGATGAGAGAGAAGATCGACCAACTCAAAATCAATTGATCTTGCTTATACCAAGAAATTGCTTTAGGATTGTGGGTATGGTTCTCATCTACAGGCGAAGGAGGAGAACTGGAACCGTTAACGTACCACCCGTGCGATCAGAAGATGGGTGGACTTGAGACCTCCACAGAGTGCAACTCATTCCACACAGTTTCATTGGAAGTAGATGATGAAAAGTAGCTATGGTGGGATTGAATGTATCGGCGTTGGTAAAGGATTACAACTAATGATCTGTTGACGCAGAAAACTGCAAGGAAGATTGTGACTCTATCTGAGTTGCAGAAACGACGGGATTCCTCACATTAGATCAGGATCTGAATCTCACCTCTCTGACACCATGTTAGAAGCTCACGCGCACACAGAAGGAAAAAAGAAGAATTAAGCACGATGTTTTTTGTATGTTAAAGATGAGAAATCCCAGATTAATATAGACTCGACGTGTACAGAATCAGCAACTAATATGTGAGTTTAGACAACAATGGTAGCGATTTACTATATAATAGCAAATTCAAGTTAAGGGCAGAAACATCATTTCACAGGCTATTATAAGTGAATCCTGAATATATAATTTCCAAACAATGGGCACAAAATTAACAAGATTTTATTCACAACAAATTAGTTTGCATATTTTTTTGTGTAACTTTTTATTTATCTTCTATAATTAGTTTGTGCATGTTAAAAATTTAAAATTCTATTAAAATTTCTAATTTACTTTAAGAAATTTATTACAACCCATTTTACTCTGCTTAGAGTTGTGTCATGCAATAAAAATCCACAAAACTTAAAATCCTTTAAGGTCTTTTATTTTTTTCTAATAGTATTTAACAATTCTTAATAATCTTTGAGCTTCATATCATTTTAGGCTTTTAGAAATAATGAGATGAACATGTAAGCTGAATTGAACTGATATACTATAATTTATCTACGACGCTTTTTAAATGTGAAAAAATAATCAAGGCAAGGGGCTTGTACAAAACATTTGATCATTTGAAATATGCTAGTTTGAGCTAAAACAAGATCCATTTGATCATACATCTACCATCATGCACCATTATTGATATTTTAATGAATTTTATACAGCACATGATTCTCTTAAAATGAATGGATCAATTTTCTTTCAGGGTTCACAAGGCATCACCAAACAAGAAAGAAGTTTTTGGTTCAGGAAGCATTCCAATTTTCAATTTCAAAAGCATTTTGTAGGTCAACTGTTTATCAATACTTAAGTTTGCATTTAATCAACTTTTGTATATAACACATTTTATTAATCAAATCGGATTCTTCATGAAGCAATAATAATTGTGATCTAACAAAATTGTATTACTACAAGAGAAAAAAGATACTCTATTTTACAATCTTTGGACAACCTTCAGATTACTTTAACTGTGATTTAGTTGTTTGCTATGCATTCTTTTTTTTTTTCATTTAAATTCATAATATTTTTAATTATTTTGATCACTATAATTTTCTCATCATTTTATAGGGCAATTATATTGAAAGCCACAACTAGAATTTTGCAGACAAAAAACACTAAACATGGCAAAGAAGCTTCTATAGAAATATGCATCATGCTTTCTTGCAAAAGATACAAATTGATTCTTGGAATTAAAATTGATTTAAGAATAGGAGATACCTTATCTCATGCTTTTGATATTTATAAATAAGCAATCAGAAAATTGTGAAATCATACATTGGAAAACTTTTATCTTACTTGAAAACAGGAGAATACTTTGTGAATATTTTTTCGAACAAAACCTAAAGATAAAATGCAGTATTTAGAGAGTAACCAAAGACTAGCATGTCATATTTATTCCTTTATTATACATAATTTTAATGCTTCTAATATTGAGCAACAAAGTTCAATAACAGATCTATATATTAAATAAATAATAAATGCGATGAGTGCTTATTCATTTGATTTTGGGTGCTTTGGTCGAGACATGTGATCCTAAATAGGATATTTCATCAAGGCAACCAAACAAGACATGTCTCCACTAGAGTACCTAAATTCAATGTAAAACCAGTATTCTCTTTTATTTGTGATTTGATATACACTATCGTTGCCAAACTATGTTGCTCAACACTATGAGCCAATAATATTTCTAAAACGGAACAAATATGCCATGCAGATTTTTCTCCTTAAAAAAGGTAATAAACTTTTCACATCTTCAAGGTGACTTTTACCAAAAGATTCACAGATATTCTCTTGTTTGCAAGTAATATAAAAGTTGTCCATTATATAATATTGTTCCAATCTTTGTTGCTCCGCACTATGAGCATCAAAATTATGTTCTAAAGAAGAATACATATCATGCATATTTTTTTTTTCTAAGGAACGAGAAATATTACTTTTCATATCTTCAAGATAGCCTTACCCAAAGGATTCACAAATAATCTATTATGTCCAAGTAATATAAAAATTTTCCATTATATCATCACAATATTTCAACAGCTAATTTATAATTATCAAAACATGAGATAAAGTACGAAAACTTTGAGAGATTTATCTCCAATTACCAAACCAATTTTAGCTTTAAAAATCAATTTGTATTTTTCTTACAAGAAAGTATAATGTTATTTTCTTGTACTTACTAGCCATGTTTAATTCTGTCAACTAAATCCCAACTGTCTTACAGTATAAGTGCCCTGCAAAATGAAAAGAGAAAACAATTTTGGTTAAAACAATTAAAAACTACTTATATTCTAATAAGAATAAAATAAGTACAACAAAAAGTAATTTGTGCAAAAATCATAAAATAATGTATAGTATTCATTAAATAAATATAACTACGCTAGATTGTGACCTTTTAATGAATTATAGAAAATCCCAACTTGAATACCAAACATGGTATATATAAAAAGGTTCAAATAAAATTATAAATAGCTATAAAAGCTTTTAAGCCATGCTTAATTCTTTGTTTGTTAATCCCAGATCTGTCTTCAGTATAACTGCCCTGCAAAATGAGAAGAGAAATTTATCTTTGTCAAAATAATTAAAAACTACTTAATTTCAAATAAGATAAAATGAGAATTCATAACAAATACCTATAGCAAAACTAAAAGTAACCTGAATATTTGTTAAATAATATTATATAACATATCTTTTTTCCCTTAAATATAAATCTACAAAATGGTGATCCTTTATTATATCATGTAGAATCCCAACTTGTATAGTAGCACACGTGGGATAAATAGAAAAAACATCAGCTGAAATAATAAATTAAAAAAGCTAATCTTTAAAATCACTTCAAGAATGAAACTGAGACTGCTCCAAGGACCAAAAACATCTTTCTAGGTTAGGGTTACTTTATCAAACCTGGTTGAAAATCGAAACATATCTTATAAGAATTGTAATCATCATCCAAAAAGATTATATATCTTTAATCAGTTCCATTGTTGACACTTAACACTAAGAACTTTCTCTTTGAATGTTGAGTAAAACTTGGCCCTTTTTAAAATATAAAAAAGCCTACAGTACAAATACTTAATTTTTAGAGAAACAAAAATTTTAAAACTGTTCTCAAAATTAAAAAGTACAAGATAAAACGAAAGAAAACAATCATACTTGTGTTTTAATTTTATATATATGTGTGTGTGTGCGGGCGCGCGCATGTGTGTGTTTATAGAATAAAACTCTTTGCCAAATCTAACTTTCATTCCAAGACCCATTAGATCTTCCAAAGCTTTGGTTGATTGTAATTGGCCGACTCTTTAAATTTTCATATACATATAGAACATCAAATTTTTATATTTTGCAAATATAATGTTCTTTATTTAAATTTATTAAAATTAACATTTAACTGAGGCAGTATCATATGATGGGATTTCATTAAAGTCAAGTACATTTTTTGTAAGAAAATTCCAGTTATTTTATTTTCTATAAAATTTTACAATCCAAATTGTCCCCTTATGGACATGTATCATATTACAAAATCCAGCAAAGTTTAATGCCGGTCTTTAATTTTTTAGAAAATTTTAAACTTTTCAAATAAATCTTTAAATTTCATATCATTTCAAGAATCCACAATTGATGAAATGACCATGTAAGCTGGGTAGATATACTATATGATTTATCAGAAACTTTTTATAAGCAGAAGTGTACTCAAGATAATAAACTTGTACAATAAGTTTTGCAACACTTTTGAAATACGCTAATTTAAGTTAAAGATACATTTAATCATTCATCTGGCTTCATGCATCGTTATTGACATTTATTAGATTTTTTTTTAACACTTGTCAATTTTGTAATGCAAGATTTATGCGTAGCATAATTGTTTGCTTTAACTTCATCCAGTAACTTTTGATTTTAAAAATAACTTATAAAGCTATTTATCTCCAACAATAAAATGCTTGACAGATAGGCATTTTTATATGCTAAGAAAACTCAGGTTTTACTCTTTACACTTCTAGGGCGTTAAAAAGATAAAAATCTTCTTAAAATAACTATTGCAATTGTCTTAAGCTGCATAATTAATTTTCAATTAAGTTTGGCAAGACATTATTAACCTAGAAAAATATATTTTTTCTATTTTGAGCATCCTCAATTCTATCTCATTTTGCTGGTCAGCTGTTTTTTATTGTTCATATTTTTATTTAATGCATTTTATGTACACCATGGTTTGTTATTCAAGTTGGATTCTTCAAAAACAATAGAAGATAGCGATGTAGCAGAATTATATTTATTTTAAGGAAATGATTATCTATTTTACTATATTTAAAATATATTCAAATTACTTGGAGCTGTGCTTTAGGTATTTGTTATGCAACCACATTCTTCCTTTTTTCAAATCTGGCAGTTCTTAAATATTTTGACCGCACTAATTTTCTCCATTCATTCTGAAATGCAATTAAATTGTAAGACAGCTAAAATTTAATAAAAAAAATTAAGCATGGCTAAAAAGCTGGTACAAAAAATGACATCATACTTTCTTGCAAGAATGCAGATTGATTCTAGAAATTACAATTGATTTGAACATTGATATACATCAAAAAAAAATTCAAAATTAAGTTTCTCGTACTTGGTCTCATGCTTATTGTATTTATAAAACAGCTGCCAGAAAATTGCATATTCATATGATGAAAAATGATTATATTTCTTGAAAACATAAGCATTTATAAATCTTCTGGCAAACGCCACATGAAGATGCAAAAAAAGTAAATCGCATTCTTTAGAAAGTGGTAAAAATCTTCTTGTCACAAGTGCTCTCATTTGAGCAATAAAGTTCATCGCGTTGAGTAATAAAGTTCAGTAAAAGCAATGCATATTGAATCACAATAAATGAGAATAGCATTCTGATAAGCATGTATGTCTTGGAATAGAATACTTATCCATCTCCTTTAAACTGCTACATTACCAGAGTACAATTGAAGAGAAGAATAAGAAGGTAATTTAATTAAACCATGTATTTTCATTAATGAAAGAGATTTCCCAATATTCCCTCTTTAATATCTTTGAACTAAAGACATCTTATGAATACTATATCAAAAAGTATATTTCCATCAGTGCACCTAAAATCAAATGAATAAGCACTATGGTCTTCTTATATTTACTTGCCCATTTATTCCAGTTGTTTCATTGTATATTTCAATTAGTGCTTAATAGTTTATACAATATAGAAGCTTGCTCAATGTATGAAAAGCATAAAAAAATAACACCAAAAAATGTGTTTTTTATTTATTTATCAAGAAATTTGTTTCATAATGAAAATGAAAACAATTTAAAAAAATGTATATAACTTGAACTTTTGTTCAATATAAGATAAAATATACAAAAAGGATGGTCATGTATTTCTACAATTGATAAATGTTGTTTAAATCACTTTTCCAAAATTTTTCGTAGTGATTGAGCTGCCGCAGACACTTTGCCACTACGACCGAACAGCCATTGCCCCTTTTCCTATCCATCCGATAATATGCCACCATTGTTGATGCCACCCGTCATAGTCGCAACCAATACAGTACCGCTCCTCCATAATTCCGACTCAACAATGCTACTGTTACTTATCTGTTATCTCCATCATCCCTTTGTTAACGGATATCTTTGAACTTACTGCCCCCTCTTTACTGGTACAACCCAGCCATTACCGTTCCATAGTCAGCACCCTGCTACTTTGTTAAAAGCATCATTGCAACTACCGCCCCCACTGCTTCGTTATTCCCATATCGTTCCCACCATAACAATTGTCACCCTTGAATTGCATCTCAAGTCTTTGGAATGCAGTATTCCATATAATCTTTTTGTGTTAATTGAGTTATCCTAAGGGTTTAAGGTTTAGAGTTTATATTGCGTTCTTCCACATATTTATTTTTTTTGAAGGTAAAAATCAATCCCGATGATGCCCTTTGAGACATAACTCGCCTATAAGACGCATAGTACATTTGACATGCAATAGCTAGCAGAACAGAAGACCCACATTTTTGTAGAATATAAGGAAGATCAAATCTCGATTGGAAGAATGACTCAGATTCCCCAACAATGGTAAAAATTGAGAAATTATGTCACATATGTAGAACACTTAGTTTGGTTTCATATATAGAAACTAAAAGGTGATAGAAAAAAAGCTCAAGCCAAGTATGGTCCACTCCAAGTGCTAAGAGAATTGGGGACAGTTAATGTCAGTTGGCACACCATGCCTCCCAACAACTAGAAGCTCTTCAAATTGTCAATGTTAATTGTATTAGTACTGCTGACTAAAGATAAACTATGCTTTAGTCAAGAAAAAAGATTGTCCAAGGACAAAGCACTAGACATTCAATGGTCAACAACTCGACAAAGTACCACTAAGCAAAAAAAAAGAGAGTACACAACAAAGAAATGAGTACCACAAGCTCATAAAATCAATGAGAAAAGAATGCCACTAAGCAAAGTAAAAGGATACACAACAAAGAAAAGTAATATAAAATTTTCAGATTTAAATATCACTCATAAAAGTGTGTTCCTACTAACACATGAGAAAACCAATGATCAAAGAATTAACTATGAAGTAGATGCCAACTCGGCTGCGTTTGAGCCAGCCTACAACTGACTGTACCCAGCCATTTCCCAAGTCAAACATTAGCTCAGCACTCGCATAAAAATAAAATATTAGCTGAACTGTATTTCACTGGGCCAAGCCCATGGAAAATAGTTGAATATATTTAGCCATTTTAAAGGTTTAAGTGGAGCTACAAGTTAATCAGTTTGCGGGATGGAATTTGACCTGAAAGAAGAATAACTAAGGAAAGTCGCACCCACTATACAGAATAATTATGTTATTAATTAGTAATTTATTAGGATATGTAACACAATCCAAGTGCAATAATTTATTTGTCGTTGTATAGTATTTAACTATACTAGCTTTTTATAATGACTATAAACAGTCGAATATAAGTCAATGAAATTTTTTGATAAATTTTTGGCTAAAATATTACTTTTATATTTTCTATATTTTTAGTAAACACCATAAATATCAACAAACCACTCCTAATCATATCAATCATTTAAGCAAGGTGAACTTAGTCATGACCAGCAAATAATGTATCATAACCTGTAAGGTTTTTAATGAAATAAACTGCTCCCTAAGTTTAACTACTGGCTGTAGAGGCGTGCATTTAACTAAATTGAATTAATCATTTTTTGGATTGAAGAAGCTGAGCAATTTAGATTTTAAGATCCAAAAAACCGATACAAACAAAATTTACAAAAACCAAAACTAGGTTTTGTCCAGTTTCAAGAAAATTGTAACTAGAGCAATTATATGATTTTTTACTAATAATTAAATTATAAATAAATTCAAAATGAAGAACAGTAATTTTAAAGAATACAACATAGGGTATGGTTCTAAGGGTTAAAAGAGTTATCATATAACATGTAAAAGTTATGTTGGTTAATACTTATTATGAAAATTGAAGTATGGTATGAAGTTACTTGTTTTGACAAGAAGCTACTTTGATAGCTAATAGATTATAGCTAAGAAAAAATAGAGTTTCCATATATCTTCAACAAATCCACACCACATACTAGCCAATATTTAGTAAAATGGAAACTAAAAGTGAATGTTAACTTGCCAAAACAAAATTATTTTACAAAGCTAAAATTAATGTAAGGATGGCAGATGATTTAATATAAATCCAAATCCCTACGACTTCAAGTTTTAAAAGAGTAGTATTAATTCAAACAAAATATTGACTCCCCAATTTTGTGGGTTCAAGAAGATTCACAAATCATAAAAACTAGGCTAAATGAGGAAAGAAAGAGAAGTTGCTAGAAAGAAGATCGTAGAGCTTTTTAATTAAGAAAATTAGTTTAATCTAGAAAAGAAGATGAGAGATCGCACAAGACACGATTGCAAAGTTTTCCATGAGGAATTGCGCAAGTGTTTGCCGATACGCGCGAGCACTGAGAGGCCGAAGAAAAATTGTGGCCGAGAGAAAATCACAGAATTCCCAAAGTAAAAACAAACTAAGCTAGAGGAGAAGAGGTGGCATTGCATGAGGCACAGTTCCACATTTGTCAAAGAGGATTTGCACGTGTTTGTCTGTCTGTGTGAGAGCCGAGAGGCCCAAGAGAAAGTGTGGTTGCTTCTGCATGAGAGACAAGGGGCCAAAGCGTGATTGCATATACTTGTAAGAAAAACAAGAGGCGCGCGAGCGCATGCAAGAAGAGATAAGAAAGGTAGTTACGGCTTCATGATTGCATGATTTAAGAATTAGACTTTAAAATTTGAGATTTGTCTTGGCTTGCATCTTGTGAGCATATCTAAGCACCAGGCGGGTCTAGCCTGGCACTAATTTAGTGCATTTGAGCCATTGACTTTTCACTATGACCTGGCCAAGCTTGGGTCGAATATTTCTCAATTTCTTTCTGGCAAATCCACCCAAAATCTCTCCCATTAAGCCCATGGATCCAACTAATCACGACCTCATCTTGCAATTTTTAAGAAAATTGAGAAATAGTGAAAATGTTTTTAAACACAATAAAAAACTCTTGCACAACACTCTATATGATATTATTAAAATCTCTTGCACAAACACTCAGTATAATGATATTAAAATTTGCAAGTATATTATAAATAAATTGATTATAAAAATCAAAACATGTTATATATAGATGCCCTAATGACCTTTCCTTTTAAAACATTGGTCACATGTTTTAAATAACAATTGATCAAAATGATGATTAAATCTTTGGTAAATATAACAAAACATGATTAAATAGAAAAAGGCCAAACTCAATTTCCAATAACAACGATATTTCAAACATGATACGCACTCAGTAAAATAATTAAATAATCCATCAAAACAATTAGCGGAATAGACAGGGCTCAACTAAAAGTTTCAAAAAGATATTCACAAAATGTTAAACAAACAAAGGTATTAAAGAATCATAATACAAATCAGAAGACAATCCAAATCTTGTCTACCATTCAATAAAAACTAGCTCAAATTTTCTGATAATTAAAAGACCAAGAAATGAATATTAGATTTTAACGTATGTGCATCCGAAAGCCAATCAATAAAGAATAGAAATTTAAAGACTCACCAAATTGTTCTGCTTCCGAATTAGGAGTTGTAAGATCCTCAGTTCATGTGGTTCTTGGAGGAGCAGAGTGGGATTGAGCGTCTTAATTACAGCTAACTTTTTGGAACAGAGCGGATAAATATCACCAATATGCCTGCAGCGAACAATTTTCAGAACTAAATAAATCTTAATATAGTAAGAAAAATACAACTTTCAATCTCAGGTAATATCAAGGGAACACCAGTATAAAAGTCACAACTAATATTTTGAACTGTATATGCATATAAAGCTCAAAAAATGTCCCGTGCTTCAACTAGTATTCACTTCAAAACCAAAAAGATAAACGCGAAAAAATTTCACAAATACCACTAAAAGCGTCGAACGAGCGATCTACGCAACGACACAGGGTGAACTGAAAGGGAAAAGGACTCCAGATCGGGGATCAGAGCGAAAGATGAAGAGCAGCTTTCGGTGCCGTGGCCTTCGTCTGCGGCTCTGCCTCTGCGATGCGATTTGTGAGCTGAAGCCGTGCGTCGTCTCGATCGGGATGAAGAATCTAGGGCAAGGACCAGAAGGTCATCAAACTCCAGAGAAGAGCTCGATAATTGTCTGCCGGCTTTTTTTCATTGTGCTTCAAATATTCTTAAATTTATATAATTTAATTATTTTGTGATTAATATTGTAATTTTTTGAGATTTTACCTATATAGCCCTAAAATCTCAAATATTTACACAAAATTTACATAGTTTTTAAATATTACACATAACACTCAAATCTTTAAGGGGTTGTTTGGTCCAATATTATTTGAAAAGTTATTAAGATAATATGTTATTCAGATAACATGTTATTCAGATAACAGTAGCTGTTTAGTTCAGTGTTATTTAAATAACAGATGTCAGTGTTATTCAGATATATGCTGTTTGGTTCAATATCATTTATGTTATATTACACATGAGGTAAGAATACCCCCAATATTGAGATTTAACAAACCCAGCATTATGAATTCACAAAATTCTACATGAACTAAATCATTTCTAAACATTCCCTTCATCAGCCATGAGACATTAAATTGAGTCGATTGCAAGTTTTCATATAATAAGCACACACTTCAATTATATATCAAAGTTATCAAAGAAGTGAACCATTTGTCATCATTCGAAACTCTAACTAAATCAAATACAAGAAAGAGTGAATAAAACTTACATTTTTTATCTAATCCCTAAATCCAACATTATGAATTCACTAAAAATTCAATTTGAACTAAATCAATGCCAAGCATCCCCTTATTAACCATGATATATTAAATTAAGTCCGATTGTCAGTTCTCATATATATTAACGTTATCAAAAAAGCAAGAACAAAAGCTGAATCATTCGTTGTCAATCAAAACCAAATGCTATAAAAGTGTGAATGAATTTGTTGAGAAACACAGCCCTAAATAAAAGTTCCGGCAACTCTCACCAAATGTAGATGGCAGATTGTCGACTTTACCAAAGGGAGTTGGGCGTCTCGGCGACCCCTTCCGTGCGTCTCGGCGACCCTTCCAACCTCTGCGAAGGCAACGAAGCAACCCTTCCGTGCGTCTCGGCGAAGGCAGCGAAGGCGGCGAGGCAGGCAAGGCTCGGCGTTGAATCTCCAAGTCGCGCGCGAAGTACCTTACCTCTCCCGTTCTCTCCCGCGATAGATTGGCGTAATGTTATCTGAATGTCGGTTGATTTTCGACCGACATTCAGATAACATTATACAATGGCATTATTGTAATTTTTGAGATGTCATTAATCAAATGACATCAAACCAAACACTACAGTTTTAAATACTATCACATAACATTGAATATCACCAAACCAAACAGCCCCTAAAATTAATCAAACTTACTACCCCAATCAACCCCATTTAACGTCGTGAAAATGCCGTGAAGCCAAGGTTGCAAAAGTTAAGCAATATTTTCACAAATCACATGCCTCCATCTTCTTCTTTTATGATTACAGCTTTAAGTTGAATCAAAGTTTTCTCCCTACAAGAATAGGTTATTTTCCCCTCCTGCTCTGACTCAAGTGCTTCACTTAGCTGGTAAAACAAACGGGACAGTGAGTGTATCTTATCATGGTGGCAATCATTGTTTTTTGCGTATGAATGGAACGAAATTCCTGTATTTTTAATCGTAAGTTTAGATGATCCTCCTCAGTAGTGATTCAATGCAAAAGGTTAATTAAAGGTGTCATAAACACATGGAAGCACAAAATTAATTGTGATAATAATGATCCGGCCAATTTATATGATCTCTCTTCTTTCATTTCTTCTTGAGTTACTTTATGAGGCTGATGATTGCTTTATTTTGATAAAGAATTTTTTTTATGTAGTTGAACTCCTCTTCTCTTATTAGGTTCTGGCTCTTTCGGAAACTCCCTAACATTCACGGTGGAAGCTTGTTGGTTTTCTGTTATTTGCCTAGTTCTGTTTGCGGTATTTCTATCTCGTCTGATGCAATATATTTTGATTCTATTTTGGAGACAATGAAAGTTTACGATGACACACAGGGAACTCATTCCCCGGTTTGGAACACTACCACTTTGACTTTTTTGCCATTAATTGATATTCAGATACTATTGATCTTACTCTCCGGGAGTCTAGGCTCTTACTTATGACCTAAATCTAATCTCCTAAGTTTTTTTCCTTTATTACCTTTTTGTTTAGTTTTTGAAATTATTCTCCATAGATCGGTAGGATATTTTTTTGGTACCGGTAATAAAATTCTTAGTTAAATGATTGAATTTAATTTCTATTTATCATTGAATTCCTAGCAACCAAAAATTGTAATGATTTAATTCTAACTGCTTGCAAACACAGGAAGAAACAAACTAAAATTCAAAATTTTCAAATTGAATTTGGGTTTATACAATGTTAATAAATAAGATTACAGTATAATCAATTCGTGTGAGCTGATTCAAGTAAGCTTGAGGTGATAAACTTACATTATTCGTAAATAATAACATCAAATGTCAGATATGTGTACATGATAATAATGATTTGGGTATTCCATAGGTAAAATCCCTTTCTGGCATAACCATAAATAATATTGGAGAATGTTCAAGAGAAAATATTACACATTGGGATTCAAAATACAAGCCATAAAAGAGGTCACCAAATAATGATCCTCTCTATTTACCTTATTTCTCAACAAGAAAACAACAAAGAAAACCAACGACATCATTATATTATAGCAAAACTAATACTTGTTCAAAACTCAATATTTGCAAGTCCTCTCATAATTTTGCATTAGAATGGCATTTTCCTTGTATTTTCATGCTTCTCCTCTTGACTCTGCGGCGAGTTTGTTAATGGTGGAGATTGTGGTGGAGCACTGTTGCTTCTCGTGTCGGAATCGACATAAGGCTGAGAGGCAATATGGTTGAGAGCATAGGCGACGTCTCGGGCGGCTGGCCGTATGTGCGGCTTCTCGTGGAGGCATAGAGAGATGACGGCGGCTAGTTGGTAAAGGGGGCGGAAAGGGAGCCGGCCTTTAAGCAGTGGGTCCACCAATTGGGCAAATCTTCGTCGATCATTAAGAAATGGGCGGGACTGAAACAGAATAAGAGAGAATGGTAAGAACTCGAATATCGTAGAATATTGTCGGTGTTATACAATAATCCGTACTAAGCAAAATATTATCCGTTTAAGCTCAACAATTTCATACCATGTCAGATTTTACAATGCTATCCTTAGCTAACAACTTCCCATATAATGCCCTCATATTGATGAGCACGTCTGATGTGAATTTGACTCTAGATCATATACATTCACAAGATCATGTCAAATTTCAGCTTTGATCTAGATTATTAACTAGTAGCTCAAATAAAAAACGCTAAAAAATAAATAATATATATATATATATATATATGTGTGTATTTATATATATAGTTATACAAAAATATTCTATTGATTAATTAGAAAATATAATGGCACGACTTCTATTCAAAACCAACCAAGAAAACATGCACTGGGCCAAAAAAGACCAGGATCTCTTTAGAAGCCAGAAAGATTTCTTAAAATATTTTTATTCAAATCTAAATGAACTTGATCAAGACCGAGGAAGTTGAAAAGTCATAATCAATAAAAGTTTTGAAACTTTTGATGAATCTAGTTTAAAGTTGGCTTCAAGTCGAGTTAGCCAAGAATGAAATTTGTTCAAATTCGAGTTATTTCGAGTCGAGTCAAATAGGGTTCGAGCCAAGCCGTTCAACTGAAACTCACTCGAAAATTTTGAATCTAGTTCGAGTAGAGTCAAAATGTTTCAAGTTTTTGGCCAAATTGTCGGCCATAATCTAGCCCATACGGAACCAGCAAATGCCTTTTGACAGATGATAGACAGTGTGACAAGGTCTTGCTAACACGAGTTCATGAATTAGAAATGTGATTAGTCTAATTTTTAGTTTTCTTACAATTCCAATCTGACCCAGATGGAGGTCATGGAAACATCCACCCCCTTAGCACGTTGACATAGGGCAACCACCACCAAAGTAGAATTCCTCATCTCAAGGTAGATTTTGATGTATGAATTAACATCATGATCGATAGTAGCACAACTCAAACTAAATTTAAGAAGGCTCTCATAAAACACCTGCCAGAAATCTCGTACTAATCCAGATATTCAAAAGATGATTCACAAAGACACTTAACTCCAAAATTTTGGCAACTGACAGACAAAAAAAATTTAGGAGTATCAAGTTGCAAGGGCTTATCAAAGATAGATCTCAACGACCAAAGTATATCCAAATCACTTGAGCAAATTTGATACTTGGAAAAAGCCTCCCAAATAGCCTAAATGGGGATTCAAGGTTGGTCAAATTCCAATTTCCATTTCAGTAGTGGTATAATGCAATATTCAATCCAATCAAAATTAAACAGAGAATAGAGAGGCATAATATGATTTCCTTAACTTGATGAATACATGATGATGATCACTAAAGTCCACTAACCAAAAGCCCGAGAAGTGGAAACTCTTAAAGTGCAAGTGAATAGACTTTAAATCTGATCTACCAAACATGAATTTCCCAACAACAGAAAACTCAAAAAAGCCTGTCCAAAGCACGTGCTTTCAAGTCGAAGAATATCACGGTTGGTTTACTTTCAAAAGTACAATGAGATTGGATTAACGTAAATAGATCAACATCCACAACGTCTGCTACGGAAGATGCGGGGTTCACAATGCCCACGACCACCTAGGCAAACGAATAACTAAAATAATGTCCATACATTTCAACATTACAAAGAATTTTGAATTTATTAAAATAAAAATAGCTAAAAATAAAAAGTTACATTAATCTTGTCTTTTAGCTACAATTAAAGTGCCGTATTCAAATATTTTGATAGACAGTAAAAAATAGGCAAAAATATTGTTGTTTTAATGATTACATAAACATTTGCATGAATGTTATCATGCTATAATCATAAAAACATTTATTTTAATATTAAAATACATTATTAATTATACTTATATATGTATAATAATAGCTATTGGGAGCTACGAATTTATCCTATAGGATTGTCGATCTAAATATAAAAACTTCTGGCATATATCGAAATGTACGAGGCAAGCTTAGCAAGAGTTGAAATCAGATAAGCCAGCCTATAGCCAAGTATGGCTCAAATTAATTTTCAAATCAAAACCAATATTCAGCAAGGTAGGATCAATTTAAAATTGTAATATAGGCAGCCTAAGCAATTGAATTGGCAATTAGTGAACCACCAACTCTATCTATTGAATGATGTTGAATGCAAGGAATCCAATGGGTCATAATAAAAAAGTGCATGATAATTGATTACCATATACTGCAAAACAATAAGTATAAAAATGATTCCTGGCCTCGTGCACAGCAATTTAGGCTATTGTTGGAAGCTTTTGCAAATGAAATTGCTGTGAGGCTAGTGCAGAGATATATGTTAAGAAACTGGCGTTAGGGAAAGGATATTGATATTTAAATGTTTGCGTCATACGACTGTACATGATGTCAATAGTGGACAACAATGGTTGACAGAGTGGGTGATTGGCGAGCAAGTGGACATTGATGATGGTAGAGAGTTGAAGACAAAATAATAACTTTAATATGCTAAGCAACCGAAAATAGCTATGCCGTACTCTGAAATATGCTTCTTGAAAACTATTTTATGAGTGACTACTAATAAAAGCAAATAGAAAAAAACCTTATATAGAGCTAGAGGGTTGTAAATGAGTCTAATCGACTTGTCAATATATAAAACATAGTATAGCTAGAAAGTTACCCCAAACATAGCCTTAGCCCTAGACTTTTGAAAGCACAAAATAAGGAAATATAAAGTAACCAAAAAAGATCAATGAGATGAATAAAAAGACACTAACCCATGCGATTAAATTCTCCTCCCCTGGCTTTCGATTGAGATCATATGCTTTCTTCCCTGTGAGCAGCTCCAAAAGAACCACACCTATGCTATATATGTCGGACTTCACAGTAAGCTTGCCACTCATAACGTAGTCAGGAGCACAATAGCCATAAGTTCCCATAACCCTTGTTGAAACATGGGTCTTGTCACCAACCGGCGCAATTTTAGCAAGTCCAAAGTCAGAGAGCTTAGGGTTAAAATCCTTATCCAATAGTATGTTCGCAGATTTCAAATCTCGGTAAATAACAGGCGGGTCAGCTGTATCATGTAGATATGCAAGGCCCTTGGCTGAACCAAGAGCAATCTTTATCCTTTTGTTCCAGTCCAGAGGTTCTTGCGCTGATGATATACCTGCACATAAAACGCCGAATCAACCATTAATGTTGCATTCATCTCACAGGAAATCTAACGGTTTCAAAGCTCATCCTTGCGATATTCTGACCTGATTTCTTTTCAAGCTCAAAACTGCAACAGCAACTACAGGTTGGTAAATAATGTAAAAAGACGGTGAAATGAGATCAAAGGCACCTTTTTAAAAAGGAAATGTCAGACAAACATTAAAGGGTTGGTTGGTTTGCTATTAATTGAGTGTAAAGGAAATTATTATTTAAAGTTTTGACTGTTATACATGAAAAATTCAAAAAATGTGCAATTGGGTAGGGTGTAATTAGTTGGTTCATTAAAGAATATCAAATTTCTATAAAAATTCATGGCAAAGCAATCTTAAATACTTCTCGAGTCTATATTTGCATTGTAGAGTAGCGACTAAATGCTATCCCATAAAAGTGCATTTTCAATCAAGGGACGTTTAAAAAAACAATTTCCAAAAGATTTAAGTGAAATAAAAACCTCAGGAGAGATATAGCGGAACGAAAACAACTTCAGCAAATGTTCGTGATAACAAAGATAAGGAGAAATCAGAAATGGAAAAAGAATTAGCAAAAAAGTTTGACCAGTTGCATTAAACATTGTTAAAGAGAATTTAAAGTCATCATCATGATTCTTATCTCAGCAATAGATGCAAAGTTTATGAATTCTTAATTTTCATTTTTTTCTATTGAACTCTTCGTAATGCGTCAACAACATTCAATTCAAATACAAGCTTTCCTAATAAAGTTATCTTTTGTAATGTTGCGTTTCCTTCTAAATCTACTACACCAGCTTTCTTATCATTAAATGAGCTCATTTCTATACTTTATTGCATATATTCAACCAAACAATCTAAAATTTTATTTATCACTATACCATCTCAATTGATGCTAAACCAACCATATTTCTGATTGTTAAGGTGCGGAGACTAATTGGACACCAAAGGAGGTGCCGAAGAAGTTCCGGTAGGTTCTGGGGCAAGGCTACACGAGCCGGCAGCAAACCGGGAGCCTAGGGGAGCCCAAGCGCTCTACAGGACCTGTAACTCGAGGAAGGGGTGCCCAGGTGCGCTAGGCATACCACAGACGCCTGTTGAACAGAGAAGTGGGCGCCCGTGGCGGGTTAGACGCGAAAATAGACATCCTGTGAGCAATTGTGGGCAATTTTGGACAATTTTGGTCTTGTTTTAAAGCCTATTGAAAACCCTAATTTGTTAAGAAAGGGTGAGTGCCTCATAAGATTAACACAGAGCGCTTGGGACAAGAATTGTGAGAGAATTTGAGAGGGTGTTGAAGAGAAACAGAGCTTGGGTGTGTTCCTAGGCGGAGTATATCATCTTCTTGTTCCTCCAAATGTTCAAGTTTTGGTTTGTACTCTGTAAATTTGTAATCTTCATATAGTGGATGTGACAAGCCAGTTAAGCTTTGTGAACATCAAATTTGATGATGAGGTGCAAGCTTTGTTGCTTCTATCTTCACTATCGGATAGTTGGAATGGATTAGTTACTGCGGTCAGTAACTATAATGACCCTAGGTCATTAATAAGGCAAGACATTAAACTCCCGATTCATTAAATATCCCGCAATTTTCAGTTTTCCGTTAAAACTCCCGCCAAAACTTAATTTTTTTCAGTTTCAATCTTTGACATAGAAAGTTTTCAAATTCATTTCAGCTAAAATATGAAGTCTTAAATTCCATTAAGCGCAAAATATTAAAATAGGAAATGAAAACCTCATAAAAATTGTCGGCAATTAAGGTTGGCAGTTCGATTATGAAGGAAATTTGGAAACTTACCGCTCGGCTCCAATAATTTTGTCGTTTCCGAAATAATCGGAAGCCTCCCGTGCGTTTCAGCGCAACGCGGCAGGCGCGCGTTACGTACGCACGCCTTATAAAAGCACTAGAAGGCCGGACGTTTACCTCACACCCCTCCCTCTCTTCCATAGAGCGTACCTGAGCCGACGGACTGCAACCGAGCCGAACATCTCCCCTGCGCTCGACTCTCCTCCCTCTGCGGCATTGAGAGACGTACATCAGGAGCTCGTAACACTCGCAGTAGCCCTCGAACCTTCTTCCGCTCGCTCAACAAGCGTCGACCTCCTCCAGCGGCCGACTTCTCTCTACGTGTCGCGCCGACTCTGCGTGCCGCTCGACTCGCCTGCCAGGATCTTCCGCTCGACGCATCCTCTCGGCTAAGGTAAGAGCTCTTGTCGAGACTTAAGGAAAGAAAAACCGTATGTGTTTATATATAGTAATATATATATATATATATATAAATGTATATATAAGCATAAATATATATAACACTATATATATTTATATATATATATATGTATATATATTAGTATAGGTATATATATATAATAACAATAATAATCATAATAATAAAACTAGAATATAATAAATGAATTTGATTTATAAAGCTTTTATGTGGAATTTGTTTTTTTTAGAAGTATCCAAAAGCAAAGCATGTGTTTTCCGTAGCAAACCCTAAATGTCTAATCCCCGCTTTAGTTTATTTATCAAACCATATTATTAGAAGATGTAAGAAATAGAATTTTGATGGTGTTAAACTCGTATACGCTTAAATTGAAAGTATAAACTAAGTGAATACTTAACTATTTTAGATATCCCCTATGAAAATGTGTTAGACTAGGAAAAATCTATACGATATACTAACTTCTATTTAATAGAAGTTGATACATTATCCAACCTATAAATACTTGCATTCAGATTACACATGAAATTGGAATAAAATTAGGAATTTTTAAGAAAACGTTGTTTAACTTAAAATTATTCATCGACTTTGAGATTCTAAATATGTAAATTAAAGTCAAGCTTAGGAACATGAATGCAGGTCTTAAATCTTATAAGTAAGATTGGTTGAAACACAAACTTTACTTTCAAAGTTTAATAGGATCTCAATTACAATTTTTGCAGACACAACACATTGTAAGTGATTCATCTAGTTAAGTCCAAACACAAAGGTACATTGGATATTAATTTATATGCTTTTATTTTCAATTGCTGCTTATGCATCGCTTTGAGCTTCTTACTACTTGATATGTTATTCTTACTACTAATGATGTAAGAGAAATTGAATGATGTTTATGTGTCTTGTGAATGTTGTAAGAAGGGTTTCGAAACGGAGCATGATTAGGTTAGGGACGGGGCTAGTCCTCGGGAGCTACAAGGATGCCATCTGGAGCCTTTGAGAGAGACACAGGTGAAGGTTGCTTAAATGCATATTGCCATCTGAGACCCTTAAATGGGTCCAGGTGAAGGTTTATGCTTAAATGCATATGAACCCAGCCTCATGGTTCTGGCTTGGCCCAACAGAACTGCTATTATTGCTTCATGATATCATAGACATAAACATAAACATGGATTTTTATGCAATTATTGCTTTTCCTTTTGACATTTGGCATGTGAACAAAACATTTATTGTTGCAAGTGACCAAATTATCTTTTATTTTAAAACACACTGTATTTTCCTGCAAATGTTATCTTATTTTCTTTGCCTTCCGCTATGCTTTAAGTATATTTTTAATATCATTTGTATTTAGAATGTACACTAAGGCATTATTTTTATAATGTCAGATCAGATACAGTTGGAGGCGGTTGATATAGTCTAGAAGCGTAGCGCGAAAAAATAACTGCCCCTTCCAGGATTAATAGTTTGATGTATATGAAATTTCATGTAATAAATTCTGGATGTTATTTTTATTTTAAATTGAATGAATGTCGTTTCTTTTATGTGAATGGCTTGAATGTTCGTTAACTACTATTTTATCTAACTGTCAATATGATCCTGCGGAAAGATGCATCTGATGTTAGTTCTTAAGAAAATTCTTAAAACCTACTTAAGCTTAAATTAATCGTATTTTTCTGTCGTTTGACGTCCAAATACAACGAAACTTGACACCGATGTATGCTATGACATTAAGACACCCTCGCGCCAAAAAATTTCGATTCGGACAAATATTTTATATTAATTTTTGAGGTTAAAAACGTTAAAAATTAATCACGATCAAACCGGCACTCATAATTTGATGAAACTTTTCGAGCAGCCTTTAAATAATATACTTAACACAATGACACTGAAATCGATGAATTTTAACATGTATTTCAATGTTCATGATTTATTATATTTAAATAATTCAGAAAATTAAAGCGGAAGTTTTCGTTATCCGAATTCTCCCAGACTAGGGAACTTTGATCTAAAAATTATTTCTATCTAATGAAAATTTGTTTGCCCTAATTTTAAATTCCCCGAAGTCCTGTTGTCTGAGGCGAGTTTTGACCTAATTTGAAAAGTAACGACATTGGGTTGTTACGCCAGCACCGCTAAGATAATATATATATATATATATATATATATTTTTTTTTTTTATATGTTTCAATTTTAACCCAATTCGATTCAAGTCAAGCCCAACTCGAACTCGACTCAAATTGGGCTTGAGTCAACCCGTTCAGCTCAAAAATTTCGAATCAAGTTTGATTCGGCTCCAAATTCAAACGAGTTTCAAAAGTTTCGGATTAAATTACTAGCCCTAGACGAGCAATTACACTCAAAAGGATAACATGAGAAATGAGTTCCTTCTTAGCAAGGTTGTAGTGGCTCCAATAGTGAATAAGATTAAAAAATATCATCTTAAAGTTTTAGCATATTAAGCAAAGGGACTATTTGATGTCCTAGTTAGAAATTTGAGTATATGAATTTAGCTTATGTTAAAAGTGGAAGAGGAAGACTAAGAAAGGCACGAGAAGAAACCATTAGAAATGATCATCTTTATTTAAAACTTAGAGAGTGCTTCTATTCGATTGAGCACAATAGAAACAAATGATTCGTGTAACCGGCCCTACCTAGTAGGACTAAGGCTTGATGGTAGTGATGTTATTGTTGATGTTGATTGAATTTGAAAATTATAAAACCTTTAAAGGATGAGAATAAAAAAAAGTTGTATTTAGGAACAATATTGGGACACCACTTTTGGAGAGTTTCAAAAGTTAAATTTAAAACAAGGTTTTGAGAGATTAAAGGCTATACGCATTTGTGAAGAATAAGCAAGGATATATAAACTATCAGCCTTCCTTTCTTTTGGGAACTTTGTAGTAACATCTTAATCTCAAACTTGGGTTGTCTTACATTACACTGTTTGAGTATATACTATGCAAATTTCCTAAATCAAATTTAAAGGTTGTGTGTTTCATAAAAAGTTTAGTTCAAAGCTCTAAAGGATATTAGTTTAGAATCTTCATAGTAAGGCTTGATTTTTTCATTCATGCTCAGCAGTTTAATAAAAGATTGTGTTTTGACACCTTTTAAAACTCCATTTAGTTTAGTTTTTGTTATTTAATGGAATTATTTTGTCTTATTTTCAAAAAGCTGTCTTAAGAAATCAATTTTTAAAGAGTGGTTTGGTTGTCACTACCTTTTCCATAGCCCTCCATCATCACCAATGCTCACCAACTCATCAATCATCTACCCATCTGCCAATTGACAGTTAGCCACCACCGGCTATTGTGCACAACAATATGACATCAACGCACTCATACAACAATAGCACCACGTCATCTGCAATAATTTCACAACAACTTCTTTAAACAACTACAGTTTCCCCAAACGGAACCTAAAAAGAAAATTTCCTCCATGTGTGAAAAATCTAAAAATAATAAAGTCGATTGCGTTTATATCAATAATGAAAGCAAATTGAAATTATATCTTGAAATTTTGTTCAATTAGAATCATTCACATTAGCATAATCTTTCTTATACAAATACTTAAATCATTGTACGTTGTTATGTTAATTCATAAGTCTAGGGGACAATTCCTGCAACCTCACCATGAGACTCGTTTGTTCTATTTCTCTATTATTGCCACATTCATAACTATTAATTTAAACCAAGATTTAACATAAAAGAGCAGTTAATGTGATCCTAAAATTGTAGCAATAAAATCTTATGATTGGAATGATTACATATTAATTAATCTAAGATTCTGGCAAATCAAGTGTAACAATCATTTAACAAAGACAAACCAAATAAAATATGAAAAGAAAATTACCAAACAAGTGATCATCCAAGCTTCCATGGGACATATACTCATAAACCAAGAGCCTCTCACATCCTTCAGCACAGTACCCAATCAATTTAACAAGATTGGGATGATGCAGCATTATTAACATAAGGACCTCAACAAGAAATTCATTGCTTCCTTGAAGCCCGTCTCGATTAAGCTGCTTGATCGCCACAACCTGCTATTCAAAAATCAAATAGAAAAAACAAAACATCAAAATTAACTCTATATTTTTAATAGTTGAGAAGATGGTGAAATTTGCCTGGCCATGTTCAAGCATTCCCTTAAAAACCCTCCCAAAACCGCCCTCTCCTATCAAATTCGATTCCCGGAAATTCTGTGTAGCGGCGGCAAGCTGTTCCAAAGTAAAGCTGTAGGCGCCATGTAATTTCCCCCCTTTAAGAGATAAACGATTTGTCTCATTCTCTGCAAAAGAAATAACAGTGAAAGTAATTCGAAAAATCAAAATACTTCTTAAGCAAACATTTGCTCCTTCGTCTTTTTTACCCAATGTATCTACAATGTGAGATAATGACGAGGAACGAGAAAGAGGAGAGCTCCCAATCCTGAAACCCATCCGCTTCCTAACTTCCCGCTGGCGGGAACTTACACATGAGAAACAACTCATATTCTTTAATTAAATCCTAATAAACACAATCGGCCTCTAATGAGGTGAATTCTATGGCACAAAGAGCGATAAAAGCAGGTGAACGAATCTATTATAATTTTCAGAAGAAACAATTGGAGAAATCAGGCGGAATTAAGAAAGCTGCGGCAACAGAAATTCCTAAAATAGGAAGGGAGGTGAAAAAAATAGGATGTGTTTCTTCTTTTTTTTTACATAAAAGGGGGAGAAAGAGCTTCTACCTAACATTCAGCTGAATAGAAGCCTGCGCCGATTAAGGTTGAAATTCGCCGCCACTGGAAAAGAAGAACGGGATTTTTTTTTTTTTGAAGGAAATGCAAATTAATAAGCAAATATTTAACCCAATTTTTTAAAATATTACAAAAAACTCACAATTTTTTTCAAAGAAGCGATATTTTTCAATTCCGCTCAGCACGATCGACGCCAGTAGCGAGCTCCGCCGGCCGACCCCGTTCGATAGGAAGAAGAAGGAGAAAGCCGCCGGAGTCTCAGTCACCGCATTCAGTGCCACGCTCAAGTACAAGCTCGCGCCGAAGTACATCGTTCCAACCGCAAAGCCCCCCGTCATCAGCGCCGCCAGCCGCCGCAAAGCCCAGCCTTTCGCCCAAAGCAGCCTTGCGCCGGAACCGTCAGGCTCTGTTTTTTCCGCCGTCAGATCTTCGAAGTTCGAAGTCCTCGATCGTGCACAAAGAATCGATCTTTTTCAATTCCTCGACGGCCTCAGCACTTCTTCCTCTGACGAGAAGCCAGCGAGAGGATTCCCTCGTAAAAAGATGGTCAAGATGCTGAGGAAGAGAAGCAGGGGACTGAGGTGTAGATATACAGCAACCTCCCAAAAAATATATATATACTTTTGACAGTAGTTATTAATTACATGCATAATCATAATCAATTTTAAAGGTTTTTTTCGTATGTACGAGATAATTTTTTAGGGCAAAATAAAAATAATTTCATTACATGAAAATATGAATATAAGATATTTAGTTTATTTTATTATTATTTGGAAATTTACATAAACCTTATAGATATTTTTTTATTTATCATGTGCTTAATTTATGAGTAATATTTTAAGTAAATTTCAGATAAATATACTCAATAAATAAATAATTATGAGTTTCTATGGTACGAAACAAATGAATTGTTTGTTCAAACAATTTATTCAATCAAATACTTTAAGGAATCCTCATTCGTTTGAACGATCAATCAAATCATTCGATTAACTTGCACTTTGCTGGGGATTTCAAATGAAATCGATTTCATTAAATATCGAATTTGTTTGAAATCGTTTTCTTTTGAATGATTTGGTTTGAAATCATACGAAATGTTTGTTCGAACATCTAAGGTCTCAATGAAGCCGTGAATAAAACCATAGAAGAGGGAGTTCCCTCACTTCGAAGAAGAAGAGGGAGCTCGTGCATTGCGACGTCAAAGATAAGGGAATCCTTCATCAATTAGCTCAGATTCGGGCATAACAAGACTACACTATTTCTATATATATTAATGCAAAATTGAGTAACAATGTAAATATTTTCACCCCTTTCTCATACCATATGTCGATAATATCAATTTAACGTAACCCCATATTTTAAATGACCCCATCTTAAGAGGGAAATGCTATGGTGCCTAACAAGTAACCTAAACTTTATGAAAATAGAGAAAAAAAAAATTTACAATCTTATCACTTAATTAAAATTTTATTTTCTCACATATTTTGACCTTTTGAGCACAATAATTGAATCTTTTTATGTAATTGTTGAGATTTTTAGAGTTTAGAGTCCATGCATTTAAGTATGCATTGATTATTGTGTTTTTTATTACAAAATACGGTGAAAAATTATTATTATATATCTAAATTTGTTCAAATATCTTAAAATAAATGATTTTGAAAGAAAAAAATATAAAGGTTTATAGCTAATTTTGTGTCAAATCAATTTCTACGCTGATAATTTTTCGTTTCTACACTGATAACTTTTCGTTTCTACACTGATAACTTTTCGTGAACGATTGCCGCAGCCGAAGCATAAATAAATAAAAGAATTAGTAGATCAACTGATATAAAACTCTATTATATCCTCAACATGTATTGCCAGTATTGGAATTATTATTTAAATAAATTCTGAATTAAAATAGGATTATTTATTAGATAATATAAATTAAATCATTATAAACAATACATTATTATTAATGGTAGAATATTAATAAAATGTGTATAAAATAGTTGAGAGAAAAATTGTTACCAATTCTGAAGTCTATAAACTAGTTGAGAGAAAAATTGATAAAATGTGTATCTAATCAGTTTTTTATATTTAAATGAAGTTTTGTTAGAATTGTTTATAATTTTGAATATTAATTGAGAGCACAAAACAGGCAACATATAACATAATAGAAGAGACAATCAATCTTTTGGGGAAACTAACATAATATCCCAAACAAGATTCAACAAAGCATCCATACAAGCATCGATCTTGGAAATTTGCATCCTCAAATATGAATTCATCCTCCACATCAACTGTAAATATACCCACACATATTCATTACCTAATGGTAGTACTCTTTCGAGAATTATTAAATTAACAATAGAAATAAAAATTAAAATAAAAAAACTGATAATCGGAAGTTGCCAGACAATGCCAAATCAGTCAAAATGTAGTATGCCTAAACCCTAAAGTAGAAAGAACCCCATTGATCATCAAAATCCTTAAACGATGTAAGAACTAGCTCAAGAGATCCAATGGCATCAGATCAAAATCCTTAAACGCTATAATTAAAAGCAGAATTATAACAAATGAAACGAACTGGAATTATATTTAAACATCTACTGAAGGCAAAAAAGAGTAAAGATAAGTACATGCAGATTAAAAGTGATTCGGAACATCGAAATCACTCTCTGTCGCTAATTCAAGATAAGGAAAGAAAATAAAAGACTAGCAATAATAAAAAGAAATTAAAAGCTTCAGATATGCTCAGTTGAAACCATATTCCAACCATTTCTTTATCATCAATCATTCGGGTTTCGGAATTAATCGTCATCTTCTTCCTCGTCATCCTGCAAATTCAAAGATTGTTATATTTCTTTGAAGAAATGAGATTCAGATTAAATACTAAAATACAAAAATTCGGTACCTCTTCGCTTCCTTCTTCTTCGTCGCTAACTTCGGATTTAGACTTGTCAGAAGATTCATCAGAAGCTGCCTCCTTCTTGCTTTCCTGTTATAAATTATGGAATTTGGATTCAATGAACAATTTAGGGTTTAGGATAAATGAAATCTTTGAGCAAATAATTTATTCAATATACCGCTCCGGCATCATACGCCTTAAGCTTCTTCTTATACTCTACCTTCAACTTTTCAGCCTTTGCTACATATGGAGCTTTCTCCTGCAAATCAATTAATTCATACGAAGTTTAAATTAATCCGCCGGAGCATAAAAGATCAATCGACATAAACAGTAATCAAACGACGTACAGATGTAGACATCGATTTCCACTTCTCTCCTCCGGCTTTTCCAACCTATTTCAAATCAGGAAAGAGTGTAATAAATCAAGCTTTCTCGAGTAGAACTACTAAAATATATACTTTAATAAATAATTTATCTACCACAGATACTGATTTGTTGCTGGGGTTCTTCTCTTTAAACTCTTTCCTGAAAGCCTCCCTGAAATTCGGCAAACATAGATAAAATTATAAAAATATAAGAAAAAATTAGTTGAAAGGCGGAAATTCGCATCGATCGTCGAGAAAATCAAAAAGAGTACATGAAAACAAAGAAGGCGCTCGGGGGGCGCTTGGGCTTATTAGGATCCTTGTTAGCCTTGCCTTTCTTCACAGTTGTTTTGGGTTTCTTTTCTTCGGTCCTCCGAACAGAAAGCCTTCACAAAACCCACAATCAGAACAAAAACCAATCAAGTAAAATAAAAACACAAAAACAAACAAATTACTTAGTATCGGCTTTCTTCGATGTGTTCGCCTTTGATTTCGCTCCTTTCATTCTGAAATCTGCGAAATCGGGAAAAAGAGAGTCAAATTAACAAAGAAATCGATCTTACAGTTCAAAAAATACGCAAATCGGCCGGAGAGCGAAAATTTACTTGAGGTTAGCACTAGGGTTTGTTTCCTGTGCAAGCAGTGTCGGCGAGGGTTTGGAGAGCGAAGAGGGTAATAAGAAGAAGGGTTAGTGAGAGAATAAAGAAACAATATAGTCGAGGGGCCGCGAGGGGGGCGAAGGAAATTTGGGCGGGATTTGAAAATTGTATGCCAAGTCATCAATCTGTGTGCCCGAAGCCTATTGGATAATTCACTGGTGTGCTTCCTATCGCTGCGCCTTTCTCCTTCGCATCGGTTTTAGGCTTGTGCTCTCTTAAAAATAATGAAGGCCGGATGTCTCGCCACGTGGAATGAGCATCTTTTGACGGTGGATGGTGGGCACGTTCGAATAGCGATGTTTCTATTGGCACTCTGGAATGGGAGTTATTTACGGGGATGGCATCAGGGTATGTTGGGTACTCGATTGCGGGGTCATGGTGGAATGTGCCGCGGGTAAATGTATATTATCGTGTACTGCGGATCTGGAACGTCGGTTGACTTATATGGTGGATTTAGTGGTTTGATGGAGATCTAGTGCTAATCGGTGATATGTTTGAACGGTCCTGATGTATTTGATGAGCTAGGTAACGGGGAGTCAAGGTGGTGAAAAAATAACCTAATTAAATTTGCTTTTCAAAAATACTTTCTAAAAAATAACCTCTCAATGAATAAATATTGCTGCCAAAATAACAATCAATGAAATTTACAGACTTTGATTCCTCCCCCCACCTCATCCCTTGCACGCGGAACGCTCGTAACTCCACTGCACTCGCCACACTCTCAAATAACAAAATCTAACAATTAAAATTTATATAAAAGGCAATAGTCGACATTCAAATGAAATCATATATATTTTTTATTATTTGATATCACCGAAAATAAGGTCTTCATGAGTGTTCAAATCTTCAATTATGGCCTTAGATTGCCTCTGTCAAATATAATGAATAACACAAATCTTCAAGTATGGCCTTAGATTACCTCTGTTAGATCGAGTGAGCAACAGATCAATTATCATGAAATTAGTTAGAGGAATAGCCGAGCTATGCTGATTAAGTTTTTTGATCTACCTTGAGTTGAATATCTAGTATCCGTTTGGTAAATTAATGAAGCATTATCGCTCTGCAACTTCTTTTTTTTTGTGGATATGATTTTGTATTATCGTAAATTTGAAGATAAATATATTGTTGTCTTTAAGAAGTAATACAAGGGACTAAGAGGATCTATTGTTGATAGATCAAATTTGTAAAAAGCTTTAGTTTTGATATATCTTTATTTCTTCGCTAAGAAACTCGTTGGTGTAATTATTGGCCTCAACCCAATTGCTAAAGGGACCCTAAAAGTTATAAGAGCTATTCAAGGCTTTTTTTGCCTTATCATATAAGAGTTTAAAATTTTCAAAAAGTTACTGTTAGCATGACAATAATGTTAGATTTGACTCCTCTCTCTTGAATAGTTATCAAAGACCAAGAATAATATCCACACACTACACCTCGCCATAAATGTGGCTATTTATTTAGGGGAAGATCAATCAGGCGAGAACACGCCCATTGTTCCTCCGTCAAAGAAATGCAAGTGTTGAAGATGGAGATTCACCATGCAAGGTAAGCACGATATCAACTTAAAACTATCATGCTAGGGCATGATAATATTAATCAACTGATTGTAACTATACAAATAAGTGTTTAAGGTCATCTTTTTCAAGATATACCAATTATGTGTATGTACTCTTAATATGTGATAAATTAGGATGTTATAAAAGTACAGTGTTGAGTGAACATTGAATTCAATTGAATTAAACTAGATTTATATAGTTCATACAATTAAAACTTCCGATCTGTATAACATTCAAGGTAAATGTGCATAAGAAATTAGGCTAGTAATTAGACAACGGGAAGAGATATTTACTTGGTTTTATTTACTTTTTAGTTTTAATGATTTAAAAGAATTTAGTTTAGTAAACTCATTGACATATCTGAATCACATATGCATATCATGTCAATAGCGGACCCATTATGCTCGCATATGATATGTTAGCGGAGCAATTCTGCTCCATATGAGCTGTGGGATTCTATGTGGCATCAAAGTGTGCATATTTTTGGCATAAATTCAGTGGCATATTATGATGTATATACAGTGACATACAACATAATTTTTACTTTCAGTTATTTAATTTCAAGTTTAATTTCAATTGGCCTACTTTCAATATTTTTGATTAATTACAGTCTTTCCTATTTTCAATATCAGTATTAAATTTATAATTTCAAATTACTTCAATTTTCTGCAGCTTGATTTTTGTTTTATTAAATTTTAAGTAAAATGCTTTAAGAGTAAGAAAATGTTAGTTGCACCATAAAATTTACTTAGATTTATTATATAACAAGAATTTTCTTTTTATGGGTTGGCTCCTAGCATTGTGAAATCGATAATATCAGATCCTAAGCAATTAGAAGAGTTAGGTTTGGAGGCATCTCAGGAGATCCATGAGGAGCTAGATAAGCATCAGCTATTTCAGCACTTACCTTCTGTCTTTAGTTACTCCTTGATGTGAGATGAGCGACTCTTACTACTCATTTTATTTTAAGACATGGTTTGTAATATTAAACTCTATATTTTTTTTTTTTTAAGATGAATGCTTTTACTTAATATTTGTGAATAATGTTATAACTTCCACACTCTGTTATCACTACTACTTTTACTTGGTATTATGATGTGATCCATACAAAAATCATATAAGATACTCATATATATTGGGCAAGTATTCATCGCCCTCCATAAATCACATGTATATAAGTATCTCCAGCTAATACTTAGGATAAGAATATTACACTTATCTTAATGATTAGCTGTCAACAGTAAGTCTGATTAAGAGAAGTTCAGTTTTTCCGAGTAACGCACCTTTTCGCCGCCGATTCTGTCATCATTATCTTTCAGTAGCACGAGGCAACGGGACGAGGCGTTACAAGGTCGAACCAACTATACCACAGAAAATAATATATTTTTGTAATCGTAATGCACATATTTGAAAGCAATATAACCAATGGATACTCATATATTAATTTAAAAAAATTTAAAATATAGAAAAATAGAAAAATAAAATAGAAGCCAAATTTCAAAAAATTTAATATCATTGGTTCATAATAATAAAATAAGGCTAAAAAAAGCTTCGTGGAATTTTAAACGTTGAATTGTCTGTATATAATTTTTGAGGTTTTTATCATCAAAAATTAATTAAAAATAAAATCTAACTCCGATTTGAAAAATTTTTAATCGAGAATGTTCGTCCCATCAAGATGGATCTCCCTATCATGTTTTATTAATTTTGAAAATTGTACTACAAAAAATGCAATTAATTTAAAATATATATTTTTGATTTTTGTAAAAATCTTTTTCTTTCTCCCCATTTCTATATACCCATTCGCACCCCCCATTTCTCGTGCCTTTGCACGCAGCGCAGGGGCCGGCCCCCCCTTTGGTGGCCCGCTACCCCTGCTCAAAGGCTACCCGGCACAGCCCATCGTCGAGCATGCATCCCCCTCTCTCTCTTCCTGCTTCTATAAATGAAGAGCTATCCCCCCATCTTCTCCCTAAACCATATCCTTCTCCACCTTTAATAGGCCTCCAAGATTTCTCCCCCTCATCCCTATTTTTTCGGCAACTCCCAACTTGTAACGACCCAATGTCGTTACTTTGCAAGTTAGATAAAAATCTCGACTCTAACATCAGTATTCTAGTGAACTTCAAATTAGGGCAAATAAAAATACTTTTAGATTAGAATAATTTTAAGATCAAAGTGCTATAGTTTGGGAGAAATTCGGATAATGAAAACTCCAACTTTATTTTTCTGAACTTTTGAAATTCAATAAATTAAAAATGCTAAATATGTGTCCAAATTCATCAATTTTCATGTTATTATGTTGAGTATATTATTTAAAAGATGTTCATGAAATTTCATCAATTTTTGAGCGTTGGTTCAATCTCGAGTAATTTTCGAAGTTTAAAACTTTAAAAATTAATTTAAAATAAAATTTTTGATTTAGAGCAAAATTTTATTTTAAATTAATTTATGAAGCTTAAAATGTGACGACCCAATATTGAGAATCATTAAACTAAATATTAATGCGTCACCACAATACATAATACTAAATTATGATGAAACTAATCCAAATCATTAAATAATATGTTTGGTCAAGGATTTAGAAGAGGGTTTTAAGTTAAAATGAAATGAATTTTTATGAAATATATTATATGAACTACATATGAAGATATAATTTAAAAGCAATTGATGTAAGTACTTGTAATTCTAGATATGAAAATTCTAAGTATTTAACATATGAAACATGAATATACAATTTTCTAACATAATTCTAAGTTAGTAAATTCTTAAAAATTTCAGCATAATTTTTATTGTATTTGACTAAAGAAATACTTACAATTTAAATATACAAGTCTTCCATTCTAATTGAAGATTTAATTGAACGAGAAGCAACCTAAAACTAATAAGAAATCAATCTATTACATAGGATTGTTTAATTCTAGTTCTAATATAAAGATAGTCAATTATATAAGATTTGCTCATTTATTGTAACAACCCTATGTTGTTATCATGCAAAATATAGATTTTTCTAATCAATTTTTAGTATAATTGTCTTTAGAATATTAATTTAAGCCTATCAAGGAGATTTGAAGCCATTGGACTTCTCTAAGTCAAATCTACAATTTGATCAATCTAGATGCCTTATTCTAGACCCAAAATAATTTGACTTTAGAATTAAAATATGATTGTATTTTTGAATTCCTCACCCCCAAATTAGCTAAGGGTGAAATTTTGATGCAATTTGGGATTTATCTAGGCCATAATTCAATTTAAAATAAAATGATACAATTGCACATAAGGGCTCCATACAATTCGATTTTGCAATTATACCAGCGACAGCCTTTAAAACAGCGGGCGCGATCTGAGCCGTCCATTTCTCGGATCAGATCATGTGACCCGCGCCTTCACTCAGGATCGATCAATCCAGACCGTTCCGCGGTCCGATCGAAGGATCGGATGGTATCCAACCATTCACCGTAAGTAGCGTTGCGATCCGTCAGATCCAGAGATCTAAATTCAACGGACGATCCTCGCTCCGCGTTCGGCCATTAGTTGTCCGAGGATCTGAGCTGTCTCGCGTCAACGATCGATCAATCCAACGGCTGCCGTGGATCCCGCACTATTCTTCGTCTTCCTCTCTTCCGCGCAAATCCCCGACAGGAAAAATTCGCATCTCCGACAGGCAGAATCTGTCCCCCACTCCCCAATCCAGCTCAGCAAGGTCGTTGGGGCATTTCCCATTAGGGTGGCACCTCTGGGTCGGGCCCTTGGGCCCTGTGCACCTTAGTGTGGAAGCTCTGAGAGCTCCTCTTGGCCCGAGCTCTCGGCCCAAGCCGAACCGAGCTAAACCTCAGCATTTTCTCCCGACGCCTTCCTGAGGCTATAAATAGCCTTAGGTCTCACCTTAGAAGGTTTTGGCTATTCAATTGAGTCCATTCAAGGTTTCCCCTCCGCCCACCATTGCTGCTCGGCCCGGCCTCCTCCAGACGCTCCTAAGCTCGCGTACAGCTGATAGAGGGTTACTCTTGGAGCTCAGGACCCCTAAGAGCCTCTCTACTGCTTCATGCCAAGCTCCGTCATCCAGTCCAGCTCAGACCAATAAAAACCAGGTACCCCCATTTTGGACTGAGCCGTATAGGCTCAGTTCCTGCTCAATTTCAATCGTTAAACTCCTCTCTAGCTAAAATGAACATGTTGTAATCAAATTGGTGAGTTAAGGAGGGTCCGTTTGATCGTATCGATCGAACGGGCTACCCGTCTCATGGAATTCGGGACCGAGTAAGGTCCCAGAGGTCTAGAGCCTCCCAGGACGTGCTTAAATAGGGCTTCGATCCGCCAGCACGTCCTGATGGTGAACGAATCCAACCCTAGCCCTGGCGAGCTCCCTGCGAGGAGAATTTCTCCTTGCAGTGAAGAAATTCCGTGGAGATTGGAGAAATAGGCTCCCAGGGAATTGGCCCGCTTCACCTAAAATTTCGGGGTTCGCAGGGTTGGCCATGGTCCCAGGAACGTGCTGCCGTCATTTTTACACTCCGGCTTGGCTTGAGGACGGAGGATTTTGGCGTTTAGGGTTAACCCTACCCGTCCTCTGTCGGGGAGCCAGGCGATGGAAGAAGACGACAACGCGGGTCGGGTCGACCCGTGACCCACGCTGTCTAACAGTAACGGGCCCTCAGGCCCAAGCAGCCCGCGCATTTTGGGATCGGGCCGGCGCTGGGTTAAATATTAAATAATTGATTTAGTAATTATTTTTCTTAAGGATATTAGGAATATTAAAATAAAAAAATACAGAATGTATTTTCTTAATAACTTTTAATCCACTGGTCCAAATCCTATAATATTATATATGAAAATGATCAGAAAAATCTTAGAAACCTAAATATAAAATAAAATCATGCATCTGATAGTTAGATCTCTAATTATTGCCTAATTACAGTGGATCTTAATTAGGGAAGATTAGTAAATTTACTTATCCAAATTGTATGTTTAGGGTGTCATTAGTTCACTGATGTTAATTAGATTGTGTGTGATAAATAAAACATTTTTTTGAGTCTTGTAATCTTAGTTTTGCCCCAATCTTATTAAATTTTCATTTGTAAATTTTAAGATTTATACTTGCTGGATCTTAGCAAACTTAGGCTCTGATTTCTTGTGTGATTAAGTAAAACTTACATGTCAAATTTCATGTGATTTGAATGGTTGGATTTATACTTATGTGTTAATCCTTTTTGATTGGAATTAGGATTTGATGAGCACTAAGAAACCCTTGTTTTAGAACTTGATTTATCAGTTTGGTTTAGAACAGCAAGTAAATGAAATGAATTCATCCTTACAAACTTATTAAGCATGCTTGAATAAATTCAAAGATATAGAATCTTAATTATCGTAATTAACTTAAGAAATCTTAAGATTTGGATCAAGCTTCTAAGACTTGATCTAGGTCTGAGATTTCCACCAATAATACAAAATCAATCCACTGATTTGACATTGATACTAAATGCATAACTTGATTTTTCCTTAAGGCAAGAGAAGGGATCAAACCCTAATCTACTTAAGGAGGGTCCAAAACCTTAAGAACTCAAACTTAATTGATATTGATTTCAGGATTTTGAGCTGAACATCCTCTAATAATACATTTGATTTATTATTGATTCTAAATATTGAATTAGACAAATTAGGGTTAATCATAATCCTATGTGACTTCTTGATCTGAATCAAACCTTAAGATCCCTAATTTTCTCATAAAGTAAGATGACTAGCATATGAAGGTTAATAAAATCATATTGATTAATCAAGTGATCTAAATCTTAAAAATATTCCTGATTTAGATCCCATGATCTTAGATTGAGTGTGATCAGATGACTTAATCATCTGATCTAATCATCCTAAACCTAAATATGAAACAGAACCTAAGAGCTTAATGTTAACATTTAGAGGAGAGAACCTTAAGTATCTCTTCATAAGATCATCTTGAATTATTTAAAAGACCTAAATTCATATATCCTGAGGTAGGAAGCCTTGTATGAATCCTTGAGGTAGAAGTATAGAAGATCCCATCACCTTAGAGATTGATCTATCCTCCTTGTGGTAGTAATCCATTAAGGCATTAGAAAAGATACTTCTCCTTGTGGTAGAATCCATATCAAGTGATCCGCGATCACATTTGCTTGGTGAAACCTTGTATAGGACTTACCTATTCATTTAGGACTTGTAGTTTTGATAAATCCTTATTCTATTAAATAGACTTGATTGAACCTGGATTATTGGATAGTGTAGTATAGTATACTCATATTACTGGTCCCCAGTAATATTTGGGATTGGTTGAGTCACTCTAAGTAAGATTTATCTTTGTTGCTATCCTGCAGGCTTAGGCGGATATAACCTCGCTTAGAGTAAATCAATCAATCATAAGAGTGTATTAAACGGGTACCCATTCCTTAGTTTAATTGAAAGACAAATTACCATCGGGCAATGCCTCCTAGCGAAGATCGCTTCAATAGGTTTGGCTCAAATAAACTAAGTAATGGGATTCACCTGCCTTAAGACGCTAAGTATGATTGTGAGTTTAGTGACTTAATGCTTAGTTTGAGACACAAAATTATCATCGGATGGTGCCTCCTAATGAAGATCACTTCATTAGGGTGGCGTAATCAAACTAAATGTTGTGAGTTCTACCCTTGCATCATATTCAATATATGTATACAATCACCCTACCTAGTGATCCTTAAGTAACTAAGCAACTTCAACCAAATATCGATCTAGAAATTTGGAGTCAGAATCCTTCTAGCAAAATTCTGCACAGTTGAGACTTAGGATTCATTACTGTTTCTTACTATATTCTTCATGGATTTTGGGATTTCTCATTCATTTAACATAATAGCATAAGCATAAGCATAAACATGAGTTGAACTCATTTCTTCTATTATGATATATGGGTATCAGTAATACAGTATGAGATACGGAATATTATATACACAGACTGAAGAATTTCATGGTGCATCTGCATCACCATACTGACTTCCTAATTATTGTGCTTATATTGGATCGTACTACTCATAAACCTTCAGTGATAATTCTGTGATATACCATGGTATAGCATACTTGTGAGCATTATTTCAGTAGCATATAGTGCAGCTTATAGCATCCTTCTCAGCATTTGACATTCTTTTCACATTGGTTTATGAGCACCTAACATTTTCATTTACTTTCAGTATTTAGTTTTGATGCTGTTTTACTTTGCTTAGTTCTTACAGTTCAGTTATTTGATATTTTTACAGTTTTTCCTGCACTTTTACTTTACGTTTTTGCACATTTGTTATGTTTAGTTTAGCTTGTATAGCTAGCTTCGATGTGTTAGACTTCTTGTCTAACACGGGGTACTTTTGGGATCTGGCAATTTGCTAGATCCCGAGCAGTTGTTGGAGACAGGTCAGGAGGACATCCCAGAGACTCAAGAGGAGCAATTGGAGCTGTAGGGGATTCAGCACATACTCTTACTTTCTAGTTCTTTCTAGTATTCTAGCTAGACTCTTTATATTTCTGTATTTTAATGATTTGTAATAAACTCTGGATATATTTTTACTTTCTTTTCTGAGATGAACATTTACTATTGCTTGAGATGAATGTATTCTGGATGTTTTGCTTTTAGCTTCTACACTCTGTTATACTGCTATACATAGTATTGTGATGTGATCGGCATACTAGGAATGCTGATGTATTTTATAACGTATATGGGTTTGTTCTCGCTCTCTTGAACCTTATGTACGTGCCAGTCTAATACATAAGATGAGTATTTCGTTCTTATCTTAGATACGGACTCTCGAACCTACTCTTAGGGTTCGAGTCAGCGGTCTTCAGTATGACTCTGTCTCTTTAGCCTATTCGGGACGATGAGTTTTACTTGTATGGCCCACCGCTCCCGAGTAGCGCACCGTTCCGCCGCCGAACCATAGAATGATACTTGTCTTTTGCGCACGGCGACGGGACGAGGTGTTACATTTATACTTCTAATATAAAGTGAATCCGTTACATGGGATTACTTATTTCAAATTTTAAAGTATAATCAATACATTACATGAGATTGCTCATTTTCAATTCTAATAACTTAAGGTGAGAAAGTACATGTGTAATCATTATCTACCTAAAGTATGCACAATTCACATCATTTTATATATACAAGAAAATAATAAAAGATTCTCAACTTAAATATGTAGCTAACTCCAATTTAATATGCAAAGTAAATATGTAAGATAATTATGTAACTAATGATTTATTTAAGTCTGGTCACTCGAGCAGAATTGGTGGTATTCAATTACATTCATCCATTCATCACAGCCCAAGTATTTAAGTATAAAGCTAAGTTCCAACACAAGTATAATAAATGTAAAAGTAAATGACTTAATTATTATAAACTAGCATTAATTTTAAAAAGTAGGGAAAGCAATAGCTATAATAACCCAAGTTATTATCTTAGTCATTTAAAATTAATCCAAGTCTTAATTATGATTTATATATCTTAGTTAAGTCATTAGGAGCTTACCTCTAAATCCAATCTAGATCAAAAGTCAATCGAATAAAAAAAATTAGAATTTTAAAAAATCTTAAAATCCTAAAATTTGATCTATTTAAATAGACCTCAGATAAAAAAACGAACTTCGTCATTGCGCTCATTGACCCCAAATTAGTTAGGGGTGATGCTTTCGTGCCCATCGGAAGTCGTCAAAATTTCAACGAATATTTTAATAATATTTAAATACCTTGAAAATTGGGAAATTAAAATACTCGCAAGATCAAAAATCTGACATCACTGTTACGTTCCTCACCTCCTAATTAGCTCGAAAAGGATATTTGAAAATTTTGGAATTCTAAATATAAATATAAATATATATATATATATATATATAATTTTATTTAGACTTAACGACGTCGTTAGTTAAACAGCAGTTGCCGTTATGACTCATAACAGCGCCGTCTGATTAGACGCCGCCCGCGCAACACGCGGACCTGGCGCCGCTCGGGCCCGCCAACCCGAGCCTCCCCAGCCCCCGTCTCCTCCGCCGTCGGCCCTATAAGACCCCCCCGAGCTCAGCGACCCGTGATTTGCACGGTTCAAGCTCGGAGGCATCTGGATTGAACCTAGAGACTACCAACGATCCTAAAGGTACTCGATCTCTTATTGATTGCAATTATTGCTATACCCATATGTAGAACGCAAGCATTAGGATCAATCCAATGGTCCGATCCAACCCTTGAGTGCTCGATCGGACGGAATCGGGGCTTCTTCCCCAGAGGGTTCGACCTTCACCGAACCCTAGAAGCCAGAATGATGCGGGTCTTGGGTCGGGTCGAGCCCAACCCGTGAGGATCTGTATCCTGGTCCACAGTACACGTGGCGCCTATGGGGCCGCCTCCTCGCGTGGCATCATTCCACGGGGCCACATGGCTCTAGCTTGCTGTCCCATGTCACGTTAGGGCCCGCAACGCCACGCGGCGTTCCGCAGACGCGATGCGTGGCACGTGGGCCCACTTCTTTGCCGTGACCTCTTCGACGCGGCAGTGGGACCCACACACAGTGCGACGCCCAATGACGCACTGCCACGTGTCAAGGTGGGGCCCACTGTCTCATCGCGTGTCAGTCGTGGGGCCCGCCGCAGATCCCGTGGCCAATCATAGCGTGCCAATGGCAGTCGTGGGGCCCACAGGTCAATTCCGATATAAACCTATTGTTTTTATGCTAATTGTGATTATTAGTTATTTATTATACTTAGTTGATAAGTTATTATATTAATTAATGATAATTATTAATTAATTATTATTAAACAGTAAATCATAATTAATTAATTAATTAATTATATTAATTTATTAAAAAAAAGCTCAGCTCCTTTGCTCGCAGCCTCTCGCACCTGCCGATGCTTTTTGGTAAGGTGCGAAGAAATGGAATACCTAAGAGTATAAAATGCAAAACGAGAAGGTCTGCAGAAGGATCGTACCTCCATTCTCTGCGCTTCCGCGGGCGATCGTGCAATCGGTGATAGAGGCGTACAGTCTTTTGATCTAGACCGTCGGATTCAACAATCGATTCGATGGTCAGATCTCCCCGAATAAGACGGGACCATCAGATTTGGATTCAAACACATGCAATGGCTCAGATTCAACAGATCTCGTTCTATGCTGTTCAGCCCACCGCAGTGCATTCGGGAGGTCTAAAAAAATTCGGCTGTTGGATTTAAAATAATTAATTATATTAAATTATATTATTTATTTTATTTTATTTAATTAATTAAATATATTTTATTAATCAAAATTAAATAACCAAATGCACTCCAAAAAATTTCAAAAATTCACTAATATCTAATTGAGGTATGGAGAACTCAAAAATACAATCGGATTTTTGATCGGAGATCAATTTAATTATCTTAATTTTTTAAGTATTTAAATATTATTAAAATATTTAGGAAAAATTCGATGACTTCCAAACATTTCCAAAATACCACCTAATTTGGGTGTGGTGAGTCCAATGATAGATTTCGTTTTCGATTTAGAGGTCTAAATAAATTAGGCATTCTCATAATTATCAAAAAATCAGAAAATATTGGAAATTATCAAAAAATTTCTAAATCGCATAAAATTTGAAATGGAGGCTTCTAAAACTATTATAAGACTAATGAAAAAGAAATAGAGTCAAATATGTCACTAATTGACGGGTAACAACACTAGGGTTGTTGTATTAAACTTTGAAAATTAAGCAAGATTGAACCGGCGCTTCAAAATTGATAAATTTCATGAATTATTTTTAAATAGTATACTTAATATAATGACATGATAATCGATAAATTTGGACACATATTTAACATTTTCAATTTATTGAATTTAAAAAGTTCAGAAAAATAAAGCCGAAGTTTCTGTTATCCGGATTTCTCCCAAATTCCAGTTTTTTGGAGTGAGGGCGTTCGTTATATTGTAACACACATCGGTGTCAAGTTTAGTTATTTTTGGACGTTAAACGACAGAAAAAATGTGAAAAATTTAAATATAAGTAATTATTTTAAAATTTCCAAAATTACTTCTCCCCCCCTCCCCTAATCGGATCACAGTATCTGCGCCTGCAATCACAGATTTTGTCGACAGAGCCTGCAGACAGAAGGTTTCGCCTGCCAGGAGAGAGACGCCTACGCCATTTTTGGCGCAGGTTGGTTGGCCAACTCCCTCGCTACTTAAACCCCTCCCCTCCCTTCCTTAGTCCCCACGTTCCCTCAACCTCTCAGCTTCCCACAGCAGCAGCCAGCTCCCACCCTTCCAAGCCAGCCAACTCTTCGCTTTCCAACCAGCTCCCTCTTGCCGCAACTCTCCCTCAGCCGGCCAATAGTCAGCTAGCAGCCGTCCGGCCACCCCATTATAGCCAGTCGTCCGGCCACCCACGCTGACCACCCCCTTTAGCCGTCTGACCTCTCTTAGTTTTTTGACGACACTATCTTATGTAAGAGGCGAGGGAAAAAGGAGGAAGAAAATGAGGAGAAATTTTGCCTTCTTTTTATTTGTTTATTATTTAGTTATTTTTCATAATATTTATTATTATGTTAATAATAATGATAGATTTATTATTTTAATTAAGTCATTCATATTATTATTATTTTCATTAATTAATAATGAATAACACTAAAAATATTATAAGATGACTATTATTTCAATTTTGTTAATTTTAATTCAGTCATTTTTATTCTGTTTTTCTTTCGTACATTATTATTATTATTATAATAATAACACTATAATAAATATTACTGCTATCTCACTAACTTCAAAATCGAACTTTAATCAAAATAAGAAAGCCAAAGAAGAACATAATAGAAATGAAAGAAAATATTTACTTTTAAAAATATTGGCTAAAAGCTAATTTAAAACATTCAAATTTAAATACAGATTCAAACAAACTGTTGCACTTTTGAACTTAAGGGAAAATGTACCAAATATATGAAATGTATTATTATTCTTACACTTTATTGCTGCTTAACTTCGTTTTGAGCCAAATTTATATTGAAGCTTGGTTAATTGTTTAGAAGCAATATCCCTTTTATAGCGTGATTGTTATTATAAAAATGACATTAGTAATATTCGTGGATTGTTGAAAAAATGACATCAGCAACATTTATAAGTTGCTGGAAAAATGGCATTAGCAGCATTCGTTGGTTACTGAAAAATGTTATAAATAACATTCGTGGGTTACTGAAAAAATGACATCAGTAACATTCGTGGCAGGTTACTGTAAAAACAACATCAATAACTTACATTTTGGGATAATACTTTTCGCACGAATTTGATTATTCATTTTGCGTTATTGTCTTATTTTTTCTACATTTTATTACACTATTATTTCCGCTAATCGCTTATCCGCTTTTATAAAAATGTGATATTTTATTGTTCTCTGCGGTACTTGAGTATTCTCTAATTAATGGAAATTTTAATCACGGTATTATTTTATTTACAATACTAGATCAGGTGCTTCTGAGAGAATTCAAACAAAAACCATAATTCATACATTTTCAAACTTGTTAAGGAATTTACAGCGCTATTTTACTTTTATTTTTATTTTTCTTTCTATTTTTTCATTTCATCTTATGATGAACTTTGTAAAAAGAAACGTTGAAGATTTTTATAATCAGGAATTTTAATGGATGTGAATTATTTTTTGGCTTTTATATATGTATTCATTTTTCTTTCAAATTGTTCAATATGCCTGCGATATGTGAGTACCCGATGTCAGGACAATTCTCGCTAAACCAGCACCGGGCATCACATAGCTTCCCTATCCCTTCCCCCCTATGCAATGCTAAAGTCTCTTCCCTCTTTCCTCTTATCCTCCTTCCCCTGCCAACAACTACCCCTCACTCCTCTACCTCGCCGTGCCGACAGCTTGGCGGCACCTTGTCAAACTCCTCTATAGTCAATCCCCACATAATCTGCAAGTCACTGCTTCCCCGTGGTGAACCCTTTTGAACAGGAATGATTATAAATACAAAAACAAAGCCAGCGATGAATTTTTTGGTAGCAAATTAAAATATTAAAATTTTAAACAAGAAACAAAAATAATTAAATATTAATTTTGACTCTTAGCATCACAAACCTATTAACAACTAATTTTTATTTCTGCTCATAATATTTATTTCTTCTCATAATATTTTTTATGCAATATTTATGTTCTTTAATTTTGATGCTCTTTTTTTATTTAATATTATTATAAATATATACACTATATTATAATTGTATTATTTTACTATATTATGTTATAATAATAATTATTACATTAATTTGTTATTATTATAATTATTATTGAAACAATTAACAATAATAATAATTCGTAAATATTATTATTATCATCATCATTAGATAATAATAATAAATAAATAATGATATAATGATAGTATGATTTGCCTACGAGGGGACTAGCATAGATGAAATGATATATGTAATGTTATAACTCAAAATTATGATAATCAAGCATACTGTTTTATTTTTCAATATTCGATAATTACCTACTCAAATGATATTATTATTATTTATTTATTTTCGATATATTGATATCAATGTACGACTTGTCACTGTTTAATTTTATCAGTGTTTCAGCTATTATTCAATTTTGATTAATAGAAAACATTACAATAACCCTCCAAATAGAAAATATTCTCTTCGATCCTTATTAATTTATTTTCCTGCATTTTACAAATTTAATTACATGTTTTTAGTTGCTTATATATAATGCAATTAATAATATACAAAGCACTTAAACACTTTTCTTTAACGGGTGTTCAACCCGTTAATTTTCGTTGTAAATGTCAGGTTAGAACGATGCTGCATTTTTCTTGGAATAATATTAAATAATAAACCGTTGCATTTTTACTTTTTTGTTTTCTTCATATATTTTAAATAAGAAGAAACGTCTACTATTGTAGTTGCTGATATATGAAAAAAAAAATATTTTTATTATTTTCAAATTAATTGAGCAATTATTTTTATTATTTTAAATCCCAACTATAATTCCTAGTAAGTCATACGACACCACCCCGATCTATGTACATTTGATGGGAATCAAGATTGGTGAATGTCACAATCTTACATCAATAGAAGAATGAGATTAAGAGTTCATAATTAATGGTCAAGATAATCAAACTTGAGTCAAGTATTGTCTTATGCCCCACTATTAGGTAAGAAGAATACCGCGTAGTTTGTGAATTTCAATAAAATTTCCTTAAAAGATGTCTCATAGCATAAAAAATTAATTTTACATTTGATTTGATGCATTGAATCCTTATAGTAGTGTTTATATAAGAAAAAAATGATTCAATACGTGTCTATTGATTGTAAAGAACCAAGTAAAGCTACAATAAAGAAAAAGTATCATCTTTTAAGAATAGACAAGTTGCGTAATTAATTTGAAGGATGGTTTGGAGTATGGACGTTCAATTGCAAATAAAAAAAGGATCATGACCTACTTTTGCTTTCATACTCATTATGATCTATTCCAAATTTTAATTATGTTATTTTGGATCAACTATTGAGTCATTAGCCTTCAAGGATCAAATGGGTCGTACATTGAAATCTTATTTATATGTGTATTAAACATTAATGATATTCAAACATACTCAAAGATTATTGAGAATGCCTATCATTTCAAAATTATTTTGAACAATCTTAGAAGCCATCAATTATATACTAGATATTCTAAGTATGAGTAGTTTGGTTAATGTAAAAATAATTAGACTACTAATTGCATCAAAATCACTCAATTTGATCACTAATTACAGTCTATTCATCAAAATCAGTCAAAAAATACTTGAGAGAAACTTTCATACAATTATCATTTGGAAGACAATGATTGGTATTTAAGCACCAAATACTAGAGCTCTATTATTTACAATCTATTCATAAAAGAGTTCAAATTTACGACTCCAAATAATTCTCTAATAAATTCTAAGAAATACAAAATATTTTTTATTTTCATAAAAAACAAAATTAAAAATATTTTTGTGCATGAAGCTAATACATATTTTTTAAAAAATTCTCATTTATCTACTATTTTTAAGAGATATTTGAGAAAATAAGCCGACTTGCATGAGCTACTTAGCACAAGATTTTATAATTGGACTAATTAACTTAATTAAACCATTACCTTAACTGAGCTTAATCTAATAACAAAAGAGAAGCAATGAAGGAATGCCGAACAAGTAAAGAGGAATAGATTTAAGGCTATTATGCTACAACGTCATAAATTTACAAGAGCAACACCAAAATTTTTGCATAATTAAAGGTAGCTGTAATTAATGTTATTAAGGCTTTTTTTTTTTCATTTATATCTTTTTGTATTGCATTTGCAACAAATTTGGGACCATTCTGTCATTTCTCAAATTTAAAAAGCCTTCTCAGCAAGAATTTGCTGACGCGAGAAGAAAGCACCAGCCAAGGTATTATTCCGACCTGTGAAGTGAATTGAATATCAACAAAGCAGCAATCATCTTGACATATTATATATATAACATATTTAAGAGGCCCTTCTATAAATAATAAAGTTTTAGTTATAAAAATGCAAAATTTCTACGATTTACAAAAATACCATCCGAACAACAAAGAAAATATGGCATGATCCAAATTGCCTCACCATGTAATTACCGGTGGAAGCATCAGTGCCTTTCCAGGATAGAATCCGTCCTGCCAAAGAGATGATAAAGGAGAAGTTTCATAAAGTCATCATATATCAACACTAATATTCATCTTAACTTTTGATCCCACTTATTGATTCAAGTGGGTAAATGATGAGTAAAATGTAAGGAGATATGTTTTTATACCTATAAAAGATAATGCTACATACCACATGATATAGATCACAGTCCTCTCTTTGGTCTTGTTCTTCAAAGGTTTCTTCTGCCGTTTGTGGCGCTCGTTTTTTTCAGTGTGGACTCAGTTTTTGGTGTTTGGTGGAGTCAGGATTGGCTTCGTGCTCTCATTCTGAAAGATGGCAGGGATTGAGACTAGGCTAGGCTTTCTCACATGATACAGAACTCACTTTTTTTGGTAAATTCATTAGGGTGAAACCGATTTCTCTCCTATTAACAAATTTCTTACCAGGCTTAAATTGATTGGGTATGTTGATATGAAGCACTTGATGATTTTCATGTTTTTTTTTACTTTTTTGAATGAATATGTTATGATAGGTGCTTGTTAGGGGGATCATATGATATCAATTGGCATGCTATAGTTTGTTAAATGGTCCCATTCCGAGGATCTGCCTTATGATCCCCTTGTGGTTGCTATTTAGATCAATTTTTCTAGATTAATTCTTCATTTTATCAATCCTACTTCTAATTGTTCTATTGCAGTTCTCGGTTGACCTCTCCATTAAAATAGGAATAAAACCTTGCTGCTCCTAGAAATCTTGTGGAAGTTGATGTTTCACAAAAACTTTTGAATTATGTAATGATATTATTAAAAAATCTTTGAATCTAATGATAATATTAATAAATTTCCTTTGAAATTTTGCCTATATTTAATTTACTGTCATACATGTGGGATTGATCATGCTAATAGCAATGTTTCTTCCAATGATGGGTTGGGTGCAGCGGTGAATGCCCCTCCCAAGAAAGTTGGCACTTCTGGTGGTCATTCTTCCATTTGGGTGATCCTCCGCTGGTTTGGGGCTTCGAATCTTGCTTTGATCCTGTTGGTCCCTACAGAACCCCCCATTGCTGGAACAAAATGGTATATATAATAATGATAATTGTTTATATCTTAGTTGTACTCGTTCTGATCAACTTGAAAACTGTATTGCATAATGTTCAGGAGAAGGCCATTCATCATCCCTGGATTAGTGAGGAAGCAGGTTTGTTATAAGAAGATTAGTTTGATTCCTTAAGAGGAAGGGGAAATTCCTAGTTTTACTGATAATAATGATGCTAAATTTTTTTATTCGGAAGCAGCTGGATCGGATGATATGACCATTTGATGAGTTTTGTTGCCGACAAAAATATGACCAATAAAATTGAATTGGCTTCAAGAAGAGTACCCATTCAAACAAGCTATTTTACCCCACAAAAAAAAAGACAAAAAGAAGAGTTTCGTTGTGGTGACAAATGAGAACAACAGTTACTAGCTTTAGATCTAATCCTAAATCTCTTAAAAATGCCAATGTAGCTAATGATTCAAATCCTGATTTGGAATATAAGAGATTAAGAGGTGTGATAATGTTTCTCCTTTAAAAGCTCAAACATCTTATTTCACAATATTTATCCGGTGATTGCTATTGAACCTAAAGAATCAAATGCATAAGATCTGTATTGCTATTAGATTTGTTAGGGTTGAAGTAATTGCATCAATGATGATTGGCTTTTATAGGACAAACAAATCTTGGTTCTTACTGACAGGGTTAGTCAAGTTATTCATGCGTCTATTTCTAATAGTTACTACTCTTTCTTGAACACTTTTACTCGTGAGGACAAAGCCCATGGGGACAGTGATCTTTAGAACTACACAAAAATCAGCCCATGATAACTCTCCATGGCTTTTTTGTGAGGATTTTAACACGACTTTCTCCTCAAAGGATTATAGAAAAACATAAACCTTCTCACTGGAATTCCACTTACGGCTTTGATTATGCAGGATCGTGGCATGGATGAACCCTAGATGCTCAATTCACCTGGTTTAACAGTTGTAAATTTGCTAAACTTGGCAGGTGTTTGGTGTCAGAGTTATTGGTATGGAGAGTTTAAGAAGATTAGTGAGGACTTTCTTAATAGTATTATATCTAACCACAAATAGCTCATTTTTTATGATAATTAACTCTCTTTCCATGGCTAATATATTCTTTAAAATCCTAATTATATGATTCTCTCGTGATGGTTTTCTTAAATTTGTTGAGGATCATTGGGCTAAATCCATAGAGGGACTTGGTCCTGATAAATATCTTAAACAAATAAAGAGACTTCAAAAAAATTTAATGCTTGGAATATTAAGATTTTTGGCAATATCATCAGATTTCTTTCACCTCTCGAAGATAAGGTCACAAGCTAGAGCTTTTGTTTGCAAATTATAACTCTTGTGAGAACTGAGGGAATCTTAAATTAGCCAAAGCGAAATTATCCAAGCTCATAATATCATAGAAACAGCTTTTATTTTTAAATAGGATATGGTGGATTTGTTTTATTTTCTCTGTCTATGGTGATCTTATTTTATTGGTGTTGTATTTGTTTTTCTTGTTAAAGTTTCAGTTAGCTTGTGTTAGCATATCGATCAATGTTGTGTATGGTGTACTTATTTGGCTTTCTAGTTTGCTATCATGTTACTTTTTTCCCTTTTTACTCTGTTTTAGGAATTTTGAGCCTATATTGAAGTCGTGCTACTCTCTTTTATCATCAAAGATTTTTTTTGATTCAAATATATATATATACATATATTCTCATTATTTACCTTTAAAAATGGTAAGTGCTTTTTCCCTTTTCCATTCTTTATCATCCATCAGCCTTTTTCAATAGCACAAATTAAAGTGCATTAGAAAACTTAATGCCACATCACTTATATCACTTAGCAGCTCTCCTTAATACAAACTGTTGATAGAATCAAATAGATGGTGAAGAAAGTTGAAGGAAATTGCACTTAATCTTTTAAATAAATCGCTTAGTGACAATATATATATATATATTTATATAACTTTTCAACCTATTTCTCTATTATTTCAATTTGCACAATTTAGTCCCCAAACAATCAACATGTTCAACTAAGTGCTACAGGTATTCATTTTACAGAAACCAATTTAAATATATTTTCATTTCTGGAACTAAATTGAACTCAGTAAAAATAAGAATAAGTGTTGTTTTAAATTGATGTGAAATAATACATGGATCTTGAGCATTGGGATCAAATCCCTCCTATGTCATCTTAATGCTTGTATACAAGATTTGAAGAAACAATTTATACAAACAACTTTTTCTAAACGTAGGAATAAGACTACATATATATATATATATATATATATATATATTTTACATATAACTTTTCAACCTATTTCTCTATTATTTCAATTTGCACAATTTAGTCCCCCAAACAATCAACATGTCCAACTTAGTGCTACAACTATTCATTTTACAGAAACCAATTTAAATATATTTTCATTTCTGGAACTAAATTGAGCTCAGTAAAAATAAGAAGAAGTGTTGTTTTAAATTGATGTAAAATAATACATGGATCTTGAGCATTGGGATCAAATCCCTCCTATGTCATCTTAATGCTTGTACACAAGATTTGAAGAAACAATTTATACAAACAACTTTTTCTAAACGCAGGAGTAAAACTGCATATATACATATATATATATATATATATATATATTTATATAATTTTCAACCTATTTCTCTATTATTTCAATTTGCGCAATTTAGTCTCCAAACAATTAACATGTCCAACTTAGTGCTACAACTAGTCATTTTACAAAAACAAATTTAAATATATTTTCATTTCTGGAACTAAATTGAGCTCAGTAAAAATAAGAAATGTTGTTTAAAATTGATGTGAAATTAGGTGGATCTTGAGCATTGGGAGCAAATCCCTCATATGTCATCTTAATGCTTGTACACAAGATTTGAAGAAACAATTTTTACAAACAACTTTTCCTAAACATAGGAGTAAGACTGCTTACATCAAGTTGTTCTCAAACCCTATATTAGAAAGATAGCTTCAAGAAAAAAAAAAGCCAAACTGATAATTAAGGGTGACAGCAACTTTTTTTTGTGAATCCTCATTGGCAGTGATTTCGGCCGTTCTTTTTAATTATTTTTGCATAGTTCTTTGTGTGATCACATTTTATTCTTCACATCTAATCATTATCGTTGATGATTATGAATTTCGCTCAAATCCCTTCAAGTGTTTATTGAGATCCATGTCATCATAACATTTGAATCAGTTTGGGTGATCTCATTCTTTTCATCTTGTTTATCTCCATTTAATTTTAGTTTTATTTTGGTGTTATTGGGACATACTAGTTGAAATCTTATTTTTGCTATTTTCTACAGGATCGTTATGCAGTGCAACACCCATTATTATTGTTGGGGTTTTATTCAAGAGTTTGGGTTTTTGCTATACGCACCTTGAGGCTACTAACTTTTTATTTACTAATTCATCGCATGTGTTAGCAATTGCCACAAGACGAGGAGTAACTAACAATATACTTACAATATGAGATTTGGTTGATATTTTTATTGAAAATTTGTTTATTTGGCCACATCATGCCATTGACTTCACTAGTGACCGCCTTTCAAGAACAATTTCTAAGTCTCCAACTTATATGACCACAGTTGCGCTTTAAGGGCTCAGGATTCAACTTCAAGTTTGACACAGGGATTCATTAGGTACAATATTTCTCTTTGAGAGGGAAGACATACCAAGTTGCGAGGAGCTTCCAATATTTTCAAGATTGACCATCATTTTGAATATCTAAAATTTAAAATTTAGGCTGATAAGATGTCAAAAATTGTATTAGAACCTATGTCCATTATGAATTTTTAGTAATATTGCTTGAATCAACTAATGATTTTGCCGCCTTGAAGGATTGGTGCAGAGTTTTCTGATATTGGTATATCACTTTGTCAATATTCTCATTAATAACATATTCATTTTATTTAAGAATATGGAGGATCGTGTACAATATCATAGGTCAACATTGAGTGAATTCTAAAGATATTTGTCGTATTAATAAGACAACATAAAGGAGATTCAAAAGATAGTACCCAAAATTTAGTTGACAAGCATTGAGTATTCAATACATCAGAGACAGACTGGATCAAACTGGGGTATTTGATGAAGGCCTGCAAGTCTAATCTAGCTACAAGCATTGCATGAGGCATTGAAGGATTTGATATTTTTTTGCACCTATAACATTTCTATGTGCTGTTTTACTATAGTTCAACTTAATCTTGCAATGCATATATAGGTGAAACGACCAAGGCAGGAGATCCATTGTTGTTGAATTGGAGACTACAAATTAAGAATTATGGCTGATCACCAACTCCGCTGGTTTAACTTTGCCTACCATAAATTTCCCACCACTGTTCTAAACACCGGGCTCCCTCCAATTTCCAAAAACCTGAACTGAACTTCTGGAATTGCAGGATTTGTCAATACATTTGTGGCTTTAGAGATCAAATGATCCCTTTTTCAGCTGTTCTTTTTTGGCTTGACATCTGATTTGGAAGTATTAGAATGTTTTGGATGCCAAATGATCAAGTAAAAGCATGAATTTAATTTGAGCATAGCTAAAGGGATATTACTAGTATTCTTTCAACTCTTACAAGATTAATGAAATATTTTCTCTTACCTTAACTTTGTGTGCTTTTAGATTTGTATGCTCAATCGAGTGCGAAGTATTTGCAAAGAACAACTCAGTAGAAAAGTTTCTTGTCCTGTTGGAAGACAAAGGATGTGTGCCTTGAATACTACTTTTCAAATAATTCCATTTCTTCTATTTCACTAATTGTTTAGACGCTAAATTTTCATACAAGAATTTTATAACGTCCAAATTTTCTTACAAAAAACCTCACAGATTTTCCTCAAAATATATACTACCCAACTCTAAATTGCAAACCTGTTGCTATAATAAGCTTAATGCAATTAAATCCAGCAATTTGTGAACTCTCTGTTTAAAATTTGTTCTTGCAAAACTCAACTTTCATAAAAAATAACCATGCCCTCCTCAACCTTTTTCCAATCTATGAAGCAGAAAGTCTCTGCACCCCTTAATTATTATAATTACAAAGAAGGATATACAATTTTATATATTTAAAAAAATGAAGTAACATAATGAATGACCAGTTAAATGTTGCAACCATAATATGAGCAATATCTTATTTTTACACCCCTAGTGGCATCCTGAAGTAAAGGTCCCGATTCCGCCATTAACTATTAACAAGATTTGCATGCACTAAAATTGAAAACGAACTTTGTCATTAAACAAAGGTTGACGTTTCAAGTAATAATATTTCTATCTGACAAACTGACCAGCAAGTGAATTTACTTACCAAGAGATTGAAAACAAACTTATCAACCTTTTATCTAGATTTTTCTTCCAATATAAAAATTTTATACAAAGAAACAATTAAAGCAAACAAATTGCCATCACTATATCAACTAAGCCAAAAAAAAGCAAATAAAAATAAAAACTAGTGTCTCATATAGCTAAAAGCCAGATGACAAATTACCAAGTATAGACAAATATTTTTCAAGTTAGTGTCTACACTAAACATCATATGAATCCATCAAAATCCAAGTAGATAAATAATCAGTCATAATTTAAACAAAACAACCCAAAGAATCAACAAAACAAGCACCGAAGAGTTTAAAATAACTGTGATGTTTTTTTTTTGTATCACCACAAGAAGGAGGGGATGGGGGGGGCAGAGAAGTAGCCACTGGATGTGGAAAGTTGAAATTTAATGTCAGAAGTTACTTGCATACTCAAACAACAAAGTTCACTTTTACCTAATGATAGCTGATTATTTTATTGATATTTATACAAATGTGATTTTAAGTAGTACAGCAAGGCCCATAAAATTAACTAAAATCACAATACTGGACATTACAATTAATGAAAGAAAATATACACAATTTGAAGAAATTACCTACCAAAAGGCTCTAAAAGATGCAGGGGAACAGTAGTAACAGGAGTGCTCCAAAATTGCCAGCATAGTACGGTATATAGAAATACCTGCCAAATCCAATTGGTTAAAATCTAGAAAAATTTTTAGTAACAGGGAGTATTAATAACAATCAAATTCATCGATATAAACCTTTAAGGCAAGCAAAATATTTGCATAGTCGGACCACTTCTTGTCATTACTCCTTTCTTCTTGTCCTGCATATTTTCCATATATGCGAGTAAAAATGCCAGCGTTAATTAGAAATAAAAATTAATGAGAAAAAGGGTACTTAAACATGTTAGTAATTACCAACGAGAGGAAAATCTCTACAAACCTCAAACTAACAAGAGAATTTCATTTTGAACTGATTTTCTCCCAGAATTTTTATTAGTTTTTCCTTTTAAAAACCATAAGGTAAAATCACTTGAATACAATCTAATATAAAATTTTGTTAATGTATTACATCAATATGCTTCTAATAAAGACATAATTTTAATGAAAATTTTCCAACAAAGTTCAAAATAATAGGAGCTCATCCTTGAATGGTGACTCCCAAAAATTTAATAATTTATTTTTATTCAAAGTAACAAAAATGCAACATACATCAAATAAATTTAACATCAAAACCATTTTATAAATCAGGCCCCATAGTAATTTTTCATCTGTTTTTATTTAACCAATTAATTCCAAGAGTATTTAAGCAATTCAATTTAGTTCCATAATTAAAAATTTTGAATTAAATTTAGTCCCTTGACCATTCATTTTAAATCTAATTTAGTTTGAGAAATGAGAAATTAGTAACAATTAGCCGCAAAATGAATAGATGGGAAACTTAATTTCATATATTAAATAGTTGAGGACTCGTTTGGACATTATGAATAGTTCTAAAGTCGTCGATATGAATTATTCGAGAGACTATAAAGGAGAATACCCATTTAGTAAATACTAAAATAAGTTAATATATATAATAAAATTAAAATTTTACTTTTAACTTTAAAAAGATCAAACAAATTTAGAAACATGCTCTATCTTTTTATAATTTACAAAAAGAAAAAAAGCTAAATTAAAATAAAAAATCATAAAATTTTTAACAAATACTAATATTTATTGTATTATCCATACTATATTCGATTTTAATTCTTATAATAAGGCATCAATTAGAAATAACATATTATAAAAAACATACATAGATTATTTTTAAATAAATACTGCAACAATAAACCAAGTCCTAGTACTGGATTACATGAAGCATTTGTTTCCACTACATTTTAGACCGATATAGCTGTCAAAACAGCTATGTACAGCTGGCATTAGGTATTAAATATGGCTAAGAAGTCGTTAAATTGTTAATTAGTTGCTTTTAGGCTACTGTTACAAAAAATAATAACACTATAAAGTTGCTTTTAAGCAGGACTACTTGAGCTGCTCCCTCCTTATAATTCTTCCTAGAGTAATAGTACAAATCCTATGCCAGGGGTTCCTCAAATTATTTTCCATCATTTGTTTATTTCCTTGTTTATGGAGAGTGAACCAGATGGGACTAAAGAAAAAGCTGTAGCATGTCAAGGATCCCTCTAACATTTGGGTTGCGGTGAAGGAAATATATAAGTTTAGTCCTAATTTTAACTAAAATTATCAAATAATTTATTTTGAATGTGTCAGTCACGTGTCAGGGAACATCAGACACGTGTGCAAAGACATAAGATACAATTATAAGTGATTCCGTGAAAGAACATGTAAAAATTATTAACATTAAAAAAAAAAACAGCACAAAAAATTGCTGCATCAATGAAAGTAGTAACAATATAAAATTAATCGTCAATGGACATGCATTTTCAACACATTCAAGTTCCAACGAGTATGTGCCTAAAGTTGCGGCAAGGACAGATCAATACTCAAGAGGGAAATGTCACAAATCGTCAAAACATTAGGTCCATTTCTCTAAAATTGGTTGGCATCTCCAAATCAACGTGAAGAAACAAACCACATTTTATTTTAAATGCAACACTGGCATATATAAAATAATAGAGTTGATAAGTGCCATACAACATGCCATATAATGTTGAAAAAGTAATAAACATTATGTAATTGAGATGCTCGAATATATAAACACAGACCAAAAGAACATTTAAAGTTATTAAAATAAAATGACGAGCAAATAACATCAGCATAAGGAAATATTATATAACATACTTTTTTTAAGTTCTTTCTGCTTTGCAGCAGCCAAGCGTCTAAGTTTTGCAGCCTCAGCAAAAGTGGATGGCCTGCAATGCAAAAGCACTCGTAAATATGAATAAATCACGTTCTAGAGAAGACAACATAAGACGTTTATACATATATGACATGGACGAAAATTCTTGATAGTGCCAGCCTTTAGGAAAATAACTATATACAAGAATAGCATCATAAGATCAAAAAAATGACAATAAAAATCACCTACGTCGATAAAGTGTTGGCTTCTATGAGAATATGCTTTATTTCTAGTTGCAATTTGATCTCCTCGTTGCTAGTAGATCCTCTCTGAAAAAAGACAACAGGGATAAGGATTTCAATGAGATCAAACTTTTATATAGATTAATGAAACATTAACTCTATATTTTTTAATGAGCTTTAATGATATACAATTGAAAAACAAATAAATAATCAAATATTTGCAAAAAAAAAAAAACAATAGAATGGATTCAACAAATGAGTGATGACAAAGCGTCAAAACAAACCTTAATCTCACCTTAATCCCACTAGGTGGGATTGGTGACTACATGTAATGACCCTCTTAAGTAGTATTAAACATAACTCTTAAATATCGCGGTGCCTTTTCAGATAACAGTGAAGTTCTTGATAAGAACTCCAAAATTAAGATGCTCATATGGGAGCACTCCAAGGATGGGTGACCTGCTGAAAAATTATATTCTGAAAACATAAAAACTATGAGGCCTATCAAGCCAAAACGGATAATATCTTAATGCTTAAGAGTTTGGGTTGTTACAAATGGTATTAGAGAAGGTCATATAGTGTCAGATATGAGTTAAGTGTCATACAGGACAAAGTATCACTTTATGTGAGCAGCCTCTTGAACCCTGATGGTTAAAATGTTAAATGGTTGTGGTTACATCTTGAGCCTGTAGGGGCCACCTCTAGTCCTATCTACCTAATGAATGGTTCTTAGATCCGTGTGTGAATATTGATGATGACGTCAGTTACTTAAGTTGGGGAGATTGTAATGACCCCATTAAGTAGTATTAAGCAGAACTCTTAAACATCAAAGTGCTTTTCAGATAACGTGGAGTTCTTGATAAGAACTCCAAAGTTAAGCATGTCCATATGGGAGCACTCACAGGATGAGTGACCTGTTGAAAAGTTATCTTCTGAGGACAAGACCGTAAGGCCTACCAAGCCAAAGTGGACAATACGTTAATGCTTAAGAGTTTGGACTATTACACTACATGAATTTTTTATTTCTATTGTGCATGCTCAAATAGAATCCCCTCCTTAAGATCTAACTAAATAAGATTCTCCATAAAAGCTTCTTTTCATATCTTTTTGGGTCTTCCTCTTCTTTTAATATGAGAAAATTTTGTAAATTTAATTTTTTCTAATAAGGGCATTGCACAGTCTAGCTTAATATGCCCAAACAATCTAAGACAATATTCTCTAATTTGATTCACTATTGGAGCCACTTCAACCTTGCTATGGATAAATTCATTTCCTTATGAGTATACCCACTCATCCACGTAAGCATCCTTATCTCTATAACACTTTATCAGTAAATTTTTTCTTTGTTAGCCAACATCCAGCCCCATATAGCTGAATGAAAATTCCTTTCAATAAGGGAGTGCTTCTAGAGTGTTGTATGATCCAAAAATTCCACTCAAAATTAAAGAAAATTATATAAAGAAGCAATATAAATATCATAAACTCATCAAAAATTTTAATAAGCATGCAACACATTGCATTGGGTTGATATGAAGTTATCTAGTTTAAGCATAAAATTGGTTTGACCTTAGATTGTAGCTCAATCAGGCCAATATAGAACTAGCATAGCTTGAATTTAATTTCAAAGATGAATAAAAGAAATTCTTTTTTCTATAAAATCATTATCATATTTTCATAAAAAGATATTATGCATGTATTTTGATGTTAATAAAAAATATTATAAATATGTCTTATTATTATATTATTATTTTGTAGATGATGAGAGAGATACATAATTATTCTTCTAGAACAATAAAACCAATTTCAATAAAATAGTTCTCCCATAATCATAAATTGTTAATGACTTCAAATGTACCTAAATAAATTAATCAACTTTTTGTATTTACTACTTTTATATTTAGCATTCTTGTAAGGGTAAGAGAGCCATTTAAAATAATGAACTATGTTGAGCAAAATATAAGTGAAATGAGCAAGTGTGTCGAGTTAACAAGTAAATGAAAAAAGACCAATGAATTCCTTTGACAAAGACATTTTTGGCAAAGATGACAAAGTGAAATCTCTTGCAAAAACAATTTTGAAATACTCATTTTTCTTCTTCATTAAAAAAGTTAAAAAATTTCAAATTGGAATAGCAAGATCCGAGCACATATTAAGAAACCACATCAGGCTTATTTCAAATAAACTCAATGATGGTCACTAAGGGCCTATTTGTAATAACCATGATTTAAGTCAAATAGAATTTAGTAAATCCTTAATTCTATATTTATCAAATCCTAAAGATCTATAATCTTGAAATTTATTTAATGTGTTATTTTTTAAATCTTGTTGAATAATGTGAAATTGTACAGGGATTTAAAAATTGGCCTCCTCTTCATTGTCACTTAAATTCTTAAATCCTAGTGGTTCACTAGATAGGTAGATTCCATATACCACAAATTTAACGCAATTTGGCAATTTTAAGAGGGTAATTGGGATTAAACTAACTGAGGCTTATAATTATTAATCTCTATTAAAAACCCTAAACAAACTAAAATTCTTAATATAGAAGTGTCTAGCTTAAACCCTAGGCAAATAACAAACTTCTTTTATCTTGCAAAGGCACGCCAAAAGAAACCAATGCAAGACTAATTGAAGTTGAAGTTAAAGAGACGAGTTACAGCAATAAGAGATAGTTCAATGTCTACCATCTTTTCTTTTTTAATCAATTAATCCACTATCAAGAAAAGACTGTCAAAATCAATTGGCCTGACAAGAACAATTATGTGAATGTGATGAGTTAAACTTGCATTCATATAACTGTGTGCCATGTGTACTTTAAAGAAAGCCATCAGAATTAGAGAATTGCAAAAAATTTTGACCCAAGTTTTAATAACAATTAATTTCATTGAATTGTCATTCTATATAGGATTGAAAATTATCATAAAAATAAATGAAATCTCAATAAAAATTGAATAAAAAAGTGTTTGTAAGTGTATGTTTGATCAGAGCTAATATGGAATGATACGGAAGCCCCCATATTTGTCATTTTCACATGCCACCGTCATTTCTCCATTAGCATATCTTGTTGCTTAAACTTCATTTCACAAATTCTTTATGCCAATGACATTTATCATAGTCCGTTTAGGCGTCTTTCATCATAAGTTAGTGGTATAGGAAAAAGGTGTGCTGGAGTCAAGTAAAGAAGAGGCTTCCTCGGAGAGCTATTTATTACAGCTTAATAAAACTTTCTAACTTTTTCTTATTAAGCCTTACAGTATCGGTCCTTCTTTAGTAAGTTATAAAAAAAACATATAACTAAATATTTTAAATTGGTACAAGTTCATCATCAAAGTTCATATAAGTTTTATTAAATTGTCATACAAAAGCTATGATATTAATATGAATGTAAATGTCATTAACTGCATATGGATTTTAATATTCTTAAACACGTTTGGTTAATTGCATAGGAATTTTCTTTCAAATTTCTGCTTTAGAAAGTTTGATTTTAAAATCATTCCTAACAACATATTGATAGAGATTGAATATCCATTGCATTGGGTTAATCCTTAAGAATTAATCTTAAAACTGAATAGATTATGCATATATGCATGTTTGTGTGCGTGTCTATATATATATATATATATATATATATATATATGTATATATATATATGCAAAGCCACACTTCCCACTATTTTCCTGCTAAATGGTTTGATGAATTGGCAAATATTGTGTAATTATGGTATTCATTTCGTAGACTATAAAAATGGGCCCGCAACTCTATTTTTATCTTTCCCTCTCGAAAGTTTTTGCATTTTTCTTTATCAAGCTCATTAGTGAAAAAAATAGTGAGAAGCATAGCATTTTTCATTATTTGCAACAATGACCACTACCAATACCAAGTCCGAGAACACTAAGTGGGGCCAATTTGGTGTTGTTGTATACGTGAAAAATGCTATGCTTCTTACTATTTTTCACTAATGGGCTTGATAAATATAAAAATGCAAGAAATAATATATTTCCCAATATATATATATATATATATATATATCAATAAAATTATATATGTTAAAAAAAAACTAATGCTTCGTTTATTATTTTTCAATATATTTTACCATAAAATTGCAAAATGCAAAAAGTGTATTCCAACTAGACACCATTCTCTGCAAACATTTTAAGAGACCAATTGAACTATCAGTCATTTGTCATTAAGATTTATTTGAGTGTTATGGAATCATGGAATCACAGCTACAGATAATCCATGGAATGGAATAGTTGACAATTCGCTGTACTTACACAAAACCTAAAGATGAGGAATTAATTCTATGTCGGACCTTCAACACTCTAGCGATCTTTTATAACAACTAAAATTTCAAAGTTTTGTCCAATGAAATATAGAATCTCATTTACGTAGAAATTTTCAATGCATCCCCTGCTATAAAATGCACATATCCTTCTAATTTTAAGAAAATAACACCTTAAAATGAAAAAGGGAATTCAAATTTTTTTATTTTAATGCCAAACAAAAATATAGCATAACAAAGCAAAACTAAAATAGAAATAAAGGTATAAACAAAAGCTTTGCATCCAATCTTCTTCAATTGAAATTTGATTAATTCTTTCAATTGAATTACTAAATGCAGCATTAAAAGTTTCATTTGATTAAAATCTTTCAATCATAAAGTGCTGCAAAGCCTAAGCATCAATCGAAAATGCTAAATAAAACAAAAATACGTGTAGGGTTTTGAATGGAGAGAAAATGGTCAGGATATCGGCATTAACAATATGTTTGTAGAAACACGTAACCTTAAATTTCTCGAGCAGCACATCAAAGAATTGCATAATGAGAACGATGAGTAATATGGTGAAGGGAGTGATGGAAAAGCGCGCATTGTCGAAAGTACCGTCCATCTCCTTGGACCTCACCCTATTATATTGGAAGAACGAAGAGCACAAAATGGCGGATGGCCTGTTAAAGAATCAAATGGTGGCTTTTAGGGCCGAACAAAAATACTTTGAGCTAATTAAGTTGTAGTTGTCATTAAGAGAATATAATTAAATTCTTAGTTTGAAATGATAAAACAGCATTCAAAATAGCACAAACCAATTTCCGTGTTTCTTCTTGTATTTCTACTATAGAAAAAGCATTGAACTCAATGCATCACATCCTTATAATCATTCCAATGTCAGAGATATCAATAGTTTAAAGTTAAAAGAATAATGAGTATCAGGATTCCCTTTACTATAATAATAATTCAAGCTACATTTATTAGCATTACTAGGTACTTAATTTCTATTCAACTTCATCATTAACACATAGTAAAGTTCCATTAGACAAATCTGTAGTTAAAGACAGTAATGCTTCAACCATAGCCTTTTTAAGATTCAAAGAGAAGCTGAAATCAGCTTCATGCAAGTTATTTAGAAATCCTTCAATGAGCTTAGGTTTAAATCAAATTTAAAAATAATAGTATTCGGATCAAAACATGTTTAATCAGATTTCAGAACATAAGAGTACCTTTCGGACTGAATTTAAATAGGATCTCTGCTATTACTGATACGTTCAGCAAATTTTCAATAGTCCTTCTTCAATCCCTGATATGCCGCTGTCTTTCGGTGGAGATGAATCCAGGCTTCAGGATATATAATAGATGAGAGATAGAAACCTGGAAAACGAAGATGTTAAGAAATATCTGAGACGGAAAGGAGGTTGAGCAAGGCGGCGATGGCGGGCATCAATGATCATAGAATGCAATGAGGTCGGCAGCAATTTTGTCCTAGAAGAATCTGGGAGGGCAATTTATGAAAGCAGCTGGCAGCCAAAGAGTGGGGAGGTGGATTTTGGAAAGACGGGAATCGGTGAGGGTGCCGTAGGCGAGTGAGGAGAAGGCGTCGGGGCAGATCTTCGGCCGGGATGCCGAACGGGGGAGGAGGGCGAGCGAGCCCCTTCCTGACGCAGCGAAAAAACGGGGATGCGAATGGGCAGTCGAGGTGAACGGGGAGCCCTAACGTGCCACTGGTATACGCCACGTACTTATTACACGCATACGCCCACGGAGCCGGGTTGATAATCCATGGAATATAAAAAAATATAAGAAATTATAAATTTTTCAATATATATATATATATACCAATAAAATTATATATGTTAAGGTACGTTTATTATTTTTCAATATATATTTTATCATAAAAATGCAAAATGTAAAAATTATATTCCACCTAGACACTTTTGTTTGTAAATATTTTAAGAGAACAATTAAATTATTATAGTCATTTATCTTTGAAGTTTTTTTAAGTATTATGGAATCATAGAATCATAGCTATAGATAATCTATATAGGGGATTAGTTGATAATTCGTTGTCTTTACACAGAACCTAAAGATGAGGAATTAATTTAATATCGAACCTTCAACACTCTAGCGATCTTTTACAACAATTACTCAAATTTCAAAGTTTTGCTCAATGAAATATAGAATCTCATTTACGTAGAAATTTTCGATGCATCCCCTGCTAAAAAAATGTACCTATCCTTCTAATTTTAAGAAAATAACACCTTAAAATGTAAAAGGGAGTTCAATTTTTTTATTTTAATACCAAACATAAATATAGCATAACAAAGTAAAACTCAAATAGAAAAAAAGATATAAACGAAAGCTTTGTTAACAATGAGCATGTTGGAAGTGCGTTATAGGCGTTGCAGTGAACGCACTTCGGCGGCAATCATCTCGAGAAGCTGGCGTTGCAGCGCGCTGCAATTGTACAAAAATAGAGACCGGAGCGCTATAGTGTGCCCTGGCGCTTGGCTACCCGAAGCGCACCATGGCGTCTGGTGAAATTCTGCTCTAGTACATATTTCACCCTAAGTAAATTCAAGGGTATTTTGGATCATTTGTGATCCAAAATTAAGCTGAATACTTAAGAGAACTTGTTTGAGGAATTTCCAAGGATTGCATCATTCTTGTATGGTGACTGATCTATTGAAAAGAAGAATAAAAATTCTTAGAGGTCTTCTAATGATTTGTAATCTTTAAAATTGATTGTAACTCTATTCTCTACTTAGTAAAATTTTGTTATTTTCTTCATGAATGTATGTGTTAGCACCGAACCACGTAAATATCTTTATCTTATGGCTATGCTTATTTGCATGTGTTTTCTTACTTTATTTGATTTTGCTCATCATCTCAAGTTTTGTTTCGTATTATTTATAACCCTAAGAGATCTCAAAAAGTGATATCAGAGAGAGGTTACCTTGTTTGTTCTTAAGGGCTAGGGTGTGAGGGCTCGACATCAGTTCATCGGAAACCATTCTGACAATGAGTATTCACTTATTGCATGATCATATTGAGTAGTTTGAGAAAAAAAAAAGAAACACACATATAAAAGTCAAATATATTCTCATTTATTTCAATATTTCAAATTACAAGATCATTCATCGTACTCCTCATACAAAAGAGAGAAATAAAATAAAAAATAAAAGATAAGTAAAACAACACCGTGGATCTATCAGCAAAATCGAAAATTTTAAGCATTATGATTATTGCATGTATTCTCCCATAAGCATCTGACCTAAGATTGTACAGAAATAATACCGGAATTAGAATTTCAATAATTAGAGAATCTCTAAGTACTGCAATACACAATAATATTTACACTTTAAGAAGATACGATTAGCATAAATAAGGTGGTAATAAAATGCAGAAAAAATAAGACAATTGCACGAAATAAATAAATAATTTTCTGTAATAAGTATTATTTATCAAATAAAAATTACTGATGTAACGACCCCAATATCAGATAGAAGATTAGTCCAATATTGGGATGTTACCTTAGCATATAATACACAATTAAAATGATACAAATCAAATACTATATGCTAAGTTGGCCAAGTATCTTTATAAGTAGTTGTCAAGTTAAAATAATTTGCAATAAAAAATAATTAAGGAAATATGAAACAATACAAGTATAGACAATACAAATAATAACTATCATACACTCATTCAACCCAAATAGTTATAAAATAAGTGACACAGCGCAGATATATAGTTAAAAATCTTCTCAAGCAGTTATATTAATTATTACAAGTCCATTTAAAATAAATGAGTAAAAGAAGTAAAGTCACTCTCTCACTTGTATTAAAATGCAAGTAAATTGAAATAATTTGAGTGGAAGCAATTTCTCTATGAGCTCTTCAAGTGCTAGGTCCCACTTCACCTAAAATATAAAGCTCCTCGTATATCATATTTTAGTATCTAAATATGATAGGACAAAGTTAAAAAAGAAAATAATAATTAGATTAAATAGTCTAAGCACATTTTAAAATTGACTACATTTAAGTTAATTAGATATCACAAGCTAATTTATAATTTATAATAAGAATTAGAGTAATAAAAGCATTTAGGTAAATAAATATAACTGTAAAGAAAAATAGTATGAAAAAAGTTGAGTAAAAGTACTCACTTTTATTATTGTTCTAGCCTGCAACCAAAAATAACAAGGAAAAGATATTCTAAGTAAGGCTAGAAGCTACTAAAGTGCATTTGAAAATAAAAGAAATTGAAGTAATTATATGTTCAAGTAAAGAATATGCTAAGTAAGCAAAATAAATGCAATGAAGTATTTAAATAAAATTAAATCAACATACACTGCAATCTATATGAACTCTAAGTAAGCAAAATACAGTACTAAAAATAGAAAGTTCAAAGCATAGAAATTAAAAGAAGTATTTTAGACTCTTGGTTTAAGATATATATAACCTAGGACTATAGGAAGTAACATAGCTAAATAGCTATGATGAGATCTTACAATCAATAAGATTGTAAAAAAACTTATATTATAATTGTTTAAATTATTATATAAAAGTTGACATGTAATTACCCAAGATTGTTAAACATCGTTTAATAGTTCAATTAACTTTAAATCTCTTCAAATAGTCTTAATTAAACTTAGAAGTGAGTCCCAAAGTTTTGGTCTAGTTTGAAGACCAAATAAGTAAAATCCTAATTTTATTAGATGTTTAAATCAGGAAAATGAGAAAATTATTTTTGATCTCAGATGAAAAATTGGACTTTGTCATTGCGTTCATCACCCCCAAATTAACTATGGATAAAAATTTGATAAGTTTTGGAGATCGTCAAAATTTCCCGATTATTTTATTGTATTTTTGATATCCTGAAAAATGAAATAATTAAGACAACCTCCGATTGAAATTTCAACTGTATTTTTGAGTGTCACCCTCGATTTAGTAAGAGCAAATTTTTCTGAATTTTTTTAGCAAGCATATAATTGCTTAAATATAATTAAATTAAATAATATAATAACTATTTATTTATCTAATTAATTAATTGTTAAAAAAATTCTTTTTTATATATAACATTATACGACAAATTGCTTTAAACATCGGGATTACCTCTTTGCCATAATCGCACGCCGCTCGATCTAAAGGGTCTTCTCCTCTTCGATCGTTGCAGGGGCAACGCGTGGCTCACACCGCGAAGCTCTATGAGGATCAGAACGTCATTAACCCTACCCATCCATGACCATGCTTTTCGCATCTTAAAAGGTAGGGTTCCGAATCCATTAATCCATTTTTTTGGAAGCATTAGGATCGAAGTCCTTGCAAGCTTGCTTAGGGATCCTAGCGACGACCACACGACGATTGAGCAGGTACTCCACCTAATTCTCCTATCAAGTGTTGATTTCATAAGATTTTAGTGTTGCTTGAGTATTTGCTTTTAAATCTTAATATTAGATACAAATGTCATAAATAATTTTTTGTGTATCTCGCAATGTAATATTCAAATTGCAATTTTTCATTTGAACTAAGTTGTTTTAGTAATGTAATTAGACTTAATCTAATCATATTTTTCTAAAATTCTTTCAACTAGATATCGTATTAAACTTATTTTCTAAGTATAGACTAAAATTTACTAATTTGCCGTGTATGATTTAGAGACATTTTACACTTTAGCTAGTGTGTATCATCATGTAAACGCCATTGATATTTTTTGGGTCAAAAATTAGTAGCAATTTTTTTTATACGTAACTTGACATGCCTAATTTCTTAAAATGGTGATCCTTGTGAAATGTAATTTTGTGACATTACTCATAATGAAAACTAAAGAATTGATACATTTTGATGCGTAATTATTTAACAAAATTTTATTGTAATGAGCATCATTCACTTTATTTATATATTGGTATTCCTGCTAGCATCTCTGATTGTGTGATTTAGCCATCACATACGCCTAAAACCAAACCCTAATTATAAAAAATCTGGATAATATAGAAAATGAGCTAATTAATTTATCATCAAATCAAAAATCCGACTTCTCTATTGCGCCGATCACCCCCAACTTAGCTAGGGGTGATATTTTGGTTATTTTTGGAAGCCATCAAAATTTCTCGAATATTTTAATATATTTAAATACTTATAAAAATAAGAAAACTAAGAAAATCGTTTCCTTGTTGGAATCGAGTGGGACCTAAAGTTTAAAATATATTTTTACTCAGCGTGAATTAAACTATCGGCAGAGAAGATAAGTTGGAATGGATAAATAATAATGATCTGAATATTCAGGACCATCATAGTAAAGTGTAATAATCCAAAATTATTATCCAACTTAATTTTAGCTTAATTTTATATTAATTATTATTCTATTAAGATCATTTAGCTATTAGAATCAAATCCTAAAAATTTGAAGCAATTTGGAGCTCAATCATTTATTTTAAAATATTTTAATATTTAATTAATTAGGAAATTGAGATATTTATTTTGACCTCAAAATCGAAATCCGACTTTGTCTTTGCGATCGTCACCCCCAAATTAGCTAGGGGTGATGTTTCGGACGCGTTTGAAAGTCGTCAGATTTTCGCAAATATTTTAATATAACTAATTACCCCAAATATTAGCATAATTAAATAATCGTCGGAATCGAAATCCGACTTCGCTGTTGAATTCCTCACTCCCAAATTAGCTTATGATGAATTTTTGATATTTTTCGGAGCGTATTTCTAAAATCCAAAATTTTAAATAATTAAAAAAATAAATATTTATTTATTTCTAATTTTCTATTTCTTATTTCTTTCTGCCCTCTCTCCTAGCTGGCTATATTTTTGGCTGGCCATCTCCCTCCATATTCGGCTGACTCATCTCCTCCCCCTCCTTAATTGCAAGGATTGATGGCTAAGACCAGCCCTCTCCCCTCACCTCATAACTCCCCTAGCCATGCTCTACTTCCCCCCTTCTCCTCCTCCATCTTCTTTAAAGAGAAATCTCAGCCCCTCCTTCTTTGCTTGCTGTCAAGTTAAAGCTGAAACCCCTCTCCTCTATTTTCCCATTGTTGAGTTTGGTGCTGAAGAAGAAGAAGAAGCAGTTCCTCCTTCAAGCTTTTCAAATCTTCTTCCTCCATTTCTTGCAAGGCTAAAGTACTCATCTGCTTCTCTTCCTTGTCTACTTCATTTTGCTAATATGTTGGTTTGTATCTTTAGAAGATCCATGATTATATTTGGAAGCCATTGAGGTTCATTGCAGCGCCCTGCCCCATCGCCGCGCGCAGGAGAGATAATAATAATCAAATTCGGCGGTGCAGCGGTGCGCCACTCGAGGAAGAATATCCCGTCTCCCTGAATAGCTTGAAAATTGAAACCCATCTGATGGCTGTTGACTCAACTTCAATGAGGGTTGAGAATTAGTACTTAAGATAAGAGTAGTATCTTATCATAAGTATTTGACAAATACTTACATTAGATGTAAAACACATGAGCAATCCAATATATGCAAGGCATTTGATAGTTTTCATAAGAAAATTGTTCTCGAACATCAAACTAAGGATTTTTCATCACATTTTGTGAAATGGGAAAAGGCTTTTTTTTTTCTATTACACTTTCTATCATTATTAATAACTCTCAATTATATTTTTCTTCAAGTAGTGGGTTTACTTCGAGTTTGCCCACTATATTCTTATATGGTTGTTATTGTTATTGATGAACTCTTATATGCCTTTAATTGTAATGGTCCGAAGGCCGAGGTTGAGAGTTTTAAAGTAATAATTTAAATTAACATTCATATTATAATAATTAAAAATAAATGTACATTCTTCATAGAGCCAAAAAATAATTAAACTTATACAAATTATTTTAAATTAAAAAGATATTAAATAATGTGCAAAATCTAAGATAATAAGTCTTCATCTCACTGTATAATTCAATCATCGTCAGATCCTGAAGTCAATATAAATCTTCAACTTTAATCAACCTATAATTTTTGTCAACAATTGTCAATTAAGCGAAAGTACGTAGAGTAACAAAAAGTATTAATTTTTAGCATCATATATAGTTTATAGGTCAAGTACATCAAATTTTTGAATAAATGCGCGTCAATACAATTTAAAACCTATGACAATTTCAATAATAACTTGCATTTTGTGCAGACGACAATTAGCACTGCATTATTCAAATGAAATCAAATAATTCCAAGAAAATGAAATGAAATGTAATAAATATAAAAACTTATCATAATATACTATGTAATATGAATATCTAATTTTGGACTTAAAACCCCAAGTTTCACTAGGGAACCTAGATATTAGCATCAAAGTTATTCAACGAATGTATACAATTATTCGTCGATAATTGTTCACAATGTCTATTTTTTTAGAGAATCTTTTCTCTGGATCTTCTGCCCTTTACTTGTGAACTAGACCTCTCCTAATTTCACCATGGGTTGCTTGCAAACTTTACTTATACATGCTCAATTTTGTTCTCCCATCAAATATTCTCACCATAGACATTTGACACAAGCATATGAAAAGTAATAACAAATTTAGTTATCATACAAATGGAGTACATGCAAGAGTTGTTTAAATTTCAATGAAAATAATCTTAAACAATACTAAAAATAATACTAGTATAATAGCTCCACATATCTGATTCGTTTATTTTTCCCACAAATGTTTACTTATATAAATTTGTTAAAAATTAATTCTTATACATCAATCTGTTAATGAAAAACTTAATAAATGATAATATATATATATAGTGTCAAAGTAGTAAAGTTTTTGTGAAAGTCCTACAATTGACTAGCTGAGATGACTAGTATTTATGATGGACTTTGGACACTTAATTGGAAGTCCAAAAGATATTTTCGATTATTGATATCTAGATGAAAGTTGTTCATAATTATTATAAGATTTTGTATGTCAAATTTTAGGTACCGGCTGTAGGTATTTTAAAAATCATGATTGGTTGTTTTTGAAATTTTATAAGAAACAATCATAGAGTAATCATGTAAAAATTAGCTAAATCCAACGGTTAGACTAAAAATTTTGACATCACAATCGTGGCAAGAAAATTTTCAAAATCTGTCAAGACTATTTTATGGATTTACTTATGGTGTTTACTGAAGTTTAAATGCCTAAAAGAAGATCATAGAGTTCATATAGATCGGTAAGGTCTTATGTTAAGCTTTTTACAAAACATAATAAAATAAATGTGCAAAGCTATAGAGCACCCATATCATAATGCTTAAGACGTTATTGCTGTGTTGTGGAGACCATTAGTCTATCATGGAGATGCTAATAGTACTCCGGTGCACTTCCGATTAGTTTCGAGGCAATTTTGAACAAAATGTGAAGTCCATAAAAGCACAGGCGCTGCAGCACGCCGTGGAGCGCCGCAGTGCGCCTTAGCGCTCCCTCCCCATAGATGGAGGTGCTATCGCACACCTCAACGGTAATCAGACAAAGAAGCGGGCACCACAGGGCGCCACAACAGAAATTGACGCTGCAACGTGCGGCGACCTGCCGCTGGGTCAACATATATATATATATATATATATATATATATATAGAAAAAAAAATGACAGAACTATAAATAGTAGAAATTATGAAATATATACATATATAAAAAAAAGAAAATGATAGAAATGAAAGTTGCAAAAATTAAAAAATATATACATATATATTAAAAATGGCAGATGAACATTGGGTTGTTGCATTTCCCTTGTTCGCTTTGCCCAAATCGAGCCACACGGCAGAGCCTCCCTCCCAAACTCGAGCATGCCGCGTTGCAGTCAGGCGCAGCTTGGACCATCAGATTCGATTAGATCAGATCAGATGCGGGTCGTGCGATTGGCATCGGATGATCATGATAGGACAGATCCGTTGTCCCGTGTTTGGGTCGGGATATCGGATCCTCGCGGATCCGAAAATTTAGATTTTTCGATTTATTTTAATTAAAAATTTGATTTAAATAAAAATTGTAAATTTATTTTGCGCATTTTCTCTCGTTTTAAGTCCAAAAATTATGAAATTTGCACCATCATCTTATTTTGATGTGAGAAATTCAAAATTTCCATCAAATTTTTGATCCAAGGTCAGAACAATATTTCGTATTTTCCGAATATTATTTTATAATAAAATATTCATATTTTTTGACGTTGTCTGATTTGACTCTAGATTGTGTCGTTAGACTCTTAATGTTGTCATGAGTTTGATGGAACTATATTTTAAGTCCTAAATAAGTATAATTTAAAGAGGTGAGTTTTGGGGTCTCACATAACTAAATGGTGGTTTCTTCTACTTAATTGTTAACAATACACAGGGAAATATGCGTGTCAAATTCAATCAATTAACTATAAGTAAAATAAGAGTAGATAATAAAATTTTTAAAAATGGTTGTACAAATTTAAAGAATTTTTCTTGAAAATTTATATATGTAAATTATGAAATCTATATCATTCATGGATGCACTGTAGCATACTAATATTTTCAATTATCATTTATTTGTTCGCTATATAATCAAACATGCGTGATATTTGATAAATGGGGAAGAGAATGAGAGAAGTAAAAGAAAGAGATTACCTAGAAGCAAAGGAGTCTTGATGGAGTTTAAGAGAAAATGTATAGCATATATCTTATTCTTTAGAAGTTTAGAGCTTCCAAGGTATTCTATTTGTCTTAGGATTTGCTTGGGGATGAAGTACCTATGATTTATAGATGGATGATTTTTTTTTTGCTTTTGATAAGCAAGTCCTTTGTTTGATATATTTAAACGTCATTGTCAGCATGCATGCGGGCATAACTCAATCTAGATAAGATAGTATTATTTTCTTTAAAAATTGTGTTTAAACCCCAAACTTTGTTAATGATTAGAAATTTAAGGATCTTAATTATACCTTTCAAGTATCCAGACATTCTCTTACCATTCAACAAACTTAAGATATTAAATTGCATTAGTTCAACTAATAAAATTAGGTCATAATTGAATGCTGGAAAAAAATATTTCATTTGTAGAATATTTATAAATCCTTAAAAATTTTTGTGCAATTGAATATGTTATTGAGACAATAAGCTGCACTTACAAAGCATTATTTTTGAATATATTAATTTTTCATACTCTTATTCTCTTTTCTCTTAGTATAGATTAGTATATTATTTTCTTCATAGTATAAATTATTATTTTTAAATAAGCTAAAAAACAAATATTTCATGTTTTATAATTCATTAATAATGCAAAACTTTTAAAAATAAATAGAATTAAATAAATTTGTAAGACATTATTGAAAATTCAATAAAAATACACAGTCAGTCTATGCAAAATTAATTAATATTAGAGGTGCTGCCATGAAATATCATAATCTTGATATTAATAAGCTCCCGGCGAGGATCGAACTCGCGACCTTTCGCTTACGAAGCGAACGCACTACCACTATGCTACGGAAGCTGATATCGCTAATTTTGATTGATTTATTATTAATTTCCCACGAAAATCTGTCCCGACGCCTTCTCCTCAATCGCCTACAGCATCCTCACCGATCCCCATCTTTCCAAAACCCACCTCCCCACTCTTCGGCTGCCAGCTGCTTCCATAAACTGCCCGCCCAGCTTCTTCAAGGGCAAAATTGCAGACCTCATTGCATTCTATGATCGTTGATGCCTGCCATCGCCGCCTTGCTCAACCTCCGTCTCACACATATCTTAACATCTTCGTTTTCCAGGTTTCTCTCGCTCATCTATTAAATATCCTGAAGCCTGGATTCATCTCCACTGAAAGACAGCGGCATATCATGGATTGAAGAAGGACTATTGAAAATTTGTTGAACGTATCAGTAAAAGCAGAGATCCGATTTAAATTCAGTCCGTAAGGTACTCTTATGTTCTCTGAAATCTGATTAACATGCTCTGATCCGAATACTATTATTTTTATATTTGATTTAAGCCTAAGTTTATTGAAGGATATCTAATAACTTGCATGAAGCTGATTTCAGCTTCTCCTTGAATCTTAAAACGGCAATGGTTGAAGCTTTACTGTCTTTAACTACAGATTTGTCTAATGGAACTATACTATGTGTTAATGCTGAGTTGAATAGAAATTAAGTACCCAGTAATGTTAATAAATGTAGCTTGAATTATAATTATAATAAAGAGAATCCTGATACTCAATATTCTTTTAACTTTAAACTATTGATATCTCACATTAGAATGATTATAAGGATGTGATGCATTGAGTTAAATGTTTTTCTCTAGTAGAAATACAAGAAGAATAACTGAAATTAGTTTGTGCTATTCTGAATGCTGTTTTATCATTTCAAACTAGGAATTTAATTACATTCTCTAAATGAACTACAACTTAATTAGCTCGAGGTATTTTTGTTCGCATCGTCACTTGATTCTTTAACAGACCATCCGCCATTATTGTGCTCTTCATTCTTCCAATATAATAGGGTGAGGTCCAAGGAGATGGACGGTACTTTCGACAATGCACGCTTCTCCATCACTCCCTTCACTATATTGCTCATCGTTCTCATTATGCAATTCTTTGATGTGCTGCTCGAGAAACTTAAGCTCGCGTGTTTCTGCAAACGTATTATTAATGCCGAGATCCTTACCATTTTCTCTCCATTCGAAACCCTACACGTATTTTTGTTTTATTTAGCATTTTCAATTGATGTTTAGGCTTTGTAGAACTTTATGATTGAAAGATTTTAATCAAATGAAGCTTTTAAGGCTACATTTGGTAATTCAATTGAAAGAATTGATCAAATTTCAATTGAAGAAGATTGGATGCAAAACGTTCGTTTATACTTTTATTTCTATTTGAGTTTTGCTTTGTTATGCTATATTTTTGTTTAGTATTAAAATAAAAAGAATTGAATTGCCTTTTTCATTTTAAGGTGCTATTTTCTAAGAATTAGAAGGCTAGGTGCATTTTATAGCGTGGTCCATTTTTATAGTCTACGAAATGAATAACATAATTGCACAATATTTGCCAATTCATCAAACCATTTAGCGGGAAAATAGTGGGAAGCGTGGCTTTGCATATATATATGTATATATATATATATATCATTAAAATATATATATATATATATCGATAGAGCAAGAGACACACAAACATGCATATATGCATAATCTATTCAGTTTTAAGATTAATTCTTAAGGATTAACCTAATGCAATGGATATTCATTCTTTATCAATATGTTGTTAGGAATGATTTTAAAATCAAACTTTCTAAAGCAGAAATTTGAAAGAAAATTCCTATGCAATTCACCGAACGTGTTTTAGAATATTAAAAGCCATAAGCAGTTAATGACATTTACATTCGTATTAATATCACAGCTTTTGTATGACAATTTAATAAAACTTATATGAACTTTGATGATGGACTTGTACCAATTTAAAATATTTAGTTATAGGCTTTTCTTATAACTTACTAAAGAAGGACTAATATTGGAAGGCTTAATAAGAAAAAATTAGAAGGTTTTATTAAGGTGTAACAAAAAGTTTCCCGAGGAAGCCTCTTCTTTACTTGACTCCAGCATACCTTTTTCCTATACCACTAGCTTATGATGACAGCCGCCTAAACGGACTATGATAAATGTCATTGGCATAAAGAATTTGTGAAATGGAGTTTAAGCAACGAGATATGCTAATGGAGAAATGACGGTGGCATGTGAAAATGACAAATACTGGGGCTTCCGTATCATTCCATTTTAGCTCTGACCAAGCATACACTTACAAACTCTTTTTTTAAGAGAAATACTTGGCAGGCCCGCTTAGGTGTAACCCGTCCTTAACCCACCGACGTGGTCGTATACATGGAAATACCGAGCGGATGACTGTGCTGGACTACTCGGTAGACGAGAGAAATACTTAGGGTTGATTTTATTTGTTATTTGTTTATTTTAAAGATTTTCTTTAATCAGAATTTTGATTGTTTTCCAATCTCTTGTGTTTTATTGTATGACTCTTTTGTGTTTATTTTATTCAGCACTTGTATTCCCATCCTTATAATTGATAAAACTAATATTGTAAATGTTTGCATTAGAACTATGACCATAAGTAGGTACATCTTTTGTATTTGAATGACCCATGACTGCAATAAAGTCGTTTAGATGCTATTACACAAATGATCTTATGCACAACATTTAAGTGTTTTGATGCTAATTATCTCCTTAGGTGTAGATGCTATTCCATAATTGATTTTGTTCAAAATAGTTCTGACTCCCCAGGTTTAGATGCTATTCCATCCAAGCTTTCTTCTTAAACTATTTTTTTCTCCTCCTTTTTTTTTTCTTCTTTCAATTTTGAACACTCAATGAATGCATCCTTTTGTCATGCAATTATAATTTGGGGTGTGCACTATTTGGATAAAGCCAAACAATTGAATTGATCCAACATTCTTTGGATGGTTTGGTTTTCAATTTGATTTTTTGGTTAATTAATTTATGAATTTGGGTTTGGTTTTTAGTGTGCAAAAATTTATTAATTTAGAAACCCGTTAAGCTTGTTCAATACTTAATTCTGACTCACATCACTTGAATGCCGTGACCTACTTGGATTCACGAACTCACAGTTTCTGTATATATAGCTAAATAATCAAATTTTAGTTTTGCCCCGTATGAGTCGGCCTAAGCTCATGGACAAGTCTACTACATTTACTTGCTCAAGGAATACATGACTCAATTTTTTATCATAAAAAGTTAAATAACAATTTGGTTTGATTTCATTAAAATTTGAATTAGATCGACTTTCTGGATTTAAAAAATGAGATCGCTGTTTTTAATCCAAAAAACCGATTAAACCAATCCAACTGAAGGCACATCATTACTCATTACAAATTTGGTAGAACCAAACTTGTTAAATATCGGAGGAGACAATTTTTTGTATTTGACAATGGTTAGCACAATCTTTGCCTTGCTATTGGAAGGACCTAAGAATATACTTCTCATTAATGTTATTTGATCTTTATTTTCCTTTACCACTTTCATAACATACAATTATTTTTTCTCTTAGTTGCATTTTAGTGCTATATCATCTTCTTTAATCTTTGGCTCCTCATCTTGTTTTGATGAAATGACTTATTCATATGTTACCAAAGATCCTAGCAGTAAATTATGCGAATATATATTAATATATTTAGCTTCTATTATTATTTGCATTTCTGAGTTGCAACTGAGAAGAAGATATTCTAATTTTGTTAACTTTTTCTTGTTGATAAAATGTTTTTCTAATAAAGAGAAGATTAGTGATAGATTTTGTCAATATATATGCATCTTTACAGTGTATTTTCCAATTTCATGGAGAAGAGCTTGTTCGTGTGGGATATAGGTTAGTCCTAGATTAACTTACATCATTGGTTTTTTCATAAATAACATTTAAATTATTCCAAAATTTCTTTCCTATAGTTATGCTTATATAATGTTCTTTTTCAATTTCTTCGGACATAGATCAAAAATTTTGCATTGGAGAGATCTTCACTGCTTATCTATGACTCATTGGTTTGGCATGCTATTGTTCAATCTGTAACCACATATGAAAGCCAAATAATATTATGAAGTTTTAATTTTAGTACTTTAAAAATCAAAACCAATTCTATTTATTTAGTGGACGAAGAAGTCCTCATCATTGAATTCACATTTTTTCATTGGATCAAAGACATGAGATGGTGTTCTTCTATCACTTGATAGTTTATGGCACAACTAAAAAAGGTGGGTGGATTGTGTTTTAAATTATTTTATGAGATTAGAGTTAGTTTATAAAAGTTAAATTATTCAACAAAAAGATTGAGAGAGATCGCTTGAAGTAAAATTTTTAAAATAAAATGAAATAAAATAGACCCAACCTAATTAAACAACAACTCTTTAGAGTTTCTCCTGCCCCTGCCCATCTACTGCCTTTTTTAAAGTAGATGATGAGATCACGCATAGCACAACTATTGGATGAAGGAAAGCTTGACGACACTTGTTTTCAAAGCTTATTTTCAAGCTAATTTCTTGAAAAATGTAAAATTTTAGTTTAAGAAAAAGGTTTGAGTGCTAGTAAGTACTAGGTCTCATTGTAAGTATCTAAAGGTTATACTGAGGGTATATTTATAGTACTAAGTACCTTCCCAACAGCTACTTATAAATACTAAACAAATCTTATTTTTAATGGTAAGTTACTGGAAATTCAAAAATGTATCTTTCAGGATATTGAATGATTAGCATTTCACTCAGTGAAATTCAGAAACATCTTTGGGCTAAATTATTCTGTTTGCTTAGCATATATATGCTAACTTATAAACTTTACAAAATGCTAAGGACTAGCTGACTAGGGTGTAATCGTCACAATTTTAATGCTAAGATTAACTCAATGCACTTAATTGGAAATATTTTGGCTTAATAAATTCAATAATATCACTCAGCAAAATCGATCTATTTTTTCTAGCAAAATATGCAGAATGTTATTTTTTTTGCTCCCATGCTTTCTATGCAATAATTTTCTTTTTATCTTTTTTAGTTATTTACAAAAATACATTTGCAAACAAAAGTTTGGCATCAACAACATATTGTTTCTAGACTTTTCCTCTTATAACCTTGAATGCTTGAATTAGGCTTATACCTATTCTTATTAACCCCACAAAGTTATTGTAAACAAGAAATATTAATGATTGTTAAATCAAAATCTGGATCTTAAATCAAAAATTGGATCCCTCCTATGACCAACCAGTGAACCACTTTTTCCATTAATCTATTCTGAAATTATAGCTGTCTTGTTTAGTTGTGTAATTTGCTTATTGTAATTGATTTTCTATATTAGATAATTTTGGCGACATAAGTTGGATTTTTCCTTTCAAAATTAACTTGTTGATCTTTTGGTCTAACTAAAATTGTTATTGCTATTTTAATAGCTGAATAGGTATTATGTTTCACGGATTTTGTAGCTGTCTTGTGTCTCTGCTTTCATATTTTCTCTATTATTGTTCATGTTAGAGTCCCACTATTTTTACAGAAGGGATTGATTATTGTGACAATAATTTATATCCTTGGAGTTTATGATCCCTGTGCTACACTTTTTTTTCCCTATGCTACGTTGATTGGTGCATAGTTATATATATATATATATATATATATTTATTTATTTATTTATTTTTTCTTTTTTTATATATACATATGTATATGTTTATATATGAAGATTTATATATTTATATATGAAGATTGCTAGCAGTGAGCACGAAAATTCTTTTTTGTTTTTATTATTTCAGGTTCTTTTACAGCCAGACCTTTTTTTCAATGAGCTTACTAACATGTACGAGAAAACAAAAGAGAAGGGCTCTATTTGGGTTACGTTTAAGAGATGTAAGCTTCTTTCTATCACTTTTAGCCAATAAGTCATACGATGTTCTATTTTGTGAGCACTATTTTTCTTAATCAAAACAGATATCTTATTGAATGCTTTGTTTAGCATCTATGAAACCCAAGGTTTCATCAGCGCTTATAGACAGGGTAAGAAACTTGTACATTGTTACTTGACAGGTTATTAAAGTTTCCATGCTTTACTTTTTAAATTTCTGAAGTCCAAACCATATAAAGTTTACTGTATGAGGACTGATAGTGTAATAGAGCGCATAAGAGATATGAAAAAATTAGTGTGGCACTAGTATTTTTCCAAGCGTAATTGCATTCATTTGAGTCATGCTGCATTGGGATGTAGCTCAAATGGTAGAGCACTTGCATTGTATGCAAGAGGTCGGGGTTCAATCCTCTGCATCACCAAGTAATACATTAATTTATTCGAAAGAAAATGATTTGATGAGAGCTTCCAGGCTCTAAATTCAATCCAATTTCAGGCATACAAGAACATTAAGCAATGATGTTCTATCCATGAGCATGGATTGTGATGAGAGCTTCCTGTATGTATCCATGAATGCTTGTGTTATCATTCTAAGCCCACTGAAGCTGACAGCCCTTGGAAGCATTCTCGGCTTGCTCAAAAGGGTCTTCTATCTTAAGAAAGCAGAGTGATTTAATGCTCGTGCTATATGTACATCAGAAACAGAAAAAATTGAAGGATTCTCATTAATTAAGGAAGGTTCAGTTCATATGATTTAACAAAAATCAAATATGTCTATTAAGCCATGTGAATATAGATTACAAAATATATGCAAAATGCTAAAATTTTAAGCTGCCACAAAAATCATAGATTCAATGAAAATACAAAAAATAATCTCTTTTATTCAATACACAAAAAAACAAGTGTTCATATAGATCCAATGAAATCTATATTTCAAAGTTCAATAAACACAAAGATTTTCCGATCAATAGTTTCTCTTTCAGCACGCAACTTTCCCAGCTTTCCTACTAAAGCTGCTGGTGCTTCCATTTTCTTTCCTTTGCCCCACAAAGAATAAAAAATCTGCAAAAAAAAAATATAAACGTCAATCAAAAGAAACTAAATTTAAATTGACAAAACAAGTGAAGAGAAAAATGAATTTAAAAGCAACTACTAGTTCTCCAAAATCGCTTGCTACCACTATAGTGGGTATATAGTCCAGCACAGTCATCCGCTCGGTATTTCCATGTATACGACCACGTCGGTGGGTTAAGGACGGGTTACACCTAAGCGGGCCTGCCAAGTATTTCTCTTAAAAAAAGAGTTTGTAAGTGTATGCTTGGTCAGAGCTAAAATGGAATGATACGGAAGCCCCAGTATTTGTCATTTTCACATGCCACCGTCATTTCTCCATTAGCATATCTCGTTGCTTAAACTCCATTTCACAAATTCTTTATGCCAATGACATTTATCATAGTCCGTTTAGGCGGCTGTCATCATAAGCTAGTGGTATAGGAAAAAGGTATGCTGGAGTCAAGTAAAGAAGAGGCTTCCTCGGGAAACTTTTTGTTACACCTTAATAAAACCTTCTAATTTTTTCTTATTAAGCCTTCCAATATTAGTCCTTCTTTAGTAAGTTATAAGAAAAGCCTATAACTAAATATTTTAAATTGGTACAAGTCCATCATCAAAGTTCATATAAGTTTTATTAAATTGTCATACAAAAGCTGTGATATTAATACGAATGTAAATGTCATTAACTGCTTATGGCTTTTAATATTCTAAAACACGTTCGGTGAATTGCATAGGAATTTTCTTTCAAATTTCTGCTTTAGAAAGTTTGATTTTAAAATCATTCCTAACAACATATTGATAAAGAATGAATATCCATTGCATTAGGTTAATCCTTAAGAATTAATCTTAAAACTGAATAGATTATGCATATATGCATGTTTGTGTGTCTCTTGCTCTATCGATATATATATATATATATTTTAATGATATATATATATATATATACATATATATATGCAAAGCCACGCTTCCCACTATTTTCCCGCTAAATGGTTTGATGAATTGGCAAATATTGTGCAATTATGTTATTCATTTCGTAGACTATAAAAATGGACCACGCTATAAAATGCACCTAGCCTTCTAATTCTTAGAAAATAGCACCTTAAAATGAAAAAGGCAATTCAATTCTTTTTATTTTAATACTAAACAAAAATATAGCATAACAAAGCAAAACTCAAATAGAAATAAAAGTATAAACGAACGTTTTGCATCCAATCTTCTTCAATTGAAATTTGATCAATTCTTTCAATTGAATTACCAAATGTAGCCTTAAAAGCTTCATTTGATTAAAATCTTTCAATCATAAAGTTCTACAAAGCCTAAACATCAATTGAAAATGCTAAATAAAACAAAAATACGTGTAGGGTTTCGAATGGAGAGAAAATGGTAAGGATCTCGGCATTAATAATACGTTTGCAGAAACACGCGAGCTTAAGTTTCTCGAGCAGCACATCAAAGAATTGCATAATGAGAACGATGAGCAATATAGTGAAGGGAGTGATGGAGAAGCGTGCATTGTCGAAAGTACCGTCCATCTCCTTGGACCTCACCCTATTATATTGGAAGAATGAAGAGCACAATAATGGCGGATGGTCTGTTAAAGAATCAAGTGACGATGCGAACAAAAATACCTCGAGCTAATTAAGTTGTAGTTCATTTAGAGAATGTAATTAAATTCCTAGTTTGAAATGATAAAACAGCATTCAGAATAGCACAAACTAATTTCAGTTATTCTTCTTGTATTTCTACTAGAGAAAAACATTTAACTCAATGCATCACATCCTTATAATCATTCTAATGTGAGATATCAATAGTTTAAAGTTAAAAGAATATTGAGTATCAGGATTCTCTTTATTATAATTATAATTCAAGCTACATTTATTAACATTACTGGGTACTTAATTTCTATTCAACTCAGCATTAACACATAGTATAGTTCCATTAGACAAATCTGTAGTTAAAGACAGTAAAGCTTCAACCATTGCCGTTTTAAGATTCAAGGAGAAGCTGAAATCAGCTTCATGCAAGTTATTAGATATCCTTCAATAAACTTAGGCTTAAATCAAATATAAAAATAATAGTATTCGGATCAGAGCATGTTAATCAGATTTCAGAGAACATAAGAGTACCTTACGGACTGAATTTAAATCGGATCTCTGCTTTTACTGATACGTTCAACAAATTTTCAATAGTCCTTCTTCAATCCATGATATGCCGCTGTCTTTCAGTGGAGATGAATCCAGGCTTCAGGATATTTAATAGATGAGCGAGAGAAACCTGGAAAACGAAGATGTTAAGATATGTGTGAGACGGAGGTTGAGCAAGGCGGCGATGGCAGGCATCAACGATCATAGAATGCAATGAGGTCTGCAATTTTGCCCTTGAAGAAGCTGGGCGGGCAGTTTATGGAAGCAGCTGGCAGCCGAAGAGTGGGGAGGTGGGTTTTGGAAAGATGGGGATCGGTGAGGATGCTGTAGGCGATTGAGGAGAAGGCGTCGGGACAGATTTTCGTGGGAAATTAATAATAAATCAATCAAAATTAGCGATATCAGCTTCCGTAGCATAGTGGTAGTGCGTTCGCTTCGTAAGCGAAAGGTCGCGAGTTCGATCCTCGCCGGGAGCTTATTAATATCAAGATTATGATATTTCATGGCAGCACCTCTAATATTAATTAATTTTGCATAGACTGACTGTGTATTTTTATTGAATTTTCAATAATGTCTTACAAATTTATTTAATTCTATTTATTTTTAAAAGTTTTGCATTATTAATGAATTATAAAACATGAAATATTTGTTTTTTAGCTTATTTAAAAATAATAATTTATACTATGAAGAAAATAATATACTAATCTATACTAAGAGAAAAGAGAATAAGAGTATGAAAAATTAATATATTCAAAAATAATGCTTTGTAAGTGCAGCTTATTGTCTCAATAACATATTCAATTGCACAAAAATTTTTAAGGATTTATAAATATTCTACAAATGAAATATTTTTTTCCAGCATTCAATTATGACCTAATTTTATTAGTTGAACTAATGCAATTTAATATCTTAAGTTTGTTGAATGGTAAGAGAATGTCTGGATACTTGAAAGGTATAATTAAGATCCTTAAATTTCTAATCATTAACAAAGTTTGGGGTTTAAACACAATTTTTAAAGAAAATAATACTATCTTATCTAGATTGAGTTATGCCCGCATGCATGCTGACAATGACGTTTAAATATATCAAACAAAGGACTTGCTTATCAAAAGCAAAAAAAAAATCATCCATCTATAAATCATAGGTACTTCATCCCCAAGCAAATCCTAAGACAAATAGAATACCTTGGAAGCTCTAAACTTCTAAAGAATAAGATATATGCTATACATTTTCTCTTAAACTCCATCAAGACTCCTTTGCTTCTAGGTAATCTCTTTCTTTTACTTCTCTCATTCTCTTCCCCATTTATCAAATATCACGCATGTTTGATTATATAGCGAACAAATAAATGATAATTGAAAATATTAGTATGCTACAGTGCATCCATGAATGATATAGATTTCATAATTTACATATATAAATTTTCAAGAAAAATTCTTTAAATTTGTACAACCATTTTTAAAAATTTTATTATCTACTCTTATTTTACTTATAGTTAATTGATTGAATTTGACACGCATATTTCCCTGTGTATTGTTAACAATTAAGTAGAAGAAACCACCATTTAGTTATGTGAGACCCCAAAACTCACCTCTTTAAATTATACTTATTTAGGACTTAAAATATAGTTCCATCAAACTCATGACAACATTAAGAGTCTAACGACACAATCTAGAGTCAAATCAGACAACGTCAAAAAATATGAATATTTTATTATAAAATAATATTCGGAAAATACGAAATATTGTTCTGACCTTGGATCAAAAATTTGATGGAAATTTTGAATTTCTCACATCAAAATAAGATGATGGTGCAAATTTCATAATTTTTGGACTTAAAACGAGAGAAAATGCGCAAAATAAATTTACAATTTTTATTTAAATCAAATTTTTAATTAAAATAAATCGAAAAATCTAAATTTTCGGATCCGCGAGGATCCGATATCCCGACCCAAACACGGGACAACGGATCTGTCCTATCATGATCATCCGATGCCAATCGCACGACCCGCATCTGATCTGATCTAATCGAATCTGATGGTCCAAGCTGCGCCTGACTGCAACGCGGCATGCTCGAGTTTGGGAGGGAGGCTCTGCCGTGTGGCTCGATTTGGGCAAAGCGAACAAGGGAAATGCAACAACCCAATGTTCATCTGCCATTTTTAATATATATGTATATATTTTTTAATTTTTGCAACTTTCATTTCTATCATTTTCTTTTTTTTATATATGTATATATTTCATAATTTCTACTATTTATAGTTCTGTCATTTTTTTTTCTATATATATATATATATATATATATATATATATATGTTGACCCAGCGGCAGGTCGCCGCACGTTGCAGCGTCAATTTCTGTTGTGGCGCCCTGTGGTGCCCGCTTCTTTGTCTGATTACCGTTGAGGTGTGCGATAGCACCTCCATCTATGGGGAGGGAGCGCTAAGGCGCACTGCGGCGCTCCACGGCGTGCTGCAGCGCCTGTGCTTTTATGGACTTCACATTTTGTTCAAAATTGCCTCGAAACTAATCGGAAGTGCACCGGAGTACTATTAGCATCTCCATGATAGACTAATGGTCTCCACAACACAGCAATAACGTCTTAAGCATTATGATATGGGTGCTCTATAGCTTTGCACATTTATTTTATTATGTTTTGTAAAAAGCTTAACATAAGACCTTACCGATCTATATGAACTCTATGATCTTCTTTTAGGCATTTAAACTTCAGTAAACACCATAAGTAAATCCATAAAATAGTCTTGACAGATTTTGAAAATTTTCTTGCCACGATTGTGATGTCAAAATTTTTAGTCTAACCGTTGGATTTAGCTAATTTTTACATGATTACTCTATGATTGTTTCTTATAAAATTTCAAAAACAACCAATCATGATTTTTAAAATACCTACAGCCGGTACCTAAAATTTGACATACAAAATCTTATAATAATTATGAACAACTTTCATCTAGATATCAATAATCGAAAATATCTTTTGGACTTCCAATTAAGTGTCCAAAGTCCATCATAAATACTAGTCATCTCAGCTAGTCAATTGTAGGACTTTCACAAAAACTTTACTACTTTGACACTATATATATATATTATCATTTATTAAGTTTTTCATTAACAGATTGATGTATAAGAATTAATTTTTAACAAATTTATATAAGTAAACATTTGTGGGAAAAATAAACGAATCAGATATGTGGAGCTATTATACTAGTATTATTTTTAGTATTGTTTAAGATTATTTTCATTGAAATTTAAACAACTCTTGCATGTACTCCATTTGTATGATAACTAAATTTGTTATTACTTTTCATATGCTTGTGTCAAATGTCTATGGTGAGAATATTTGATGGGAGAACAAAATTGAGCATGTATAAGTAAAGTTTGCAAGCAACCCATGGTGAAATTAGGAGAGGTCTAGTTCACAAGTAAAGGGCAGAAGATCCAGAGAAAAGATTCTCTAAAAAAATAGACATTGTGAACAATTATCGACGAATAATTGTATACATTCGTTGAATAACTTTGATGCTAATATCTAGGTTCCCTAGTGAAACTTGGGGTTTTAAGTCCAAAATTAGATATTCATATTACATAGTATATTATGATAAGTTTTTATATTTATTACATTTCATTTCATTTTCTTGGAATTATTTGATTTCATTTGAATAATGCAGTGCTAATTGTCGTCTGCACAAAATGCAAGTTATTATTGAAATTGTCATAGGTTTTAAATTGTATTGACGCGCATTTATTCAAAAATTTGATGTACTTGACCTATAAACTATATATGATGCTAAAAATTAATACTTTTTGTTACTCTACGTACTTTCGCTTAATTGACAATTGTTGACAAAAATTATAGGTTGATTAAAGTTGAAGATTTATATTGACTTCAGGATCTGACGATGATTGAATTATACAGTGAGATGAAGACTTATTATCTTAGATTTTGCACATTATTTAATATCTTTTTAATTTAAAATAATTTGTATAAGTTTAATTATTTTTTGGCTCTATGAAGAATGTACATTTATTTTTAATTATTATAATATGAATGTTAATTTAAATTATTACTTTAAAACTCTCAACCTCGGCCTTCGGACCATTACAATTAAAGGCATATAAGAGTTCATCAATAACAATAACAACCATATAAGAATATAGTGGGCAAACTCGAAGTAAACCCACTACTTGAAGAAAAATATAATTGAGAGTTATTAATAATGATAGAAAGTGTAATAGAAAAAAAAAAGCCTTTTCCCATTTCACAAAATGTGATGAAAAATCCTTAGTTTGATGTTCGAGAACAATTTTCTTATGAAAACTATCAAATGCCTTGCATATATTGGATTGCTCATGTGTTTTACATCTAATGTAAGTATTTGTCAAATACTTATGATAAGATACTACTCTTATCTTAAGTACTAATTCTCAACCCTCATTGAAGTTGAGTCAACAGCCATCAGATGGGTTTCAATTTTCAAGCTATTCAGGGAGACGGGATATTCTTCCTCGAGTGGCGCACCGCTGCACCGCCGAATTTGATTATTATTATCTCTCCTGCGCGCGGCGATGGGGCAGGGCGCTGCAATGAACCTCAATGGCTTCCAAATATAATCATGGATCTTCTAAAGATACAAACCAACATATTAGCAAAATGAAGTAGACAAGGAAGAGAAGCAGATGAGTACTTTAGCCTTGCAAGAAATGGAGGAAGAAGATTTGAAAAGCTTGAAGGAGGAACTGCTTCTTCTTCTTCTTCAGCACCAAACTCAACAATGGGAAAATAGAGGAGAGGGGTTTCAGCTTTAACTTGACAGCAAGCAAAGAAGGAGGGGCTGAGATTTCTCTTTAAAGAAGATGGAGGAGGAGAAGGGGGGAAGTAGAGCATGGCTAGGGGAGTTATGAGGTGAGGGGAGAGGGCTGGTCTTAGCCATCAATCCTTGCAATTAAGGAGGGGGAGGAGATGAGTCAGCCGAATATGGAGGGAGATGGCCAGCCAAAAATATAGCCAGCTAGGAGAGAGGGCAGAAAGAAATAAGAAATAGAAAATTAGAAATAAATAAATATTTATTTTTTTAATTATTTAAAATTTTGGATTTTAGAAATACGCTCCGAAAAATATCAAAAATTCATCATAAGCTAATTTGGGAGTGAGGAATTCAACAGCGAAGTCGGATTTCGATTCCGACGATTATTTAATTATGCTAATATTTGGGGTAATTAGTTATATTAAAATATTTGCGAAAATCTGACGACTTTCAAACGTGTCCGAAACATCACCCCTAGCTAATTTGGGGGTGACGATCGCAAAGACAAAGTCGGATTTCGATTTTGAGGTCAAAATAAATATCTCAATTTCCTAATTAATTAAATATTAAAATATTTTAAAATAAATGATTGAGCTCCAAATTGCTTCAAATTTTTAGGATTTGATTCTAATAGCTAAATGATCTTAATAGAATAATAATTAATATAAAATTAAGCTAAAATTAAGTTGGATAATAATTTTGGATTATTACACTTTACTATGATGGTCCTGAATATTCAGATCATTATTATTTATCCATTCCAACTTATCTTCTCTGCCGATAGTTTAATTCACGCTGAGTAAAAATATATTTTAAACTTTAGGTCCCACTCGATTCCAACAAGGAAACGATTTTCTTAGTTTTCTTATTTTTATAAGTATTTAAATATATTAAAATATTCGAGAAATTTTGATGGCTTCCAAAAATAACCAAAATATCACCCCTAGCTAAGTTGGGGGTGATCGGCGCAATAGAGAAGTCGGATTTTTGATTTGATGATAAATTAATTAGCTCATTTTCTATATTATCCAGATTTTTTATAATTAGGGTTTGGTTTTAGGCGTATGTGATGGCTAAATCACACAATCAGAGATGCTAGCAGGAATACCAATATATAAATAAAGTGAATGATGCTCATTACAATAAAATTTTGTTAAATAATTACGCATCAAAATGTATCAATTCTTTAGTTTTCATTATGAGTAATGTCACAAAATTACATTTCACAAGGATCACCATTTTAAGAAATTAGGCATGTCAAGTTACGTATAAAAAAAATTGCTACTAATTTTTGACCCAAAAAATATCAATGGCGTTTACATGATGATACACACTAGCTAAAGTGTAAAATGTCTCTAAATCATACACGGCAAATTAGTAAATTTTAGTCTATACTTAGAAAATAAGTTTAATACGATATCTAGTTGAAAGAATTTTAGAAAAATATGATTAGATTAAGTCTAATTACATTACTAAAACAACTTAGTTCAAATGAAAAATTGCAATTTGAATATTACATTGCGAGATACACAAAAAATTATTTATGACATTTGTATCTAATATTAAGATTTAAAAGCAAATACTCAAGCAACACTAAAATCTTATGAAATCAACACTTGATAGGAGAATTAGGTGGAGTACCTGCTCAATCGTCGTGTGGTCGTCGCTAGGATCCCTAAGCAAGCTTGCAAGGACTTCGATCCTAATGCTTCCAAAAAAATGGATTAATGGATTCGGAACCCTACCTTTTAAGATGCGAAAAGCATGGTCATGGATGGGTAGGGTTAATGACGTTCTGATCCTCATAGAGCTTCGCGGTGTGAGCCACGCGTTGCCCCTGCAACGATCGAAGAGGAGAAGACCCTTTAGATCGAGCGGCGTGCGATTATGGCAAAGAGGTAATCCCGATGTTTAAAGCAATTTGTCGTATAATGTTATATATAAAAAAGAATTTTTTTAACAATTAATTAATTAGATAAATAAATAGTTATTATATTATTTAATTTAATTATATTTAAGCAATTATATGCTTGCTAAAAAAATTCAGAAAAATTTGCTCTTACTAAATCGAGGGTGACACTCAAAAATACAGTTGAAATTTCAATCGGAGGTTGTCTTAATTATTTCATTTTTCAGGATATCAAAAATACAATAAAATAATCGGGAAATTTTGACGATCTCCAAAACTTATCAAATTTTTATCCATAGTTAATTTGGGGGTGATGAACGCAATGACAAAGTCCAATTTTTCATCTGAGATCAAAAATAATTTTCTCATTTTCCTGATTTAAACATCTAATAAAATTAGGATTTTACTTATTTGGTCTTCAAACTAGACCAAAACTTTGGGACTCACTTCTAAGTTTAATTAAGACTATTTGAAGAGATTTAAAGTTAATTGAACTATTAAACGATGTTTAACAATCTTGGGTAATTACATGTCAACTTTTATATAATAATTTAAACAATTATAATATAAGTTTTTTTACAATCTTATTGATTGTAAGATCTCATCATAGCTATTTAGCTATGTTACTTCCTATAGTCCTAGGTTATATATATCTTAAACCAAGAGTCTAAAATACTTCTTTTAATTTCTATGCTTTGAACTTTCTATTTTTAGTACTGTATTTTAGTTAAGAAATAAATAATGTAAGGTTTGTACTTGAATACTTAAGAATAAAGGTAATAGGAATGTGAGACATGAATACCATGAATTTACACTATTTATGACAAAAAAAAGACTACATTAGCTACTTAATTTGAAGTTATTTCTTCAAAAATTTTCAAAAAGAAAATATTTGGGGCTAAGTTAGCTTACGAATTAGAGAAATGCTATTTAGACTTGTTAATGTGTACTCAGAAAAATTTATTTAATGAAATTTGGGCATTATTTCAATACAAACTTAAAAAATAATATTTATATTATTTTAATGTAAATAAATAAATATTAATGAAATAATATTCAAATATGAGCTTTTTAGTTATCATATTAATAAATCTAGATAGCATTTCTCTATGAATTAATAGATTTCAGAGTTGAATTAATCTATTTCAATATGAAATGAGCAACAATTTCTTCTCATTTAGCCATCTTCATACGAATTATCGAGCACAAAAGATTCCTTATGTGTATAGCAAAATCTTTTCTTAGCTCACCTGAGCTTTATTTACAAACAGCACAAAAGGATAACACTTTCTTGTTTACAAACATCGCAAAAGAATACTGTTCCAAATATCATACACATTTTCCTTGTAATTAGTTTTGATTTTTCAATTATTCATATATTGAATCTCCTACCAATATAATTTGAGCCTGAGAGAGAGATACTAAGACAATAAATTATTGGAGCAGACCGTCTCAACAGAATACGGAAATGTGTTCTCCGATCTCCGATACATAGAGAAAGCTCCATTGCTAGTTCGCTCAGCGATTTCTCTCTCTTTGCCGCCCGGAGGCGATTGACCATGGCGTTGAATCTCTGCGACGTGCGCATCGTTCTTGTCACCGCAGCCCTGGTTTTCATTATGCTGCAGGTATTGTTCCCATCATCCTGTCTACATTTAACCGATGAACACCGATTTCATTACTTTTATACAGAAATTAAGTTCAATACATATATTCATCTGAACAATCTTCAGTTAATAATGCTAGCCTTTCTCATTCGGCATTAATATCCAGGTTTTTCTTTTCACAACCCAAACTGACTACGCAGAGCGTCTGGCAGCTGCTGTAAGTTGCAAACTCCAGTTACGAATTTACTACTATACTTCACACTGTTCATTAGCTGTTAAGTGGCAGAGTTAATCGGAACAGTAAAAACTCTAGTGCCGTTGCAATGGAACATAACGATAGTTATTTCGTCGCACTTTGATTTGGCATTGGCACTAGAGTTATTAATTTATCACTCGCAGTTAATTTACACTCGCATAAATCCTTATAATTTACATTTTCAATGCCTAAACTTCGATGTCTGCCAATCTAAGATTTAATTATACCTATATATATGGAATCGTACTCCATTTTAATAATTAAAATGGCTGTTTTAGGGTGGTAGCTTCATTAAATTCAATAAGAATTTGGTGCTATGCTATTAAACATGAAAGTTTGTGTGCTTGATATTTTAAATGTAAAGATTGGTGTCATTGTAAAATTTTATCACCTCTATTAATGTCTTCAACATGTATGGCTTGTCAACTTCTGCATTTAAGTGCACAGAAAATATGAACATGTATATACTCCACCTTGTCAAATATTCTCATTTGTTTTGAGCTATACAAATGTTGATTGCCTTAAATTTTCTTAGGTTATTCAGTTTATCTCATATTTTTATTTGTGGTGCCTGTGCACTTAAACTCATTACTGCACAATGTTTTCATTCGTAACTTTTGAGCCACCAATTTAGAGTATTGAATACAGATTATGTCCAACTTCTCTGTTACAATTGTTTCATTAATTATAATACTCTTAACTAAAAAGCCTAAGCCAGTCATTATAAATTCTGATATCTTTTGATGAAAAGAAATCCATGTCTTAGAAACGCTTGCAAAAATTATAAGGGAAGAGAAGCAATGATTTTTGGCGCTCTTTTTCCAAAATACTACAAGAAAGAGTCCACAAAGAAATAATAGCTTAAGATAAAAATAAGTGCTGGTGCCAGAATTTACAAGGGCTGTTCTAGACTTCTAGGATTTCTGCAAAGTCTTAAAATTTCTTATAATATCTTTCAATAACCTTAGAATACAAAGTTCCTTTATAATTAAGCATTGGAGACTGTTTTTAGATGGAGATTGAGTAAGTAGAAGGGGTATATTGATACACTACAACATAATATTACCAATATGTACCATGACAAAATTATTGTTGTATACAATGACAATTATTTAAGTAAACAGAAATCTTTTCTTGAAATGCCTTTAACCTTGAGATAGGGAAACCAAGATTATATCAATTCCTTTAACAGAAGGGCAAGCCATAATTAACAAAAGGGCAAACTATGAAGGCCTAATAAAATTGTAACAACAAAAGTAACGGTAGAACTAGTGTGCTCTTATCCCTCTATAATTTACCATGATAATAAAACTACAAAGTTAGCAGCAACTTCTATCAACAAAAATATTGTGAACTTATTTAGACTACAATTTAACAAGACAAAATGAGAATCACCTATGAGGGTGATAGAATGCAAGCATATTTTATTTTGGTGCTAAATTAATGCTGTGATTTAAACATCGCCGAGAAATATAGGCAAAATGAGATCTAAACTAAGTTCAACACTTGACAAAAGATTTATGTGGTTCAATTAGAATCACCTATGTTTATGAAGATGAGAGGAGTATATTTCCCTATAATGGTGGAAGTAATACAATGATCTTAGATTTCAATAACTCATCTCAATATCGCTCTTTAACAGCCATTGACAACAATTACAAGTAACTATTTTCTCATACACGTACCCTTAATGAAAATAGGGCTTAAAAATCATTTTGTCTAGGCACGTCTGAGTGTGCGCTGTGGCTAAGCCAGATTGCTCCACACCTCATTGAGTTTGGACGCAACACCTTGATCTATCCTTTTGCCATTTCGTAATGTGTCTGGGTGCTTCCATACGTTCTTGGGTGTGCTATATTAATGCTTTGGGATTGAGTGTGCCATTTTTGCTGTTGCTGTGGCTTGAGCCACGCGCCTGCATGCGCCCACCTACGCGTGGGTGCATGTTTGAAACATATACCCGAATGTTCTACTCTTGGACTCGCCTAATCGTCGAACTCTCTGTTAGTCAGTGTGCCTATGCGCCTGAACATGCCACCCAAAAATTGTAATTCCACAATTCTCCACCTCAACGTTCATTTACTGTAAGTGAATGATGTCCTAGTCAAAACGATTGCACCAAAATGGTTATCTACGCATGACTCTCCCAAAGCAATCAAGCTGGGCGTAATGTAGGTAGTGAGGTAACCATTAGCACAAATCTTCAATATTTACCAATCTCTTGCATAGGGTGAACTTCCATATTGGTAAAACATTGGTAAGCATATCTATTGGATTCTCTTTGATGCCAATTTTTTAATAAAATGTCACTTTTCTCGATCACATCTTGGGTTAAGTGATATTGAATATCAATATGCTTGGTTATTGCATGATGAACTGAGTTGGCAGCCAAACAAATTGCACATTAATTATCACAATATATCATCAACTGCTGTTGCTACACACTCAAATCATCTAATAGACTTTGCATCTATATTTCCTCATTCATTGCCTTAATGATAGCCATAGACTTTGAAACTACAGTGTGGACCTCTAGCTAACCGGTTCTCCGGCCAATGTAAATTTATTGCCATCGTAGATCAACGTTAATTAAGATCATCTATGATCCGAATTCACATAGCTATACACATTTCGTAGATTAAAACTTTTCTTTTATATACTAAATTGACATTGAGCATGTCCTTCAAATACCTCAATATTCACTTCACAATTTGCCAGTATCCTTGGATTGTGCATGCACCTACTCACTATTCCAATAGATTGTGCTATAGGTCTAGAGCATACCATGGCATCAAGCTGCCGGTTGCACTAGCATACAAACTCTTTCTCATCTTCTTGGTTTTTGCATCAATTTTAGGACATAAGTTAGCACTCAACTGGAAATGTGTTGCTAGAGGCGTGCTTACACTTTTTGTTGATTCATTAACCACAAATTTTCTTAGCACATTCTGCAAATAAATATTTGAAGTAAGCTAATCATCCTAATTGCTCTTTCTATATTGATCTCCAAATCTAAAATTTTGTGAGTTTCAACTAGCTTTTTTTCATCTCAAAATGAGTCTATAACTGCTCCTTGATTTATCAACTTTAATTTGACTTATTTAGGTTATTAGCATATCATCTACATACAAAAGCAAGTAGATGAACTCACTATTGTCCATTTTTCTATACTAGGCATAGTGATATTAACTTTTTGTTAATCCTGTTTATGCATAAATTGGTTAAATTTGTTGTAACACTGAAGTGTGACTATTTCAAACCATATAGGAACTTGCATAGTTTACAAATTAAGTCTCTATTATTCTTGGCGTTATACTCAAGTGGTTGCAGTAGCAATATCTCTTATTCAAGCTTCACCATGTTGGAATGCTGTCTTCACATTAAATTGTTCCAATACTAGATCAAAATGTGCTACATCTGCTAAGAGCACATAGCTTGTAGGATATTTGAATATTGGGGAAAATACTGAATCATAGTAGTGCACATCAGTTTTTCCTTGAGATCCTTTTTTGCATAAACTCATTTGCACCCAATGGCTTTTCCTTTTGGAGGTAATCTCACCAATCTCCAAGTGCTATTTTGTGAAGAGATTTTATCCCTTCATCCATGGACTTCTTTCAATTTTTGCATTTTGAACTCTTCATAGCCTCTTTGTAATGAAAAAGAATATCAACTTTAGTATCTAATAGTGCAAAGCTAATGTAATCCTTAAGCCATACTTGCCTAGGGATATTCTATCTTTGTTTTGTCTTTTGCAATAGACTCCTGTAGTGGAGTCTCATATATCTTTTCTTCCTTAAGCTTTGCTGCTGAAACTTTTTAGTTTGGTGGTGTAGGATTTATGGTAGAAAGAATTTGTGGACAATTGAAGCAGTTCAAGCTCCACCTTTTACATATTTTCTACGACCCTTTTGAGACTATCCACCTGCTTCGAGCTCCATGGCTTCATAAAAATTTATCATCAAAGGTCGTATCCCTATTAATAATGAATTTTCTATTCTACTTGTCAAACAACTTAAAGCCTTTGACTCTACACCTATACCCAATAAAAATTATTTTTTTGCCATTTGAATCTAATGTATCAAACTTCTCATAATAATAAGCTGGACATCCAAAAATTTTTAATTGATCATAATAATGATTATGCTTATTCAAATTCAAATATTTTTAACTGATCATAATAATGACCATGCTCATCCAAACACATTTTTATTGGATTTTTCCTGCTTATTGTTGCAGAAGGCAAACGATTCACTAGGTGGCATGTATAATCTAGACCCTCATCTCAGAAGACCCATTCCACCTCAACGTTCGACAACATGCAACGAACTTTATCCACCAAAGTCTTGTTCATTTGCTCTGCCACCCCATTTCGTTGCATTTTTGTAAGAACTCTTTTGAGGTGTACTCTCTTCCATTGTTAAATCTGACATTTTTGACATTTTTGTCTTTCTGATTTTCAACCCACTTTTTCTAAACCTCAAACATCACTAGCATTTTAACTTTGCGCTTTATTGTGTACGCCCAAACATACTCTTTTTTGAGAAGTCATCAATAATGGTGAAAAATGTCACTGTCTGCCGAATGACACTGTATTTGTCAGACCCCAAACATTTGTGTGTGAACTGTTAAGTACCCCTTTAGTATTGTGGATGGTAGTACCAAGTGATACACATGTTTTCTCATCAAACACGCAATGCTCACAGAATTTGAGCTTGTAGCTACATGCTTTTTAATAAGCCCTTCTCTAATGCATGCAATGAGGGCTCTCCCGCATGTGCCAATTGCATGTGCCATAACATGGTGACATTTGATTCATCAACAACTACAACTCCACCTGTAATCGTGCTCCCTTGGAGGTAGTATAGATTGTAATGGCGAGCTCCCCTCATGTGCATCAACTCGATAGCTCTCGGCTTCCAAGTACCTCATAAATAGCAATTTTTTTGAATTTCTGGAACATGCCTCACCTCCTTTAGTTCTCGGATAGTTTTATCATGAATGCACACTAGAATGCTACCAATTCTTACGGTTCGACAGGCCTAATCATTGCCCATAGTCACCACACTGCTATCCAGAGTTTTGCAAGTCTTGAACTAATCTTGCTGTGGGCATATGTAGTATGTGGCTCTACTGTCAAATTAACATGTTTCATCAATGTACAAGCACTGGGGTGCCACTAAGAGTGACACATTCGAGTCATTCCCATTATAATTTTTTTGCATCACATGAGCCTTAGCTTCTGCTGGCCTCACCTTTTTGTTATTCTTTAACTCTGGGCAATCTTTCTTCTAATGGTTAATCTCCAGGCAGAAGGTGCACTGATTACGCCAAATATTTTGACCATTAGATTTATCTTGACGTTGACTGCCTCCGTTATTGCTGCTTTGCTTATTCCACTCATTGTCAGATCTTCGTCATTGGAAGGTAAGTGCTTTGGCTATGTTGGTCTTCATGGATTCCTTGTCTTGCCGATAAAACTCATGATTTAATTATGCCATCATCATTTTATCGTGTTCCAAAGCCTCCTTTCTATGAATGAGCATCATCATGAAGTTATTGTACTCATATGGGAGTGAGTTTAATAGTAGGATTTTATTTCATTTTCAATCTTTTCATGCAATTATAAAGATCTACAATAACTTGGTAAAGTCTTTGATATGCTTGTCAATGGCGATTCCTTTCGTATGAAATTTATAATCTGTTCTTCATATGGAGTCGATTATTTACACTTTTTGTCAAGTATTTATTCTCGAATATCAGCCATAACTTTACTGCTGACATATTCATCATTACTGCATATTTGATGTCTTGAATAAGAAAATTTCTTATCAAATCGCATGTGTTCTAGTTCATCTTCGCCCAATCTTTTTTTTTTGACATTTCGTAGGCTTCTTGTTGCTATCATAAGTATCTTCAAGGTTTAGGGCCCATACTGCATTCATTACCTTGCACTGCCTCATCCTCAAATTATTTTTCCTTTAAAATTTGATGACATTGATTTTCGTCGGATGCGTCAATTTGATGTCTATCCAATGCAATGGAAGTTAAGGTAGATTCTACTCTTTTTGCTATGGCACAACCAATTGAATCTCCGCTGATCTCGTAGAAAAACAATTGTTGGCTTTGATACCATTTATTGTGATCTAGACACTGTCAAGAAACACATGCAAAATGAGATCTTAACTAAGCACATCACAAGAAAAAAATGATTTATGTAGTTTGGTGAGAATTACCTATGTCCACGGGGAGAAGAGAATATTTTACTATAATAGTGGAAGCAATACAATGATTTTAAAATTCAATATTCTTATCCCATAACGGCTTTTTAACAACCCTTGACAATAGTCACACACATCTATTTTCTCATACATAAACTAAATGAAAATAGAACTTAAAAAGAAATCTCTCTCTAGGCGCATTGGCATGCAAGTATAATGCGCCTGGGAACTCAAGTATGGCTTGGGCGCGCTATATGATGGAGCCAGATTGCTCCACAACTCATTACATTCGAACGCGTCGCCTCGAACTGTCTTTCTGCTGTTTTGTAATGTGCTCGGGAGCATCTATACGTGCCTAGGCGTGTCCTATTGATGCTTCCGGATTGAGCGCCATCTATGTTTTTGTTGTGGCTTGAGCCATGCGCCTGGACATGCCACTTTCATCTAGGAGTATGTCTGAAACAATAACCCAAACACTCGACGCTTGAGCGCACCCAAGAGTCAAATTTTTTATATAGTGGGCATGCATATGTGGTTGAACTTGAGCACCTGGGCACGTCTCCCATAATTGTAATCCCACATTTGAGAACTTCCAACGATTTTTTTTTCCGATCATTATAGACATATGGTTACCTATAGAATTAAAAAAACGATATGATTCTCAACATATTCTAATAAAGTCATATCGAGAAGAACATCTTAAAGAATGGGAACAAGATTTGAAAGAATGGCCAAGCTTTCTACAAGTGATGCAATGAATGGTGCTACTACAATTTCTTGACAATGCGACACATCCTCAGATATCTGACTCATTGTGATATATGATACAAGGAGGGAAATGCAATCAGAGATGGGGACTTGTTGACCTCTACAATTTATTTTTCTACAGCCACCATTCTAGGTCTGATGGCCATTTTTTAACAAAACAACTATTACAAATTTCGCACCCATATATTTAAAATTTCATTTTTATTCAATTCCTGCTTTTATCAAATTTTCTTTACACTAACTGCGTTTTGAGCTCTTGATATGCAAACAGGTTGGAGCAGAAAACCAATGTACAAGCCATTCCCAAATGCTAATTGACCAGATAGGCTTGCAACAAGAAAAAATTGTTAATTTAGAAGGTACAAATTCATTTTACTTTTTTGTTTGTATATTTCATGAATAGATTTTATCATAAGCAACAAAAAGAGTACTGTTTTCATACTATTTTTAGTTGTGCTACTGTTGTACCTAGGCACTGGCCGGGCCTGACCAGGCCAAAGGGAAATTTATAATTGGCCGAGCTTGGCACATGCACCTGGGCTGTTAACTATATAGCAGGGTTGACCTAGGCTCGTGCCAGGCTGGGCTGGCCTGGTCCGTTAAAATTTAAAATACAGTGAAATGGCCATCATGCGTGCATGAGTTTTTGTAGCCTGGGCCTATGCAAGATCCAGTAAAATAAAAAAAATTGAGCCACGGGCAAGACCTATGTAGGATCCGATAAAATAAAAAAAAAATCTGGGTCGCAGGCCGGGACTCTGTTGTAAAGCCAAATTACCCTGGTAAATATTAAAACAATCGTGGGATCGTCCGGGCCGGGTTTTAAGCAGCGAACCTGTACTTGACAAATTTTTTATGGGCTGGGCCGGCCTAACCCGGTATTTGAAGTAGGCCCTATTCTTTCTCCCTAGCCTGATTATAAACTGGCTAGATTTGTCGGGGCCAGGCTTGTTCCCAGTTCTAGTTGGTATGTTAGGGAATGTAATTGATTGTTTAAATTGATTTCCAATAGAAATTTTCTGTTGCACAATAAATTTGTCCAATTTCATTATCCTAATGATGGAACTTACGCTTTCTTAATTTTGACATGAAAGTCTTAAGGGAAATGCTCAGCTTTTGAAATTTTTATGGCGCTTAAGAAAGAGTAAGCCCAGCTCTTTTATGAAGTTCTTATAATGCTTGGCCTTGGGATTATTTAATGCATGAACTTACGTTCTTATGGGCATTTTCTTACAAGTTATGACGTGAAGCAAAATTGCATGGATTTTTTTTTAATGTGAACTATTTTCATCTTAATATCATTTAGTATCTTTTTAAAATAATTTATTCATTTAATAATGGCTCTTTTTTTTCAAATTCAGTAACCAGTTTTGATGAACTTTGCATTCTCTGCTCCTTGCTTTGCACAATAAAAGGAAATTTATGCAGTGTATGACTTCCATATTTGCAAAAAGTTAACATCTTTTGTTGAATTAGAAGAAAGTTGAACCGGTGAAATTCAGTTTCTTGAGATATTGATAGTGGAGTGGAATGCTGTATATGGTCAAGATCTAAGTTTCTCATGTATATTATAGAAGTAACCAGTGAGATTGTACTTGTTATGGGTGTTTTTCTCTTAAAGAAAAACTGTGCAATAGAGGCTATGCATTTCGATTTGTATGGAATGTGCTTGTTTTGAATTCTGGGGTAAAGTATGCTTTTAGGACTGTAAAAATTTTTTTGGGGTATTTAATAAAAATAAAAGATAATAAAAAATATCTCAGTGATAGCAAACCCGATAACATTTTCCCAACGATCTCTTAAGTTTTTTAATGATTCTCATTGGTGTTGTTCTTGTTTATTTTTTCTCACCCTTATTTGGTGGTGAGTTTTTGTTAAACAAATAATATTTGCCTTTATTATAGTTCTGGGTTTTGAAGTCTTCGAAGTAGATTTGGATTTGGTGATTACTAGATTTAGATCTATGATACTTTTGCTATTCTTGTGAACTTACTGTAATATCTTTTCAACCCTCTTTAGGGTTTCGTTTCTGTGAGGTTCTTTTAGGCTATTTTTTAGCTTTCTTGATGGTATCTCTTTGGTTTCTTTTTTTTTTATTTTATTTTTAGTGTTTTATTATTATGTAATTTATTTTTTTTATTTTGCGTTCATGTCTTTGGTTATGGGAGATAGATGTTCTTTGCCTAAAAAAAAAGGAAAAGGGTGAGAGATCTGTTGGAATACCAGCTCCACCAGTCATTACTCGTTCTTTGCCTGATCTTCATTACAACTGTTCTACTATTACAAGTAATCCTCGCTCATTTACTGAAGCCTTAATTGGTGCTGCATTTGGTAGTTCTACGCCTGTGGTTGGTACCAAATATATTTCCACACTTAGGGGGTAGACCAACAGTTTGGTTAACTGACGATGAAATTAATAGAAGATAATGAAAAATATCTCAACGATAGCAAACATGACAACGTTTTCCCAACGATCTCTAAAGTTTTTTCTCACCCTGATTTGGTGGTGAATTTGTTAAACGAACGATATTTGCCATTATTATAGTTTTGGGTTTTGAAGTCTTCGAAGTAGATCAATGAATTTGGTGGCTACTAAATCTAGATCTACGATACTTTAGCAGTTCTCATAGACTCACAGTAATATCTTTTCAACCTTCTATAGGGTTTTACTTATGTGAAGTTTTTTAAGCTATTTTTAAGCTTTCTTGATGTCCTCTTTAGCTTCTTATTTCTTTTTTATTTTTATTATTTTATTATTATGTAATTGTTTTTTTTCTTTTTTGCTTTCATGTCTTTAGTTATGGGAGATAGATGTTCTTTGCCCCAAAAAAGATGGGTGAGAGATCTGCCGGAATATTAGCTCCACCAATCATTACTCGTTCTTTGCTCGACCTTCCTCACAACCGTTCTACTATTACGATTAATCCTCGCTCATTTATTGAAGCTTTAATTGGTGCTGCATTTGGTAGTTCTACACCTGTGGTTGGTGCCAAATCTATTGTGACGACCCATATTAGGTTGGTAACAACCAATCTAACATCGGATGTATTTTTTCGCAGGATCATATTGGCAGTTAGGTAAAATAGCAGTTAAACACATCCAGAGCCATTCAAGTGTAAGAAATAACATTCATTCAATTTAAAATAAAACAATATCCAGAATTTATTACATAACTTTCATTATACAAAAACAAATATCCCTCGAAGGGGGCAGTTAGTATCCGTTAATTTGCCGCGCCATGTTTTTAAACTATATCAGCTTCTTCCAGCTGAAACTGATCTGACATTATATAAAAATAATGCTTTAGTGCACATTCTAAATACTAATGATATTAAAGATATACTTTAAAGCAAAGCGGAAGGCAAAAAATGATATTAATTGCAGGGAAAATATAGTTTATTGCAAATAAATAATGATCATATTTCCTGCAACATAAATGTCATTTTGTCACATGCCAAGTTTTCAAATGGAAAAGTAATAATAGCGTAAAAATTCATGTTTATGTTATGACTTGATATTATGAAGCAATGTTAGCAGTTCTGATAGGCAAAGCCAGAACCATGAGGCTGAATTCATAAAAATGCAATTAAGCATGACCTTCACTTGAGCCCCCTTAAAGGCTCCAGATGGCACCTTCACTTGGGCCTCTCTCAAGGCTCTAGATGACAACCTTCACCTGGGCCCCCTTTAAAGGCTCCAGATGGCATCATATATGCAGTTAAGCATGACCTTCACTTGGGCCCCCTCAAAGGCATCAGATGACACCCTTATAACTCCTGATGGACTAGCCCCATCCCTAACTTAATTCAACCTCCGTATCGGAATCCTTTGTAACATTCACAATATACATAAACATCATTTTGTCTCTCTTACATGACTAGCAGTAAGAGTAAATTATTAAATAATAATATAAAACAGATTCAAAGCAATGCTTAACCAGCAAAAAGATAGAAAGCATAAAATTAATATCCAGTGTATCTTTTGTGTTTGACTTAACTAGATGAATCACTCACAAACTTGATGTGTGCAAAAATTATAATTGAGATTTTATTAAACTATGAAACTATCTGTTTACAAGATTAGAACTAGTATTCATGTTCCTAAATTTGTCTTTTAGTTGGTTACTTAAATCTATATCTCACATGACATAAGAGTAAATTATACAATAAGAAGGTCTAATTCATAACTCTAATTTATTATATTTAAACTAAAATTATACTTTATTGGACTTAAAGAATTTAGGCAACCTTATCTGAAAGAATCGTATTACAGAGTTGGAGAAAAAAGAGTCTAATTAAATTGTTAATATTTTTACTAAACCCCTCTTTATCAATACCGAACCCATCTATTATGTTAGAGCAGTACAACATGCTTCATTCAAGCAAGATATCAAAACTTCTTGAGTTATTATTTATGATCAAAATTGGTATGAACTCAAAGACTTAGTGTACATTAAAGTATAAGTTAGGATAGGAGGATTATTAATTTGATATTGACAATAATCAAAAGAAGTTATAACTGACTCCATTATATGACATAGATCCAGAAACCCTTATTTTTATTAAGAATTTATCAAATACTTAATTTTGACTGATTAGGTATTTTCCTAATGTTGGCTAGTCAGACCTAATCATTATACTGCAATTTTAGATATCGATTGTCATCTACCACTCGACTATGATTACATCATGATTGATTGCACTCAATTCCTATCCAAAAGTACTTAAATTACTTTAATCATTTCTAATACCTCATAAAGCATGATTAAACAACCTAGTCTTAGGTTAAGTGATTAAATATGACTAATTGTTGATAAATATTAAGTTCAAATTACTATAATATTAAAAGTATTTTTAATGATATCAAAATAAGTTACGTAGTCTATTTATAAAAATTATTTGTTATTATTATTATTATTGTTGTTGTTATTATATATACATACATTTTTTTTTATTCTTTTAACTGATCGATCGACAGAGGAGTCTTACCTTATGTTGAGCACGAAATCTGGCTCGCAGAGATTCGAGCGATCGGCACGGAAAGGAGGCGGAAGCAGTCGGCTCAGCGTCGATTGAAGGCAGCCGCACGCAAGCAGACGTCGAGCGCTACGAACCTCTGACGTTCGTCTCTTGGCGCCGAGCGGAAAGAGGGATCGCGTCTCCTGGCTCTTTGATCGGCTGCCAGGTATGCCCTTGTCGCCGCTGTTTCTTCTGTGAGGGCTTGATCATCGAGAGGAAGAGGCGAGAGGGATCGAGGGTGGTGAGAGCCTTTCGGCTCCTTCCGATTAAATAGGACGTGCGTATGTAACGCACGTCCGATTTATTCGGGCTCGAGCAGCAAATTACGGAAATTACCCTTAGTTACTCTATGCATACCTTTCTAATTCAACCGAGATTTATTGGTTTAACCGTTTCAAAAAGGGACAGCTGATTCATGCCTTAAATATGAGTTTAAATGAGGAAATTATGCTTTACTAATTTAAATATGCGTTAATGACGGGTCTAAATTTCAATTTCAGCTTTAAACAAATTTTAAAGCTTTCTAAATTAAGTGTCGAAATAGTAAAATAGAATTTTAGCGGGAGTTTTAACGGGAAACTGAAATTTGCGGGAGGATTTAACGAATTTTAATATTGCGGGAAATTAATTCTTACCTTATAAATGACCTAGGGTCATTACATCTATTGCCACATTTTAGGGGTAGATTAACACTTTGGTTAACCGACAATGAAATTAATATGCTTCTTAAACCTTTTGATTTCACATTGCTTGGAAAAATTTCTAATGAGAAACCACTAATGCAAGAAATTAGAAAATTTCTTAATGACTTGGGGCTTTTTGGAAATTGTAATGTGGGTTTGCTGGATGTAGGCACATTCTCAAAATAAAACACTGAGGTGACTATACTAGGCTTTTTTCACGCGACACTTATTATGGCAAGGGTTTTCAAATTTAAATTTAAAAATGAGCTTCCTCTTTTGATCATCGAGCTGAACCACCTGTTATCCTGTTCGGGTAATTTTTCATTTAGTGAAGGTTCTCATAATTGCACATTCTATCTTATTTTGTTTGAGATCTTTTTATGGGAAACCTTTAAAAGTGGACAATGGTATTTCTAAATTATCTAAACCTTTCATTGCTAGAGTGTTAGTTGAAATGATATTTCTAAAAGCTTTGAAAAAGCTATTTGGATTGGTAAAGATGATTGTGGCCATCTCCAAAAGGTGGAATTTGAATTTACTCCTCATTATTGTTCTCATTGTAGAATGATAGGACATGTGATTGATCATTGCTTTAAAAGAGACCTGTATTTTAGAATTGTTGAAAATAGTGCCATTTTGGAATATACACAAGAAAATAAAAATAGTAATGCAAAGATGAATGGAAATGCCCCTAGAATGATCTATGTGCCAATAAACAATAATATAAATACCTTACAACATAGTATTTTAAATCCCACTGAGGCATTGGGCAACGACATTTTTATTAATCTTGAGAGTCCTACGAGTATTATAAATAATGCTAGCAGTAATTCTCAAATTGTTGAAGACTATACTCATGAGGCTCATAGTCCTATTACTTCTATCAATAAGGAGTGTAATGTTGAGCATATTGTCTATGGGGTAAATCTGATGGGATATGCTACTAATGCATCTATTTAAACTAACGAGCTCATTAACTGTGAAGTGAACTAGAATAATATTTTACTATTAAATGAATGACCACTTAGTGAACTAAATGATAATATCATTGAACATGAAATTACTGAAAATGGTGTTGTCAATAAAATACACATTTCAAATCTCAATTTTGGAAATATTTTACCTATGCTAACGAACCACAACCTTTCACAACCTCAGAAATCACACCATCTTAGAGGTGTGACTAATATAAATAATTATGATACAAATGTACATGCTAATACTGATGATGAGTTAAATTTGCATCCTGATTATTTGGTGAGGAGGAACTCTCATGAAGATTTATCAAAATTATTTGAGGATGATTTTAATAAAAAATATTGCAAAAATAAGGATTCTAAAAAAAGGCCACAGCAATGACTAGGTCAAATTCATTCTCTTTTCTATGATTAAAGTTATATTATATGGAAGATTTAAGGTATTTCAAATGCCTCTTCACAGAACATGATTCGTAGATTGGTTTTAAACAATAAAATTGATATTTTAGTCATCTTAGAGCCTTTTCAAAATTCTTCTATTCTGAAATATTATAAAGTTTGTTAGGTTTTTATGATGCCTGTGGTAATTGTAATGATAAAATTTGGTGTTCTTAGAAAGATGGCTGTCTATGTACTGTCCTCAATAATAGGGAGCATTCTTTAACCCTTTCCATCAACTATCTTTATTTCTCGATCATGTGTATGTATGTTTGTGTATGCTAATTGCTTTAGAATAAATTGTAGGCTCCTTTGGAATAATTTAAGAAATATTCAAAATTTAAATTCATTATCGTGGCGGGTGGGGGATTTAAATACCATTTTCAATAATTTTGAAAAAAGGTGATCGAGAACCTATTGCCATTATAATGGATGAAGTTGATAGTTGTCTTTTTGATTGCCATCTTGTTGACACCTGTTTCTTGGGCTCTCTTTTTACTTGGATTAATGGTCATGCTTGGGAAAGATTCGATATATTTCTGCTTTCTGATTTCTGGGTAAACTCCTATGATTTTTCTAAGGCTCCTTCTCACTGAAACAAAGTGGGATTTGATCTTCACCTTTTCTATTATCCATTTTCTTATCTAATCAAAATTATATTCTTTCCTTTAAATTTTATAATACATGGATCAACTATAACATATTTCTTAAAGTTGTTGTGGAGAGTTGGAATCATATGATCAACGACAATCATTTTTATATTCCTTGGAAAAAATTAAAAAAACTCCAGAAAAATGCTGGATTAAAAAATGTTTTTGGCAACATCTTTGATAGAGTAGCTAATGTTGAAAAGGAAGCTAAAGATATGGAAGAACATATCCTGTCCTCAGGTTTAAAAAAAGATAGAATTGCATGGAAAAAAGCTTCAACATTTTTATCCCATTGCTTTGATAATAAAGAAATCCATTGGAGAAAAAAATATCTATTTAAGAAGTTGGTTGAAGATGATAAGAACGCCAAACATTTTCAAAATCTGGTCAAACAGAAAAAAGTAATAATTAAGGAAATGAATGATATACTACCCAGGAGTATACTAAGAACTTAGCTATTCACTATTTCTCAAAAGTTTATAGGGATGAGTGTTTAACTAAAAATTCTTATGATGGGAAATAAAGGTGGCCTTATTTTCTTCGACTGGTGATAAGTGCTCTGGCCTTGATGGTTACTCTGCTCTCTTATTAAAAAAATTGAGACATCATTTACATTGACATCTGGAATTTAGTTTGTTACTTTTAGTATTCCCCTTTCAAAATTCTTCACTTATACTTCCATTGTGCTTATTTATAAAAATTATTCTTGTACTTGTTGGAAAGACTATAGACCTTTTAGCCTCTGTAACATTTTTAACAAGCTTATCCCAAAAATTTTAAATAACATATTGGCCCCCTTATTACTTAAGCTTTTATCTTTCAATTAGTCCTTATTCAAGGTAGATTCATTAGTTGTAATGTCCTTTTAGCTCAGGAACTCTTCCTTGATATTAATAAAAAAGTTTTGGCAGTAATATGGTTTTAAAACTTGATCTTTCTAAGTCTATGATAGCATTAATAGGATTTTGTTTACAAAATGCTCTATGCCATTGGAATCTCTGAGGATTTCATAAAATATTTTCAAAATAGTATCAATAAGTGCTGATTCTCTGCTCTAATAAAAGGGCATCAAAACTGAATTTTTTCAATGATTTAAAGGTTTTCATCAAGGAGATCCATTATCCCCTTCTTTGTGTATCTTGGGAGCTAACTTTTTTTCTAGGATAGTTAATCATCTTTTTACATCTCACCCATTTATGTTCCTTAAAACTTAAATCTACTTTTGGAGTGTCTCACCTCGCTTTTGCTGATGATCTGCTGTTGTTTGAAAACAATATTAAAACCTCTTTTGGGGACTTGTGAGCCTTTTGAATCACCTTGAACTTTTTTATGGTTTAAGCTTTAATAAAAATATAAGTTGCTTTGTTGTCCCGAAGTACTTTAATGAGCTTAAATGTAGGCAACTTCTTAATTTTATGAGTTTTTCGCACAAATCTTTGCCATAACTTAATTATTGATTCCCCTATTTAAGGGTAAAAATAAGGCTATTTATTATGATGAGCTAATATTGAAAATTAAGGCTAAGTTTTATGTTTGGGAGCACAAAGTTCATTCCTATGGTAGCAAGATTACCCTGCTCAAGAGCACTCTTGGTTCTTTACCTAACACTTCATCAGGTTTTAAACCCCCCCAAAGAAGAAAGTTTTGAACAGAACAGAGAAAATTTTTAATAAATTTTTTGGTGTTGCTAGAAGAAATTTTGTTCTCCCACTTTTGAAGGCGGTTTAGGCTTTAGAGATCTCAAAGGCCACATCAAAACCTACACCTTGAAGATTTGGTGGGACTTTAGGGAGAATAGAAGCCCTTGAACAATTTATCTATAAGACAAATTTCGCAAGGGCACTCACCCTTTATGGGTTCAAGCTAAATCAAATGATTTTTTGTGTGGAAATGAATTAATAAGTTTAAGCTTGTTCTTTTGAAGACTTTTTTCTGGCACGACTGCTGGCATGGTAATCAGAGTCTTGCTAAGCGGTGTTCTCTAGCATGAATCAAAGCTCTTTCAAAGTTAATACTACCTATATAGAGAATCTCTGAAACATTATTGTGCTTAGAACTTAGAATGGTAAGCAAGGGGAGATGCCTGAAATCATCTCAATTTCTTTTTATTTTTATGAGCTTGATACTCTAATATGGAAAGGCTCAGCTCTTGTCATTGTGTTTTTAAATGTGCTTATAGCTTTATTAGAACAATGGGAAACCACTTTAATATGGGTGACGTTATATGGCACCAAGCTATTAGGCCATCCATTTTTTTGTTCTGCTAGAGTTCTTCACACAGAGATCCCTGTTGATGAAATTTTAATTAATAAAGGTTTGCTTTTTTTCTTTTTTTTTTTTAAATGCCTTTGTTGCTTCTCTTTTTGTGAATCTTGTGATCATTTTCTTATTAATAGTAAAGGGACTAAGGAAGAATCACTTTGCTAACTTCATTATTGGTTTCAAGCCAGATAGTAATTTCAATTTAAGAGCTTTTTTACTTGCATGGAGGCTCTCGGGTAATTATGTTTCTCAGGGCCACATTTGTGTTCTGTTACTTTTCTTAATTATATGTCATTTACGAGAGGTAAGAAATAACTTCAAACTTAGACATTTCAATTTTAACATTGTTAGAATTATTTGGAAAATCAGAGACTATTGATATTGTTGTTAGAATAAGTCTTATAAATTACAAAAATTTTTAGAGGAGATATTTGATGTAAATTTTTTTTTAATGACTACCCTGAATAGCATGGTTAATTTTGGCATTGTTAAATGGTTGAGACCTGCTGTTGGTATGCTTAAACTTAATATCAATGGTTTCCTTAAAAGGAGACTGGCTCTGCTGTTGGGGGTGTTATTATTCATAATTACAACGGAGAGATGTCTTTACTTCATATAAAAAAGTTACTGTTAACTCTACTTTGATGGCATAATCTAAAGCATTATTAATGAGTTTTAATTTCTGTAAGGAAATGGGTTTGCATAATTTATGGATTTAGAGTAATGTTCTTTGTCCTATTAAAATCATTAACAAAGGCTCTCTAGGGGGATGGAACATTTGCTATATTCTTAATAGAATCTGTGTTTTGCTTAATGATTTTAATTATAATATTATTTATATTTGGGGAGAAGCAAATTCTGCTGTTGGCTATTTACCTAATATGGGCATTAATATTAAAGGTCTGACCGTTTTTTATGACCACGTGCTTCCCTGCAAATTAAAAGCTATATGTAATCAATTGCAATTGCCCTATTTAAAAAGTAAAATTTAAGGGCTGCCGAGTTTTGTACTTTGGTTGGGTGTTGTTTGTGGTTTATGTTACTTTTATTGCTAGCTTTAAGGCTATTTTGGGGTGCCTATCTTCTTCTTGGTGGAGGTGTCCATTTTTTTGGCCAGTGCTGCTTCTTCTCTGGCTTTAACTTTAGTTTGGGCTTTGTGTGTGCCCAGGTTTGTCTGGGGTTCTTACAGTGGCAGCCAAGTCAATGGGTATCCTCTTTATATAGTTGCCAGTCCCGAACCCCCTCTACTTTTAACCACCTTCCCAGCTCACAGTGGATTTATTAATCTATATTTTACTTGGCTTAGGTATTCGACATTTTCATTTGGTGGTGGTGATTGTTTGTTTTCTAGCACAGTGTTTTGATACCCTGAAGAATTTGAATAAACTGGTCTGGACTGTTGGTATTTGGCTGCTTCTCGAGGGATGCAGTTATGGTTGCTGTCAGCTGCTAGAAACTAAAGATCAGAGAGAATGAAGACAATTCGTTATTGCTGTACTTGGGTGCTGCATTGTGACGCTGATGTTGTTGACTACCTGATGCTCTTTCCCCGAACTTTCCCCTTTGAATCTACCTAGGATGATCTCTAATCTGGGAAAGTCCATGCAGAATCTACCTAGGATGATCTCTAATACTTGGCGTTTCCCAGTGTTTATTGGATTAATCTTTGCTGTTACTGGTTAATGCCAATGATTAATTCTGACATCCAAAACTTTGCTGTTCTGGAACTTCAGACTTGGAAGAGATTTGTGTTGAAAATCTGTTGCCTTTTGAGCTTTTCTTTGTTTTTTTTATTTTTATTTATCTTTCTCTAGTTAGTCACTTGGTTGTTCCTTTTTTATTTTATTTTATTTTACCTTGATGGCTTTTTCCTGGTCGTTTAAGTTTTATGTATGGAGGCCATCCTCTCATGTACTCTTGATCTTGGTATTAATAAAATTCTTTTGAAAAAAAGTTCCCAAAGAATTGGATAAGAGGTTGAAATGATGCTTGTGAATATGAAAAATTGCTTAGAATTTAATAATCTCTTTGATCGGGGTATATGAGCATTAGATTATAACAATGCAACTGCTGTGTAATTTGCATTTGCTTTATAAATAACCTATTGATTGCAAAATTAAGATAATTGCAAATATCTAATCTACATTAGTAAGTTTTTATTGTCTAAGAGTAGTATGTTTTCTATTCTTTAACATGGCAAATGTTTTCAAATAACAAGTTGCTTTCGTTATATTGTGTGACACGAGAATGCTAAAAATATCCTATTGCTTGAAAACAGCTCCAATTGCCTAAAATCTTATGCTCAATTTGATAGCTAAGGAAGTGGCCTAACTTGAACATATTTGAATATTAATTTTCTAAAGAGCCATGCTTTATTAGAGTATTGTTCAATTTTTCTTGGTTTATTAATAGCTTGAAAATATATTAGATGTATTAATATATGATTATTTGTATATGATATACTATTTTTTATAAAGAATGATTGCCTAATTTAAGCTTAAATCATATTATTTACATTTCTAAAACCTACAGAATTTTAGAAATTCAAATTAACAAGTAACCTGTCATGCATAAAATTCTATCTCACTTTGTAATAGTTAGGCATGACTTATATATCTTATGTAATATTGTTTGAGTGTTTTGTATGTTAGCATTAAGTTTTGTATTTATATATGTGATTAAAAATGATTTTTGGAGGTGTATGAATTTCTTGCATTTTGTAATTAAATTAATATTTATTTTGTGTTGTTTAAGTTGATCCCAATCCGAAAAGATCCTAAAGTAAACCATGCACAAACCATTAAACATAATTGAACACAACTGAACTTGGGCATTATAGAAGTTGAACAAGCAGAGAACACATGCTAAGCTGCTTAAACTTAGCTCGTTTGCAAATTCAGAGCCTGTGATGACCCATGTTAGGTTGGTAACAACCAATCTAACATCGGATGCATCTTTTCGTAGGATCATATTGGTACTTAGGTAAAATAGCAGTTAAACATATACAGAGCCATTCAAGTATAAGAAACAACATTCATTCAATTTAAAGCAAAACAATATCCAAAATTTATTATATAGCTTTCATTATACAAAAATAATTATCCCTTGAAGGTGCAGTTAGAATTCTTTAATTTGCCGCATCATGCCTTTAAACTATATCAGCTTCCTCCAACTGTATCTGATCTGGCATTATAAAAATAATGCCTTAGTGCACATTCTAAATACAAAAGATATTAAAAATATACTTAAAGCAAAGCGAAAGACAAAAATGATAATAATTGCAAGGAAAATATAGTTTATTGCAAATAAAAGATGATCATGTATCCTGCAACATAAATGTCCTTTTCACTTGCCAAGTTTTCAAATGGAAAAACAATAATAGCGTAAAGTTTCATGATTATGCTTATGTCTATGATATTATGAAGCAATAATAGCAGTCATGATGGGCAGAGCCAGAACCATGAGGCTGAGTTCATATGCATTTAAGCATAAACCTTCATCTGGACCCCCTTAAGGGCCTCAGATGGCAATAAACATGCATTTAAGCATAACCTTCACCCGTGCCTCCCTCAAAGGCTCCAGATGGCACTCTTATAGCTCTCGAGGACTAGTCCCGTCCCTAACATATTCATGCTCCGTTTTGGAACCCTTCTTGCAACATTCACAAGGTACATAAACATCATTCAATTTTTCTTACATCATTAGTAGTAAGAATAACGTATTAAGTAGCAATACAAAATAAGCTCAAAGCGATGCATAATCAGCAAATGATAGTAAGAAGTATAAAAATAATATCCAGTGTACATTTTGTGTTTTGACTAACAAGACGGTTCACTCACAACCTTGATGTATCTGCAGAAGTTATGTTTTTTGTAATTTTATTAGTCTTTGCAATGACCTAATTATAAGATTAAAATCTTAATTTCTCATTCCTAAACTCAAACTTGAAAATTCTCTGATTAGATTTTAGAATTGGAACGTATTTAAGCTCAGACTTTCTCGAGTTTTGTACTGGCTAAGATTTAAATTCTTGTATTTTAATTGTCTCCACTTTTTCAAACATTAATAAGACATTGGAACTCACTCTGTACTAAGTTTGACTCAATTTGGGTTTGATGCTCAATTGATAATCTTTTACTCGTCCTTAAACTTTCATTGTTGGATTAAAAGCATAATGTCTTTCAAGATCAGAATACTTAATAATGATCTTATGTTCTAGCTAAATCAGATTAATCCAATTCTCTATACATGCTTGATAGCGGCATAGGGTATTCTAATAATAATCAAAGTGATTTCTAATAGCATTGAACCTTCATATACCAAATTACATTCAAATTGTGGTTTGATTATAAGATCCTAGATTTCATCAATAACAGTCGAGTATAAAATTGATGAAACTGTATAGCAATTATAAATCTCTAGCTCAAAGTTCTTATTCTAAACATAACACTTAATCTTTTGATTTCCTAAGTATAGTTTCATAGTTCTCAATAGCAAAGACTTCAAAGTTACATCAAAATACTGAGTTAAAATAGATTTTAACCTATTGAAGCAATGCAGTTAGATCTTAAGTCTCAATGAAACTAAAATAAACGATTGATTGAATCTATAGACAACTCCCCCTAATATCCAAACTGGAAACTAACAATTGAAAGAGGAGTTGGATCTATTTTAACGTACCAAACTAAAAATGAATTCCAAACTTATATCTTTAAAAATTTAACTTCACTACAATTTAAGATTTATGATATTTAATTTTTATTGAAAATAAAATAGAGTAATAAAGAAACAAAAATAAATTTTAAAGTAAATTTCTCATTGATATTATTAATAAGCATCTTGATCGAAGCATTTGAACATGAGGTTCGTACCTTAAGGTTTAGTCGAATGCACAGAAAGAGTTGGCTCACGCAGGGGATCGGGCGATCTGGCGCAGAGTCGTGCGGTGGAGTCGAGCGTCCTAGCAGAGAAGAATCGGCGCTGGAAGAGATTGAGCGGAAGAAGGTTCGGCGCAGAGGCGGGAGGACCGGACAGTGCGCGCTGGGACGTCGTCGGCCGCAAGGATCGAGTCACCGTCACCGTCGCCTGCTGCGTGCTTCTTTCGGCTCAGGTACACCCCTTTAGTTGAGCGAAGGAGAGGGAGAGGCGAGTGGAGTAGTGAAGAACCGAGGGTCTTCTGGCGCTTAAATAAGGCGTGCGTATGTAACGCACGCCTGTCGCGTTGCGCTGAAACGCGCGGGAGGCTTCCGACGGTTTTGGAAACGGCGTAATTATGGAGCCGAGCGGTTCTTAAAGAAATTAATGAGTGTACGTATGTTTTCAATTTTCTTTCCTAATCGAACTGCCAACCTTAATTGCTGACGATTTTTCTGAGATTTCCGTTTCCTGATTTGATCTTTCTCACTTAATGGAAATTTTAAACTTCCTATTTCAGCTTAAATGAATTTGAAAGCTTTCTATGTTAAATATTGAAACTGAAAAATCGAATTTCAGCGGGAGTTTTAACGGGGAACTGAAATTTGCGAGAGAATTTAACGAATCTGAATACTACGGGAATTCAATGTTTACCTTATAAATGACCTAGGGTCATTACAGAGCCAAATATACATTTAAAAAAACAGTTTGTGTTCTTCATATCAAATTTTTTCCAACGTGTTCTTATGCTTATTTTATAAATGTATTTGCCACTTGTTCTTACTTTCATTCTCTTCTAAAGTATGCATGATAAGTCTAGCAATTGTTAGATGTGATTTCTAAAATGTGTAGTTCTGTCTGATAAAACAACTTGACTATTGTTATGAGAAAATAACACAGACTCTTGCAATTTTACACAACTTGTATCAAAACGTCTTGTACATAAGAGCATTGGTTGATAATCAGAGACACTGTATCTTTGTTGACTGTACATAAATGACGAGCACTTACTTGAGATGATAAACTAATATGCTACAAGAATCTATTTTTACTCTATAATTTTGAGGCTGTATCTGTCTCTTTCATTTTTAGATTTGAATAGACGTTATACAGAGGAGATTGATCAACTGAAGACTCTTCTCCATGATCATCAAAGTATGGCTTACGTTGCACTTTGACATGTTTTAACAGCTACATTGATTAAAAAATTTTAGAGTAACCCCCCTTTCTCTTTCTTTGAAGCTTTGATGTTAATTGCTTAATTACTTGTTTTTTCAGGAAAAAGCTGTTTTAATTAAAAAACATATTAGAATTACAAATCATAAGAAAAAAGCAACAGCACATAACAACAGAAGATTGTCAGGTATAAAACAGAGATCAAATACTGCTGAAGTAAAGGCCATAGTGTTCATCTGGGAAAACAAGTGATTTTTTAAATATTAAAGAGCGTTTCTTAATATGACAAACTTTCATTCAAAAGTTGCTCTGAAAGATGATTTTAAATTATCCAATTTTGTTTGCAAGGAATGAGAGAAGTATTGTTATTTCTTTTCGCATGTGAATCAAGCTATTGATTGATAAAAGATATAGGGAGCTTCTTAGCATCCTTTTTAAGTTACAATGTCTCCAAATGAAGGAATTCTCTGGAAATTAATGACATGCTTGTGTAAGCTGGCGGAGGTTTTGAAAAATCTTGAAGATTCAGTTAAAAAAAAAAATAATAATAAAATTGCAAGCTAAGAAGAGATGACAATTGCCCTTTGATTTAGCATTGCGAAGGACATATATAGTTAAAACGTTCATTCTTATTTTGTTGAGAGTTTAAGTGTAAGAAGCAAAAAAAAAAAGAAAATTATTTATAAATTAATAGCTGCTAGGCCTCAAGAATCTAAGTGAAGTTGGTTAGTATGCTGCTAGGCATCAAGAATCTACAGAATGATGACAATGAATATTGTTTTATTGCAAAAGTATCAAAGAAATCATAAGGGTGGGGTGATTTATTAAAATGACTACTTGACTATTGGCATTTGTTCAATTTAGTACTTGATTTTCAAAGTCATGAAATGTTCCAAAGTTTAACAGGGGTAAAAAACAAGTAGTAAGCGCTATTAATATTTTTTAAATAAAGGGGGAAAATTAATTAATTTTTTTTTATTTTTTGATGAAATGAGCTTAATTTTTTTTAAAAAATATTTATTGTCTTTTCATATTTCACTAAAAAAAAATTCATTTATTTTTATATTTCTTTGAGGTCCATCCTTTTTTATGATATTATAAAAAAATAACTTGGATTGGTTGTTAATATTTATTAATCCATGAAAAGTAATATATAATAAAAAAAATTTCATGCTAAGTAATGATTAATTTTCTTGATACTTAATAAATAATTTCACATTTAGTATATAATAATCAACATTAAGTAATATATACGTAACATTAAGTTGCAAATTTATATTTATATATAATTTCAACATCTAGTATATAAATATCAACTATTGGGCTACAGATGCAATTGTGTAATGCTGTAAATTATATACTAATGCTGAAATTATATATAAAAATAAGCAAATAAAATATTATTTTGTAAGAAAGTTTTCCAATTGCATATTAATTTCCATTGACTTTACTGTTAAAATGATTTTTTTTTTTTGATTAGTCTGCATAAAGGAGCGACCTCAAAGGAAATAATAATGGGAATTTTTCATGAAATGTGAAGAGACTATAAATATTTTAAACAAAATTATGTTCAGTCCTTCAAAGGTAGGTAAACTAAATTCCAATTTCTCATTTTAATGCAAATAATAATGGTATTTGGACTTGCAATTTAGCTTATGTTTAACTTTAGGGCCATTTCAAAATTTTTATAAATTCATAAACTAAATTGAACATATGTCAACAATCAATAGACCATTTTGATAAATTAGTCCATAAAGTTGGATCTAAGAACCGACTATTTTAAAAGGCAAGGAGAACGACATTCAGACCCTCCACGTAGTCAAACCTGATGGTCAAGTGAACAGTCTAGTTGTTGGAAGAGTTAACTTGAGAATAAATTTTGCACTCGTTTCTAAATTTTGATATGCAATAGTTTTGACTACCACTCAAAATAGAGAAGTGAAACTTCTTACCAAAACTTTGTTGCTTTTCTATTTTCAATTATTTGAGGAAAATGTGAGGAAGAAAATAAGTAGCAACCTATTTGTCACCTTTGGTAGTGTGGGAACCATGAGAAGGCGCTTGCTAGTGAGTATCATGTATAATGTTTTTTTCAAAGTATTTACTGGGAATAAAAAATCTGCCAAAGAGTGCTACTTTTGTAGAAGGGCAAGGCTTATTCATATAATAATAGAGAGATATTAGTTTCATTTCTTAATTTCACGTTCTACCAAATGAATAGATCTGCATGTTTTTCGAGTTGATTTAATTGACCTGTTTACTATGTACATATGGGTGCAGCTGAGATAGTGGTATTAATAAAAATAATGATATCTTTAGACAAAACTTTTCCTATCGACAATAAGTTTCATATGAATTTTGCTGTTGCTCAATCTCAATGTTATTTGAATAGTCCTGCTATTATGAGGAATATCAAGTGATTTCAAGTGAGAGGTTTTAATAGATCTAATAATTCCTAGTTGAATCAGAAAGGGATTGAGATAAAAGTAGTTCAAGTTTGGAAACAAATGTGTGTCAATCACATAGTACAATCAATGATTTGATTTTTGCTATTTTCTCAAGCTAGCCTTCCAATGTGCCATTGCTTCTTGGTATTAAAGCTTTATTAAAAATACTTGATAATTGAAGGAAAAAGGGAGAGTGTGTTTCTTAGTCTTAATTTGTGGAAGCATTTTATTTATCTATACTAAATACTTTAAAATATGGACATACAGATAGGCAAATGTAGATATTTTGATAGTTTTCTAAATGCGGAAGTAGGAATTCGAAAGATATATTTATTTTTATTTTGTTGAATTGCCGACCACCACCAAAAGGATTTTGATGCTCCCAATTATAACAAAAGTATGAGATTGATGTTTCAGAAAAGAAAAAAAGTTAAGAGATTTTTGAAGGAAAATTCATTTATAAATTTTGTGTATATGACCAATTATTTTTTTAATTTTGACTTTTATTTTTTTAATCTCTTTTGGCATAGAATATGAATAACATAAAAAAATCCGAAACCTTAAATTTTAAAACATTTTTTAAAATTTAATTAAATATTTACTATTTACACATATACCAATTTTTATAATTCCAAATTTTATGAAAAATATCCAAACCTTATAAATTTGCATATGTACAATTATTAATTATAAAAATTAATAAAATATCATCCTTCTCACTAAAAGTTTTTTATAATGATATTTTTAAAATATTTAAATATAAATATTTTTAACTACAAAATAAAATTGTAAGTGTCTTGAAGGAGATACCTAGAGCAAGGCATGAGGTGTAGCATGGTCCAACATGTGCAATAGGGGTGGGCTAGGGAGGAGAGCGGGCACGATGAGGTGGAAGTGCAATGCCACTGGGCCAAATGCGGTTGTGGCACGATGCTTGCGCATGCGTGGCATGATGTGGGGGCTAGTGCTCACATGGGAGAGGGGCACGATGTGGGGTCGATCCAGCAGGAGCACGTGCTCTCCAACATAGTGTGCGGGATAGGGCATGTGCGAGGCTAAGCGTAGGGAGCAACATGGCATGATGCAGACCAATGCTAAGCTAGGCAATGCGTGTGGATGCTTGCTATTCAATTACTCCTACTACTTAGAATATAAGGGCATTACTCTTAGTACCCTATTATGAGCTAAATCCTAAAGCTACTTTGTACCATTGTTGGTGCCCCATCTTCAAACTACCTTGTACTGCTATCAGTGCTCCACCTTCAGGGCACAATGTAATACTGTCAGTGCATTTGTTTTGAATCATCTGTTTTGAATCATCCAAGTACTTGTCATCTTTTGTCTGCTATCTGCACATGAAAGGCATAACTGATGCACAAAAAAACATATAAGTTGATCTAAATAATTCTAGTTGAGCTGTGTCAATTGATTTTTAATAGGCCCTAGTTGAATCAAATCAAGTTAGGAATATTCTGATACATAAATAATCTAGAAGCAGTTAAAGCTATGTCATCTAGCATATAAAGATTTAAAATACAAATTATATTCAGCCACTTTGCCTAAATGATAAGGCTGGAAGATCCATCATCCCAGGCATTCAAATAGATGTAAGCCTCATCCTAAAGTAAACCCGGACATTCTAAACAGATGTAAGCTTCATCATAAATCTAATACGGGAGTTCTAAACAGATGCACGCCCCATTCTAAATATAAACCCGGACATTCCAATACATATATGCCCATCTTAAGTTAAATAAGGTATTTCAACAGATATAAACCTTAAATTCAAGATACTCAAACTCAATATAAAAACCTTCAATCTATATGCCACCCAGTTTGCTCGACACTTCTGAGATGAGGTAACCTATGGTTGCTAATCAGAATCTCTGGATATTATGGACAAAATTCCCTCTAACATTGGCATATTGCATGACAAGTCGACATGGGATGATGAACCATGAGATCTTGATTGAGTCAACTTCCACTTAACCTCTATTTTGTTGATGATTAAAAAGATTATAGTTTCATTAATCAAAAGTTCTCTCTTAAGAGATTAGGAGGGGGAATTAACTATAGGGGCTTGTGTCTATAGGAAGACATCAATCCTAGATCTAATTAAACCCCGAAGCATTCATCAGGAAAAAGTTTGGTTAAAACTATAATCTACCTTACAAAAGACCTACTCCTAAAGCCTAACACAAAAGGTGGAGACGCAAGCACTTTTCGGGGAGATCAGTCGAATGGGGTGAAGTGTGAGCGTGCTAGAGGCGAGCCTAAGTTCCCAAGGGTGGAATGAAACGTGGTGTCGGGTGTAGGGCTTGGGTACCACTCAGGCATAGCTTGGGTGAGGTGCGAGCATGGCTCGTGCGACGCGATAGGTTGGAGCCCACGTAGAAGCAGGGGCTAGGTGTGGTTATGGCTTCGAAATATGACTTGTCCCAGATGCAGCGGTGTGTGTAGGTCATTGCGAAGCATTGTGTGGCTCGACTAGATGGTTTTATTTTAGACCGGAATGCAATGCGATGGTGCGAGGGCATGTGCACCAATGTTGGAGCACAGGGTAGCTCAATCGTTTGGGTTTTGTCTCGTTCTCTATTAATTAGCACAAGGGATAAAGAATGATGGTTAAGTAGGTTTCAACGTTGCCATGGCTAGCAGATACCAAAAACTTTCATTAAGAATGCTTGATAATTAAAAGAAAATTATTGGTGAAGGCATTTGAGTTCTTTTCTATATATAAGCACGGAGGAATTCATAAGTGCTTATTAAATCAATTGATAGAATTATGGGAAAACTACATTAAAGGGTTGGTTTAAGACAATTCAACTTCTTTTAAAATAGTTAAGAAATTGCTTTAGGGAGAGGTAGCAATGAAGCACCTGTGGTTTAAGATTTACCAATAAGAAATTGCTTTAAGAATTGATAAGCTATTACTCCGTTGTACGTGGGCTAGAATTACCTATTTATTTTTTTTATTAAAAAATTAAGGAACGAACAAGTGGTTTTATTGTTGGATTGTGGATGCTATTTAGGGATGGATGATGCTGGTGAGGGCTGACTTTGTCTGAAGATGGCAGATGTTGGCAGATGTTGCTGATGAGGAGGAATTGATTGATGAATTGTGGAAGTTGTCTAAGGGTTGTGAAACTTTGATGGAGTTGTTGGAAGATGGGCTTGCTGAATGAGAATTTTTAACATTTGATTTAGCCTCTGGGAGATTGGCTCGTCGAAGGAGCAACTCTTAAAGTTTGTATGGGTTATGCGAACTCGTGCCAATGCCTGTCTTAGAATATTCAGATAATTGAGCTTCAGAAGGTTTTTGTATTATAAAAATCAGAATTGCGGAAGCATTAAAACTCTGCCACAATCCGGCTTTCTTAAAATGAATTTTTGGGGCCTGATTTGTGTAGAGAAACATGAAAACAACCCCCCATACAAGCTATGAAAAGTTTGGAACAACTTCTATAAAACACAACAATAAGATATTTGTGCAAGGCTATGATCGTTAACGAGGAAACTCAAATTGATGCAATAATAAATTTATCAGGATCAAGTTATACTTATCCATAGTATTTAGTTACTTGTTATACAGGGTATTTACTAGATTTTAGTGCGCAGTTGCTTTTGCTGATAGAAATGGTTTATTTATAATAATAATAAGGGCTGTTGCAGGATTTGTCACTCTTCACAACTACAAACCAATACATGCATCCAGATTGACTTTATAATGTAAAAGGAGCATCTTTGACACAGCCTGATAATCAATTCATTAATTGTTTTTTTTGGGTTCATTTGAAAATATCAGTTGATTGGTTTTTCTTGTTAATATAGATGTCTTACTTTATTAACTTGATTTTGTTTCTGAATTAATATAATGCAATATCACTGCAGAAAAGTGCATTCAAAGGGAACCCAACATTGTCCAGGTAAATTTATTTCTCGAGATTTTATGGTTTGAACTTATATTAGATTTTGGTGTGCGAATATGATGGTCTGATCTCCAACAAATTTACTTTTGTCTGTTTGATTGTACACTATGCTTTATTTGAAAATTGGCATGCAACATCAGTTTCTTTTTGTTCATCTTGTTCAGAAGCCTGTGGCCGCTGCTGTGGTAATGGCCTGCAATCGCCCTGACTATTTGAAGAGGACTATTTTATCTGTGCTGAAGTACGGTAGATTCTTAAATCGTCTATTATTATTATTATTATTATTATTTTATCATATAATTTAATTTTTTCAGGTTTAATTCTCTATAAACTTTTCACTAAAATGTCAGTTTTTATGAATATGATTTTTTTTTCTAATTAAATAATTTTAGGTATCAGAGGGCTGTTGCATCAAAATTTCCCCTTTTTATATCCCAGGTTACCTGCCTATTTTTTTATTTAACTTTCTAATTTTGCATTTATGCGATAGTTGTAAAGTTTTAATTGATAATATTTGCTCACTAATTTGCAGGATGGGACAAGTTCAGATGTTAAAAAAACTGCTTCAAGTTATAGTCAAATAACATACATGCAGGTTCTGAAACTATCTACCGTTCCACTTGCATTATTCTTGTTTTCATACTATCTAGTGTAGTTGCTTACTCTATTTGTTATAATTTAGATAAATCATACTCATTAACGTGGGCAGAATAGAAAATGTGCTGATTCACTTTACAGATTTTGAACTACATGGGAATATTTAGATGCATGCATGCATGCATCCATATGCCCATGCTTTCAAGAGTTCAGCTGGTTGTTGTGCATACTTGAAGTGATAATTATGGTATCTGTATTTATCGGTCATATGCATTTTATTGGTAGATGGAAATTTTCTGGACAAATTTTGCTCAATTTGTTGATTTGAAAATCGTTACTGTTGATTAGATAAGCCGGTTATTGCCAAGAAGATGAGCATTAATTATTTATGGCTGAATCATTTTTAATTGGTTTAATCATATGACTATTTGGTAATTCATCATCAGCCTCATTCTATTTATCTGGGGATCTTTATGAATTCTTATGCCTCAGTTGTCCCTGTTAAGTGAGAGTTAACAAGAATGATTGTGCAAATTTAATAAAATGACATTCTAAGCTTAATTATGCATTAAACTGTAGGCAAACCGTTGTATTGCAATGCTTCTATAAATTATAAATGAAGGAAAACCTTGACTGTAATCGGAGGTACGCAAGTTCAGCGATTCATTATTTTTTAATAGGCACCACCATTGTATCTATCAAGCTGTTAAAAAATCCCTTCTAAAATTTAAAATTCAAGGCTTTGGTTCAGTTGGAACATTGAGCTACATATGTCCCACAATAGACCTCAGTTAACATAATTGTGTCACTTGCACTGGAATGTGTTACAGCATATCTGTTGTTGGGTCCCAAGTTATGAACTAAGTATTTGACAACCTATGTAAAACTTGTTGAAAAAAAAAGAAGAATAAATTATTTGATTTACTGTAAAAAGCTAGAGACTTTCCATTAAGCAATGCACTAATGTCACTGCATTTGGGATCGAGAAATGCTAGAGTTTCTATTTTATGAATGCGTACAAGTAATGAAGTTGGCTTAAGACACCCGATTGAGACTATGATCTTAGAGTATTGGTAATATGACAAGTAAACTAATAAACATATTGGATACTATGATTAATAGAAAAATGTTCCTTCTTCAAGAAATGAAATGGTAGGTGTGGAAACAATAGAAATTGTAGTTATGTTATAAGCTTGGACACTTTGTACAACATAAAAATGATGCTTCATCATAGACAAAAATATAAAGATGGTGTAATCCAAGTTAAAGATGATGAGAGATGAATATGGTTAAAAGATTGCTTTTAAATAAGATTATCAATATTGTATATCTTTATGCTCTTCAAATAGGATTTAGCGTATGCCTTAAGATGAGTTGTCATTTATCTTAATCAAATGGAATTGTAGAACAATAGAAAATTTTATTGATATAAATGGTTTTTGTTTTGGTAAGACAAGAAACTCTTTTAGATTTGTTCATTTCAAACTTATCTTGGCTTAGCTAAGCTATGATGTGAGGACATATTTTGGCTTAACTTATACTTTTGCTGAGCGTATGATTGGTTGATATGATTTAAACTTGCAGCTTTCGAGGCAAATGTTGTTTTGAAGCTAACTTAAGGTTATTATAAGCTAAGCCTGAAGTAAATAGGCCCTTAGTGTTTGTTATAGCTTATTATTTTATGATTTTCACTACATTGTCTTAAAAAATAGAAAAATATGGTCACTTATATAGGACTTTTTAAACTCTTATTATTTTCTTCTGTTGAAAAGCTCTCAATTCATTTGCAAGGATTGCAAGATTATATTTGTAAGAATTTTGACAACTTTGGTATTGATTTTTTATTTTAGATTTGAAAATAATGAGTATAAAATGAATAAAATATTTTAGTTGTATTCTAGATGGTTAAATTTAATAATGAAAATGGATTATTTTTAAGTGTATAGTTCTAGAGCTTGGTCATTGGGACTTTGAGGGGGAAGCTAATCTTATGTGGCAAAAGATTGTTAATCATAATAGTAATGTGGCTAAAGCTATTTTCTTGAAAATCTAAAGAGAGTTTTTAGTATCAAAGAATCTTGGTGATGGAAATAATATGCCTAAGAAATAATTAAAGCTAAAGAAGATTTGTTGCAAAGGATGTTTTAAATGTAAGAATAGTAAGGAGTGAATGAGATTAAATTTATATTGTTGTGAAATAAAAAATTATGCTAGTGCTGTAAAAGAGAAGGGCTTCTTTTTTATAATACATAATGGAAACAAAGAGTTCATTTAGCCAACCACTAAAGTGGGGCTCAGGCTTGGCCTTTCTGTTATTGTTTATGTTAAGACTTGCTTTTGAAGATTTATTTGAGAAATTAAACAATGTAGAAGGAAGAAACATATTTCAGCATTCCAAATTATGAGATAAATTAAGAATGCTTATCTAAAATTATTTTATTGAGATGAGGACATCCAAGATGGATGAATTTTCTTATAAGGGTTTAGTGAAACCTGTAATGGCATGAGTAGCATGAGCAATATAGGTGGATTTAAATCTAATATTAATTGCTCTTTCATTTGTTGGGTGAGAGAAATTGAGGCGTGAATGTTTTAAATAAAACAAGGAGTATAAAAGATGTTGGGTTGGATGACATCCTCAATGATGTATGAAAATATTTTGTGAGGGAGGACTTTCTTGGTTCTCTGAGCTACTTTCTTAATTTGGGATATTGCTTTAAGACAACATATTACATATCTAACATATAAATGTTGATATTTCCAATATTAGCACTTAATTATTCTCTTTTTCTTCATTTAAATGTTTATAAAGTGCTACTTGAGATGATAATTTTAATGTAATAATAACAATTTATGTAATAGATTGTAATAACATTTAGGTTTTTATATATGTAAATAAGAAAGATTTTTGTGTTTGTATTAATTGCTTTATAATACAATATAGAAGACTAATTTGATGCTAAATGGGTGGAGTGTTGTGATTTTTATTTACAAGAACAAGGTGATGTGCATGTTGTGTAAATTATAGATAATAAGTTGACAAGACATTTTGAAAATTTGGTAGTAATTGAATACAAAATACTGTAACAGTAGTGTTTCACATAATTCATTTGGTTTTATGCCAAATAGATAAACTATATAGGTTGTAAATTTGCTAAAGAAGACTTGAACCTAGAGAGATTCTATGGCAAATTTTGTAAAAAAAAAGCTTTATTATGCTTATATCGATAGTATTAATGATATGTATGTTGAACAATTATGAATTTAAACACATGCTGGCTTGTCAAATGGTTATTTTGTTTTCATCATCCTTCATTAGGGACCATTTCTAAGTTAGTATATCTTTGTTTAAATTTTGGATGTTCTTACTACATGCATTTAAAAAGTGCTGCCATGGTGTATGATATTTGTAAATTAGTGAATCTTATTGATAAATTAAATATAAGGTTTAAGCAAAACTCATATTATGTAGAACTACCCTTGTATCTAAAATGCTGTCTTAGTAGATTTTAAACAAAGCATTAAGATTTAAACTTTATCATTATAAAAAATCTAATATCGAGGAAATGAAAATTAAAGATCATGTTAAAAAAGTAAAAAGATTTAAATATATGATTCATTCATGCAAAATAATATTAAAATTTAGAACAATGTGATTGATAAGATGCAAGCATGTTGTATGAAATGGAGCAGCAATTCTAGGGTGCTGTGCAATAAAAAATAACTATGTAAACTCAATGAAAGTATTATGGAACAATTGTAAAACTAACAATATTATATGGAAGAATTTTGGCCTTCAAAGCAGAAGCATATTGATAAAATTAATACTAGATACAAAGATGTTAAGGTGGATGAGTGAGTGGGTGCTATTTGAGATTTTTCAGTCATTCTCAGTCATGATATCGTTTGTTCGAAGCTATCATAATTTCTAAGCTTCTGCAGCTGAGCAACGATACTTGAACTTCTTTAGCAACGTTTCTATAGCCAAGTTCCTTTATCAAGCCATTAATGAGTTCTTTTAACCAAGCAATGTCGATCTACAATAGTCCCAAAGGCATTGTTGCAGAGTGCCTGTATGTGCAGTTTATGCCATGGTGTTGAGTTTTCAGGCAATGATTATTTGCCACATGTGAAAATCCACCACCCATGGCTGGACAGATCCAGTTGTTTTTTTCGCTCAATTTTTTGCTTTCACTATTTGTACAATGTATACCACAACTTTGCCACACTGTCCAAGATTCAAAAACCACTTGATTATGTTGTTCACGAGCTCATTCTTGTCTCATGACCACTTAAACATGTCACCTATGAGCGTGGAACTTATCATTGGTCACTACCTTGCGCCAGAATTGCATATAAAGGCCTTCCCTACAAAGCTCTGAGAGTTTTCCTTGTGTTTAGGTGCAACCATTTTAGAGATTGAATGTGAGGGCCCCGACGCCGGTTCAAAAGAAACCGTTCCAACGTCGGGCGTTCACTTGCCGCAGGATCATATTGAGTAACTTGAGAGGAAAAGAGCATACACATACAAAAGCCAAAGGATATTATTCATTTATTTCAATGTTCACATTACAAGGTCTTTTCAGCGTTCCTCGTACAAAAGTAAAAATAAAGAAAAGATAAAAGATAAACAAAAAAAAATAGTGCCGTCGCAGATACATTTTGCAGATTGAAAATTTTAAGCATTAGGGTTCGTGCTTAAGCTCTTCCAGAAGTACCTGACCTGGTATTGTACAACAAATAATACCGGGATTGGAATTCCCAGTAATTAGAGAATACTCTAAGTACAGCAGTACATAATAATATTTACATTTTTAAATGATGCAATTAGCAGAAGTAAGACGAAAATAAAATGCAGGAGAAAATAAGGTAATAATGCAAAATAAACAATTCCTGCAGCAAATATTATTTATCAAATAAAGATTACTGATATCATTTTCCAGTAATCTACCCCGAATGTTACCGATGTCATTTTTCAGTAACAACCCCGAATGTTGCTGACGTCATTTTTCCAGCAACAACCCCGAATGAAAAGAACTGTTGGTTTCTAATAACCAACCAAGCATTAATGTTACTGATGTCATTTTCCAGTAACTTACCCCGAATGTTACCGATGTCATTTTCCAGTAACAACCTCGAATGTTGCTGATGTCATTTTTCCAACAACAACCCCGAATGAAAAGAACTGTTGGTTTCTAACAACCAACCAAGCATTAATGTTACTGATGTCATTTTTCAGTAACCCCCGAATGAAAAAGGATGTTGATTTCTAACAACCAACCAAGCTTCAAATGAATCTAGCTCAAAGCAAAATACGCAAAGCTAAGCAGCAGTAAAAGTGCAAAATATAATACATGTCATGTACTGGGTACTTTTGTTCTTAAGTTCAGAAGTTCAACGGCTCGAATGAGTGACAGTTCGCTCAATCAGCATTTAAGTTCCCGATATTTCTTTAAATTAGTTTATTTTACAAGTGATGCGATAGTTCATGATTTTTATTCTTTATTTTGTCATTTTTCTTTATAATGATTTAAAATCCGTATTTCATAATAATATTACTGTATTGCAAGAGTAATGATAAGAATGGAAATAGTAGTCATTTTATAGCATTATGAACTGTCTCCATTATTAATTAATGAGAATGATCAAAATGCGAATGACTAAATATAAAATTATATCAATGATTTAATAAGATTAGCAAGAAGTGTTTTCTTCAATATCCTCCATTTCCAACCTCTCATACCTTAGCTTTTAGGATTGCCGAAAAACAAGGGAGGGTTGGAATGGGGTAGCCGGATGGCTGGCCGAGGTGGCAACAGCAACAGGCTAGCTGGCAGCGGCTATTGAGTGTCTTGGCGGCTTGATAGCTGGCCGTCGGAGGCTGCCGGGGGCTGTTGGAGGCTGCCGGAGAGGGAGCTGGCTGGCTGAAGGGGACTGCCGGAAGCTACTGGGAGGGGTGGCCGGCTGCTGGAAGGGCTGAGGAGGGGTGGCCGGCTGCTGGAAGGGCTGAGGAGGAGGGTTGGAAGGGGAGGGCTGCGCTTAAATAGGCGCAGGCTGGGGGTTCGGCTGAGGGGGCCGACTGCATCCTGCGCCAAAATGGCGCAGGCGGGCCCCCTCCTGGCAGGTGGAAGTGCCGCCTGCAGGCTCTGTCGCAAGACAGAGCCTGCGATTCGCAGGCTGCGGTCGGGGGAGGTCGGGGTCGGCCCTATGGGCTGACAGCCTGCGCCAAAAATGGCGCAGGCAGGCGCCAGGCTTCCACCTGGCGCGGAAGCTGCTCCAGCCATTTGGCGGAAAAAAAATCGCAAGCTGCGATTTTAGGGGGGTGCGTAGGGGAAAAAAACAGAGGTAAAAGAAAAAATGAGAAAAAACTTGAACTTCAAATTAATCGCATTTTTCCGCCGTTCAGCGTCCGTATGCAACGAAACTTGGCACCAAGGTGTGTTACGATATGACGAACACCTTCGCGCCGAAAATTTTTCATTCGGAGCAATACTTTATTTTATTTTAATTTTAGAGGTTTAAAACTTCAAAAATTTGCCACGATCAAATCGACGCTCAGAATTTGATGAAACTCATCGAGCAGCTTTTAAATAATATACTTAACACGTCGACACTGAAAACGATGAATTCAGACACGTATTTCAATATTTTTGATTTTCAGAATTTAGAAATTTCGAAGATAGAACAAGAGCTTCCGTTTTTCGGATTTTTTCCTGAATTAGGGCTCTTTGATCTTTGAATTATTTCTATCTATTGGTAGTTTTGTTTGCCCTAAATTGAAATTCCCCTGGATCCTGATTTCTAAGGCAGGATTCTGACCTAATTTGTAAAATAACGACTTTGGGTCGTTACATTGAAGCTCATCTTTCTCACTTTCACTCCGTTGCTTTGGGCTTCTTTCTTTGCTTTGCATTTGTGTAATTTTCCTAAAAGAATCTGCAACTCATAATTCTTGTGAACTTATGCAAGTTATTATAATGGAAGTAGGTTGGGATTTTGACTGAATCACTCTAAAATTTTGGCTCACATTTTGCTTTATGGATTTTACGTGCTTTCCATTTGTGTGATCTCTCTTATCATATATTTCTAAGCATGAGAACCATGGCAGCTTCCATCTTAACTATTAGTATCTCCAGATTCTTGTACGAGTTAATACCATGCAGGGAAATTCTTGTTCAATCATCAAAACACTACGTTTATCAATATCATCTGATATTTTGGAGAAATTTTACCAAACATTTTTGGCACTGTTCATAGGAACTTGATCTGTCTTTTGCACGAGACAACCATGTCTTGGAATGCCTCTGACCCGCACGAATCGCGTAACGATCTGGGCGCTGTCTCGGAGAGGGACTCGGTGAAATAGACCTGTCTGTGAAGATGCGGACTACCTATACCTGGACAGAAAGATCCTATGAAGCTTTACTGTTCCCTAGGATTGGTTTTAAGCTTTTCTTGCACAGATTAGGTGGAAAGCGACAAAAATACTTCTTATGGGAAGGATTGAGCCATTATTGAGATACCACTCTGGAAGAGCTAGATTCTTAACATTGTGTCATAAATTATGGCCAAGGGACATTTTCAGGTAGACAAACCCTTCCATGTCTCTTGATATCATTCTTTTTTGTCAAGATGCTGTGGCCTTTGTGGTCGCCAAAGATGACTGCGGAAGATTTATACAACTACATGAAGTGGTCACCAAAGATGGCTGTGTAAGATGCCACACTCCTGTTTTTCTCCTTGCACTCTTCATGATGTGTTTGGTACCATTGTTTCTTCCTAGATTTATAAATGACATTAGGTTTAAGAATGTCAACTATTACTGCCCCTTTTCGAGTATGGCAGTCACCTTGGCTGCAATGCACTGCTTGTTTCCTTTTCTTTCTCTTCTCAATACACTTCACTATACATGATCAAGAGCTTGCTGATCATTCACATTTTTCTAGAGAAGTCCTCCATCAACTTCTGCTTAAAGGCTTTTACAGTTCATCACTTGAGATTTAAAACGACACCATGGATTCAAATTATGGTTTTAAGTTTTTCTTTCGGTGTTTGTTTCCTAGTTAGCTTTCAAATCTTGTCAACCTTTAGTTAACTTCTAAATCTTGTTTTTCATGAGACAAGGAGAGTGGATCTGTTATAGTATCTTTTACCTTTACCTTAGCCTTACAGGATTCGGTCGAGGGAGAAAAACCCTGATGCAGCACTTTTTTCCACCACCTAAAGCTCGATTACCTTCGATCCTTTGTTGTCAAGAAGGTCCTAAGCTTATGAAAGAATTCCTTTATTCGGATACCAAGTATATTAACACCGATAAACTTTAAGGTTAACTAGAGGAAATATATTGCATAATGAGCTTGCAATTGTATCTATCTTGTTCGTCACCGTTGCTCCATGGCGACATGGTGACTCATGATATTCTTGCTATGCTCCACCAATCACCCTATCTCCAATTCCCAGACTAGTTGTAAATATCATTAGATGGCCAGGACGTTCAATATGCTGACCATATATGTTGATTTTTAATCTTGTTGAAGTTAAATTTCTCTATTTATTGTCTCTTCATCTTTACGTGGGACAAATCCTAAAAAACCCTGTAGTATTCTTAAAGTTTAACTTGCATAATGCTAATTGCTTCTCTTTTACAATGATATTGGACTGACATTGAAGAATGCTAGGCTTTAAAATCTTAATGGCTAAATTAATTAAAGAAGACAAGTGTTGAGAGTTTATTGTCCATCGCAACCCCATAAAATAGACCATTTCATCTCAGTCTCTAATTATTGATCTTTCTCTTTTTTGCTCTAGCGCCAGTAGGCACCTATAGAAGTTTGTCAATCTACATTAACCTGATGCCACCATTCATTGGATGCTTCAATTCAGAAGCCACCCGAGAACTACGTTATTACTAGCTTATTCTTAATTTTCTCAACAGTTCTTGCCAGATCTTCCCCAATTTTTTCTTTGACCCCAACCTACCTACCTTAGTGTAAGTAGCACAGTGATCATCCATAATCATGAGATACTGCATGTCCTCGTTGACACTGGTAGTTCTCTTAATATATTTTTTACTTAAACTGTTCAAAGTATTTGTGTCAACAATAACATTCACCAGTCTATCCAGCGTGTATTTTTTATTTCAAAGCCTAACTAGGAACCCCTCCAAGTGGTTGCTGAGGTTGTTAGCGATGTACCCACCATCGAAGGCTATCAACAAAAATTTTTGTGCCAACTCACCAATGCTAGGTACTTTACTTTTCCATCTTATTTCAAAATTTCATTCTAATTACTATGTATTCACCCTTTTTTTCTCTTGCAATGCTTGGTGTCGACATAAAAGTTGCGAGTCATTGACTTAGCACTAACTTAAACAAATCCTTGGCTTAACAAAGTTTGTGAAAATCATTCATATCACTTAAAAAGGATTTTTGTGAGCAATTCGACAAGTTGTTATATACAAGGTTTATGAATCAGTGGTTTCTTCCAATAACTGCCAAATGTGGACATGGTGTCCAAATCAAATGGAACTTGGAGAAAGTAAATGAACTTTAAAAATCAATGCAAAATTTGATTAAAAGATTCCTAGAATCTTACCCTATGCTGAGCGTTGACTTGTTTATTGACTTATTAGGTGGTCACATGACCCTGGAATTTTTTTATGCAGTCTCAAGATACAACTAGATCTAAATGCATTTTAATGACAAAGAGAACACTTTCTTTATCACTTCACAATAACATTCTCTGGTCATCCATTAAAAATAATATTGCATTATTCATATCAGACACGTACTAATTGGTATTTATCTAATGTTAAAGAATCTTGTCATATTTCTTCCCCTTGAATGTAGGAGCATTTTTAACTCTATATTTGTTGTGATAAAATATTTTCATTTCTTTTTAAATAGATTTTATTTTCAGCACTTCTTTTTATTGATTTGTTAACCTAAGATTTTATTATACTTTTATTTGACACTGTATTGTTACATTGAGCTCTAATGCCAACACACTATGTAGAACATCTTTACTGGGTCTTTCTAATGCAAATTTATCATCTAGCGTAGAAAATTGGAGTTGTAGAAAAAATGATTAATATGGTGGAAAACAATGGGGAAGAGAACACTGAGAAAGCTTTTTTTCAAAAAATATTCACTGATTAAGTAGTTTTTTTAATAATTTACGTACGAATTTTGTTTGCTGGATATAAGCTAGTTGGAAAAGGCATTACTGTTTAGTATCTATTGGAATTTTTTCTACCGATGCATTGCTATGATCAAATTCCTTATGTAGGATGAAAGATGCAGGTCGTTCTGTTCAGTAGGATAAGAAGTTGTAGGCTTTCCTACACTATGACATGATTTAACCAACTATGCAAGTAGACGGGAATAAGTTTTCTGAATGGGATGAACTGTAACGACCCAAAGTCGTTACTTTGCAAATTAAGTCAAAAACTCATCTTAGAAATTAGGATCCCGGGGAATTTCAAATTAGGGCAAAAAAAAAATACCATAGGTAAGATTTATTTTAAAGATCAATGTGCCATAGTTTGGAAGAAATCCGAATAATAAAAGCTCTCGTTTTATTTCCAGAATTATTTAAATTCTAAAAATCTTGAACATTGAAATATGTGCCAGAATTTATCATTTTCAGTGTCGTTATGATCAGTATATTATTTAAAGGCTGCTCGAGAAGTTTTATCAAATTCTGAACGCCGTTTTGATTGTGATTAATTTTTGAAGGTTTTAAACTCAAAAATTAATATAAAATAAAATATTATTCCGAATCGAAATTTTTTGGCGCGAGGGTGTTTGTAATGTCATAACATACCTCAGTGTCAAGTTTCATTATATTTGGACGCCAAATGACAAAAAATACGATTAATTTAAGTCTAAATAGTTTTAAGAAATTCTCATTTAACTTTTTCTCTATTCCTTCTCCCCCCCTTTTTCTTACTTATCAAGTTCCAAAATTGACAATAACTTCTGCCAAAGTATACTGCCTTTATGGCCTTTAGCCCCATAATGGTACTAAATGCACCATTATCCCATCCCTCTTTCTCTATTAAAAACCCCCTCCCCTCCCTTCTTCTCCTCCCCACACAGCCAACTCTCTTCTTCCCCACAGATGCTCCAAGCCCCAACCAACTCCCCATTCCCAGCCGGCAGCCCCTGCCAAGCCTCCAGCAACCTCTCCTCCTCCCACAGCCAGCAGCTCCCTCCCTTCTCCTCTCAAACAGCAGCTCCCAGCCCCAACTAGCAGCCGGCCAGCAGCCAGCCGCCACCTTGCCAGCCCACAGCAGCCCCACAGCCCTCCTCAGCCATGCCAGCTCTTCAGCCATCAGCCCAAAGCAGCCGGCCAGCAGCCAGCTGCCACCTTGCAAGACAATAGCAGCCCCACAGCCCTACTCCCTCAGCTTTACAGCAGCAGCAGCCCCTCCTCTTCAGCTGCCAGCCCTCCTCCCTCAACCTCACAGCAGCAGCAGCCCCTCCTTCTCAGCTGCCAACCCTCCCCCTCAGTCATACAACAGCAGCAAGCTGCCAGCCCTTCTCCTCTTCAGCTGTCAGCCCTCCTCCCTCATACTCACAGCAGCCCCCCTTCTCCTCTACAACAGCAGTCCTCTCCTCCTCTCCGCCCTACAGCAGCAGCCAACTTCTCCTCTCCGCCCTACAGCAACAGCCATCTTTCCCTCAGCCCCACAACAGCAGTAGCCAGCTCCCATTCCAGCCCCTACCAGCTTCTCTACCAGCCCCACAGCAACTCCTCCCTCAGCCCATAACAGCCAGCAAGCTGCTAGCTTCCTCCTCAGCCCCCACAGCCCTTCTCCAGCCTCCAGCCTTCCTTCATTTTCCAAGCAGTCCTAATCTAAGGTAAGAAATGGAAAAGAAAATAATTGAAATTTTTCCTTTTGTGCTTAATTATAAGTATGCTAATAATAAATAATAATATTAACATCTCAAATATATCGTTCATATTATCATAATGGATAATAGTAAAAATGTAAATAAAGATGTCTATTATATTTTTAATCAATCAATTTAATTCTGTTTTTTTATTTCTTTCATAACATGATAAGATTACATAAAATGACTAAATAAAGACTTATATCATTATGAGAATATAAAATAATAAAGATGAGAAAAAAAAGAATGTAAATCCTTAAAAAGAAATAATATTCCTAAAATCATTGGCTAAAATACTAAAATATTGGAAACTTAAAATGCAGATTGAGCGAACTGTCACTCATCCAAACTTAAAAGACAAAAAGGTGCCCAGTATATGATAAGTATTACATTTTGTATTGTTACTCCTGCTTAGCTTTTAATTGTTTTGAGCCAAAATTTCAATTTGAAGCTTAGTTGGTTGTTCGGAACCAACGTGACAACATTCGTGGCTAGTTACTGGAAAAATGACATCAGTAACAGCATTCGTGGCTAATTACTGGAAAGAAGACATCAGTAATAGCATTCGTGGCCAGTTACTGGAAAAATGACATCAGTAACGGCATTCGTGGCTAATTACCGGAAAAATGACATCGGTAATAGCATTCGTGGGTTGTTACTGGAAAGAAGACATCAGTAACAACATTCGTGGCAGGTTACTGGAAAAACGACATCAGTAACCTGCATTTTTGTGCTAATATATTTTGCAGAAAATTAATTATTTCATTTGCGCTTTTACCTTAATATCTTTCCTGCATCTCTTTCGCAAATTGCATCTCTGCTATTATAAAATGTAATATTGCATTGATTGCTGTTGCACTTAGAGTACTCTCTAATTACTGGGAATTCTAATCCCGGTATTGTTTGTTGTACAATACCAGGTCAGGTACTTTTGGAAGAGCTTAAACAAGAATCCTAATGCTTAAAAATTTTCAATCTGCAAATGGATCTAAGACGATGTTGTTTTTGCTTATATTTTATATTATATTTATTTTTCGCTTTTGTACGAGGAGTCGATGTCAGATCTTGTAATATGAAGCTTGAAATAAATGAGAAATGTTTTATATTTTTATATGTGTCCCTTTTCTTTCATTACTCAATATGATTTTGCGGTAAGTGAACACCCGATGTCGGATCAGTTTTTGTTGAACCGGCATCGGGCCATCACATGAACACTGCACAACAAGCTGCCTAGGATGAGATGAGATAACCCATATGCAACTTAGTGCATTTTGAGATTTAGATGCTACTTAAAGCATGATTATATTTAGATGTTACTTAGACCAATATGAGATTTGAATGTTATATAAAACAAATGACATGATGTAGAATTGGAGATTGTAGGCTTTCCTACTCAATATGACATGATGTAGTCAACTAGTCGGGATGTAGTTTTCTGAATGGGATGAACACAATATGCTGCCTAGGATGAGATGAGACCAATATGCAGCTTAGTACAAGTTGAGATTTAGATGCTACTTAAAACATAATTAGCTTTAGATGCTTCCTAGGATAAAATGAGATTCGAATGTTACCTAGAACAAAATGAGAGTTAAGATGATTCCTACGGTGAAATGAGATTAGATCTAGATTTCACGTTGAAAGAGATGAGATCTTGATGCTCTCTAGGATGAAATTATGTTTAGTTGCTGTCTAGGACAAGGCATCGATTAGACATCCAACTTTATTAAGTAAGAAATTTCCTCGGTTTGATGACTTTAGTAAACAAACAAAATCTGTCTCGGATGAATATATATGAAGGTCGATCTATCTAAATTTAAGGTTCTTGTTGATGTTGAAATACTTTTTCTTACCGAGCTATATATGAGTAATTTTTTTATTTTTAATGGTTCTTTTAAGTTTACAAGAAATGAAATCATGAAAAGGCCTGCACAATATTTTATTTAAAACCAATTAGATTTCCTGGAGAATGGTTGAATTTAGAACTTCCAATGCTAATGTGTTTTTTTGATCAATTATTAAGTACCCTTAAGCCTAATGCATTTTATTTTATCTAAAGCTCTGTAGACTAAGGGTATTTAAAACTCACGAGGGATTTGCATCCTATAAAAGTAATATAAACGAATAGTTCGTTATTCCAATGCCAAAGAATGACTCAAAAGTGCCGTTCTTTCTAATTTTAGATTTGAAATATCAGGAAAGTCATAGGCGTCAAAAACTGTCTGTTTTCTTTCGCTTCAATAATTGGATGGTTATTAAGTGTAATAGCAGAAATTTTTCATAAGAATAAGATCCAGAAGAATGGATCAGTGTTTCTAAAAATTTGTTCCCCTGCTAAAAAGTTTCTTTAACTCAACCGATGCTCTTTTAACTTCTTTGTTATACACCATAAAGAAATTTATCTTTAATAATCCATAATGTTATGGCTGATCAACTTGGAGAGAAGCTGAAATGGGCGAATTTTATTGTGTCTGTAGAGGAATAATAGATCTCAAATATTCGCACAACATTGGAAAACTAGGAGTTACATGTTTCTTAATTGCCGCTGGCCTGATCAACTAATGCATTTGTATCATTTTGCAGCTAAGAATATCATCAACAAGCTGAGTTCTATGTTTTTTCCCCACAAATAATTAAGTTTTTTCTTTGTACAGCGGCCTTCTGGAATATAATTCATGTTCTTCTGGATTGAGCAGAGTTATTATAGAACAAGTTAAAGCTAATTATCTAGAAAATATTAGAATAACAAGCATACATGTTTTTCTTAATCAAAATAACCAGCATTTGCTATACATGCATGAAGTTCACTTGTACCCATATATTGTGAGATTGTAATGTACTAATTAATCCTCATGCAATTGTTAGACTTCATCTTGCCATGCGCCAATTAGCGCTTACCCTATTAGTACGGCTGGATGGGTGTGAAGCCAATGTAGCCATGACTAGTAGTCAACTTGGTTATCTCCAAATAATTTTGGAGATTAAAAATATTTTAAATCATTTAAAATAATTTGAGCGCTTAATTTTAAACCCTTAGCCCTTACTGCGGACAAACCGTTTAGTAATAGAGTATGGAAACCTCTGATAGTATATCCCTGTTGTAGAGAGGACAATTTTCTTCTATTCTTTTGTTGATTTATCCACAATTCTGTTAACTTTTGTAGGACATACATTGCATTTGACTATAACTTATACATGAATTGTTATGTATTTGTTTATGAACAAGAAAAGCATGTAACATGTAAATGAGGGTGATCCCATATATGAAGAAGCACTAGGGTTTTCACTGACAAGGGAATGATCACAGATAGTTAAACTAATCAAATCTGTTTATACTTGCAGAACTTAAAAAAGTGAGTTTTGTGGATTTAATGCAAATTCCCGTGTTTTCTGATTACATTTTCTCATCAACTTTATTGGAATGACATTATTTCTTGTTGATCAGCTTGGTACAATTTTGTGGCCTCTAAGGGTTTTAATTTATAAAGCAAATATCGCATCTACATATTTTTTTTTTTACTGGAAAACTTTGATGTACACTATAAACAATTCTAACAATGTCCTTGTGTCTGGAGGAAACATTAAACTTTTGTTAGACCTTATCATTTCTTATGCCAAACGAGCCAAGTGGGACCTGCTGATAATTTTACTGACTTATATGATTAATCGTGGTGTTGCAGCACCTGGATTCTGAACCAGTGCATACAGAGAAACCTGGAGAGTTAATCGCATACTATAAGATTGCAAGTGCGTTAACAACCTCTTTTCTTTTAATTATTTTGGAATTCTTTTTAAAAGTGTTGTACCTCTACAGGACACTACAAGTGGACCTTGGATGAATTATTTTTAAAGCGTAATTTTGATCGAGTAATCATTTTAGAAGGTGATCATCTTTCAGAGCAATTTTGTGCTATTCCTATAACCGTTTAAATTATCCATCAGTTTTAATTATTCTCTTCCTTAACAGATGACATGGAGATTGCATCTGATTTTTTTGATTATTTTGAGGCAGCAGCAGCATTGCTTGACAGAGATAAGTAAGTTATCTTTTTCAGCATTCATCTTGCATATATTATTTGGAATGTCATTTTTTATTTTGTTAATTTTTTTGAGCTTAATCAAATTTTCTTGCTAACATTGGAAGATCAATTATGGCTGTTTCTTCTTGGAATGACAATGGTCAAGTGCAATTTGTGCATAATCCCAGTACGACTTGAACTATCCATAATTTTCTTATTTTTTACCTTTGGGATGTTTCTGATACCTCTTTATTAGGCATTCATTTCGTTTTGCTTGTTAATCCACGCTGCAGAGACTCTCTATCGCTCAGATTTTTTCCCTGGACTTGGATGGATGTTGTCAAAGCCTATATGGGAAGAGTTAACGCCAAAGTGGCCTAAAGCATATCCAATAATAATTTCCCTGTTTTACTGAATTATTCATGTGAAGTTTGGTTGTATCATGTTTTCTTGACACGTCATACTTATTGGGATGATTGGCTGAGGCTGAAGCATGTGCACAAAGATCGTCAGTTTATTCGTCCTGAAATTTGCAGAACATACAATTTTGGTGAGCATGTATGTAAACTGTTGTTAACTTGTAATTTACTGGAAAGGATCAACTATCTGTATTATGTGTTGGATTCTGTTTCTAGTTATAGTCAAAATTATTTCCATGTTGTTACCTTGGTTAAATCTTGTAGGTTTTTGTAAATTAGGTTGATTTTTATTTCCATTTACTTGGATATTGAATCTTGCAAATTTGAACTATTGTGCAAATGTTTTTTGTCTTGTTGTATGAATTAGTGCCATTGTTGATTAAAGTCAAGGCAGGTAAGTATTAATGTATTTTATTTTTTAATTTCTTCAAAACTGCAAATAAAGTGATAGAACATATTTGTTACTCTGCCATTTCCTGCCACGATCGATTTGCTACACTGTTGCAATTATTTACGTGTAACTAAAAAATGTGCGCCTTTTATTTGGTGAGCAAACGAGACACATTAATAATTGTGAATAGATTTCTCTTTTTTATAAAGGTTTCAGTATATGTATGTTTTGTGCTTAGTTTTGCATAGTTTATTTTAGCTTATCTTTGAATAGTTTTTATTTATTACTTCATTTGTGTATCCTAGCTGTCATAGCTTAAGCTTAAAATGAATAATTCGACTTATTCAGCTTATATTTGGTTATACTATATTTGAAGTAAATTAATGTAAATAATATTGGTAACTTCGCACTTAAACTATTTTGATTAAGTTATTAAGATCTATTATGTTGAATTCATAACATTTATGCTATTTCAGGGTTCCAGCATGGGACAATTCTTTAAGCAATATTTGGAGACCATTAAACTAAATGATGTTCATGTAGGTGTAATTAATGCCTAGGCATTAATATAGGTTATTATATTTTGTTTGAAATTCTCTTTTTAATTGTGTTTTTTATGTTTGATAACCAAGATAGGTTGAGTGGAGTTCAGAGGATCTGAGCTACCTTTTGGAGGTAATATACTGTAGCTTAAACTGTGGATGGACGCATGAATTCTTATCCTACCTTTGGGTAATTTCTTTAATATTTTCAGGATGAATATCTAAAGCACTTTTCAAAACTTGTGTCGGATGCTGTTGCAGTTCATGGACCTGATGCTATTATGAAGGCTAAAAACATAGAACATGATGTGCGGATTCAATACATGGATCAGAGGGATTTTGAAAGAATAGCAAGTCAATTTGGTATATTCGAAGAATGGAAGGCAAGTTGTTGTTTTTCTAATCACATTTTTATTTCTACTGTATCAATCAAACTTGTTTTTCTCATCTCTGGCAACTGTTTTTCCTGTCCATCTTTTCAAAAACAAATATTAGTTTGAAGATTTGAAATTCAATCTTCTTACATAAAGATGTTGGATGGATTTTGTATATGACATGAAAAAATCCTTTTATAGTCGGTTAGCAGTTCAAATTGCAAATTACATGTGTAAACTGAACTATTAGCAAGAATGCACCAGGCTCGAACTTTTGTCATTAATATGCCAATTAGCACATGTACCAAGTATAGGAATTTTAAATTCTGTACTGATAGAAATGACTTGAGGTAAATTACATTGTGATTTGAAAAGTTGAGTAACCTGCCATCTCTAGTTTTTTTCGTTGCATTATATATTTGATAATTTATCTTTGTATATCTCAATGAAACTATATTATACTTTCATTTAAATTTAATGCTCTATATTGATTTTTTGGTGAAATATATTGTGGTTACCTTTATCATTTAATTAATATTTTGTTTATGTATTTCTGCATGGTAGAAACAGCTCTACTATGTTGAGTTTCTTGTTTAACCGGGGATACACTTACTGGTGTGTGCAATATTGCTGTTATTTGTTCTATATGCAAAAAGACTTGTGATTACTAGTATCTCCAGGCATGAACTTCTTTGACTGGAAGTTGATCAAGTAATTGAATAGTTTTGAAATATTGTATTACACCTCCTATTGCAAGACTAACTTTTAATATCTTTTTATGCCTAAGCTTTGAAATCTCTTGCATGTGCTTTCCTAAGCATGCTTATGTCTTGACAGAGAGCATATATTGGTTAAACTCCTCTACCAAGCTACAAATTATATTATTTTTCTTCTTTTATGAAATTGTGAAATGTCTACATTTCATCTTGCACTTGAGTGTATGGAAGTGTAGATCTCACTTTACATTAATATAGCAAATCACGAACATAGCAAAGCCTTAAATGGTCAAGGCAAATATTTGTGTTTCATACAAGTTATGTATGACATATTTGTTGGTGTAAATCAATTTGCTGAAACTGTCTTCATTTACATTACTCATGAGTCGTCTTATATCTAAGAGTGCATCATTAGCTCCTCTAGTTGAGATTCATTATTAAATGAGCTTTAGTATGCTATATTTTAATAAACATAAGCATCTTTAGTACTTGCCAGGCTCAAGTGTTTCAACTTTGCCCTATTGGCTGATTCCAAGCTTCGTGGTTGAATTTAGCCAACTACTGATAGTCTAAACAAAAAAATTGTCTATTAACATCATTTCAATGGTGTGAGACAGTTCATCATCTACGGTTTAATATTCTGCTAATTTTATGTGACAATTCAAGACATTGCCCTAAAGAGAGACCCCGTTGTTTTGATTCCCAAAAGTGTCAAATATATCAACAAATCATCAGAGCTCTTCCATTGCTTCATATGGGGAGATCATTAGAGCTTCTACAAGAATCGAATATGCTCATTTGACAAAAAAAAAACTCAGCAGTAAAGTTAACCTAAGTATAGTAATAATTGCAAACGCCCTTTAGCCAAGATACAATATTGTCAGATATATAAAAGAATTTTAATTGCTTATTTTTTTAAGAAACAAAAAAATTTATATACGTAGTAGTGATCTTAAACAGCATATAAAGTTCTTAGAATGGCCTTAATAATTTTACTAGCAGCCATTTTAAGTTGAAGGTTCACAAATCTAGCACAAACTTGTAACCTCCACATTGTAACCACTAAATGAACTAGAAACCCTGGCTCAAGCATTTGGGTCAAATTGGGTTGATGTGCCATTCAAAATTTTACCGTTTGTTTTGGAGGGTTTGCTAATTTAGCACAACATTGTAACCTCAGCATTAGACCAATTTGCAAGGGAATAATAACCTGGTTAGCATTCTTAGTGGAGTTGTTTTTAAAGAGACGAAATAATGGGGAAGAGAAAATTAATCTTATTCATTCATGTAATGTTATGATATAAGCATATATATAGTAACCAAGTAGTAACATAAAGCATTCATTCCCATATATCACACACTGTTTATGGTGGGAATTCAAATTGTCTACCATTAAATGCACACATATTAATATTGGGACTTTAAACTAGCTATTATTAATGAAATTGCCTATCGTTAAATGCATGGACATAATTGTGAGAATTTAAACCGGCTGTTATTAGCCCCTGCAACTGAACCATACAGAGTCGAGATGGTGAGGTTGGAGCCTAGTTTGTTGAACAGTGTAGTGGAGAGAGGCTTGGTAAGAATGTCAGTTGACTGATTCTCGGTGGGTATGCCATGAAGCTGAATTTCTTAATTCTAATGCTATCATGGATGAAATGACAGTTGATTTCATGCATTTCATTTGAGCATAGAAGGCTGGATTGTATGTCAAGGCGGTTATTGATTTGTTGTCATAATAGAGAGAAGTTGGCATAGTTTGGGAAGCACTAAATTCTGATAGAAGGCTTCAAAGCCAAATAATGTCTAATGCGGCGGTAGCAAGTATGCTATATTTTTGCTTTGGTGGATGAATGGGACACTGTAGATTTCTACTTGGCACTCCACGAGATTGGAGTATTTCTCAGGATGATGCAGTATTCCGTGGTTGACTTGTGATCCTCAACGCCACCTGCCCAGTTAGAGTCGGCATATGCATGGAGGAGGAGTTTCGTGGTCAACAGAGACCCTGAGATGTATAGAGCCTTTAATGTACCTGAGAATATGCTTGAGTTGATTGAAGTGGGCGGTGATAGGGTGGTGCATATGTTTACAAATCTGGTTCACCGCGAAGCTGAGATCTGGTTGGTTGATGGTCAAATATTGCAGGGAGGAGGAAGTTCAGGCGATAGATGAATCTTGTAGAGGCCATTGGTGAATGTGCCTTTAAGGAGCAGTGTGTTCATTTTGAGGTTCTTTATAATGAAGCCGTTATGATCGAACAAAATGGAATATAGATTATTTGTGGTTAGCTTGTGAACGAAAAGAATATTGTATTTACTATGAGGAACATGAAGTAGCTGATTTAGAAAGAACTTACGAGTGGGGGTAGGGAGAATATCGTTATTAATACTGGAAATTGGGAGAGTCTAACTGCTTCCAACAGTGACTCGATTAGTTCCTTGATATGAATTGACAACGAATAGGTTACTTAAGTCATTTGTGCATGGGTGGAGGTACATGAATCAAGGTACCAATTAGAATCAAACTAACTGTCGAGGCACAATGCTGCTACTTTGTTTGGTGAGCGGCTGTAGTTGGAATTCATACGATGCCAACAGTCTCTAGCCGAGTGTTCGGGATAGTTACACATTTGACACTATCTGAGGAGCTCTGGAGGCGTGTGAGGCTGATGAAGTGCCTCGGAAGGGCATTGTGGAGCAACCACGACCCGACTGGTGTGTCCCCGCTCATGAAGTCTTGAGAATAGGGACATGTAGTTTGGTTGATGTGTTGGAGATGAATGACAAAGCTGAAGTTCTCTGCTATGATCCTATTGGACCTTGATTTCCTCGCTGCAAAGAGTGAGTAGTGGTCATCCAAACTGTTGGATGTCAGTTTGGTGCGGATGGCGGTCTTGAAAGCTTGGTAGGTAGTTGGAAGACCATTGAGAGTGTAGAGGATGATATCTTCGTCGTCAACTTTATATCATGGGGTGGTAGTTTTTTCCACGATAGATATAATTTCTGAGAGATATCATGCATGGAGTTCTCTTTCAGCGATATATTATGTAATTCGTTCTTAATTTGAATGACTTGATAACGATTGGTTGCTTGGAGGCGTTTGGCTAGGTTGCTTCATGCATTGGCACAAGAATCAACTACAAGAATATAGGGAAAAATGGAGAGGGATATGAATGAGTATAGAGCAGCAGTGACGTTTTGATTGGTTGAGATCCAGGAGGGGTAGTCAGGACTAGATACAGACGGTATGGAATTGGTACTATCCAGATGGTCTTGTAAGTTATTAGCTTTGACTAAATGAAGAACTTGCTCTCCAGATGGGATAATTATCTGTTGTAAGAGGGTTGTTAATTAGGTTTTTATGCTAGATAATAAGAATTTTAGGTCCTTGGAGGTTGCTGTGAAGGAGTTGTTATGGAATTCGGAGGTATCATTGGTTTGGGAGTCAACATTTGTAGATGCCATTGGAGGAGGTACGAATAGGTCTGGATGTTTGGAGGTATCATGTTGGAGAGAAGGATATCTTGTAGAAACGATCTTCCGCCTAATGGGATCGGAGGTTGGAAGAGGCGTTATTTTGTGCGTTAAAAAAATGAAGAGGAAGATATCGCTCTGATACCATGAAAGTCTAGCACACGAAATAGCAAGGAAGAGAAAGTAATTAATTTTTTTGTGCATATAATATTATGATACAAACATACATATATCAATCGAGTAATAATGTAAAATATTTAATTAATTTTCATTTAACACAGCGTTATTGGTGGGAATTCTAACTATCTATCATTAAATACACGGGCATTAATGGCAGGAATTTAAACCAGCTAATATTAGTTTTCAATATAGACAAACCCCAAACACACCTACTTAATATACCATAGATCAAATCATTGGAATGCATAACTGAGTGAGTTAAAAAGGGCACCTTAAAAACATAAAGCCTTTAACACCCAATCATTTGTTAAGTAATGCACATTTTGTATAATGTGCATTACTTATAGCCATGCCAATTCATTCAATCTTTTTTATCAGCACCACGACTCCCTCTCGCCATTGCTGCCGTACGCGCTCGCCCTACTCTCTTCCGCCATCGCAGCACGGATTGTGGTTGTTTATAATGTTGTGAGCGGATTGTTTAACAATTTTGTATATTCTCTGGGCTCATTTTCTGTTTCGGTTTGTGTTTATGAGAATAGAGCTATCTGTTTTGTTGCTATATCTGCTTGCACTTGCTGTTTATTGTATTTTGTAAGGCCTTTAGAAGCCGGAGATAGGCTTTTCTTTTTTTTCCCTGGACTCGTTACTCTCTGCATCCTAGTTTCATTCTCTACATTGAAAAACTTATGAATTGGATTCAAGCTGAGAATTTCTATACGCTGTTTATTCTTCCTGAGATGCCTGATCGGAAGACTGGGATTATAGCTGGAAAGATTTATTTTACTTTGTTTACTGCTCTAGTAGTTGTTCTGTTCGGTCTTTGATGCATATTTGGCTGTTTTGTCTGATTAAAAATATCGTGCTACCTTTGGTTTTCTATATTAATTTGAGACAATGATGTATTGAGATGATAATGGAGCTACATTCTTCAGTATAAAAGCTTTTCTTTTGATCTTAAACACTGGAACATATGCTCTATTTTAATATTATTCAGATAGAAGCTCGATTTAATTTGTGTTAGTATTTTTTTGTGCATTAGTTGCATTACATCATCTTTTAATTGAAATAATATGGGAAAATTTTGCTGGTTGTAGCATATAATAATTGAGAAATAATAATTTTCTAATAGATATATATTGTGATTTTTAATTTGTATTTAAATTTCAGTTTTTGGGGTAATCTTACCTCATGTGTAATATAACATGAATGAATGACAACAAACCAAACAGCATATATCTGAATAACACTGCTATCTGAATAATATGCTATCTTAATAACTTTTCAACTGACATTCAACCAAACAGCCCCTTAGCCCCATCAAATGGAACCAGCTACATGAATCCATTGCCTTCATTGTCTCCAAAGCCCAAAGTAAACCCCTAAGCTAAGATACTCTTTTATCATGCATCTTTAATTTAAGCTTATGTTTTATATGTTTCAGGATGGTATCCCGCGAACAGCATACAAAGGAATTGTCATTTTCAGATACCAGTCTACCGGCAAGCGAATATTTTTTGTTGGGCCGGATTCTCTTAGCAAACTCGACATATCATCAGAGCAAGAATCCTAATCTAAAGCAGGTTCAAGATGCATGGTTAAACCATAGCTTTAACCTTCAAATTTTGAATAGGTGATAAATGCTGCGGCAGCTGATCTTTTTGACAGAAAGCATAGGAAATATAAGGAGCTGTAGCCTTTTTCTTATAAAAAATAGGCCAAAAGCTATATTATTTTATGGAGTTTTGCAGTGAAAATTCTTGAAAGTTTTTGCACATCTAAAGTCTGCATTTATAATAAATGTATGAATGCGGTTTCATGAGGTCCTTTAGCAGTAGTTTTCTGATCCAGTAACAGGCCTTTTGGTTCTAAGCGCCTATATTTAATTAGGGTATTGCTATACTTACATATTAGTATATATCAAAATATATAAATAATATGTCAATTTAATGTGTAAGTAGATTATTGTTTGAATGTATTTTTTGATAAAATTTATATCAAAAATTACAAAAAAAGAAAATTTTTAATTGATCATAAATATTTTTTGGTGTATATTCGTGTATAATAATAATATTTTTCATTTAACTATCATGCAGTCTCTTTTCTGTATTTTTTATTTATTAAATTAGATCTTAAAATGCTAAAATATGAAATAAATGTGTTGCTGGTGATATTTGAATTTAAGATCATGATAATAAATCATGAGCCTCAATTATTAGAGTATAACATTTTTTTTTTATTCTCTTACTAAGATAAATATTGTTGCCTTTAAATGCTCCTGTTTGAACTGTTTTGAGTTTTCCCTCTTCACTAATATATATATATATATACAATAAAATTTGTCTAAAGTGATTCTGTCTAAAGTGATAAATACGATTCGGTCTCAACTCGGGCCCTATACAAAATGTGATGAATTTTCGTAAAGTGATACTCGATAATTTTTATTGGTCTCACTCCTTATCTAAAGTGATATTCAGTACATTTCAAAAAATAAAAGACAAAAATTATAAAATAAGTTAGATACGCTTGAAGAACTTGTCAATGTTCTTCTGAACCATTTGGTTGGTACGGATCATACTCACCTTATTCTTCAATTTATGGATGGAACTCACACAAGATTCGTCCGCATCCTGTTGCTGCATGAAAAAGATCACAAGCATATCCAGCATCTCGGAAGTGTCAGCGGCACTCATGGCAGGCACTTCTTTGTTGTCGTCCTCTTCCTCATGCAGCATTGGAGCAAGTTCGGCTTCTTCAAGGTGGTCCTCAATGATGTTATCAAGATCCGGCGTGTATGACGTGATCTGCTCCTCCGGGTAGTTGAGCAGGTTCCTGATGTCCATTGGGTTCCTGTAGCGGAAGCGCTGGATTTGTGACTGTAGATCCGCGATGACCTCGTGGTCCACCAGGTCGTCCTCCGTGACATTTTCAACTGCCTCAGGCTGTTCTGTCGACCGGATCTTGCAGTGTAGGAAGCAGTTGGTAATCGTCGTTGGATTGACTTCATAATTCCACGCGGGGGCGGCAAACTGGATGGCCCCCAAAATGTCGACCTTCTCCGGCTCCGGCACCTTGTCCTCAATGCGCTGGAGAAGAGCACGGTTGAAGCGGCGACGGTAGTAGGCCTTGAAGTTGCTGATGATGCCGGCATCGCACGGTTGAATCTTCGAGGTCATGTTCGGAGGCAGGTAGAGAATGGTCGTGTTCCGGAAGTGGATGTGATCTGGAATCTTCTCCACCGGAGTGTGCTCGCTGCAGTTATCCAGGATCAGGAGGACCTTCTGGCTGGAAACATGGAGATCAAATGCCCGGAGCCACTCCAAGAAGATGATTTGTGTCATCCTCGCGGACGCATTGTTCCTGTATACGCACCCAAGTGACGTGACATTGATGTTCTTGAAACACCTGGGGTTCTTAAACTTGCCAATCACCCACAGTGGGAGCTTGTCAGAGCCGTCACCATTGTAACATAGCGCCAGGGTCAAGCGCTCCTTGCTTTGTTTCCTGCCTTCGAGCTGCTTTGTCGCAAGGGAGTTGTCCGCCTGCAATGCGGGCGAAGATGCTTAGTTAGCCTGGGGCAAACTCATTTGATATCTTTCTGAACTTACAGTACCTGCATGCGGTAGAACAACCCACTCTCATCCATGTTGTAGATGTCACGCCATTCATATGCGTCAAGAACTTGAAGAATTCCCGGAAGGGCAGCTGCAACAGTAGTCATGTCGACTGAACTGCTTTCCCCGAACCTGCGATGCTTCTTGATCCCGTGACGGACCTTGAAAGCTTCAAGCCAGCCATTTGAAAACTCAAACGGCGGGTGATCCGGGTACAGGCGGTCAATGATCTTCATTGCGCTCTCACGTATGAGGTCCCCGCTCAGGTTAATGTGTTCCTGGTTGACAAGGAACCATTCGGCTAAGGCAACCTCAATGACAGGGAATTTCACCGTCTTCTGACGCTTGGAGCTGAGGTTGGAGGTGGAGGTCTTGGCGAGCAGTTCCGTCGACCGTTGAGTGTGCCCGACACCGTTGCTTGGCTGACCTTGAGCTGATGAGTGTCCTCCAGCCACTTGATCAGCTCTTTTTGTGTGGCACCAGGATGATCTTTCTTGTGCCGTACGAGGGCGAGGCGGACCTCGTCCGTCATCGTGGTGTATTGTTGACCTTTCTTCGGCATGGAGAAGATTTTGCGCACGAGGATGTGACGGGGTGGTATTTGCAACGCGGTTCCTGAGGTGGACAGCGGGTTCCGTTTGCTGAGGGCAAACGACGACGTGCTCCTTCACACCACTCCGATACACCCACACGCAAACAGGGGTTTTTTCTGTGGAACTTCTCCCGGCATGCGGGTACGAGCAGCCACGAACTAACGCCCTATCGGTACAAACGACAACGGTAAAAAAAAGGAAAACGTGTGTGTATGATACTATATGTACTGTACCTTCCTAAAGTGATAACCTGTATAAAGTGATATCCTACCTCTGGTCCCAACAATATCACTTTAGACAGGTTTTACTGTATATATATATATATACAGTGTAAACACAATAATATAAAATAAATAAATTATTAAATAGGAATAAAAAAAAAATCTTTATATTTCTCTTTATATCGCACCATCCAGGTCTCTCTCCATTCTTTAATGTTCATTAAGAACTCGAATTGAATAATTTCAAGCTGGTCAGTTCTGTCTTGTGCGAGTTAAGTTGATTTGGGGGAGCAATTTCTGAAGAAGCCATGGGGCTTTCATAATTTATTTATTATTTTGTTTTTTGAGTTCGGCACAAAGAAATTAATAATAAAAATATTTGGTTAAATTAAACTATTATTTTAAATTATATAGCATTTATTTTATATTTTAGTTCAAATTAAATAATGAAGCTTAAGCAATAATATACATTAAAAAATATTCAGGATTAATAAAATTTTTTTTTTTTTTTTGCATATAGATCTTATAAAAATATATATTCAACCAATAAGTTATTTATATTAGATTGACATATGTTCTATATATTTTGATATATATTAGTATATGAGTATAACAATACTCTTAAATAATTTAGAGTTTGAGTTTACTCAATTCAAAACAATTATAGTGAGCGAGCTTAGCTCCAAAATAATAAATTCAAATTTTAATTATATTATACATACATTATTATATATTATCATTACTATTATAAAACAATATTTAAAATTATATAAAGTTAATGTACTATTATAAAATTATTAAATTAAACTTTTAATTACTAATGAATATATTATATTGTTACTCATTAGTAGTCTATCAGTATTGATAATAGAAATAAAAATATAATTTATAAGCGAAAAATCTAATTTTTTATATTTATGTATGAGAATGTTATTTAGATAGGTCGATATGGCACATAAAAAAATCTCATTAAATATAATTTAGACATAAATTCAATATAAATTTTAAAAATAATATTTATATTAGTTTAATGTAAAAAATAAATACTGAAATATATTTTAATCTTATTAGATTAGTTTTTTTTAATTTATTTATAAGAAAAGACATTCTCATCTTTTAATTCTCAAGTTCATATTTATTTATAATAAACAAAGAATAAAAATTAATCTAGATATTATAATTTATAAATATAGCAATTTGGGTGGGATATATTATAAATAAAAGGTTTTAATACAGAAAAATATATAATTTTTATAAAAATAGTAGACAGAATATTTAAAAAGATGAAAACAGTATGAAGTTATGGACAAATATATGGAATTTATTCTTTTTAATATTGGCAATAAATACTATTTCTCAAAATCTTTAGACAAAACATTTTTTAAGAAATGTAGCATTTTGTGGTTTATGTACAAAACTCTAAATTACTTTTTAAGATTTTTATTTAAAATATATATTGTAGCATTTTTTTCAAATAAATAATAAAAAAAATATTACACTTACACAAAATATTTATAAAAATATAGTCTATTAATAATTTACTTATATATTTAATTAATATATTATCTATATATTTTTGATATATATTAATATGTAAATGTATTCTATTAATAATTTATTTATATATTAAATTACTACAGCATCTGTATATTTTTGATATATGTTAGTATCTAAGTATATTAATTTAGAGAAATTGTTATTTTTGAAGTAAGATTTAAATATGAAGATAATAAACTTAAATCTAAGAAGTGAGCGGCGTTACGAAGATAACTCTATATAATGCCTGAACGGCGCTTTCAAAAAAGTTGGCGTCTTCTGCTTACAGAATAAAGTGAAAGAATAGGTTTTGGACTTGGGAGAAATGGAGAGGAAAGTGCTGTTGTTTTGCGGCACAGTGGGCTTTCTAGGGCTTCTCTCCGCTGCTCTAGCCTTCGCTGCGGAGGCTACTAGGGTTAAGGTTAGCCATTATCTCTCCCTTCCTTTTCCGTTGAAGTTTTCCTTGTTGGATTTAATGGATTATAATGATTCCTTTTGGCGAAGAGTATAATATTTTTGAATGATTGGATTGTTTCTTTGATAATTCGGATTTCGGATCAAATCTTGTCTTGGATGCTAGGGCTGAAAAATGATTGGTATTGTAACACAGTCGAAGAATTGCTTGAATGGATTTGAACTTCTGGGTTTGAGTTTATTTCAGGATTAAGCTAAAATGTATAATTATAATTTCAAATTGAATACTCTTGACAGAGCGGATAGTAACTTTCAAATAAGTTTTTTTCTCTATCTTGCTGCTTTTTATTTTCATAGTTTGGCTGTTAAAATTATGATTAGTGCAGACTACAAGTGGCACTTTTTCTTCCAGATTTTTCACCATGTGAACAGCGTAGATTAAAACATCTTCAAAGAAAAAGGCCATATCATTGATTGTAGCGCGGTTTTTTTTCCTAATATGTATAAATCTATAGATAATTCTTGATGCGAGGAAAATTGCTTCTATTATTAAGTTTCTCACGAAATTTATAGAAAGTAAAGTTTGGGCTAAGTTTAATTTAAAATCTATTAGTTATATTATGCCGTTTTGCTTATAGTGCCTTTCATTATGTTATCTACATTTTATATTATCTTTCTTATTTTTGTATTAATTTTTATAAAAAACTGGGCATTTTCCTATCCTAATTTGTATTTCTTTATTTAAGATATTAGTTTGTATTTTTGTGTATATATATATATATATATGTATTGTTATGATATACAAATTATATTAATTTGTTTTTTTAGAAATATTTAAAACACCTAATAACAAATTTGCCACCATTTTCAATTAAGACTTATGACTTATGGGTAAGGAAAGATTATAGTGAAGGTAGGCGCCCATAACATTTTTTTTTTTAATTTATAGAATTTTGTTACAATTGTTGCTGACCGACTTCCTTGTCATAAAAAAATTTGATCTTCTTGCTCAGAATTATGGATCGCTGGTTTTTCCGCGTGAATATTTTTGGCCTGCAAGTGTTTGCAATAGTCTTTTTTATTCTTTCTCTTCAGTTTTATTGATTTTTTTGGCTAAGTCTACCAATGGAAGATGTTCTCACATTTTTCAGAATGGTTGGGACATTTTGTTTTGTTCTGTGCGTTGACAAATTTGCCAGCTGCATTTTTTTTTTTGGATAAAATTTAAGGTATGGTCAAGTTAACTGCTTTTTACTCACCACTTACCTATTTTGTTTTGTTCTGGACATTTTGTTTTGTGTGGTGGCCTTAGAAGGAGTTGTTTTGCTGCTAGGATTATTGTCTACAGGAATCAAACACATTGTGCCACTGCAAATATGAAAGGGTCCCCTGGTAGCTTGGTCTTGTTGCTGTGGCTTGGGATCTGGTTAGTCTGAATGGTCCTAAACTGATTATAGTAGATTAAAATAATATAATTTTTATTCATTACCAGCAACGAGTCTTTAAACACTAATTAATATTGGAAAAAAAAATTTAAACAGACACAAAAGCCAATCATCATGTAACCATAGCATATTCTTAAAATGTCAAGTGTATATAGTTAAAGTATATACAATGGAGCATCTAAACTATATATCAGATAATTGATAATTCTCTCTTAAAACTCAGAATATTTACCAAAAGAAAAGGACCACATCATTTGAAACACATGAAAGTATCAACCAAGATTAGGGGTGTAATCAAGTTGAGTTGAGTGAGCTTAAACGTAGCTCTTATTTTTTGGAGACCAACCTCATGGTTAAACTTTATTTGAGCTTGAGGTCGACCTTGATTTGAGCTCGAATCAAGCTCATTTATTCAACTTGAGTTCGGCTCGAAAAAAAGCTCGATCTCGTGAGCCAGATAAAGGAGCTATTAAAATGAGCATTATGTGTGATGATTCGTAGATTAAGCTTGGTTAGATTTATGATGAAATTAACTTAATAAACCTTATTACAAATTATGATACATTTATTATTATATTTTATATAGACAAGCTGCTAATCTCATTTACACCCTTAACTAAGACACTACCAAGTTGATATTGCCAATTCTCCTAAAACTTTGCTAACGATTGCCTCTAGTGTTCGTACATCGATAATTACAACACACCCAAACGGTAAGATAACAAAATATTTATGCAATAAAAAGAAATATTATCAAGCAATTATATTTTAAAAATGTAAATTGTTTTACTAATTGTATTATTTCAAATGTTTTTATTTACTTTTTGTAATACAAAATGATCTTTAAATATAAATATAATGATTAAATATGCATTTGATAATTCTTTGCTTCTCATTTTAAACATAGTATTTATTATAATTTTTAATCAATGAGTTTACATTAATCCAATTAATTATTGTTGGCTAAAAATTTTGATATTTTAGATAGTGTTAGAAGCACACATACATGCATAATGACTTATTTAATGAGCTCAAGTACCACTTCTTTAATGACTTAATATTGGCTTGTGAGCTTGATAAGCTCGGTTTGCAAGCCCATTCATTAGCAAGCCAAACTTAAGTCGGCTTGGCTCATTTACACCCTAACTATGATTTTGCCAATTTAATAATGCCAAGTTTCTTATAATTTTGCTAACTAGCTGTGATGACTCATGTTAGGTTGGTAACAATCAATCTAATATCGGATGTATTTTTCCGCAGGATCATATTAGCGGTTAATTTAAATAGTAGTTAAACAATATCCAGAGTTATTCAAGTATAAAGAAATAATATTCATTCAATTTAAAGTAAATAGCATATAGAAATATATTACATAATTGCCATTATCAAAAATAGTTAATCCTGAAAGGGTAAATTAATTTCCCTCACCATGTTTCTTTCAAACGACTTTAAACTATATCAACCTCCTCCAGCTGTATCTGACCTGGTATTATAAAAATATGCTTTAGTGCACATTCTAAATATAAAAGATATTAAAAATATACTTAAAGCAAAAGTGGAAGATAAAAATAATAATAATTACAGGGAAATATAGTTTCTTGCAAAAAGATAATCATACTCTTGCAAAATAATTTTTTTTGTCACATGCCAAATTTTTAAACGGAAAAGCAATAATAGCATAAAAATTCATGTTTATGTTTATGATTTGATATTATGAAATAATGTTAACAGTTCTGATGGGCAAAGCCAGAACCATGAGGCTGGGTTCATATGCATTTAACCATAACATTCACCTGGGCCCCTTAAGGGCTTCAGATGGCAATAAATATGCATTTAAGCATAACCTTCACTTGGGCCCCTTCAAAGGCTCCAGATGGCACCCTTATAGCTCTCGAGGACTAGTCTTGTCCCTAACCTATTCACGCTTCATTTCGGAATCATTTTGCAACATTCACAAGATACATAAATATCATTTTATTTCTCTTGCATCATTAGTAGTAAGAATAACGCATTAAGTAGTAACACAAAACAAGCTCAAAGCGATGCTTAAGCAGCAAATAATAGTAAAACGCATAAAAATAATATCCAGTGTACCTTTTGTATTTGACTTGACAAGATAATTCACTCACAATATTGATGTGTTTGCAAAAGTTAAATTGGAATTCTATTAAACTTTGAAAGTCCTTGCTTGCTCTATGAACGCTTAATATATTTATTCCTAAACTTTTGGTTATCTATGAACCTTGTGGTTCTTTGAAGTGTTTAAATAGCATTGAAATCTTCTTATACCAAATTGCACACATATTGCAAATTGTTTTCAATGGAGAACTCCTTGATTCCATCATTAGTAATGAAACTGTATATCAATTATAGATCTCTAGCTTATAAATTTTGATTATATGCTAAAATACTTGTATCTTATTATTGAACAAGCTTTGACTCAAAATAGTTAGTCTTTCGATCAATTAGCTATTAAAAACTCCATGGTCACCTTAAAATACTGAATTAACTGTAATTGGATCTCAATAAAACTAATATGAGATTGACTGACTGCTACCCATAATAATTCATAAAAAGTTTAGCCCATTATAAAAGATTATATATATATATATATATGTATATATATATATATATAAATAGTGAAATAGTATGCCAAAGCATAAATGTGCAAGTAGCTGTTTTAAATAACAACTTGAAGCATATTATTTGTTAGGGGAATATGTAAAGACCATAACAAGCCAATAATATAGAAATGGTTATGCGGGCTCAAAGAGGGCCACATACATGCATGAGATTCATAACGATGAACTTTAGAAGAAACACATAGACAACCCAATTATCAATCAAATTTTCTAAAGTATACTTCAATGCTAAACATTATAAAATACACGCATAATACCACTTTAGTTGATAATTTTTTCATATTACAACTCTTTTAATTGCATATAATATTAATTATATACACATCAAGTTTGGTAAAAAATCATCGTAGCAATTATAGATCATCCTGATATTTTCATGTCTAATCACAACATCTTTATTATTAAATATTTTAGGTGATTACTAATTTAACTTGAATTATTGCAAATCAACCTATATGATCCTAAGAGTCGACGCAATCAATAAAGAGAAGAGATTCGTACCTGCAGGAAGATCGAGTGCAGGGAAAGAAGAGATCAGCGCAGAGCATAATTGTGTGAATCCTTGAGGCATCGACGGCAAGGTCCGTCTCTTCTTCTGTCTGCGCCTCTGTGGAGCTGAAAGAGGAGAAGATTGTGCGTGCCGAGATCGGACGATGGGAAGAAGTTGGCTACCCAATCGTTTGTTTGTCTCCCTGCCGACTTCGGTGCACTTGTTTGCGCCTTCTACCACAGAACTGCGTCCGAGTGAAGGTGGCGAAGGATCGAGCGGCTGTTTGCGATTAAATAGGACGTGTGTATGTAATGCACGTCCACTCCATGCGGCATAGGTGCCGCCGATTAAACCGACTAATTCCCGTAAGTCTCGGAAACCACTTGATGCCGACTCCATCTTTCCTTGTTGGAACCGTCAGCTTAAATGCTGACAGTTTTAAGAAGAGGAACAGAGACTTATAATTCTTTGATTTCGGATTAATATTTTCCTAATTTAAATACGATATTAGTGGCCATTCTTAAACTTCATTTTATCATTAATAGGTTTTAAGAAATTTCCTCAATTGATCAATATGTAACAGAAATTTTGATGAATAGCCGAAAATTCGACGAAAACAAGTTAAAGCGGGACTTTTTAATGAAAAACGAAAATTTGCGGGAGATAAACAGAATTTGAGTTTGGCGGAAATTTAATGTCTTTCTTAAAATGACCTAGGGTGTAATCCTTTGCAGTTCATACACCAGTAATCACAACATGTCCAATAGATAACTTAACAAAACATTTATGCAATAAAAAAGAAATATTATGTAGCGGTTATATTATTAAAATGCAATTTTTGACTAATTATATTCTAATTTTATTTTAAATGCTACTTTTTTACTTTTTATAATGTAAAATGATCTTTAAATATAAAGATAATAATTTAATTAGCATTAGGTAATTCTTGACTTGTCAGGTTAAACATATCATTCTTTATTGTACTTTTAATAAATGACTTTTAGACTAATCCAATAAATTATTGTTTGCTTGAAATTTTATTATTGTAGAAAGCATTAGAAGCATGAATATAATAATAAGTATTTATTTAACCTAATTAATCTTATTACAAATTATTGTATATTTATTATTATATTTTATAAACTAGATGATTCAATGAGTTAATGAAGCGAGCCAGCCTGAGCTCAAGTATGAATTGTTTAATAACCAAGGTTGGCTCGTGAGCTTGATAAGATTGTCTCACAAGCCCCTCAGCAAGTCGAGCTTAAGCCAGTTTGGTTCATTTACACTAAAACCCTGCAAAATTGTTATATCCAAGTCTCCTACTGTGAGGTCCCGGTGCCGGGTCAGCGGGAGCTAATCCAACACCGGTTTGCTTATGGAAAAGTAATAGCAACAACACAAGCAACAACAAGTCCTCTAGCCGCAAGATCATATTGAGTGATTTAATAGACAAATATATAATTATCAAACATAACTCGTTTATTCATTAATTTATAAGTCTTGGATACATAGATTAAAATAAAAGAAAAATTACAAACTTTTTAAAAGAAGATAGAGTCAAAAAGAAAATGGAAGATCAACAGGAAGCAGTATCCGCATTGCTTGGTTCTTAGCACCTTTCTTCAAGGACGAATTCCTGATCTGGGCACGTTTCAAAAGTGCGGGCATTCGAATACTAGTTAGTTGTGAAACTAAGTACAGATAGATGTCATATTTACAAATGTTTAAATAATAAGCAAAATAATCAATATTTGACAGAAAATAAAAGTTGTACCAACTTATCCCTGCAAACCTGTTTCAAATGCACTTGAAACTTAGCATAAAATAATTACAGTCACAAAAATAAATTCAGAATTTTTAGCGCTTGATATCTGAGGCAAAATATGATTTTGTTGGGCAAGTACAAAATCGAGAAAAATGGGGGTTTATTTTTGTGTTACATATCTCAACTTCTCTCTATACCTGCCCCCTCAAAGGCTTATCAATATAGGCTCCTTATGACTCCCGATGTCGGACAGCCCCGCCCTAGCGGTTGTCTGATCAAACAAAAAGTATAAAGCAACATGGAACCCTTGCTTCTCACTTATCCAAACTTATTCATATATCATTTTATGTGACTAAAAAAAAAACACTTTTATCAAATTTGTGCGATGCTGAGCAGAAAAATCATATTTAAATAGAAGTAATAAAAGATATTTGGTACCTTGTTCTATAAGTTCAAAAGTTCAACTGTTCGACAGTTTGACAGTTTGACAGTTTGACAGTTTGACAGTTTGACAGTTCGACAGTTCGACAGTTCGATAGTTTGACAGTTCGGATGAGTGACAGTTCGCTCAATCTATATTTAGGTTTATGATATTTTAAATTAGCCTTTTTAGCCAATATTATTATCTTCATTTTTATTATGTTTCTCTTTCATTTTCTCAACTTGATAAAAGTTTGTATTTTTTAGTTACTGATGTGACAATAATATTTATAATAGTATTATTATTATTATTTTAATAATAATAATGATAATGATAATAATAATGTATGAAATACGGAATGAAAATGATTGCATAAATAGTAGTAATAATAAGAAAATGGAAATGATAGAATAAAAATGCTTGAATTGAAATAGACAGCATGAAAGTAATAGTCATTTTCTAGCATTTATATTGTTGTTCATTATTAATTAATGACATCAATAATAATGCAATGATATAATATAATAGTATATTTAGTAATAAAAAATGAAATAAAGGAAATAAAATATTAAAAATTTCATATCATTTTCTTCATATTTTTCCTTCTCATGTTACCTAAAGCTGGGGTTGCCGAAAGCCGAAGGGAGGCCGGATGTGGCTGAAGGGAGCTGGCAGGAGGTTATTGGGGCAGCGGGGGCTAGCTGGTCGGATGGTTGGCTGGCCGGACGAGGGAGGGCTGCAGCAGGAGGGGCTGCTAGCTAAGGGAGGGCTGCAACAAGAGGGGTTGTTGCTATCCGGCTGCTGTGTGGGGCTGGGGGAGTGGGCTGGCTGCTGGAGGCTGGGCTGAAAGCTGGGGGAGTGGGCTGCTGTTTGGAGAGGGCTGGAATGGGGAGGAGGAGGGAATGGGGAGCTATTTAAGTAGAGAGGGATTGTGAGCCGTCGATAAGGAGGGATTAATGGTGCCTTAATGGCTCTAATTGGGTGTGGATAAGGTCTTAATGGCGTATGGGAGGAAGATTCTTCCGCATGGGAAGAAAAGTATCGCAACATTGCGATTTGCGAGTGGGTAGAGTGGGGGGAAGGAAGGAAAAAGGAAGAAATTTACTTAAACTTAAATAATTTGTATTTTTTCGCCATTTGGGGTCCAAATACAATGAGACTTGACACCGAGGCGTGTTATGATATTACAAACACCCTCGTGCCAAAAAAATTTCGATTCAAACAAATATTTTATTTTATATTAATTTTTGAAGTTTAAAACTTCAAAATTAACTACGATCAAACTGACACTCAGAATTTGACGAAACTTTTCGAGTAGCTTATAAATAATATGATTAACATAACGACACTGAAAATAAAGCGGGAGTTTTCGTTATCTGAATTCTCTCAAATTATGGCACTTTGATCTAAAAATTATTTCTATCTAATGAAAATTTTGTTTGCCATAATTTGAAATTCCCCGAGATCCTGATATTTGAAGCGGGTTTTGACCTAATTTGAAAAGTAACGACATTGGGTCGTTACACCTACAATGTTGCTAACTAAAATCTCTTTGGCTCATGCACGGGTAATCTCAATATGTTGAATAGGTAATTTTACAAAATATTATGCAATAAAAGGAATATTATGAAGTGGTTATATTTTTAAATGCAAAATTTGAGTATTCATATTATATATATATATATATATATATATTATGAAGTGGTTATATTATATATATATATATATTTATTTATTTATTTATTTATGACTTTTTGTTATACTAAATGATCTTTAAATATAAATACAATAGTTAGCTAAGCATAAGGTAATTCTTGGTTTCTCATTATAAACATATCATTCTTTATTGCACTTTTTAATAAATAAATTTTAAACTAATCCCGTAAATTATTATTTGCTAGATATTTTGATACTGTAGAAAGCATTAGAAACATAAATGCTTGCATAAATGATTATGTTGGTTGGTCATTACATGAAAGATATCCAAGGTCTGTTATTCTCTTATCACTCAATCTTGAGGGATTATACTATTTATAATTTTAGCGGCACTAGCTCACATTATCCCATGCATGATCTTATTTGAAAATTCCTAATTTGTTAATTCTCTTATCACTCAAACTCGAGGGATTATACTATTTCTAATTCTAGCCGCACTAGCTAACATTATCCTATGCATGATCTTTTTTATTATTTTTTCTTGCCAAAACATCAAAAATTTTCATTTATAATTCCCGTATGTAAATTTGGGCTTGAGTGATATTTTTACTCTTTTTTGTCAATTTTTTAAACAATCTCATATTTGATTGTCTGAGCAATCATAATTATCACATTGATGATCGGCTTGGGATATCATTTGGATATCATTAAAAAATCTGAAGTAAACAGCTAGCATATTACAAAAAAAGCATTCAAAATTCTTGTTTTACAATCATTTTATATTCATATATCATCCCAAACTTTCATATGATGTAAAATATGACATTGATTCCATCATTCTGACATTTATAAAACTAATTTCTTGTAATTTACAACATATTCTTTTAGAATTTATAACATGATTCTATATCATAAAAGAATATTTTGAATGGCAAATTATGCAAAAGATATAGGTTAGATTTCTATAAGAGAATAATTATATTCTAGGTCTCATAAGTATAAGGTTCTGCAAAAGTTAAACTTGAGTAGATTTAGTTTCGATATAACACATGGGTAAGATTTTTGGGAAAATGAATTGATTTAACTTCTTTATCCTCTCTTTCCTTTCCATACTTCCCTCTAAATCCTATAAAAAGAACAATGAAACATTGTTTACATTGTTTTTCATGGTGATCTTTGATCATTTGAGCAGTTTCAATTGATTTTTGAAATATCCAATCCTAAACTAAAAAGGGGAACTTGGATGTTGCTTACGGCTCTCATTCTAAAATTAAGACCACAACTCTTAAATGATTATAGGTATTGGGGCCAACTTAATATAAGCAAGTCACCGCTTAATCATTTTTTTCAGAATACACACTTCTTCATATTGGATTATTACTTATATTGCTATAGTAGCTTAGACATCTTTAGATGCGCTATAGTTAGATTATCATCAAAGTAAATAAGTTTTAATTCATCAAGTTATAGCCTCAAGATATTATTTATCAATCATATAAAGTTATGGAGCATTGTAAAGCCAGAATAACATATCGAGCTGATCATATAACTATTATTATAATTTGAAGGCGGTCTTCTGAGTGTCATCTTCATTAAATCTCAGCAGTTGTAACTCGACTTTAAATTGAGCTTTGAGAGGATATTGGACAATTTTAGTAGTGTTCTGTTTGTTGTTTCTTGGGAAGGGGATATATGTTTTTTATAACGATTTTTTTAAAGGCCCGGTAATCAACACCTCTCCAAATCATTACCATTTTTTGGCATCATATTCAGTGGCAAACAAATAGGCGAAGTTTTCAGCATAATGATGACTTTTTTATAGGTCAAAAACATGCTCATTTACCTTTTTTTAATTTTGATGCATCCTTTAGTTGGATAGTGTAGAATTTGAGTAGAGTTGTATCTTGATACTCATGAGTAAATTATAATGATAATTGCAAAATACAATTTCTTGTTTTAGATTACTAACACATTTTGCAAGAAATTGTCCAAGTTAGGATTACGATATATTTTATGTCACGCTTTACTTGGCCTAACTTAGATCCAAAAGCATTAATTTCTAATTAGTGTATTATATTTTAATTAACATTATTAATCAATGTATTAATTATTAATTAGCATATTAACTTAGATCCAAAAGTATTAAATAAATAACTGATCAGTAATTACTGTTTAATGTTTTGATTAATAATTAATGCGATTAAGTAATTAATGTATTAATTATTAATAAATTAAAGTAGCTAATTATTATTTAGCAAATTTATAATTAATTAATGTATTCATTAGAAATTAACATAAATATTTAATAATTAAAACATTCATTTTAACATAATTTAAATCATGAATTGAATATATTTTGTATTATCCAGCTTAAAAAGCTTAATCTTCTAATTTAATCCCCAATTGAACACCCTCTAGTCTAGGATTTATTTTTGTTGGATAATTGTTTTTTTTATTTTGTGATTTTTAATTGAGCTCAAAACTTGCATATGATCTAATTAAAAATTGATTATTTAAAAATTTATGTATATTCATATACAAATTGGTCATGTTTGCCTAGCGGATGATTGTATTAAATATTAATTAATCATTATTTTAGAGCTTGACCTTTGGCCAAATAAGATTCACTCAACATACCTTATCTTGTTTGCATTCAATCACCATTGGTAAATGATTGCAGTCGATCAGTATATAGTTAATTTTGATCCTTAGTTGAAGTAATGATTGATAATCCATATACCCATGATCGACTTTAGTCTGCCTTTGACACTGACATGTTCAACTAATCTCCTTGAGCATGCCCTATGTAGTGGATCGAGGAATTGTTATTCGATAAGTGCTGCATCTCTTCAGTTGGATGAAACGGTTCTTATACTCAGGAATCCTTGTTCAATTACAAGATGATATACCAATAATATTAATTGCTGAAGTGGCATATCATGTGCTATAAATACCTCTCTTAGTCATGAGGGGGCTTATATCTCTAAATTTTCATGATCTCTCACTTGCACTTTGCTTCTCTTCATCCTCTCTCGCATACATTGGACCATGAGTTCAAGTATCTCTTGGTCCATTTTGTGTTGTCATATACACTTTTAAAAGTAACAATATTTTTTTGTGAAAGTTTGAGCAGGATTGTGAGAAATTCAGAGGATAATCATGTGAGAAACTTAAACCATGCTCATGGAAGAATGACACAATTTTTCATTCGATCTCAACCGTTTTTGGGAGTAATCAAAAGTAAAGTTCGTCTTAAATCCTTTTTTAACAACTTTTAATCAACTAGTTTAAATGTCTGAGGGGGAGATAAAAAGTGCAAACCTTACAAAATGAAATTATAAGTAAATGATGCAGACAATTTATAAAATGCAAAGTTTATCATTATCTCTCACTTATATTTTGTTCCTCGTATTATAAAGGAAATAATCCCTAACATCTTTATGCTTGTACTCACATATTTAAATTAGGTAGTGTAGATATTTTTTAGATGCTTGGTAGTGTATGGTATATTTAGTTTTTTTTTAGTTTATTTGAGTAAATTGTAAATTAACGGAAATTTTAAATACAAAAAAATTGTTAATCTGCAGGATGTATTCTAACAGCTAAAATTTGATTTTTGTGGGAAAGCGCCATCCTCAAATAAAATTATAACATACAATGCTGAATATATTTGAGCTTGACCTGGGTATATTCACTTGGTTCAACTTGTTGGAAGCTCTATTAACTTAATATGCAAAATATTTCAGGCGTCTGCTGTACTGACAAGAGTGCCAGGTGAATGCACATATCCAAAAAGTCCGGCCCTATATCTTGGTTTAGTATCAGCAATCTCCATTGCAATTGCTCAGGCGATTATAAATACAGTTGCTGGGTGCATCTGCTGCAAGAGAAACACAAATCCTGCCAGCTCTAACTGGACTGTTGCATTGATTTCTTTCGTGGTTTCTTGGTAAAGTTTTAACTTAAATGTTTTGTTAAGCATCATTTGTTTTTTATTATTAGTTTATGATAACGCACTAATGAGAAATGTTTTATTGAACTTTCACGAGATTGTCATACTTAGTTGCTTTTATTAAAATTTATTTATTAACGTGTAAGTTGGCAAAGCATGACTTTCTGAAACATTATACACATTAACGCTATCTGTTAGCCTGATTGAGCACTGAACATGCCCGCGTCAGGAGACAATGGAGGCAGAACTGCCTTCAGTCAAAGGCTTCTACTTATTATAAATTATGGTAGTGTTCTATGCAAAGGCGGTTGTCTTCCTTTCGAAAGGCAATGAGTTTCCTTAAATAGCAAATGATAGAAAAAAGGAATAGCTTAATTGAAAATAATCTTGTAGGAAGGAGAGAAGAAGGTTACTGGTGTTGAGGGAAAAGTTGTTGGACAGAAACTTAAATTTATCATCATTGTATTTAGTGGGGTATCATATGCGGGTATTTTTGTTTTTTTTAGTGAATCATATCATTTCTACAAGTTAGTTTTCTTCCCTTTTTTTCATGCATCTCCTCACCTTTGTTTATTGTATTTCCCCAAAACTTGCACAAAACTGATAAATTTCATTAATTGGAGCATCTAAGAGTCTGCATTTAATATATCTGAGCCACTGCCCTAGGATCTCACAATAAGGACTATTTATATGATTGCCAGACTTATATCTCCAGCATCAGGAATGTGTTTCTTCTTAAAACCTGCTTTTAATGGTGCAATTATATATTATAACTTACAGGATCACATTCATCGTCGCATTCCTTCTGCTATTGACTGGGGCTGCACTCAATGACCAGAGAGGTGACCAGAAGATGTATTTTGGAGGTTACTGCTATGTCGTGAAGCCCGGCGTGTTCTCAGCAGGTGCGGTATTCTCCGTTGCAAGTGTCTCTTTGGGGATCGTCTACTTTGTCTCCCTCCAAACATCCAAGAGCTCACAGCCATGGTGGGGTGGTAGCACCCCACAGAATCAGGGCATTGCTTTAGGGCAGCCTCAGATCCCTACTATGAGCACCCAACCGGCCTTTGTGCATGAAGATACCTACAATAGGCAGCAAATGCCATAGAGAAGCTTTAACAGCAATGTTATTGTGAATAAAATTATGTGGCCTGTTAATCTACACTTGTTAGCAAACATTGTTAGGGTTGTTTTGTTGAGGTGAGTGCTCATGGATGATTTCTCAATCTCAGATGCAACTAATCTTTTTTCCTTTTTCTTTTTCTGAGTTTAAGAGTTTATAGTTTATTGTGGTTTGGGAAAGGCTGACATCGGTGGTAAAAGCCCTTGTGATGTTACCCCCTACATAGGTGTTAGTTTTCTAACAGGGTATATCAGTTTAAGGTATCTAATCCTCGTCTTTGATATCTGCTTCAATCACTTTTTTTGTCACTTTAACATTTTTAGCATTAATCTTCAATAGCCGTCAAGATATTAAAGAATTTTCCGTGTGCATTGTGTTCATATATATATAAGAATAGCTCTTGTGAAGGCTCGTGCAATAAAAGTGTTCATAAAGGATTCAAATACACACTATCATTTGTTTAATGCTGATAAAAATAATCAATAACATATAATTACGAGCCAATCACTGTTAAGATAATCTAATCTCTCCAGTGCTTCAGCTGCAGTAGGGTTCAAGAAACCCTAAATGTCTGTGAGCAAAGTTATTATATGATCCAAAATGAGCTTAAAACCCACAGTAGAATCAATCTGTGGTATCCCTTCACACTCAAATATCTGAAGAAGCTCCAACTGTGACTGCAGCAAAGAAACAGGCATGTAATGCTTCTCCTCCTCTGATCTTCTGCTAATCCTTTCTTCAATTGTCTCCACAGGTGCTACTAAACAGAAAAACTTAACCTTACAATGGATATGATCTCCTGCTTTATAGTCTGGATCTGATGACCTAATGATCTCTCTGTACCTCTTCTGTAGGGCGGAACAAGCCAAAACAACAGTCTCTTCGTCGATGAACTTCTGCCTGATCACATCGCGGAGCGATTCAAGCCATGGCATGCGATCTTCATCCCGAAGAGGTATCCCTTTCTTCATCTTCTCTGTTGCAGATGAAAATTAGAAAATCTCATCTCAGGTTAGATCATTTTCAATTAGTGTCAAAAGAAAACATGATTTGAACTCAACCCAAAAATGCAAGTTGGGTTGACCCAATTAGTATGCTTTATTGTAGTAAGCCTAACAAGTTTGATTCGGGTATGCGGGGTTCGGGCCAAAATGCTTACTCACGTATGTGAATGTTTATGCATCCGTATCAAAATGGGCGGTCAATCTAGTTAGGTGCCGATTGGGTTTGCCAAAAAAAAAATTCTCACACAAAAAAATAAAATAAAATTAAAATTTTATTTTGCACGGGGCCCGCAAAAAAAAGATATATTTTAAATTTAAATCTTAGTATTTGGGAGAAAATGAGTGTCAAATAGCTTTTTTGTTACTTATAATTGAATAGGAACAGCTCGGATTAAGGTTTTAAAGTGGATTCTTTGTGAGGTACCTTTGTTTGACCTGGAATGAAAGTCATCTGCTTCAAGGAAGCTGCAGCGTAATGACTCTGAGAGCAGCTTAGCTACTGAACTGTTTTAAATCAAAACAAAGTACCAATTCAAAATTTGAGATGAATCGATCAAAAAATGTTAACAAATTTGATCAGTAGAATAAAAAAGTAGGTGCTAGATGATTTTTAAGATTTCATAAAAATTTCTAACTTTCAGCTTGTCCGAGTTCGGCTTTGTCGGCGGTGATATCGAGCCTAAACTCGACATTGAAAGCTTCAAATTCGAAAATTCCAATTCAGTCTAAGTTAGAGTAGAATCAGTAGCATATGATTTTGATTAGGGTTTCGGGTAGAATCAAATAAAAAATTAGGGCTTGTCTATATATATATATATATATGCACCGAACTTAGCACTTAGCGAGAGACTCACGTTTTACCAGAGCCGCTCACTCCCATGATCACAATAGCCCGTGCTGAAAACCAAAGAACAGATTTACAGTGAGAAAAAATAAAACAAACAAAAAAGGAATGCGGAAAAGTGATGCTTTAAATATATATTTTTGAGAAAATTGGATAAACCCTAAGCGATGAGGAGAAGAGAGAAAGGAAAGAAGCAAACCCATCGGATGGAGCAAATGAGGCCTTCGATTCTTTTTTAATTTTTTGAAACCGATCATCCTTTGATTCCGCGTGCTTTAAATATCTTCGAGCGATTTCCTCAATCGCCATTTTTTGTCGATATTATCCCTAATTTTGTGTTATTTGCTTGGAAAAATGCGATTAAGTTTTAAATATATTATTAATTGAAAAAAATTAGAAGTTTTTGGGTAATATAATATTTTTCTATATATGATGATGCCTAAAATTTTTTTAACATTAATAATAAAAAGAAGGAAATTTGGGCGGGATTTGAAAATTGTATGCCACATCATCAATCTGTGTGCCCGACGCCTATTGGATAATCCACAGGTGTGCTTCCTCTCGCTGCGCATTTCTCCTTCGCGTCGGTTTTAGGCTTGTGCTCTCTTAAAAGTAATGAAGGCCGGATGTCTCGCCACGTGGAATCTTTTGACGGTGGATGGTGGACAAGTTCGATAGCGATGTTTTCTATTGGCACTCTGGAAGCACTCTGGAATAGGGGTTATTTACGGGGATGGCATCAGGGTTTATGGTGGAATGTTCCGCGGATAAATGTATATTATCGTGTTCTGCGAATCTAGGACGTCGGTTTACTTTACGGTGGATTTAGTGCATTGTGTTCATATATATATATATATAAGAATAGCTCTTGCAAAGGCTCGCAAGATAAAAGTGTTCATAAAGGATTCAAATACAAACACTATCATTTGTTTAATGCTTTGATAAAAATAATCAATAACATATAATTACGAGCCAATCAGTGTTAAGATAATCTAATCTCCAGTGCTTCAGCTGCAGTAGGGTTCAAGAAACCCTAAATGCCTGAGAGCAAAGTTATAATATGATCCAAAATGATCTTAAAACCCACAAGTCGAGCTCAACTCCAAAGTTTGAGCTTTGCGCTTGAGTAAAATCTAGCCCTAAAATAAGCCAAGCCTATCATCTCGAGCCGGGCACCGGCACACGGGCACCACAAATTCAAATATAAAAATAAAAAAAGGCCAATCCTGGACGCATTATCCACATTATAAATATCCGGATAAATTATTTCGGCAGAAAGGAATTATTAAGATTATTAGCATGTTTATAATAATATATTATGCCAAGAAATTGAAAGAGAGGATGGTGTCCTTGGCGAGGAACAGGAGCAGGAGCTGGAGGTAGAGGAGGGCCCATGTTCTGGTCACCTCATGGTGAACGTAATCGAGGAAAATCTCTTTGAGGAAGCCGTACAACTGCCAGTAGACCGAGAGGATGAGCAGCGACGTGACCGGTCCGGCCTTGGAAATCAGGAGCAGCGCCGGGATGAGTCCCAGCGTTATCCTCTGAGACAGCTCGAATCTGCTCACCTTCCGGCTCTCCTTCCTCAGCGCCGATCCTCTTTTTTCCAGAGGGCTGAAAACCACCGCTTCGTTCCCGCCCTTTCGAATTGTTTCATGGATTCATTCATCAGGAAACCCTAAATTCCGCGCCTTAAAAATATTAGGGTTTGAATTCAAAGGGGATACCTCGTTAGCAGCTGCCTGAGAACTGAAAGCGTTCGTGCGTCCGTTGTAGAGGGATTGCTGCCATGGATTTCCCTGTTCATAATAAATACTGTTCAGAGCTGACATAAATTATGCAATCTATCTTTTTGTTCTTCGGCTTCTAACTTTAATAAGAGAAAATAGTAAAGGCTCGTTATCACAAACACATGAGGCCCTATTAAATTCAAATGATAATAAAGGGATCCGTGAAATTTCATGTATCTATAAATTCAAAAAACAGGCACGTGAAATTTCTTCAACTTGAACTTTGTTCTCTTCATCCTCTCTCACATACATTGATTGCACCAACCTTTGTAGTATGAGTTCAAGTATCTCTTGGCCCAATTTTGTATTGCCATATACACTTGTTTTGCATTGCATCATATAAAACCCACCAAGCTCCCTTCAGTCTCCATGCATTTAAAGGTTCTGCTTGATTTATCCATAATTAACTCCCACAAAGAAAAATTTTAAAATAACAATACTTTTGTGTGAAAGTTTGTGCAGGACTATGAGAATTTCAGAGATCATGTGAGAAACTTTACTCATGGAAAAATGACAAATTTTGGAGGAAATTCTTTACATATCTCTCATTTATCCATAACTTACTTGGGTGAATTGTAAATTCATGGAAAATTTAAAAACAAAAAAATTAAAACTAGCTAAAACATAGCTGATTGTGGATGAAAGATCGGTGACGACTGATAAAAGGTCTACATGATCTTGATAGAGCCGTGAATTCTAAAAGACATAGTGATGTAAACAGTGCATTGGTTGGCAAGTAGTTCAGCAAAGGGCCTACAAGGTCTGGAGAAGTTCTGGGAGTACAGGCAAAGCCTTGTGAGCACTAGCAAGGTCCTGCAAGTGATGCTTGCTGTTCGGTGATGTGTGGCTGACAATAGCCGACAAGCCAGCACAGTGGCATTTTTTACTTCAAGCATTGTTTTACACAAGGTTTTGTCCAAGTTGCACTGTATAATAAAAAGACGCTTGATTTGGAGTAAATCTTAGACAAGGAAGGTTTGGGGAATATAATTTTCTCAAAAATTTACATATATTTACTTTACGTCAAATCAATCTGCAAAAATTTCATTTTACATATATAAGTTCCTCGCATAGTTCTCATTTGGTTTTCCATCATAGAGAGCATATCGTTTGGTTTAGACTTGTCTTTTTGAGGGAGCAATTGGATAAATCAACCAAAATCATTAAATATCAGGAAGATGAAGTGATGCTTGTATTTGACAGTTTTGCAAGATAGAATGCAAAGTAGTGTATGTGCAATACAAATATGGACCCAGAGATTACTTGAACTATCTTTTGCCACCACCCCATTGAAAAATTCTAAGGTTGACAGGTTCCACGTTTTGCCACCACCCCATTGAAAAATTCTAAGGTTGACAGGTTCCACGTTTTGCCACCACCCCATTGAAAAATTCTAAGGTTGACAGGTTCCACGTTCCTCGTCACAATTAGGTTACCATCCAACATCCGTCTTCATCCGTCATGATCTTCAACCGTAGTAAAGTGTGAAACTTTATACATTTTTCTCTCAAGTTGTGTTTCTTGGAACAAACTCTAAATCAATGATGGAGAGTTCAATACTAATTTTACAATTCGCCTATTCGTTTCAAAATTGTGCAATTGATTTAGGGTTAGATGATGATCATCATAAATAACACATCTTATGAGAATGTAACAATTGGGGTATAATGACCCTAGGTCATTTATAAAAAAGATGTTATTTTCCCGCAATGTCTAAATTCTGTTTATTTCCCGCAATTTCCATTTTCCGTTAAAACTTCCCGCTAAAATCCATTTTTCATCAACGCTGCTTGATTATGTTATAATTGAAACTGTAAAAATTCATTGATTCGTTTGGAATATAAATACAAACGTAACATGCAACATTCAGACAACAAAAAAATTATACAGAGTTACGGGAGGCATTCAAGTCGCTAAATCCAAGCGTATTGAGTACCTTTCGCTGAAATCAGTGCGACAGTTTCATTGGGGAGGGTCGACGAAATGCACGAAACGCCCAACACCCTCCCGCAATCACGCGACTTCCTAATCAGCCTCTCAGCGCCATCTCCAGCCGGACGACGCGTACGTGCGTTACGCACGCCCGCCCTATTTAATCCCTAGTAGGCCACTCTACTCTTCTCCACTCGGTCGCTTCTTTTCCTCTCGACCCTGCACGATCAGAACCGACGAAGCATACTTAAGGCGACGGCTCAGGAGTTCTGCGGCACGGACGCAACAGTTGATCAAGAAGCCGAGGACCACCCTTCAGTGCACAGAACAATCGGCATCTCGCCTGCTCCGCATGAGTTCTCTTCCGGTCGATTCTTGCTTCTCTGCGCCCGATCTCTTCTACAGGTACAAACCTTCATCTGCGTCGATTCTTTTAATATAAGAATCATGAATCAAAATTTTATGTGGATACTTCTTAAGGTTGTATAACAATTTGATATATATACTTACATTAAAAATACAAATCGATTGAATGCCATGCTAGATGTCACCTGCAACTAGATTTCTATACGAGTGTGCTAGACTATGTAAATCTATGCAATGTACCTAACCACATTTAGAAACTATACCTTAATATCTTGGTGTTTATGTAAATGTTAGGAATCTGAATTAAAACTGTGCTATTTAACTATATTCAGATTTGTAGATAATTAAAAAAAAAAAGAAAAAAATCTCAATAGACAATAACTTGGTTGCACTCAAGTAAACTTAATGATATGTTCACATGTACTTTGCAATAGAATTGTTTTTAATTCCTTAGTCTAGTAAAAGACTTAGAACAATTTTTTATTTTAAGACTTCTATAAATAAAGATAAACTCTAACCTAAAAATAAAAATTTAAAGACAATATATTGATGAAGTTTGAATATGAAGAAAATCAAATTTAGAACTACTATAATATTGGTTTGAAGCAGTGTGATTGTGTTACATTCGATTATTGCATTTAGATCTGCAAATCAGTGATGCCAAGTATTCAAACATGAAAGGAAATTTCTAATCTATTTAATGTATTTTAATACATTTGAATCAAATTTATAAATTTCATTATCCTTACATTTATACATTCGAATTTGCAAGAAATTTAGAACAAATTAAGAATTTTGGGAAACCATTATGTTAGTCTAAAATTTTCCTAAGATTTTGAGTAAGACGATCTTCTCAAGGAGATTCAAAGTTTGTAAATTAAAATCAGGTTTAGAAATAAGAATATAAGTTTTAATCTTATAAAAAGATCAGTGCAAAGTTTAATAAGATTTCAATTATAATTTTTGCAGACACATCAAGTTTGTGAGTGATTCGCCTAATAAAGTCAAACACAAAGATATACTGGATATTACTTTATATACTCTTATTATTTTCATTATTGCTTAAGTATTGCTTTGAGCATGTTTCATATTGTTACTGAATGCGCTACTCTTACTACTAATGAGGTAAGAGAAACAAAATGATGTTTATGCATCTTGTAAATATTGCAAAGGGTTCCGAAACAGTTAGGGACGGGACTAGTCCTCGAAAGACATAAATTTAAATAAAAGCATATGCTTTTATTGAACATCGCATATAAAAGGATAAATTTAGATCTCCCGAGGTGAAGCATATGCACAGGTGAAGCATATGCTTTTATTGTATAATAATTCTGGAGCCTTTGAGGGGGCTTAGGTGAAGGAATATTTTTTTTGCTTTTATTGAACCCAGCCTCAAGATTCTGACTTTGCCCATCATAACTATTACCATCACTTCATGATATCAAGTCATAAACATAAACATAAATTCTTATGAGATTACTATTTAAAATTTGGCATGTGACAAAAGAATATTTATCTGCAAGAGTAATAATTATTTTTATTTGCATTTTACCATATTTTCCTGCAATTATTATTATATTATTTTTGCCTTCCGCTTTTGCTTAAAAGTATATTATTTAATATACTTTATACTTATAATGTGCACTAAGGCATTATATTTATAATATCAAACCAAATCCTACTAGAGGAGACTGATGTAGTTTAAAGATGTTAAATAGAATCTTGGCACGGGATATAATTTAATTTTTATTTTCTTTATGAGAGACAAACATTTCTATTATGTATGATGTCAAATATGTAACAATCTAGATATTATTTATTTTAAATGAATGAAATTTCTTTATTCTTCTGTGGCTTTGAATGTTGTTTATCTGAATGTTAGATTGGTTGTTACAAACCTAACATGGGCCATCACATAGGGTAATTGTTATTTCCTTTTTATGAGAGCAAATATGACATTTTCTTTTTAAGTGTAGTTGATCTCACTCCAAATGAAGCTGTGAATATAATACTTATATGAAGTTGAGCATTATTCTTTTAAAACGATCAAACTTGCAACTTTATTGTTGAATCTCATAGAGATGGAGTCTTGTGCTTGAGGAGTGATGAGGTGGTGGAGAGGTTTGGTATGCAAACTTGCAAAATGATATGAATGATTGTTGAATTTTAAGTTAGTTTTAGGTGAGTAGAAATTTATTATTTATAACCCAATTTTTGAAAGAGGTATAGGGAATCTTAAAAATTGATTTATGATTTTTTTTATTTTTAAAATAATTTTACATCAAAAAGAAAGCACCGAACAAAATATAAACAACTTTGCGAAAGATCCACTTTGGGAAGTAAATGGAATATAAATTAAATAACATGAAATAATGTGGAGATGATGGAGAAAATAAAGAAAATACTAAATAAAAGAAAATTACAGAAATAATAAACATAAAAATCAAGGTTTTATACCTTTATCCCTTAAAGGTTATGCGCACTCGTAAGACTTTAATTATTCAATACTCTAAGGGGAAAATTTTGGTTATTCACACCAAAACCTTCCAAGACCATCATACACTATTCTTCTTTACCATCTTCTCTAGCCAATACATAAATATTTATAATAACATCCAAACCCTAATCCTTAATTCCTATTATTGAGTGAAATGACCCATAAACTACTCATGACATGTCATAGGAGCCACATGTGCCATTTTCATTCCGTAGCAAGATTAAGGCTGACTTAAAACACCATGCCATCACTAATGGTAGGCATCCCACTCAAAAATAATAAAATAACACTATGATACACTTGATTGACCCGAAATACCTAAACACAGCCCCAAACTCGGCCCAATAATACAAAGTTTTAATAAGTTCAATTAGTACAATAAAATTCAAATAAAATGCTATAAAATAAAATTAATATTCCACTTTCATCACTTTGATTTTTTGCTAGTTTCTTGCTTCATGTGTGAAACTTGATCCTAGATCTAACTAAAGGTGGCGATGCTACATCAATTCCTCCCCTACTAAAAGAACTTTGCTCCGCACAGTTGAAATTGGGATCTTACTTTTAAAGCTCTGATTTGCTCACCTATGTATCTTCGAAAAGGGGTTTATTCACCCATCCAATCAGAAACTTGTGTTCTTTAAGCATGCCTATGTCATCAATAATAATATTTTTAATTCCATATAAGGATGATCTTAAAAATCATGTAATGGATCACTACTTGATCCAACCACGAAGTTAGTCTTTGTATTCTTTGAATTAAAATTAGTAGAAAATGCAATTAAAATTTTAGCATTAAATACATAACTAATCAACTTATCAAGCAACAAATTTAGGAGATATGCATTGGATCTAATCTTCATGATGGCCTTAAATGAAATGACAGCCCATTTAGACATGTTTGGTTCTTGCATAGAAGATTCGAGTTCTTGGCAAGATAATGGCTGATCGATGGTCACAATAGTGTTGTGGGGTGAGGTGTAGATTGGTCGACCTCTTGTAGAAAGCAACGGAGCCATACAATGCCTGTAGTCGTTGTGGCGAAGACTCAGTATTCGGCTTCCGTGGAGGGTCATGATACCGTGCTTTGCTTCATAGCGCTCCATAAGGCTGTTGGAGCAAAGAAAAGTCTATCTGAAACTCTGCAGCAAAGATGACTTGCTAATTGAAGCTAGGATGGCTCCAAACGAGCCTTCAAAAAATGAGGCGTCGGCGACGGCGATGATGTGCACGCTTGCTGCCGTGCGTGTGGAGGATGGAGTGGCAGTTGGTGCTTTGTGTGTGTGTGGGAAAGGCAAAGGAGAGTGCACACGCTCATAGACCACTGGCACTTCGACTACACGCATGTGTGCACATGTGAGCGGCGTAGTGCGAACTCGTAAAAAATGGTTAAAACATTTCATAAAATTTCCAAAATATGTAAAAAATATAAAAAGGCTAACAATAAGAATTCAAGATGAATTTTGACTCTAATCCTAAAAATAACATAGTAGTGGATGGGTTTGGCATGCAAAACAATGCGAACAACATATCTATTATTTGTTAATTTTAGGTGGCTGAAAATTGATTTTTAATCAAATTTCTACATGCAGTGGTGGAATCTTAAAAAATGATTTATAAATCTTTTAAGATACTTTTTCAAATAAAAGAAAGCTCAAACAAAATGTTGAGAATTGTGCAGATCCAATTTGGAAAACCTTTAGTGAAACATAGTGGAAATGATGGGAAAAATAAAGAGAATACCAAATAAAAAACGCAAAGATACAAATATAAAAATCAAGGTTAAAACACACATTGATCCTTCGCAAGTTATATGCACCCACAAGACCCTTCGATTATGCACGCTAAAAGGAAAAGATTTAGTTGGTTATCCACACCAAAACCTTACAAAAGAGCACAATTATAACAAACAATATTCTTCATTACCCTCTTTTCTAGCCAACACACAAATATTTATAATAGCATCTAAGCCATAACCTTTAAGCTCTATGCTTGGGTGAAATGGCCTTATGCCACTCACAACATGCATAATATCATGGTTCTATTTTGACTCCCCAAACAAGGTTAAGGTTGGCTCAAAGCATCATGCCATCCCACTCAAAAATAAGAAAATAACATAAAAATAAAAGTATGGGTCCACCCTATATATAAAAGCACCTAAACAATGCCCCAAACTCTACCAAAAAAGACCAAGTTTTAATAAGTTCAATTTTTATAATAAAATTCAAATAAAATGAATAAAAATAAAAAAAATTCCATCTTTATCACTTTAACTATTTCTTAGTTCCATGCTCTATGTACAATTTTTGATCCTTGATCTCACAAAAGATTCGCAATGTTGCATCAAGGAGTTGCTAGAGTTGTCAATTGAATCAAATGTTTTCTTCAAATGCTTTTTCGCATTTGGCTATGCAAACTGATCACATTTTCTCAAGTCTTTAAGAATATTGCTTCCTTTTCACTAGACTTGGATATAATCTGAAGTTCTTTTGTTAGCCTTTCCATCTTATGATTGATGCGTTCTCACTATTGATACAGAATAAGCAAAAGGAAATGCTTAATTGGTTGTTAAAGAGGTACAAATATAACTAATGCATGTCGATTTTTTTACATGTAACATTCTTAGAAGTACCATCTCTCCATGGATCTTGGGAATTTGATTAATGTGGAGCTTGCAAATATTGATGAACATTTAGATTCCTATTAGGGGCTTTTTAGTTTTAGGTGAAAAAATTTCTAGGTAAAATAAATACAATGTAAATACTTTTCAGATGTTTAGAACTTTTTACATTGTCAGCATATTTTGATGTTTGTTTTGATAGAAAGTAAACATGAGCTCAAAAATATAAATAAAAATGAGTCTGCCTACTAAAGAGAACTGATCGAGGTTCGGCAAGAGCCAACTGATTCACTTAAATGCGGGGTTTTGTGTGCTCCCTATTTGCATGATGCCAACAAGGACCACCGAGGTCTCCGAGGTTCAGTGATGTCCAGATGAAGTTGTGCACTGTGCTTGATTTTTTTAGGCATAGCTTACATAAGAAATCTACTTGATTTGGATGGATTCCTAATACACACAAATTTAACTATTTCGAGGTTTAAATCTCCAAAAATTTACTTGTACTAAAAATTCCTCAAATCAAATTAAATGTTGATAGTCTCAAAAAAGCTTAAGCTCCCTCCTTCATCTCCTAAGAAAATAAAAGCCCTCATCCTCTCATCTTCTTTCTTTCCTATTTCTCTTTTTCCACCAATAAGGTTCCAAAACAGATTCTAAACAGCCCACTTTTCTACACAAACAACTCCAAAACAAAACTATTTTTCAGCCAAAGGGCTGTCTCTACCCAAGTCCAAGCCAAACTATCCCATACACAGCACCGCAAAACAGACTCTTTATTCTTTACATAGAAGCGAACCAGCCAATGAATCCTTCCAAAAAGCCCTTAAATAACCCCCATTTATCTTTGCAGATCAAGCCCCACTTCGGCCTTTATATAAAAGCAAAATACCTTCCAAATCAGCCGCATATAGTAGCACATTGCAGCTCAAACAGCAGCCTATAAAAGCATAAACAAGAACAATAACTTGCGTAGCTTTATCAGAAATATATTTCTATAGGCCTTTGAGGCCAAATTGCACTACCAATAGGAGAGGTGACTTAATTGACTTACAAAATATTAAGATTAGAAATTTAACCCGGGAAAGGTTTAGGTGACTTAATTTTACAATAGGATCGTGGAAGCTTTCCCTCATTTTGGCAAATCTTGGCCATGGAGAAGTAGAATTCCTCTCCTTCTCGAGCCTTTACATCGGCAAAGCATCTTGAAACCCCTCTTGCACCTCCCTGCGAGAATAGGATCAGAAAGTAAAGAAAATTTTCACAAAAACAAAACTCACAAAATTTCTAGAGTGGGACTCTAGAGGGATTTCTAAATTTTGAGAGCAATTTAAGTGTATAGTCATTTGTACTCGATTTCTTTTATTAATTATTTGCACTAAAACCTCCTTGGAAATTAGGAGAAGGCTTATTGCTTTGGAGAGTGATCTGGAGAGACGGAAGATGACCTCTGTTTATAGTGGTGGAGAAGCACATCGAAAATATGCAACGACCTAAATTTTGGAAACTTAATGTGCTTCGGCGTGTGACTTCAATCCGTGGCAGGTTCCAAAATTAAGACTGCTCGAGCGCGGGTCTAGGCCTGATTGGCTGCATTCTCTGATCCATGACCCGCTTCTTACTATTTCAGGGCCACTCGACCGCGCATCTGAGCGAGGCAAATGGAAAGCATCTTGCAGGTCCCACAAATCGGCCTATTACAATCAAAGTATCCTTAGGGGCTCGTATATTGATGCAAAGTCGTGCATCTGGACACGACCACAAAACCTAACTTTTCAATTCTTTGCAAAAATGGCTCAACTTGATGCTCAATATAGTCTCAAACTTTAGCAACACAACATAAATCAAAATCTAAGCCTATGTTCAGCACAAACACAAAAATGATATCCTTAACATTGGCTATGTGAGACATTGAAGAAATGAATTCAAGTGGCATGTATAAAGCATCCAAATTCACAAATAAGATTTGTGTGCCCATGCCTCTTTGTCAAAAAAGGACCATTCATGTTATCCTCTAGACGATTAATTCAATATGAATAGCATATTCAATGAATTATGATAGAAAGATTTCCTATTTGTAGAATGTTCTAAGAAAATGTTAATATATACATGAACTTTACCTTTAAAAATCCTCTTAAGGTAAATGAACTCTCCAAAAAATAACTATGAGAAAAACATAGATAAAGGTAGCCATGCACCAAAATTCACAGCTCCAGTATCCCCCTCTCTATTGATCTCCTCACATCACCCCTCAACAAAATAGTTGCAACTAGTGATCACATCATCTTATGTTCTCTTTGCTTAGACATATAAAACAATATCCAATTGGCAGTTAATGAAAAATGAATTTAAAGAGGAAATTTTAAATGAACCTCCAAAATCTTTATTCACAAAATCACAGTTCCAATTCTAGTATTTATCATACCACAACTAGAATGTAAAAAAGTACAACAATATTATCAACTTTCATTCAAAAATGTCAAATACATTAGTATTTATTTTTTACATGCACAAATAAATGCTTTAATTCTAATAACACCTGAAAAATAATTTTGCAATTATATATGAGTTGATGATACAAAAAATAACTTTAAAAAATATTAGCAAAGTAGATAAATATGCTAACATATGCCATAAATGGACTAAACTTCAATTCTAAACAAGATTAGCAATTATAGATCAAAAACATTTTTCATCACAAATACCAACTTAAAACAAACAATATTCAATACTTGAAAATATTATATATATTTCATCACAATGCTTGGAAAAAGCACAGCAAATTGAATTGCAAAATTATGTGAAAAAAATTAAGCTTCAGTTCTAGACATGATCAACTGCAATTGGCTATCAAATAGCAGTTTTCAATGTAAATACAAACTTAAAAGCAAATAGCAATCAATATTTATAAAATAATATGTTTCATCACAATGCATTTTGGATAAAAGCACATTAAATGTACTGGAAAATTAATGACATCGATAACATAAAGAGGAATGCTACAATGCCAGAAAATCATCACAAAAGTCTTGCAGTGTTCAAATCTTTGTAGAAAAAGTAATCTGAAATCACACATAGTCAGTGGGGCGCACGATTTGTTAATTGTGCATATCACCCATTTCTTTTTTATCAAAATGGGATCCAACACTATTTTACAGATGGTTTTTTACCTCTTTTTGTAGTAGCATGGCATTTCTCGTACAGGCCGGTTAAATTATATACATAATAAGCCGTTTTTTGTATGGCTGCAATAAATTTAAAAGGAAATATCGTAAATCTACCAGCACAGCTACTACATATTCAAATGAATTCCCATCATGACATGATTACATTGAATTGTTCCGTGATTATACATCAAAGAACCCAATTGAAACTGTGGAACTAAAGTCTTTCCATGGATACAATTCTTTTACAGATCAAAAGGGAAACCTCAACCAAACTCGTCAAGAGGCTTATATTAAATTGTGAATGTAAGAAAAATTATAAAAGAGTGCAAGGCTTTTTGGACGAGTTTTGGAAAACCTAAATTAAAAGTTATTCTCTACCATCCACCCTAACAAGATTTATCTGTAAATATGCACAATGTTTGGCAGCCCAAGTGCTATCACAGTCCCAATATTGTAATAACAACATCTATATTCCCAAATTCAAGAAGCAACAGAAACTTAAGAAACTGGAAAAAAAAGGTTACTGTTGAAATTCATACATGTTTCAAATGAAACAGACAATATCTCGTAAGAACGATATATGAATCTTTGTAAATCGTAAGAAAGCACCTTGATGGCGTCGAATGGACTGGAGAAGGTAGATCCGGCAGGCCGGCGATTGGTAGGTGAGGGAGGAGAAAATCCAAGAGGTTGGGAGACAAAAAGGCACCGTGCGTTCAACGACGTATCGAACGGATTGAGAGCGCGGGTGATGTTTAGGGTTAAGGCTCGAGATCGCGCCAGGAAGAATCGAGACGCCATAAAGACTCGCGGAGAGAGGAAAATGGGTGGCCCGAGAAGACGCCAGTATTGGAACATAAAAAGGCTTATCTATATAATAATGAGTGCTACTCAGCTCCCATTTCTCCCAAAATTTCTTAATTAATAGGATTACTTAAATAAAAATTACTCAGATGCCACGTCATTACTTAAATAAAAATTTTTATTTCAGCGTCAATCCTTCCTCGCAAAAAACCTAAAACCTGGACGAATGGCAGCCACTGTTTTTCTTTTCTCTCTCCATTCCCTCAGAGCGCAGCGGGTATAGCCGACGCTGCGAAGTAATTCCCTGATGGCTTTGGCGCTGTTGTTTATAGCGGCCATCAGCCACTCGTCCTCCTCGTAGATAAGGTACGACGCTTCTCCTCTTGGCCTGGATAGCAGATTTTTGGCCCCTTGGAGCACGCGGTGTTCCCAGCCTTGAACATTGATTTGATTAGCACGACCCTCTCCTCGCCGGAAATCACGCGATCTAATGGTTCCCCCTGACTTCGACGGCGATGTCTTCGTTCGATTTGAAAGCCAGCTTGGCTCCCGCGGCGGAGATGGTGCTGTTGTCCAGGCGGCCGACCGGCTGATCACCGGACCATGTGAAGCTACAATTAGTTGTTCTTGTTATCACATTTTACCTTCGTATGTAAGGTTGAATTTCAAGGGTGAACTTAGAAGTCTCTTAAACCAATGATATAGGCCTACTAGTAGGGTACAAATTCATGTTCATTTATAGAATCAAAATTTGATTTGAATGATTCATATTTTGGATTGACAGTCGGAGCTAGTGTTGATGAGCAAATTCTTATGTCTGCTATATTGATCTTAAGAGAGCAAAAGGTGTCTTCATTGAAATTACATCAATAGATATACAGAATTTCTTAATTGTGGGTTAGCAATTATGCCTTCAACGGGTGAACAACCCATGAATTTACATTAGAGAGCTCAAGGATTTGATGAAGACTGTATTTTTATTTACAACTTTGCTTTGTAGCAATTCATATAAACAAAGTCCTTCAATAATATCATCAATAAGTTTTTGTTACACCATTCTCCAATGTATCATTTTTTGTCCAAATCCTATTATAACTACAGTGATAAGTTCATTTAGAGATGGAAATTCTGCTTGGCCCATGATTTAACTTCATAAGTTCTCTCTTTTTCAACATACATCTTCAACAACAATACATACTTTATAATCTAGTCAAAGCTTAGTTGAGTGACATACATACAACATTTTGAGCAGCATTTATGGCAAAACCATATTGTTACAGATTTATGCTTCAAATGATGAAGCTATATTTACTTGTTTGTATTATTTTGTTAATAAGATTGCATTTGAAAGAATCTTGTTGTATGCTTAATGAGATTATGTGGGATGTAGCTCAAATGGTATAGCACTCACTTATACAAGTGAGAGAATTATGATTCAACTCCCTACATCTTTGTATACAGTTCAGTCGCTTATAATATGTTTTGATTTAATCTTTCTATTGTAGGTGTTTGATTTTCTTAAGGGCATGGCTGGAGAATTGTGAACGAGCATTTATCAAATTTAAGTGAATTACACATGTAAGATTGATATTTTTTTAATCAAAGCACACAAAATCTGCAAAAACAAAGATTTCACATGCCAAATTTTAGATTTACAAGAAACGATTGAAACATATGCAAGACTATATTATCTAAAGCTTAAATGGTGGGAATGTTCTCATAATATATACAGAAGCGAGCCAAAATCTAGTTCTGATCTTATAGCAAAGATCATCAACATGAATAAGAAAGAAATAGAGACAAATCCATATAAGAACTCTATTATACATCCCTTTGATGTGCAACACAAATCCATTTTTATATACTTTCATGGTGACTTTTCTTAGTATTTTATCAAAAGTTTTTTTTTTAACAAAATTGATTTAAATGTGGGTAATTGTTGGATTTAACCACTATATAAAAATGATGCAAATGACATTTTAAGCTACATTTTCACATCCAGAATTTGCTTAGTTCTTAAGGCTTTGTACTTGATTGGCAATAAAGCTTAGCACATTAGTTGAAGATCTTTATCTTATTAATTTAACATGCTTAATTCATACTGCTTGGATTTGATGTAATGCTGTTTGAAAGGAATTTTAGTGACTTAATCACATATTACCTGAACATTCTGGTAGAACGCTTAAATGCCATGCTGGAGGAACTCTCTTTGGTGGCTTAGCTCATAATGTTGGCATTTGTATTAATATTAGATGCAACCTTTTTCCTAAAACTTATCAAATAATGATTTATTTGTATTTGCAAGCATCGCCTGTGGTGGATGAATGACTAGGGCTGTCAAAAAAACTTGTTGTTTGCAAGCAGCTCGTGTTCGACTCTCTAAGCATTGCAAGTTTAGCTCGGTCAATAATGAGACAAACCAAAAACTTAACTTCATTATGTGTATGGTAGTTTGGTGCAAATATATCTTGATGCAATGCTGTATAAGGAGTGGTTTGGTTTATAAATATGATAGAATGCGATTTCATGATTCATAAATTTTTTTGCAACTTTTTTACAGATTTACACTTTTGTATAACTATTTCTATGATTTGAGGGTTAAGTTAGAATTTAAAACTTAACTTCATTCTGTGTAGATCGCAAGGGTCAGGGAATCTTTGGTGTAGCTTTGGCTAAAAGATTAAGGCCTCTTGGTGAAAGAAATTTTGGTGCTGCAGTGCCGTTTTCCTGTTTGCCTATTTGTTTAATCTGAAATTTTGCTGAATTGTTGTTTTGGTATTGTATTTGGTTAATTTGATTTTTTGCTGAAATTTTGTTGATTTACTTGTCTTAGGTGCTCTTTGTTAAAGATGCCTTCAACTTTTTCATGCAACGCTATCTTAGCCATTCGGCCTTGTTCTACTTTGTTTATTGCAAATCTCGGGCCAGATTTTTAGTCTTTAGGCTTTCAGAGCTGTAATTATTAGCTCAATTCATCATTAAGATTAGCAAATTATGATAGAACTAACAGAAAGACAGACAATTCTTTCTATCTCTTAATTTTTCATGGATTTGCATTATTATAATTCCACAACATTCATCTAACATTATTGGTATCAGTTTGCAAAGAAATGACCACCACATTCAACCATTCATTGCTTTGTTTGAACAGAACACATAACAATGTTTTAAACATTCATAGGAGGCCAACATTCATTACCTATCATATACAAAACAAAATATCATACGCAAAATATTCATTACCTACCATCCATGTGCTGAGAATTCATAAAATATCTATTTGGTCATCAAAATAGGCAATTCATTCATAATCTCATAAAAAAGTAGAATAGGATAAAAAGAACATCTCAGATTTGGCTGGACATATGCAAATGATATTTCTGAACCAGTTTAAGGAAAAGATACGACAGAATTGTGAACAAGCATTTATCAAATGTAAAAAACAAAGCTTTTATATTCACACAAAATCAGATTAAGCAGCAATTTTCTTAGGGTATTAGAATCCTGAAAACAGAGTAATGATGATTCAAGCTTTTATCCCACCACAATTGATAGATGCTTCCCAATGCACCGGCGTTTGGATTAGGAAAGGTATAAAAAAATTGTCTGATCCTTTGATGAACGAGATCCATGGCGCACCTGCAATCATGCAGAAAACCTCAATAAAATGCCTGCTGAATTGGGCTGGAAAACAAGTAAATAGCAAACATATCACAAGGTTAAAGTAAAGCAAGATTCAATTTTTTACCTCGTGCTTCGCAGTAGATGGGCTGCAGTACTTAAACATTTTTTCAAGGCTGGAGAAGAAGACAAGAGAGATCTGGGCATCAAAAAGAACGTTGTTCTCCTTCGCCTTCTTCATGATTCCATTCTGGCTCTTGGAGAATTTCACCTGCCGATAAATGATTAATGGTGCAGGTGGCTGAAATGTCAGACAGCAATTATTCCATTATGCCTCTTCTCTTCAGCTTTCTACTCATTATGCCAAACAAATCAAGAGCAATAGCAAATATTGAGAGTCTATATCTAATATGCTATAGCATTAAGACAAAAGAAACTATTTCAGCAATAAAATAGATGCTCACTTCTGACAATTGAATCTTCAGCAATCATGTTCACGGCTATAGCTTTATATTTACAAAACTAGCATTCAATTTAAAAGGTACATCTCTAACTTCAAGTTATAACTGCTAAGTGTGTAAATGAACCCCTTTTGAAACCGTGGCATTCAAATAATATCAAATGTAACTTAGATTGACAACAAAGCTTTTTTCAGGAGCTGATAATGCAGGAGTTGTATCATTTACCACTAATATGCAATCTACAACTTGGAGTTGATAATGCAGAGAGACAATGTAGTATAGCTGCTTCAAGCACAGCGTAGAAAGTAGCCATGCAAGTGGATAAGTTTCCTGGTGCGGCTCCATCATTCAAAGGCAAGCTAACTTATTTAATCAAACGGCAAACTAGCTTAAGCTGAAAGAGATTGTAAATGAAACAAAATCATACAAATATATATATATATATATATATATATATATATCTATATATATATATATATATATAAATGCCTCCGACTAAATAGAAACAGAAGAGCCGAAAGAGAGCTTCATGTCTGAAGATGGAATTTATGATAGCAAGAAACGAACTCACAACATAATTTATAACAACAGCTCAGAAGATGGCTTCAGTAGAAATTCACTATGCCACAGTAGCTCAGAAGATGGCTTCAACATAAACTAGAAACTTAAAAATGCAAGTAAAAAAATTAATCATCAATAAAAGAAAATCATAAAAACAATATGTAATCAAACATAGGAAAAATGGAAGTCACAGAAAAAAAAAAAAAAAAGAAGTTAACTGCTCCACATTTGCGTAGGTTAGAAAGAGCAATATATAGGACAAAACAATATAAGATAAGAACATTTAAAAAAGGAAATTCTTACCTTCATAATCGAACAATGCAATAATCAATTCATCACATCTTCTTTGTACGTTTTCGAGTTGTTCCCTTCTCGAGGTGGCTTAGCTTTCTTTTGCTTGGAGGTCTCCCTTCAGGATGAGCAGGCAAATGATTTTGTATTATATTGTCTTATGCACTTGAACACCCCTCTTCATTGTCGAACCGATTAATGACATCAAAGTTAATAAGTTTTTCCCGAGCCTCGGTTAAAAGCTTTAAAGCGTATTCTGAATATTTTTCAGATACTGAACCAAGCTCAATAATATCATTGAACAAATGATGGGTTGTGTTGTACAAAGTATCGTATAATGATAAACTCCTATGCTGATAGATTGGCGGCATAGACATAAATGCATGTAACATCTTAAAATCTTTTCTACAACGATTTATAATATAACAACATGGGATGATTGTTATATGTTCTTGACTACAAATACACAAAATATGACAACATATTATGCCTTTTGATTGTTAATGTTTACAAATGCACCATGTCTCATTCTGCATATGATTATAAGTGACATGATACTCTTTGTTATTGTCATCATCAAGCTCATTGACTGTGTAGGACTTAACGAGCCCATTTATCTCAACAGTTGTGTACATACAATTCATTAGCTTATTCAGCTGATCCTGAAATTTATAAAACATATTTAACGTGTATAATTTAGATAGTTGTTCCTCAAATGGAAAAATAGATATCAGTTGTGGTTGTGTATGGAAAGATCATAAATCCTCATATTCCTCTATTTTAAACTTGGCTCTCAAGGCATTTGCATAATATTGTACAAACATTGTCAATGCTATCTTTGATGACACATATCCATCAAAGAATGCGTTTATGCTTTCACTCATTTGTGTTGTAGACAGTCATACCAAAATATATCTTTCAAGAATACATGAACCCTTTTTTTTAAATATTATATAGTGAATTGAACCACTCATGTTCTGATCTCGAGTGCTCGGACACCATGTCAGCCCATGTAATCTCAAACCCATGTACGGAAAGTACATCATACACTGCTCGACCAAACTTTGATGAAATAATATCACGGTCGTGCCTATTATCCACCTTATTAGGGAGTTTCCTCATAATGTGCCATACACAGAATTTGTGATGTGTTTGAGGAAATATTTATGAAATTGCCGAGCTCATTGCTTGGCATTGATCAGTTATAATTGCAGATGGAGTTTTTCCATGCATGCAATATAGTCATCTACAAAAAAGCCATTTAAATATGTCTGTTATTTCATCAGCAAGAAAAGTACACCCTAGCAGCACGAATTGACCATGATGATTCACACCAATAAATGGGGCAAAGGGCATTGCATAACGATTTGGAGATATGTTCTGTCAAATGTGACAACAACATCAAAGTACTAATACAAAACTCTTGATCTAGCATCTGCCCAAAAAATATTTTGTAATTGATTACTCTTTGATAGCTCAATATTATAGACAAAATTGATATTATCATTTTTTATCATCTCAAAATATTTTATCAATGCAGATGCATCACAATGACTTAATAATATTTGTCTATTATTTATAATAAAATTTATGCAATCTTTTTCTGTGAAAAAATATTTCTCATGTCCACCTCCATGAGTAATCATGATATTTACATATTTATTAAGTGGTACCACAGCAATATTATTAATTTCAAGCAATTTTTTGAGATATAATGGTAATTCTTGATGGCATCTCATAAAACTAATCATATGTGGATCCAATGGATAATTATGTTCTAATTCAACATCACATACAACCCATTTTTAATTTAAACATAGATCTTTAATAACCATTATTGCCCCATAACCTGTCTTTACAATAGGTTTATGGCGAGACTTGGCACAGGAGCTAATAGCAATATTCTCCATTCTTTGCAACATGTAAAGCAACAATGATATCTGACACCATAAAAATTATGACATGATCTTTTTTTTATTCCAAATCCAACCAAGTATTCAAAAATTTTGTAAAACTTAAATGCATCATCAATCGAATCAAAATTCATACCAATTTCAGGTTCGGGCAAATTGGAATATTTTTAATAATATTAATGTTAGAAGATTGATTTAACATTTCTATTTCCATATCTTCAATTTGAATATCCTAATAAATATAAATAAAGTGTATATAATTATATTTTACAAAAGTTCATTGCAAAGTTTAAGATTCTAGGATATTATAGCATGCACTTACATATGTAAGTTTTACATTTGAATTTGTTTGATTATTGATAATAGCAAGACCCATTAGTATTTTAAATTATGTGTCTTGAAAATACTACAATAAACACATGCAATATATTACTACTTTGACACCTAGATGTACTGTCAAATAAGTGTGCACGATGATAAAATTGACAATGATGTGGTATATATGATTTGAGCTTGTAAGAAGCTATGGAGAAGCACTTTTGAAGTATTAGGCAATCAAAAAAAATTCTCTAAAAATTTAAGGAAAATTAAACATTTAACAAAATCCAAACCACATATCTCATGCCTGTATTTGACAATAAATAATATGCACAAGCAAATAAGAGCACTCATTCAATGATAGCACTTCAATAAAAGGCTGCACAATTAAATTAATGTGGAACTTGAACATGATTAGTACATAGAAATATAAATTAACATAACACAAATATATTTCAAATTTGAGAATTAACTTGTGAGTCATGTTGAAAATTTTTAATCGATTTCTAGTCGAGTAAAAATTCAAGCAAACTTTGAGCAAGTTTCAAATTATGAGTATAAGTGTCAACCCTGGCACTAAGAGAAGGTTATTGAAGAACTTAACTACAAGAAAATTTTATTTTGCATATATTGAATTACTTGAATCAATCATATCTAAATTAAAGCTAGGATATGCAAATCAAGTCAATCATCAAATAGTAATACAATCACAAAAAGCTTTTTTCATTTAATTTCCCATGACAATTAAAGTTTAAACTTAGTTCATGTGACTAGTACTTATAAACAAGGCAAGAAAACATTGATTCCTAATTTAGCCTAAAGGTTGATTCAGTTCAATAGATTCATCATCAAAAGAAAAAACATAAAAAATATAATAAAATAAATTCAATAGCAATATCTTAAAGAGACACCATTAGTTACATAAGTTCTATATAACCTTAATCAATATCTTATTCCAATTTTTTTTTTCTTTTTTATCCCTAACTCTTCTCTAAATCAGTTAAAATCTACCCAACACACAAATAAATCGAAGTAAATGATCGTATACAAAGCTAACTAAATAAAAAAAATAGCATTACAAACTTGAGTAAACGGTCTCTCAACACAGTAGAATCAAATTATAAATCTAAATTCGGGGAAGCAAAAGAATGATCAGCATTTAGATTTTATGCTCAATGTTAAATTTTATGGAAAATGAAGGGGAAAATGAAGTACCTCGTCAGTCGATTTTCGGACGAGAAAAGGGGCAAAACTCGCTGTCGGAAGGAAGGATTTGATCGCTGTCAGGCAAAAGCTTCGATCACTGTTGGACGAAGGCGTCGATCGCTGTTGGACGGAGGAGTCATTCGCTGCGGACGGAGGCGTCGATCGCTGTCGGACAGAAGAGTCGTTCGCTGTCGGAGTCGATCGCTGTCGGACGAATGCTTCGTTTACTCAACTCGTTCTTTGTTGAAGCTAGGACGAAGGCTTCGTTCGCTTAGTTCGCCTTGAAGCTAGGGCAAAGGCAAAAGGATTTCGCCTTTGAGCAAGAGGATTTTGCCAGAGCAAGAGCTTCGTTTGCTTCATTCGCCTCGTTCGCCTCGTTCGCTTCGTTCGCCTTGAAATAAGGACAAAGGCAAAGGGATTGTGGCGCCCCACCCCTTAATCCACAAGATTAAGCTAAGAGGTGGTGTGTCACTCTGGCTAACCCTTCACTTATCATTAGATTATGATGAAATACACAATCCACCTAATAAGGGAAGGAGTAAGCACATAATCGAATATCAGTTACTATCAAATAAAAATATACAGAGTGCGGAAGCGAATTAAAAATGAGAAACATCCAAGCATCACAGAAAGTAACTTAGAATAATCAGTATAGTAATCCAAATACACAGTCAAGGGTACCTATATTATTACATCAATTTAAAGTTTAAGTAACAAAAATAAAAATACGCTCATCCTCACTTATAAATAAACTATGCAACTTCTTCCAAAGGCCCCTCATCTAGATAAGGCTCCACTCCTAGTTCCTGGTCGTCTAACTGAAGAGGATCTGTCATTGTCGGTTTCACAATGTAGGGCCTCAGTCAAAAAAAAAAATCTTATGTTAGATAAATTTTCTATGTACATTTTAGGCTGATATATTTTATGTGTTTTGTAATATCACCATTTAACATCTTCTAAGCATCATCTATATCAAATAAGGGAGCAACTAGCAATATAATAAGAAAGAAAAAAGCTATAAACAATATTTATAACTATAAGCAAAAATGAGGTTAAGACATGTCTCAAATATAAGCTAACAAGACAAGGCATATATAAATAATTAAACAAGTGCTGAAAGCAAATACTACATTCTAAACATGCTAGTGATCAAAAGAAATATACAAATTAAATAACTTAAACTCAGCAATGATATACATAAATAGCAGCAAAATTCTAACATCTTAAAATATATATATAAGCAGAACAAAGGAATAACTAACTGAATAAAAATACTGAAAAGTAAAAAAAATATCAAAACTGTATATATGAATATCTATGTACTAACTGCCATACAGAAAAGAGCTAATCTGGCCCACTGAATATCAAAAGGATCTTAGTGTCAACAAGGAGACTAAGCGCAAAACTATATACTCCTAGAATCATCAAGGAGACTAGGCGGGATATAGGGTTTTCTCCTAGTGTCATCAAGGAGCCTATGCAAGAAAACACAACAAATCTTCTCTTAGTGTCATCAAGGAGACTAAGCAAAGTCTCCTCCTAGTGTCAATAAGGAGACTAGGCAAAGAAAACATAACTGAGATGCAGCTCTAACGCATACAATTATTATATTTAATTATTCACTTTAATATTTTCACAAGAAATCAAAAGAGTCTCCATATTTTTTATAACATTTTATTTATGCATCAAATGTCTTATATGATATGCTCAAAAAAATAGGGCATAAATATACAAGGAATGCGTAGCACAAAATATCAAAGTAAGCAAGGGACTTTACTAGTATGGTAATATCATTTGTTTTCAAATTAAACTATTCTAACTATTCCAAGTTATACAAGTTCAGGATCTTCATTTTCCTACTATCGAGTGTAACTTAGAAACTCATCCTTATAAGTTAAAAAGGATTAGAACTGATCAAGTTTTAATCTAATTCAATCAGATTGATGACTATGAGTTAAATTAATAAATCATATGTCCTAGTTTTGTGAATTTAGATGTTCTATCTAAGATCTGATCAAGATCTTCTAAACTATAGATTATGGATCAAACACCACGAGAATTGGGCTTAATCACATAATCCAAAAGGATAAAACCTAAGTTCTATGTTTCATTCTAAAAGTGATATACTAATTAAGGCAAATCCTATTAAGTAATCAAACTTAATAGGATGAATCTCATATCTTAAATTTAAAGTTTGAAGATAAAATAATTAGAATAAATTATAAAATTCTAAAAACTAATAAAACCAATATTTCATCCATTGAGTAACTCATTTACCTAATGAATGAAGTATAACCTAGGATCTAGTCCTAGTCTCAAGAATAATTCTTATGTAAAGTGTAAAATCCTAAAGAAATGACTTAGAAAGATTTTTAGAAATTTTACAGGTTTGACTCACTTAAATGATTCTAATATGGTTCTAATATTTATTTTAGTGATTTAAAAGGCTAATTAGAGGTTAAGAGTGCTTAACCTAAACTTAGGACAAAATACTATTTTGCCCCTACTTAAAAGTCCGAAAAGTCAACTTTTGATTTAAGGGTCCAAATTGAAGCTTCTTGATTCCAAATGATTCCTTACTTTTTTTCTCGCAGTTAAGAACATCCTACAGCTTTAGGGCGCATAGTGCATCTGTCACCTCGCACCACCACATACCAAAGTTGTTATTCCAATCAAATTTGACCTTTCGGTATAAAAAATAATAATAGTGTCGAGATATCAAATTCTTTTGTGGATTAGATTTAGATTGACTTACCAAGAATATTTTAAGTATTCTCGCAAGAGAAGCTTTATATAAATTTATTACCGTGTTATAAAGTATTTTTATTTTAGTTTATTTATATATTAGAATATATAAAGAAAGAGTCGAATATAATAACTATAATAACCAGAATTAGCTGAGTAGCCGAGTATAAAAAATAAAAATACTATTAATTAAAATATTTTAATTTATAATATTAATATAATATAAAATATTATAATATATAGAATATTATAATTATATGTATTTTATATTATTTATATTATATAATAATATCTTTATTTTATATATAATTTAATATAAATTAATATTTTATAGATATTTAAATATATTTAATAATTTTATATATAGAATATAGAATTTAATATGAAATATTGATTAATAATATATAAAATATAGAATTCAATTTACTAGACATTATATCTCATGGTGACTATATAAATTAAATAGGATATTTAATTTAATTTTAAAAATATTAAAATATAAATAGGTGTATGCTTAACAAGAATCTTCTTACATCGTTACTAATTAAAATTATAATAAACTATAAAAATATAAATATTAAAATATTTAGGAGGACATAATGAAATGAAATAAAATAAAATCTTGGATATTTGAATTTAGAGAGATCAATAATTATAGTTATTTGTTAAATTCGTGGAGAATTTTCAATCTATTAGTATTTTTAACTCAAAATTTATTAAAACAAGAACATTTTATGAAATTATTTTACTTTTGAAATTAGAGCATACTATCTTATTTTTATTCAAGGGATTCTAAAAGTTCAAAAAATAAGAGCTATTTTTTCATAAAGGGTTATTTACTCTAGAATGATAATAAAAAATATATATATTTATTTGATTTATATGTTACCTATATTTATCAATTATAATTTAATTAAATCTATAAAAAATACTTTAGAAGAATCTTTTTGATCTTATAATAGAAATTATTTAAAAGAATCACTTCTTTCTCTTATAAATAATAAATAATAAAATATTTATTACCAAGACCAATAAAAAAAGTATATATCTGAACTTTTGTCTAAGATCCCAATAGTGTAGAAATGGGGTTGTTGTGGCAGCCCTGCCCCGCCGTGGTCCTGTTAACTCTTAAGTTAACATGATTACAGTGGAGGGGTCACCAGATGATAAGATCCCCACTTAGAATTGGATTAGACACATGTTCTAATCTAACTTAAATAAGGACTTTGCCATTCATCCCAACATATTATCACTAAATGACTATACATGAACTCAAAGTGCGGAAGCAATAAAAATATAACATCTATCCATACAGTATAAATACAACAATACAGAATAAGTAAAGAGCTGAAAAGTAAAATCAATCCTGTATTATTACAACAATTTGAATAGTTTTAAAAAAATGACTGAAAATAACTCTCAATCTCACAGGCAGAAAGAAAGCTAAAACTATATGTCTTCAGGAACGGGCTCCTCCTCTAATGGCAAGCTCTCCACTGGATCAACTGCTCCAATAAACTCAGAACCTACCATTATCAGTTTCATAATGGTAGGGCCCCAGCCAACAAAAGAAAAACTGGTTAGACTATTGTCTAAGCACATTTTAGGGTAAACAATTTTATTAAATTACTTGAATATCACCATAAACCAGAAACTGAAGCAAATAGGTGCAGAAAAGCGTACAAAAAGAACAGTATAAAGTTTATAAACAAACAGTTTATAACTAAAGCAACTAGAAAGTAAGCACATACCTCCTCCAAGCAACTACAACAAAGAAAGGTAAACAAAAGGAAAACTAGACAAAATTGAAAAGAAAATACAGCCTAAATATGCTTATGATCAACAAGATTATGCTAGGTGACATACAGAACTTGAACAATATAAATCTGAAAGCAACTAACATCCTAGGTGTACATATAAAAACAATAAGTAAAACTAGCATCCTATATAGAAATACGTGCAGGAAAGCTGTAAGTAAAATATTGTTGAAATGCAGAATATACAAGTAAAAGTAATAACTGAAAACTGGGAACTGCAGTGACTGTCCAAGCCACTCAACTGAAAACATACTCAGCAAATCTTAACCTGATGGCTAAGAAAGAGCTCTAAACTGAGTATCACTGAAAACTCTTAGCCTGATGAGCTAAGACAGAACCAAATGTAAGTGTACTTGAATTAGTATAACCATATCAGAATCCTAACTCTATAGTCAGTATGGCAAGAGTCTATCCATCCTATCTCACGGACTAGGCATGGTCATAGACTGTCGGACATTAAACCCTCGATAAGGTTGCCGATCCGAACGAGTTGATCGAAGAGGTATACTAATCAAGCTACACCTTACAAAACACTTATAAAAAGAAAACATAATGCTGCTTATGAATATTCAAAATTGACATAATATATTTATCAAATATCTTAAGTACATAATATATGTTCAAGGTAATAAACTCAAAATCAAGGAATGCGAAGCATCAAAATCAAAGTGAGCAAGAAACTCTATCTAAAACACAGGTGATATCCGTTGTTATCTACTTTATTCGTTCTATCTACTCTAAGTTACATAAGTTTCAGAATCATCAATTCTTACACATTTTGTAACTTAGAATCATGAATCCTACTAGTTGAAGATAGTTAGGACTGGCCAAGCCCTAGCTATATCTTAATCAAAAGACGACTATTTGGTTAAAATGAATAAATCATCGACCTAATTTTGTAATTTAAATTACCCCAAACCTCATCTTAATTAGCCAAATCAAGATGAAAAGATTAAGAATTAGACTCTATATGATGGGGTCTAATCACTTAATCCAAAGGTATAACTAAAGATCTAAGGTTTAGAACCCAAATCTCATAGATTAAGTTAAGGCAAGTCCTAATGATAAATCAATTCATTAGAATAGATCTCTATTCTTAATTCTAGGGTTTAAAGATCAAATAATCATTTAATAAACTAAGAAAATCTATAAACTAGAAAACTCAAGGTTTCACTTATTGAGTAATCCAATTTACTCAATAGATGAGTTCTAACCTAAGATCTATTCCTAACCCTAGGAATTAAAGCTCTTAATTTCTAAGAGTATTTCTCATGACACACATCCTAACTAATGTTATAAGTTCTAAGGATAGATCTAAGAATGATTTAAGGAAGAAGAAATCACTCACTTAAGACTTAGGAGTTTTCTTTAAGGGCTAAAATTGAGATTTTAAAACAAAAATCTAATTTAGGCTTGAACTTAACTAATTTCTGCTATAAATCATTATATTTACTGATTTTAATGATTATACAGTGCTTTTAGAGTTTTAAGATGATAAACCCTAAATTTGGGCAAAATTACTATTTTGCCCCTACTTAAGGGTTCAAAAGATCAAATTTTGATCTAGGGCTTTTAATTCTGAAATTTTCTTTTAGAATGTGATTCTTACTATCTAATGTAAGATTAGACAGTAACTAAATTAATTTTGGGTGATTATTAAGCCATATGAAGTCAAATTAGTAAATTTGACTCATAAGGGCAAATTAGTAATTTGGCTAAATGAAAGTTAAATTTTCTTTCAGATTATTGTTATTTACTGTCTAAGTTTTCTATAGAATCTAAATTTGCTAAATTCTGATAAGTATTGACCAAGTTATGGCCAATACAAGATTTAGGGTTAAAAGGTGATTAAGGAATCCTTAATTATGGGTCAAAAATCCTAACTTTGCCAATTAGTGTCCAAATTGAGCAAAATCAGTGGCTATGGTTTACAATTAGTCCACTGATCATAATGACATGTGGTAGGCTCAATTTGAATCTAATTTGACTAAGTTATGACCAATTTAGGGTTAAGAGTGATTAGTGAGTGATTAGCAAAATTAATCACTCAAACACTAATCCAACCTTACAACTAGGTTTTAAATGACTCTATGAGTCCTCTGAAACTTAAATCACTCAGTTTGGATTATTAAATTTGCTAATATTTACTAATCAAGTTTTAGGGTAATTAAGGGTGATTAGCAAATCTAACCGTTGGATCCTAAATAATTTTGTATATTACTGTAAATTAGGTTTTGTTGATCTAAATTAATATTTAGATCATCCAATTTGAAGCTCAATTAACCAAGTTATGGTCAATTGAAGTTCTAGGGTTAATTAGGGTAATTATGGTTATGACCTAAAAGTGATTAGGCAAATACTAATCCAAACAGCAAAGTTGACCCTACTAAAATGATCATTAGGGTTTTGTGAGTATTTTAAGACCCATATTGGGTATATTTGGATTATTGGATACAAAGATATGGGCTAATGAAGTTTTGTAATATTATTTGGATTTAATTAATACCCTAAATATCACTATGCTAAATATAGGTCCTACAACAAAATTATTGGTATCAATAAATTCCTCATATTTTTTTGATCAATTTGATATATTTATTTGTACTAATTGGATGTGTATTTTGCCATTTATGAATGCTTAAAGTTTGATGTTTAATTAAATAATTTAATTATATGCTTTACTTATTAAATATCTGCTTTCTCTATTTAACATTAAATAAATTCCAAATTTTATGATGTTTAATTTTTTTTTTTTTGTATAAATATAATTCATTTTCTGATCACCAAAACTTTATGAAATTCTGCTTAAGAATATAGGTATATATATATATATATATATATGTTTTTGTTTAAATATTAATATATATACACTATAATTACTATATAACATATTTATTTTTAATTAACTGTTATTCATGCAGGTGGGGTCCACATCTCAGACGGCGGTTGAACAGACCCGAATTTGCCACGTGGCAACTTGGGGTTCGATGGAACCTCGCTGGCGGGCCCCACACTGTTATTTGTGAGAGACAGCGGGACCCACCCTAATTAATCACGGGACGGGGATCGAATGATCGGGCCGAGATCGGCCCGATCCTAGCCCGGACGTGACGCGGCGAACTCAAGACCCCCGAGGCTAGGGCTTTGGATCAGGCGGCGCATATGCCTTCGACAGGGATCAAATCATATATCGATCGAAAGACCTCGGAGAGATCTTTTGATTGATATCCTGTATGCAGTCTAAGAACATGAAGAACTTCGCTAATACTTAACCCTAATCGCACCGTTCGAACTTATTTGAATTTGATCGGTCCTAATAAAACGAGAATCGAGTTTATAAATTTATGAAACGAAATTAGATTTGCATAAACTAAGGAAGATTTTCAGGTTAGATGTGAGTACCTTAGGGTCCCTAGATCTAAGATTTTGTTGAGCAAAATGGCAAAGCTGAAATGGTTTGTTTAGATTTGATGTTGGACAAGGGTTTTCAGTTAAGTCGAAAGATGAAGATTAAAGTATAGCTAAGAGAGATGCTGGGCGACGACAAAGCTCCACGCGGAGGCAGGCTGCGGACGCGTGTGCAGGGCTCGACGCGTGGGAGACGGTGGGGAAGATGAAGAGGTAGCCGTTCGATTTCCAATCGAACGGCTCTCGAAAGCCGTTAGATCCAACGGTAAAAATAAAAAAAAAGAACGGCGTTAGTTGTTTTGAACGACGTCGTTAACCCTTAATTATTAATATTATTATTTTATTTATATTATACAAATTTAATTAAATAAATTTTTCCTATTAAAAAATCCCAAAAATTCTCAATAAATCACTCCTAGCTAATTGAAGGGTGAGGAACGCAACGGCCCACTCGGATTTTCGTTTCGATGAGTATTTATTAATCTAAATTTTCAGGTATTTTAAATATTATTAAAATATTCGATGAAAATCCAACGACTTCCAAATGCCTTCAAAACTTCACCCTTAGCTAATTTGGGTGTTCTGAACGCAATGGTGAAGTCAGATTTTCAATCTGAGGTCTAAATAAAAAGTCAATTTCTAGAGTTTGAAATTTTCCAGAATTTTTGATTTGACTCAGTTGACTTCTGATTTGACCTAGATTTTTGAGATGAGTTCTAAATTACTTAATTAGTGACTTATAACCTTAATTAAGACTTAAATTGATCTTAATTAATCAAAGTAACAACCTGGGTTGTTACAGTTATAAAAGTAAGAAAAAGGTATTTGAGTTGTAGATATTTAAATATAATGGAATATTCTATGAAATATTTTTTTTCATTAATAAATAAAGATATAAAAGATATGGAATTTAATTTTTGCTCCTATATAGATGATTTAATATCTAAAGGATATAACAAAAATAATTTATCATTTTTTTATTATAAAAACAAAATAATTTTTGATTTGGAACAACTTTTAAAATATTTAGGTCAAGAGTTAATTTGTTATCTAATGCCTGCTTTTTTAGAAAAAACAAAACTAGTAACAATTAAACAAGAAAATAGTTTAAAAATAAAAGAAAAATAGTTCACGATGCAATCTAATGATATGTTCCATTTATTTTTTATAAGAAAATGGAATTTTTTTAATACCATTGTATCAATCTATAATTTAATTTGGTTAAAAAATCGGTTGTTGAAAAAAAAAGAGAGTTATTTTTAATAAGTTAAAATATAAAAGATGATTCCACACGAACAAGTTCAATGCGAATAATAAGTACTAAAAAAAAGAAAAATATTATTATAATTATAATAAATATATAGATCTTCAGAATTATAATTATTTTAGTAGGAATGAAAATTCAGAATATAAAACACTTATTTCTCATACAGATATTAATAATCTTAATAAGAAATCAATAATTTTGAATAGATCCTTTATTCAAACAGAACTAACAGAAAAAACATCGAATTCATTGAATTTCAAAATATTTGACTTATATCGGATATTCCTAGAGATTGAGAAGAGGTTATTTATTAAATCACTTCTCGAATGATTTATATTAAATTTTACAAGATCTTTTTATTCGATCGTAGATAATTTCAATAATATGATTTCATATATTTATATGGGTTCAAAACTTATAAATAATTTTAATATAGAAAAGAAAGAAATATGAGAATTATTTAAAATAATTATATATTTTTTAAAATTTAAATTAAAAAACAAAAAAGTAATAGGATTTAATAATAAAATCTTAGTTAAAAAAAGAATATTATTGAACAAAAAAATATTCTTTGATCTCATTCTAATTCCGAGATCAAAAATATTAGGAAAAGAGCAAATAAAAATTAACTCTAATTTATTTTACACTATTGTAAACTATGAATCTATTTTATTATAAAAAATATTGGATATATTTACCAGAACCAGATTCTTTTTTCATGTATCATAAGCCCTTTTTATTTTTCTTTATATTTATAGGTTCTTAAAAAAATCAAATACTTCTTTTTTACTATAAAAAAAAAAATCGGTTCAGATCTACTACAAGACTAATATATATGGGTACATAATAAATTTATTAAAATTAATATATTGGAAATTTTTTATAATAAATAGATCTAATATTCTATTTAAATATGTAAGAAAATATTTAATTAAAAAAGAGTATAAAATAAGAAGAAATATGGTTATCAATAATATAACGATTCTAAGATATATTATAAATAAACATTTATCAAAATTTAAGATTAATAATAGTAAAACTAATAAGAATTTTTTTTGTCCTATTATTTCTCAAACTGATATATATATAAATCGGGATCATTATAATTGTAAAAAGATGGATAGTATCAATAATTTATTTTTTGATTAGAAGATTAGTTTACGAAAAATAGTAAAATTAGTAGTGAATCAATTACGAATTAATCAATTTAGGTTAAAGGCTAAATATTTTTTCTGAGTTGCTCTTTTTATTTTTGTACAAGTCACTTAATTATTTCTTTATAAATAAAGGTAATATCAATATTCAATTTATTTTAAAATAGATATATTTAAAAAAAGATAAATTTAGCAAAAATAAATCATTTTTCGTGTATGATCAGAATACTTTAAAAAACTATAAAAGGATAAGTAAAGAATTTGACCAAAAAAGAGAATATATTCAAAAGGGAATAGTCTTTTAAAAGAATATTCATATTCAAAAGGGAATAGTTTTTTACCAATAAAGTTACGAGTATTTGATATATCAATAGAGAACAATTTATCAAAAATTAGGTATAAATATAAATTAAATTACTCATACAACTATTTACATTTTACAAATAAATCGAAACATTTCCTTCATAAACCTATCTACTTACTAAAAGATTCTTATCCAACATATTTACTAGAAGAAAAAAAATTATTTTGGAAAAAAATAATTGTAAATCTATTTCATATCCAAATTCAAATATATTTCATTTTGAAAGGGATGCTCTATATAAGTATCACATTCTCAATCTAGATTCAATAATGGACTTATAGTACACTTCCTTTTTTAATAATAATTTAATTTTCCCTTTAGTTGAACATAATATTTATATTTATAAAAATAAATATATTAATAATTTTAAAATTCCTATAAATTTTAATCAATATAAAAATATTATTAAATAAATATCATATATCTCAAGATGGGATAGATTACAAGCATATATACCATGCTTATTTTGAGAGGTTTGACATATATTAAATAAATTATTTTAGACAGTATATTCGATATTCTTTAAAGAGTTTTCAAAATATTGTATCCATCTTTTATGATACTCCGAATATATTTGATACATGCAAGTTGATTACACATAAATTAATTCTTAATCTATCACATATTCAAAATATTCCAATAAATTCACTGACGGACGTAACTATAACGGTCCTAAGGTAGCGAAATTCCTTGTCGGGTAAGTTTTGACCCGCACGAATGGTGTACGATCTGGGCGCTGTCTCGGAGAGGGACTCGGTGAAATAAACATGTCTGTGAAGATGCGGACTATCTGTACCTGGACAGAAAGACCCTATGAAGCTTTACTGTTCCCTATGATTTGTTTTAAGCTTTTCTTGCGCAGGTTAGGTGGAATGCGACAAAAATACTTCTTATGGGAAGGATCGAGCCATTACTGAGATACCACTCTGGAAGAGCTAGATTCCTAACATTGTGTCATAAACTATGATCAAGGGACATTCTCAGGTAGACAGATTATATGGGGCATAGGCCTCCTAAAAAGTAACAGAGGCGCTCAAAGTCAAAAATATTTAGGTAGAGACGGATCAAAGTGTTGGTTAGGTAAACGTCCTATAGTACGAGTGGTGGTTAAGAACTTCGTAGATCACCCCTACGGGAGGGTGAAGGTCGATCCCCAATTGGTCGAAAAAGACCTATGACTCCATGGGGTTATGCGGCTCTTGGAAGAAGAAGTAGGAAAATTAAAAAATATAGCAATATATTTATTATTTGTCGACGTAAATATAAATAGAAAAATTTAAAATTAAATATTAAAGAGAAAGACTTGAATAAGGGACTAAGTTGTGATAAATCTACAAAAAAAAAAAAATTCTTTTGTAGCTAATTCTTTATTAAAAAGAATATAAAATATTAATAAGCTGAATAAGGAGAACGAGATTATTGTTACTTGATTTAGATCATCTACCACTATACCCATAATGATTGGCCATACAATCACCATTCATAATGGAAAAAATAATTTAACTATTTATATTACAGATCGTATGTTCAGTCACAAATTAGGAGAGTTCGCACCTACTATAACTTTTCTTAGACATACAAAAAAGGATAGTGAATCTCGTCGTTAGTTACGTGACTAAGTTAAGTAATAATTAATACTTAAACTTTTTTATAATAAATTTATCTTATCTAAATTTTATTATAAAATTTAGATAAGATAATAACTATCAATAATATATATATATATATGCGACAAAAAAAAATCCACTTTAAGTATAAGTATAAGTACGAAATAATTAAAATATTAGGCCCTCATCGTCTAGAGGTACAGGACATCTCTATTTCAAGGAGAAAACGGGGATTCGACTTCCGGGTATTTTTTTGTAGGACGACAAAAAAGATTATTTATATAGTATTATATAGTATATAGATTTATTAATTTATTACAATATTACAAGTATTATTAATTATAATTTCAAATCTTTTATTATTTATTATTGGTCACTGTCCAAGTGTTTAATGGGCGTAAAGCCTTAAAATTATTTTTTAAGATAGAATTTATCATTGGTTCAAATATAGTTTGAAAAAATATTTTATAAATTAATAAGGTAAATTATCAAGAACATAAGAAAATATATTTTAATATTTTATAATTTTATAGTTTATCTTTAGTTAAGGATCATATGGATTGTCAAACTTTAAAATCAATTATACCCACATCTTACTCTTTCGTATAGCAGTACTCCATAACCTATTGAAATTAAACTTGAACTAACTTCTTTTTATTTTATTTATAGTTGGAGTTGGCGGCATGATCAAGTGGTAAGACAGTGGACTGCAAAAACTATAAAATGGTAAGTAAAGAATTTGACCAAAAAAGGGAATATATTCAAAAGGGAATGGTCTTTTAAAAGAATATTCATATCCAAAAGGGAATAATCTTTTACCAATAAAATTACAAGTATTTGATATATCAATAGAGAACAATTTATTAAAAATTAGGTATAAATATAAATTAAATTACTCATACAACTATTTATATTTTACAAATAAATCAAAATCTTTCCTTCATAAATCTATCTACTTGCTAAAAGATTCTTATCAAACATATTTACCAGAAGAAAAAAGATTTATTTTGAAAAAAAATAATTGTAAATCTATTTCAATTCCAAATCCAAATATATTTCATTTTGAAAGGGATGCTCTATATAAGTATCTCATTCTCAATCTAGATTCAATAATGGACTTACGGTACGTTTCCTTTTTTAATAATAATTTAATTTTCCCTTTAGTTGAACATAATATTTATATTTGTAAACATAAATATATTGATAATTTTAAAATACCTATAAATTTTAATCAATATAAAAATATTATTAAACAAATATCATATATCTAAAGATGGGATAGATTACAAGCATATATACCATGCTTACTTACTTTGAGAAGTTGGATATATATAAAATAAATTATTTTAAACAGTATATTTGATATTCTTTTAAAGAGTATTCAAAATATTGTATCCATCTTTTATGATACTCTGAATATATCTGATACATGCAAGTTTATTACTCATAAATTAATTCTTAATCTACCACATAACTCCGTGGGGTTATGCGGCTCTTGGAAGAAGAAGTAGGAAATTTTAAAAATATAGCAATATACTTATTATTTGTCGACGTGAATATAAATAGAAAAATTTAAAATTAAATATTAAAGAGAAAGACTGGAATAAGGGACTAAGTTGTGATAAATCCACTAAAAAAAAATAATCATTTTTAGCTAATTCTTTATTAAAAAGAATAAAAAATATTAATAAACTGAATAAGGAGAATGAGATTATTGTTACTTGGTCTAGATCATCTACCATTATACCCATAATGATTGGCCATACACTCACCATTGATAATGAAAAAAATAATTTACCTATTTATATTACGAATCATGTCATCGGTTACAAGTTAGGAGAGTTCGCACATACTATAACTTTTCCTAGACATACAAAAAAGAATAGTGAATCTTGTCGTTAGTTACGTGACTAAGTTAAGTAATAATTAATACTTAAACTTTTTTATAATAAATTTATCTTATCTAAATTTTATTAGATAAGATAAATAAGATAAATAACTATTAATAATATATATATATATATATATATATATATATATATATATATATATATATATGGGACAAAAAAAAATCCACTTGGTTTCAGACTTGGAACAAATCAAGTTTAAGTATAAGTACGAAATAATTAAAATATTAGGCCCTCATCGTCTAGAGGTTCAGAACATCTCTATTTCAAGAAAATAATGGGATTCGACTTCCCCTGAGGGTATTTTTTTGTAGGATGACAAAAAGAATTATTTATATAGTATTATATAGTATATAGATTTATTAATTTATTACAATATTACAAGTATTATTAATTATAATTTCAAATCTTTTATTATTTATTATTGGTCACGTGGGCGTAAAGCCTTAAAATTATTTTTTAAGATATAGTTTATCGTTGGTTCAAATATAGTTTCAAAAAATATTTTATAAATTAATAAAGTAAATTATCAAGAACATAAGAAAATATATTTTAATATTTTATAATTTTATAGTTTATTTTTAGTTAAGAATCGTATGGATTGTCAAACCTTAAAATCAATTATACCCACATCTTACTCTTTCGTATAGCAGTGCTCCATAACCTATTGAAATTAAACTTAAACTAACTTCTTTTTATTTTTTTATAGTTGAGTTGGCGGCATAGTCAAGTGGTATGACAGTGGGCTGCAAAAACTATAAAAGGGTATTCCAACGATTTGTTTAATTGATACAAATTGTGACCCAGATTATGCAAATCTTTCAATTCCTTCCAACGATGATTCTATAGCATTTTTTCATTTTATTATTACCAAATTAGCATATTCAGTTTTTGTCCGATTGACTATTCGAGAAAAGATAAATACCTTTTTAAAGATTAATTGTTATTATTATATTATAATAATTAGTTATATTATAATAATTAGAATATAATAATGGGGCAGTAAGGCAACAGTATTTAGTTCCCGTTAATCGAAGGTTCGAATCTTTCTGTCCCAAATATTTTTATCTTATTTTTTATTATGATATTCTGCAATTAAATCTTAGGTTAAATATTTAAATATATATTATATATAAAAATATAAAATCATTTATAAAATAATTAAAAATTAAATAAATAAAAAATAAATATAATAAATTAAAAAAGTAAAGGAAATAAATTTAAGAATTAAAGGAAATAAGCTTTATTGAATAATTTTATACTTATTTAGTTTTTCGTTAATAAAATCTAATAATATATTAATTAATTATTAATAATATATAATATATTATATTAATATAATTTAATTAAGAAATATTAAAAAGAGATTAAGGAACTAATATTTAATTTGTGAAAACTAAACATAATATTTTTAAGCAAAAAGAATTGTTCTATCTGCTACTATTAAAAGAGTTTTTTTTTTTTTTTTTCATTATCATATATTAGGCAACCTAAAAGTCAATCTCAATCCTTAGAGTTATAAAAATAGATTTAGTTTACTACTTGTAAAATATTTAATTAATCAAATTTATCACCAAAAATATTCTCAATTTTATATTATTGATTCGAAAGAAAAAAGTTACAAAAACTTATTTTTTTATTATCTTTCTTATCAAAAGCTATTAGAATGTTTTATCTTCATTTTAGAAATACTATTATCTTCAAAGTTAGTAGCATCGTTTGAAAAAAAAAATACTAATATATAATAAATTAAGATCTATTTATTCAAAATTAACTTTTTTAGAAGATAAAATATCAAATTTAAATTATGTAACAGACATACTAATACCATATCTAATTCATTTGGGAATTCAATATTGGATCAAAGATGCTCCTTCTTTGCATTTATTAATATTATTCTTTTATGAATATAATCAAATTAAAAATGATATCTTTTTTCTTCAAACACTCTTTTACAAAGGAAATATACAAAATATTCTTATTTATAACTTCTACATAATTATTATATCTATGAATTTAAATATATTATTATGTTTATTAAAAAAAAGTCATCATATTTAAAATCCATATCTTATGAAAACTTTCTTGAACAAACATATTTTAATAAAAAACTAATATTATGTTAAATACGTGTTTCGTCTATTTTAATGCTTTTCCAAGTATCTTTCAAATCTTTATCAAAGATCCTCTTATACATTATATTCGATATAAAGGCAATTTAATTATATTGTTAAAAGGAAATATTATTTTAAATTTAATATTACTAATAATAAATAAAAGGGAAATTTATCTCATAAATCTTTGACAATATTATTTTAACTTTTGGTCTCACCCTTATTATAGAATTATTAAGAAATAATTAATTAACTATCTTTTCTATTTTATAGAAATATGATATTTTTCAAATATATTACGAAAATTTTTGAGAATAAAAAATATAATGCTAGAGAAATATTTTATCGTAACTATTTTCATTAAAAATTATATAACATAGTTCCATCTATTTCTATTATTAAATATTTGGCAAAAGTTAATTGTTGTACTACCAAAGAGAAACCTATTGGTCAATTTTCAAACCAGGTTAGAAAATTTCAAAATTCCCTTGCAAACTAGTTTCTTTCTCTAATCTCTTTCACTGATACGATTGTAATTTGTGTGATTAGACAAAAAGAATTGAGAATTTTTATGAATTTTTAAGTTTTCTTGTTGCCAATGAGCTCACTTTTAAATGATATTACTGTCTTGTCTAGATTCCTAATATTCAGACTTTTTATTTCTAGGTTGGAGCTGGTCTTCATGTAATTGTGTCTGTTACACGTATGATTTCTTCAGGAGATTCTATCCATCAAATTATTGGGGGCTTAAGTGGTAGTTTTTTTTTTCCAATTTTTAAAGCCATTTTTTTGTTTTGGTACTTGTATAGTGCTGTTGTAATTGTTCAGCTAAAATAGCATTGCGCAATGCTCTTAGCATTAAAGAATGGCTTGTTCTCGATTTTGTTTGCAGTGAAGCTTTTTATTTATATGAAATTCCTTCTTTTTGTGTTCTTATTCTTGATAAAAGGCAAGCTGTGCAACAAGCAAGCCTTTCAGGGCATCAGGCTGCAGGCATCACATGATATGGATTTTTGTAAGTGCATCTATTAAAGGCAATGCTCTCGCTTAATTAAACCATTACTTAATTAAACCATTACTTTTATGGAATTAATCACCCATATTTCTAAACTTTAACTGGGGCATTTATTCTTAAATACACACCAAACCAAAATTGCGTCTTGCACGAATTAAGTGATACAGATCAAGCAGTCAATGTCATTATTGTTTGCCATTCTCTATCAATCTTCGACAACATTGGTCGGTTGTTGCTGGGCTTCACGTGCTGCTCTTTAGTGTGCTTAGATTAATATGAGATGTATGGAGAATTGCCAGGTTTTGCAAAAATTAACATGTGTTGCTTGCAGTAAATACTTCTTTAATTCTCTAATTGAGTTTGAAAGCAGATTCTCTAATTCTTTAATGACTCCACCTCATAGTTCATGCCAGACTCACTGTTATCATCAAGTGAGCAAGAATTCAGAGGCATTCTCTGTACAACGGGGTGATAATCTTTCGCATGTGGTTAAGATTCGATCGGACTTGTCATCTTATACCCCCAAGGAAAGAGAATTGGTCAGCACAAATTCTCCTAAGCTCTATATGTTTTTCTTTTCATAAATTTTATTTAAATTTTCTCTTCTTGATCACATGATTCCTGCACTCTATTTTTTGTTTATGGTCTACTTATTTTTGGAAATTTTATTGGTTTATGGTGAATCTAGATCTATAATTTAGAGGAATTAGAGTATGTGATTTTCAAGAAAAAGGGGAGATCTTTCTGTGCTGTAGAAAAGTTTATATTTTTCACAGTAAACATACAGTGCTCACAAACTATGATATTTGCAAAGTAGTTGCAAATGTTATCAATGTACGTATCATTATCCTTTGATCAGAACTCCCTGACATGCCATTCAAATCTAATGATCGAGTGTTAAATTTTTAGAGCAGTTCCAAATGTTATCAATGTACGTATCATCATCCTTCTTTTTGTGTTCATATCCATTTTTCAAGTTGATTGACTTTTTCTCTTTTAAGCTTGATTGAGTACAGCTTGCCTTTTATCAAGAATAAGAACACAAAAAGAAGGAATTTCATATAAATAAAAAGCTTCAGCACAAAGAATTTGCAGCATTGAAGAGCACTCATATTGTATGTGAGAGGCTCAGGGTTCGACTCCCGGCATCACCATCGCTTATCAACTTTTTGAATCTCTTTGCCAAGTATAACAATGCAGAAGTGCTCATCACTACTGTTCATCAAATACTTGGTTATCTTAATTTTGCACAAATGTTAGTCCCACCTAGTGGGACTAAAAGTGTTAGTGTTGTTGTTGTTGTATATCATTCAAACAAAAACATCATCAATATTTATTTTTTCTTTTTAACCAAAACTTCAATATTTGCAAAAAGTTCTTCCCCAAGTTCAATTTTCAAAATTGCTACCCGTCTTTCTATACACAAAAACTGCTCTCTGCTTTGGTTTGTCCAATCAATGCAAATGGGTAAGATTTTCTTATATGGATAAGGTTAAATGGAAATGTAAATTTTAAATTGTTGTGTTTAAAGTAGATCCAAAGTTTGGTGGTTTTATTAGATGTTTTTAGCTGCTTAAAAAAGGAAAGAAAACACTTGATGATCTGGAATAGTGCCTTAGGAGAAGATCCTCTTTATTGCAATGCAGACAGGACTGGCTTGTGGGAATTGACAATATTGGCTTCTCACGTGCACCCATATGTGGCATTGAATGCTGCTGAGCTTGAGCTGTTTATATTGATTTGATACTATTTGGTGATTTTTAAAAATTATAATATGCAATGTATTGTAGTAATTTTATAATAACTCAAACAGCCACCCTCTAAAAACTCCTCATTTCTAGCAGAATCTGGCTGCTTTAATGAGACAAGCTAACACTTTGTAGGGCTCCAACAAAGCTAAGGTGCAGATGCTCTAGATTGCTTCAGCAATGGAATTGGCCAACTTTGATGTGTCAAGCTAGCGGGGATTCAAATGTCTTTTCATGGCCTTTGAGAGGCTTTGACAACTCCCGCATGGCCATGGTTGCGGGAAGGCTGAGTGATGAACTAGTGTTCTAGGGAAAATTAAAAAAAAATGCTTTTATAAAATAACATTGGCCAACTCTGATGCGTCAAGCTAGCGGGGATTCAAATGTCGATTAGAAGAAAAATTATTCAAAGGTTAAAGGCGACAGTGCTTGAACTAAAGATGATCATATAGATGAGCTTAAATCTCGTTTAGCTGCTTCTTAAGTTGAAGTATCTTAAATATAAAATATAAGAAGAAAGATTATCCAAAGGTTTAGTAAGGAGCATCATAAGGTATATGAGTGGATGTGAAGTTTAATCAAGTAATTGTCTGCAGCTTGCAGATCAAGAATTTCAGTAAGTCTATACCAAATGCAATGTTGAGCTGAAGAATTCCTGCTGCTTGATAGTTACTAGCAAGCTTATGTGCAAGAAAAAGACAATATTCAGCAATACTGTCTTTCTCTTAACAGCTGTGATAACTTTCTTTTGCTTTATATTACCTGATACAACCATCAACAACAAAATATCATTGAATTAGCATTGCAGTGTCACTATTTTTGCTAGTTTTAATTCATATAAATATTTTTATTAAAACTGAGTTTCTTTTGCAATATGTTTTGTTCATTATTTTCTTTCTTTCTTTAACAATATATAAATTAAAATGATTCATTTGAGCGCAAAAAAGCCATGAAATCGACTGTATGTAGGCAGTTTCTTCAATTTCGAGTGCACATTGACGCTGATTACATCGACGTTTGATAAGAAAAAAAGGAATCAAATATATTCAAGCAGCCACTTGATAAGAAAAAAGGAGCAATGGCATTCATCCAAGCCATGTATTTAAAGCAGTAGTGAACCAATGTAATGAACTCAAACAACACAATGAATGAAAAAACAATACCCACATAGTTTGAATGAATATTCATTTTTACAGCAAATGTTCAATAAAGACAAAAATCAACATACTCATCAAATTAAAGATAAAAAACACAGCCATTCTTAATGATATAACAATGGCATTCATCCACATTAATTTCCAACACAAAACCACATACTTCCTATGGCATCATCTCTTTATTGAATGAAACTTCAGCACATAAATAATTGCCTGCGTTTGAATTTCAGCATAAAGAATCTGCAGCATTGAAGAACTACTGCCATTGTTTTAAATGGCTTCTTTAAGTACTGAACTCCATTCCATGCAAAAAAAAGCCTTCAGAAGGGGCATATACAGCAAATACTTCTTGGTCGAGACGAGCCTTCCGTACATCTTGCTGAATTTGTCTCTCATGCTCTTTCAGCAACTCTTCCATATCCCACCTGTAGGCATCAACAGTCCTGAATATTGAATTCTTCTATTTTTCGCACCATAACCATGAATTCAATGAAACATGCATAACTACAAGGAATTGAGAATATACGAGCTTAAAAACCACTACTCGGTGGCACATAAGAATTTTGTGATATCATCTGTTCACCATTGGGCACCCTTACAGTGCTGGAAGTGTGTTTAATCGTTCTCATATCATTCTTCTTAACCCAAGAGGAGCCAAATGTGCTTGGGTGCATTGCTAAATTAGAGTTTGATAAGCCATTTTGCGCTACTCTGGGAGGATCAATGGGAAACCATGAACCAGCTTCTACAGGACTATACTTATCGCTTGCACACTTGGGATTTGGTTGTCCCTGCCATCTCTGCAAATTTATTTAGAACACAGCATGAGAGAGTTATAAAAAAGTTCATTTTTGTAACAACCCAAGGTGTTACCCAGCTTAATTTTAGCCTAATCGTGTCGTGATTATCATTCTATCAAGTTCATCTAGTCGTTAGGACCAAACGCTGATGTTTTGGAGCAATTCGGAGCTAAATCCAATAATTTAGATTACTTTAATATTTAGTTAATTAGAAAATTGAGGTATTTATTTAGAACTCTAAATCGAAATCCAACTTCACCGTTGCGATCGTCACCCCCAAATTAACTAGGGTGATGTTTTGGACGCGTTTGGAAGTCATCGAATTTTCACAAATATTTTAATGTAATTAAATGCGTCAAAAAATATAATAATTAAATAATTGTTGGAATTGAAATCCGACTTCGCCGTTGAATTCCTCACTCTCAAATTAGTTATGGGTGAATTTTTGGGAATTTTCGGAGCACGTCTCAAAAATTAGAATTTTTAAATAAATAAGAAAGATAAATAAGCAATCTTTGGATCCCAAAATGCAATTTCTCCATTTTATTTCCAGAATTTTGGCTGGCCACCTCCTTCTTTCGGCTAAGCCATGCTTCCCTCCCCTCTCTCCCTTACTTGATGGGAGAGAGCTTGCCTCTCCCATCTAGCTCCTCTAGAGCTAATGATGAAGCCCTACCCTTCCCTTCTCCTTTAAAAGGGGAGCTCAACCCTCCTCTTGAGCTTGCTGAAATTTTCTCCATTCCCTCCTTTTCTCCATTGCTGCAAGAAGAAGAAGAAGAATAAGAAGAAGAAGAAGAAAACAAAGCTTCCTTTTTCCCCTTTTTTCAAGGAATTAAGGTACCCTCTTGCTCATCTCCTTATCTTTCTTAAGATGTTATGATGTTAGAATGCAACCTTGGAAGTCCATATGCATGTATGAAAGCCATTAAGGCTCTTAAGAACTCACAAAAATATGCTTTGTTTTTTTGTCTATTCTGCATACCCTTATATTCATCATCATTTTTAGTATAGCTAGGATGCTCCGTTCGTGCTGATTTTGGTGTCGATGGAAAGGTATCAGAAATACCTTTCCATTGATATATGGCACCACTCATGGAACTCTCTTAATTGAGAGTAATTAAGCTCAAAAAATAGCCCTTACGGGTTTCACACCTGGCGAAATCACCATCTGCCGCTGCAGCGCGCCGCAGCGGGTTGCAGTGGACAGGAGAACTTAGGGAAAACATATAAAAATGCACATTGAACTAATTGAATAGTAATTTACAAAATGGGTCGCTCCAGCGCGCGGTAGCGCGCTGCAGCGGACTATAGCGAAAATTCCAGAACTTAGGAAAACGGCCAATAAAACTAATTGAACAGTGATTTTGCAAATCGAACCGCTACAGCGCGCCATAGCGCGCTGCAACGGATTGCAGCGTTCTGTAGCGATAATTTCACAAAAATTATAAAATCATTTAATGTAATTGAATAGTGGGTTTTTTTCACAGCAGATTGTAGCGGCCTGCAGCGAGCCGCAGCGCAATGGCACTACCGTGCGGAAAGCGCTACAGCGCCCAGATTTGCAAAATTTCCAAAATTTCTCAGAAACTGCCCAGATTTTGTAAAACTGCCCAGTCTTGGCTGAAATGGCCAAAACTCAACTGTTTAGGTATTTTAAGACCCCTAGAACCCTGATGGGGCTAAGTTATACTAAATTTAAACATATTTTAGCTAAAAGTGAACATTGCATAAAATCATATATGAAACTTGAATTTGAAACTTTGTCATTTTCATTAAGTTCTCAAAACATAGGTATCTTAAATGTATGTTATGCCATAAGCTAAGTATTATAATCTAAATTGCTTATATTAATTAGGTATATTTTAACAACAATGTGGCATGAAACTTAGATCTCTTGGAATTGTGATTAAGTGCTAATCTTCTTAGTTGATTTGTAATTTGATTAGCATTAATCACCCATTTTTATTCTTATTCATTTATATTCACTATGATTTTATGATGTATATTAGAAAACTCTAAGCCTTTATAAGTACACTTAATTGATATTAAACTACACTTGAACATAAGAATCTTGATAACTTGATTAAGTAGATAATACTTAATCCAAACCTAAAGTTTGACATCAATAATACACTAATAATATATTGATTTGTCATTAACCTTTAAATTAACCTTTGGTCTTATAGTAGAAAGGTTAGGGGTCAAACTCCAACTTATCTTGATTAAGATCTAAACCTTAATCACTTAATTAATTAACTTGATTATAAGATAATTCAATTGATATTATTCTAATAATGTATATATTGATCTTAAGTCATCAGATTAGAAGTGCTAAGGATAATATTGAATATGTGTGATTGAACTATCTAAATCTAAACTTTAGATCCTTGATTTTCTCTTATATAAGACAATTAACATAAGATGGAAGTAAAATTGTAATGATTTATGCAATGATCTAACTCCAATAATATCTGTAGTTTTATCCCATGATTGTATAATAGGAAAGGATCAAATGAATTTTAATCATTTGATCTAATCATCTTAACCTAAGTATAACAAGTAAACCTTAAGAAGTAGAAAAGTGAGATCCTAAGGGTCTTGCTATAGGATTCGTCATTGAAATGGTTAAAGACCTTAACTAATGATACATTGAGGTAGGAAGGACTTTTGTAACTTACTAAGGTAGAAGCCTAGTTGATCCTTCATAACTTTAAAAGTTGAACTTGATACCTTGTGTAGGAATCACCTAAAGTGCTTAGATTGTGACTCATTCCTCGTGGTAGTAACCTATGTTGAGTGATCTTCTGATCACATCCTTGGAGCCTTGTGTAGGATACACCTATTTAAAGTAAGGATTAATAGATTTGATAAATCCTTATCGATTAAATAGAATCTGCTGAACTCAGATTGTTGGTTGGGTATTGTAGGGTATACCCATATTACTGGATTAATTCAGTAATATTCAGGATTGGATGATTCACTCCAATATGGTCTTATGACCAGGTGCTATCCTGCGGGATTAGCCAAATACAGTCCCATTAAAGTAAATCTTCTAAGACTAAGAGTGTTACAATTAGTGAACAAGATCCTTAGTTTGAGATATAAACTACGACCGAGTTCTGCCTCCTATAGTAGTGCGCTTCGATAAGTGCAGTTTAAGCAAACTAAGTATCTTAAGTCACTTTGCGTAGACCACTAAGTATGTTTATAATTAGAGCATTTAACGGCTTAGCTTGAGATATAAACTGTGACCGGGTTCTGCCTCCTATCGTAGTGCACTTCGATAAGTGCAGTTTAAATAAGCTAATGGTTAAATTTACCTTTCTTGCAAATATCTTAAATATATGTATGCAAGCATCCCAGCTAATGATTTTTAAGTAAACTCTCAACTTTAACCAATTATCGAGATTTGAATTTAGGAGTCAGAATCTTTTTTGTAGGATTCTGCACAATAGAGACTTTGGATTCATTATTAGATTTTAAAGTATTTTCTGGATTTATCTCATGTAGTTAAGAAGCATGAGCATGAGCATAAGCATAAAGTGTGAATATCAGAATAATGTATGAGAATCAGAATGATGTATAAGTATTAGTGATGATCTATGAGTTACAAAATGTTGCATACATTGACGGGGAAATTTCTGGATGCATCAGTGTCATCAATAAATAGTATTCCCAATAGGGTGTATGTAGACATTAGACCGTACTGCTCATAATAGTTCAGTGATATTTTGGTAGCATATCAGTAGCATACCATGTTTCCACTCCCAATTCCTCTCCTAAATAAATTCCCTCAAGGTGTCAGCTCAAGCACACACAAACACTCAAGTTTACTACAATTATCTGAAACTCCTAGTTCAAGATAATTGCTATTAATCATAACATTTATAGCTTTAACTCCAAAAGTAAAATGAAATGTAAATTTGCATTCATGTCTGCATCTTCATTCCCATAACATTTGCAAAAATTTGATAAACCAAATACAAATTAAAGATGAAACATAATAGTTTAAAAGTGTACTTGCGCTTCAACTGAAAAGCAAAAGCGAAGGAGACCCTGATTGCTGTTGAACGGAGACACTGATCACTTCCGTACGAAGACGAAGGAGTCGTTCGCTGTGGAGGAGTTGCTCGCTGTCAGAGTCGATCGCTGTGGAGGAGTTGTTCGCTGTTCCACCGTTTCTACATGAACAAAACAAGCTCATCCAAGAAGATGAAGGTAACCACTATTGAGGAGGCATGCTGAGAACATTGACACCAAAGGTAACCACACATTAAGGAGGTGGCTTTGGATCCATGGACTATAGTGATGCAAAGAAAAGAGTAAACCAAAAGCTAGCAAGCAGCACGGAGGCAACCTACCGGATTGAAAGCATACCTTGCCTATCTAGATTTTGAAAGCATATTTGAAAATATTACAGCACCTATTGCCTGCATGGTGAACCAAATCATTAACAAAAAAAGCATACATTATGGATGAACATACTGTAGAACAAAAGCAATTGACAGCTTTTATCATTGTACCACTTCAATTCGTTATAAAAACTTCCACAAACATCAAACAAGTCCTCACTTGAACTCAAGGTTCACACTTAACTACTCTTCATTCTCACGTTAAATACCTTAACTATTAAGATTGTTTTCAAATAACAATTGTAACATCTATTGACCATCTAGAATTAAAAAAAAAAAACATTCATTATAATGCAACAAACAAGCCTGAAAATACCAAGAATGGGAAGCCCCTTTCGCTTTGCAACATTTCTCCTCATAAGGAACTGAAAACCATAAGATTTCTACAATTTCAAAAGAGAATTGAAAATCATAAGATTTTTACAATTTCAAAAGAAAACTAAATTAATATAAGATAAGAAAATAAAAGAAAATTTCCTACCTCTTTGAAGAATTTTATATCCACAATGCAATAATTAATTCATCACATATTCTTTGTACGTTTTCGAGTTGGTCCATTCTCGAGGTGGCTTAGCTTTCTTTTGCTTGGAGGTCTCTTTTTAGGATAAGCAGACAAAGAACTTTGTATTACATTATCTTGTGCACTTGAATGCCCCTCTTCATTGTCGAACTGATTAATGGCATCAAAGTTAACAAGTTTTCCCCGTGCATCAGTTAAAAGCCTTAAAGCGTATTCCGAATGCCTTTCAGATACTGAACCAAGCTCAATAATATCACTGAAAAAATGATGGGCTATGTTGTACAAAGTATCGTATGATGATAAACTTCTACCCTGATAGATTGACGGCATAAACATATATGCATGTAACCTCTTAAAATATTTTCTCCAACGATTTATAATGTAACAATCTGGGATGATTGTTATATGTTCTTGACGCCAGACACACAAAATATGGCAACATATTATGCCTTTTGATTGTAAAAGTTTGCAAATTCACCATGTCTCATTTTGCATATGATTTTAAGTGACACGATACTCTTTGTTATTGCCATTATCAAGCTCACTAACTGTATAGGACTTAACATGCCCATTTATCTCAAAACTTGTGTACATATAATTTATTAGTTTCTTCAGCTGATACTGAAATTTATAAAATATATTTAATGTGTATAATTTAGATACTTGTTCCTCAAATGGCAAAGCAGATATCAGTTGTTGTTGTGTATGGAAAGATCGAAAATCCTCATATGCCTCCTTTTCAAACTTGGCTCTCAAGGTATTTGCATAATTTTGTACAAACATTGTCAATGTTATCTTTGATGACACATATTCATCAAATAATGTGTTCATACTTTCACTCATTTGTGTTGTAGACATGCCAGCCCAAAATATATCTTTCAAGAATATAGGAATTCATTTTTTCTTAATATTGTATAGTGAATTGAACCACTCATGTTCTGATAATGAGTGCTCGGACACCATATCAGCACATGTAATCTCAAACTCATGTACGAAAAGTACATTGTACACTGCTCGACTCAACTTTAATGAGATAATATCATGATTGTGCATATTACCTAACTTATCAGGGAGTTTCCTCATAATATGCCATAGACAGAATCTGTGATATATTTGAGGAAATATTTTTGAAATTGCCAAGCTCATTGCTTGGCATTGATCAGTTATAATCGTAGATGGAGCTTTTCCATGCAAACAATCTAGCCATCTATAAAAAAGCCATTTGAATGTGTCTATTGTTTCATCAGTAAGAAGAGCACACCATAGCAACACAGATTGACCATGATGATTCACACCAACAAATAGGACAAAGGGCATTGCATAATAATTTGTGAGATATGTTGTGTCAAATGTGACAACATCATCAAAGTACTGATACAAAATTTTTGATCTATCATCTGCCCAAAAAACATTTTGTAATTGATTACTCTCTGATAGCTAAATATTGTAGACATAATTGATATTATCCCTTTGCATCATCTCAAAAATTTTATCAATACAGATGCAACACAATGACCTAACAATGTTTGCCTATTATTTGCAATAAAATTTCTACAATCTTTTTTCTATGAAAAACATTTCTCATATCTACCTCCATGAGTAATCATGATATTTACAGATTTATTAAGTGGCACCACAACAATATCATTAATTTCAAGCTATTTTTTGATAGATAATAGTAATTCTCGATGGCATCTCATAAATCAAACCATCTGCGAATCTAATGGATGATTATGTTCTAATTCAACATCGCACACAACTCATTTTCCATTTAAACATAGATCCTTAATAACCATTCTTATCCTACAACCTGTCTTTACAATAGATTTGTGACGTGGCTTGGCACAAGAGCTACTAGCAATATTCTCCCCTTCTTTGCAACATATAAAGCAACAACGATATCTGACGCCATAAAAATTATGACATTATTTTTTTTTTATTCCAAATCCAACCAAATATCCAAAAGTTTTGTAAAATTTAAATGCATCATCAATCGAATCAAAATTCATGCCGATTTCAGGTTGGGGCAATATTGAAATATTTTCAATAATATTATTATCAGAAGATTGATTTAGCCTTTGTTTTTCATATCCTCAATTTGAATATCCTAAAAAAAAATAAATAAAGTGTACATAATTATATTTTACAAAAGTTTATTACAAAGTTTAAAAATTAAGAAAATTGTAGCATGCACTTATAGATGTAAGTTCTGCATTTGAATTTGTTTGATCAGTGATAATAGGAAGACCCATTAGTATTCTGGATTAGGTGTCTTGAAAATACTACAACAAATTAATATAATATATCACTACTTTGACACCTAAATGTACTATCAAATAAGTGTGCACAAGCAAATAAGAGCACTTCGATTTATCAATATAAGAAAATTTTATTAGCAAGAAAACCTTGATTCCTAACTTGGCCTGAAGGCTGATTTAGTTCAATAGATTCATCATCAAAAGAAAAAGTACAAAAAAATATATCTGATTCCATTTTTTTTCCTTTTTTATCCCTAACTCTTCTCTAAATCAATTAAAATATACCCGACACATAAATATATTAGTTGTATTTGTTTAAGCATGTGCTTAGATTTTTCCACAATCATTTTAGGCTAGGTTTCTAGGTATGTTGCAAGCTCTTAAGAGTGAAATTTTAAGGCCATAATTCCTTCCATTGGCTCTCCAAAGATGTTAATATCAACCTTAAATGAATTAAAGAAGTCTACACTTAGTAGTTATAATAAGTTACTTTCATAAACTAATAAAGGCTCTAACTAGAAATTAAGCATATAAACTTCTTAATTAAAGCTTAATAAGCTTATAAAAGTTATTAAGGGCCTTGATTTTCAATAATATTCATAAGGGTTGGAGCTTATAAATGAATTATCTTCTGGCTATTAACATTTGGGATGATTAGTATAGCATGCCGGCAACGTTTATATAAATGACGATTCTTGTAGTTATATCATGGATGTCTTTTAGATCCTTATCATCAACCAAACAATCACATAAAATCAAACTTTATACAAAATAACTTATATTAAAAAAAGTTTAGGGGTGACTTGCATGAAATTAAGAGATACAATAAATAATAAGACAAATTATGCTTCCATATAGACGAAACCAAAGCAAAATAGCCACGGGCTGCTTCGTGTTGTCCATTTGTAGTTGCACTAAGGAATTATTTATTTCATTCAAAATTCAATAATTGAAAAAAGTAAGCTATAAAAAATAAAATGATAAGTTGCTTTTCATTAAGGCAATGTTGGAATATTTTCCTAGTCTTGTATATTCTTGCACTTAGAAACTGTTGCTTGATAAATTCTATAAATGAAAGGTACAAGCTTAAGATATAAAATGAAGGGGAAAATGAAGTACCTCGTCGGTCAGTTTTCGGACAACAAAAGAGACGAACAAAGGTTGTCGGACGAAGGCCTCGTGCTGATTTGTTGAAGCTGTCGGACAACAGCTGTCGGACGAAGGCTTTCAGACAACAGCCGTCGGACGAAGGCTTCGAGCAACGGATTTCGCCTTCGTTCCCTAGCTTCTGCTGCTTCGCTCGTTCGCAAGAGGCAGCTACAGTAGTGAATTAAAATCCAAACCCTAAACAAATCTTAAATATACTAAATGAAGTATACTAAATGATGTTAGCTTATGTAGCATCCTAGTCATCAAGAAATTTGGGAGTTAAATGGGGGATGTATATCATTTTTCTTTGAAATTATTGGAAATTTTTTTATTGGAAGAAGAAAAATTGACTTTATATAAATTGCATAAAAAACGTATTTGGTATTTTAACATCATTTAACATTCTCCAAAATTTTTTAATATTATAAAAAAACTTATATGGTTATTGTATTGATAAAGTAAATACTTATTAATTATAAATAAATTATAAAAATATAAAAAATAATTATCCATAAAATATATATATCTATATATATATATATATATATATATATATGATATCTAAAATACTAAAATAATATAAAATAACTATTATATACTCTATATTATTAGATACTATATATTATATTATTATATATTATATATATAGTATATAGTTTTTTTATTGTTTAAATACTTTAATCTCCTTAATCTTAAATATTAATTTATAATTTATATAATATTTAATAGTATAACAAATTATTTGTCTATTGACTCTTTACAACCTAAAGGTTTTGTAAATCGAATAATAGATATTCAAGATATCGGTATTAAAATAAATGAATTAGTAGTCGTAGAATATTATTATAATATCTAATAATAAATTAATTTTATTTTTAATTTTTAAATATTTTTATGTTAACTTTAATAATGTAAAATATAATAAATTAAATATAAACCTAAAAATATTTAAAAATTAAATGCGGAGACAGAATTTGAACCTGTGACCTCAAAGTTATGAGCCTTGTGAGCTACCAAACTGTTCTACTCTGCGAGATTAACTAATAAACAATTTTCATTAGTCGACTTTTTTATTTACCAATTTGATAATATTGTCATTGGTAATAAACATGCATGAACCATTTCTCACAATATATATCCAGATATCCCGAAGTATTTATAATTTGATCTAGGCCTTCCTGTTAAAAAACATCGTCGACGAATCCTTATGGCAGAACTATTCCGTGGCAAGGATTGTAATCTTTTCTGAATCTTCCATCTTTATCTCAAAGAAAAAACTCTTCTTAATTCTTTTTTTAAAGATAGACAAATCAAATACTATTTTTGTTCTAAAAATTAAAAGAAACAAAGAGGGTCAAGAAATTAAAGAGAATTTTAAGAAATCAAAATATAAATTATTTTATACTTATTTAAATAGATATATTCTATATAATACTAAAAAAAGAAGAAGTGATAATACTATAAATAAAACTAATCTTTTATATAAAAAATATTTTGATTATAAAATTATTCATTTTAATTGGATAAATTATAGAAATAAAAATATTATTTCTATATCCAATTTTAAACTTTAATTTTTTACAGAATTTGTTAGAAACTTTGATGTATATAAAAAAAAGCTTTGGATCATTCCAATTAAATCACTTCTTTTTAATATTTATAAAAAAAGTAAGAGTACAAATAAAAACATAATTATTTATGAAGATTTAATATGATTAAAAAGTAAAAATAGTATGAAAACAGAATAATATGTAAATAATAAGGGGGTAGAACTAGATTTTTTTTAAAAAAAATTCTTTATTTTTTCAATTAAGATGGTTGATTATTTAAATAAAAGAATAATTAAGAATATTAAAATTTATGGTCTATTACTTAGGATTAAAAATTCAAAAGATATTTATATTTCCTCAATTTAAAAAAGTGAAATAAAGATAGATGACATGTTAATTCAAAAAGATCTAGTTACTACAGAATTTATAAATAATAAAATTTTGTTTTTTGAACCAATTTTTATATCTATCTAAAGGGGTGGAGAACACATTATCTATCAAGCTTTGGATATCTCATTAAATAATAAGAATAAGAAGAAGTATATAATAAGTGATAACTATAAAAATAAATAATATATTAATAATAAAACTAATAAAAGTACTAACAATTATTTTTTAAATGTAGAAAAAAAAATTATGAAGTACTTTTTCCAAAGAATATTTTAAATCTTAAACGTCGGAGAGAATTTAGATTTAGAAGTTGTTTAAATTCCTTTAATATTTCGAATAAAAATAAAAAGTTTTGTAATGATAAAATAATAATACTTAATTTATTGCAAACTAATAAATCTCTTGATAAATTGAGTATCTATTTTATTCACTTAAAGATGTTTCTTTGGCCTAATTATAAATTAGAAGATATAACTTATATTAATCATTATTGGTTTAATACTAATAATAGCAGTCAATTCAGTATGCTAAAAAAACATATGTATTAAAAGTTAAGAAAGTCTATAATTATCGACAAATACAAACTTAATTAGTAAGAATAAGAGTTAAATAAATGAATTAAAAATATAAAAAGAATCAAATATTAAAGATAAAAATGTAAAAGTAAAATATATAATTCGAATGAATTAAATAAATATAGAATTTAATATAATAACTAAAAAAAAACACAAATAAAAGATAAATATCTTTACTCAAATTACTATATAATTATAACTTATATATAGTGCATAATTGTCTGGATAAGCTCACATTAATCATTTATACTTTTATCCAATATTCAATTTTTTAGTATATTTTAGTATAAATAAAAAAATTTATGTTGATTGAAATAAACTAATATATTGAGAAGCCGTATGAGATTAAAGTCTCATGTAAGTGACTATTTATATTATATGTCAACTTTACACTCTTATCTCGAAGAAGCCAAACTCTGCTTTGCGTAAAATAACCAGAGTACGATTAACTTCTGGATTTTCTATCACTGCTTATATCTCTGGTATTGGCCATAATTTAAAAGAACATTCTATGGTATTAGTCAGAGGAGGGAGGGTTAAAGATTTACCTGGCGTGATATATCAAATTATTCGAGGAATTCTAGATACTGTCAGAGTAAAAGATCGTCAAAAAGGGCGTTCTAGTACGTTTTTTATTTTTATCCAATATTTGTATATTTTAATAATACCGTGTGAGTTGCTATAAAACACATAAATTTTATGGCTAATATAATAAAAAAGTTTCTTTTTAAGGAGACTATAGCAGTCTATAACTAAAAAAATTGATATTATTTAGAAATAAATTATCTATTTATAAATTATTATAATTTTAAAATTAAGTAATAAGTAATAAAAGTAATATTTTAATAAAATACCATTTTTTTTAGCTCTTGTTAACAAATAAAATGCTTATATCTTTTTTTAGAATAAGTCTAACCATAATAGCAATCTTTTAACATATGTCACATTATATTATAAACTATTAATATTTTATAAACTTAATAACTCTTAATAACTGTGGAATATGGATAGATAAAATAAAAGATTTTTAATCTTCAAAGTTAAAAAAAGAAAATATATATTCAATTACAATAAATCAAAAAATAAATGAATACATAGAAGTAAATAATAAATTGAAATATTTATTAAAGATACTTATTTTAAAAGCCGTATTCAATGAAAGTTGTATGTACAGTTTGGCGGAAAATTTTTAATATACTATATTTTTAAATCCAACCTACAATATGGGGTCAAAATTTTAAAATAAGTAATTCTTTAACCTTTATAAAAAAAATTTTATTTTTTCATTTTTTATAAAAAGCCGAAAGTCGCATGTCCGCCGAAATGTTTCAGAAAAAAAAAATATGATCCAATTTTTCATAATAAATTAGTTAGCATGTTAGTGACTCGTATTATGAAAAATGGAAAGAAATATTTGGCTTATAAAATTATCTATCTATCTTTGAAATATATTCAAAAAAATACAAAAAAGAATCCCCTAGCTTTTTTACGTCAAGCAATATGCATACTAAATCCAAGTGCAAAAATAAACAAACGAAACGAAGGTGACCTAGTTAATACTGAATTAGGATTAAAACAAGGAAAAATTATTGCTATTAAATGGTTATTAAGAGCATCCCGAAAACGGTCGGGGCCAAATATGGTTCTTAAATTAAGTTCTGAATTAATAGAGGGGACTAAAGGTATTGGATATGCCATATGTGATAAAAAAAGTGTGGCGGCCGCCCCCTATTCATTCGAATTAGGAGGTCGTCGTCACTTAGCAAACTCTCACTTAGCATTCAGATTATGGAATAGACCTTCTTAATCAAATGCCAAGGGAGAATGTACTTTAATAAGAAAAGAGTATCAAATGAAATAATCACTTAAAGGAGTATACTATAATTTATCAGAGTGCGGAATAAAGACAAATGTAACATCCATACAATTCAGATAAAAACTGTACAACTCAGAATGCATAAGCATGAAAAGTAAAATAGTTAAATCCTGAATTATTATAAAATGATGTTAAAGTTTATGCAGTAACAAAAGTAAAGTCTCTCATATTCTCATAATATCAAAAAGTGACTAATGATCTTCTCCTGTATGCTCCTCCTCCTGAACCAGATCTCCAGAAGGGCCTACAATCTCGAACAGCTCAGAATCTACTATTGTCGGTTTCACAATAGTAGGGCCCCAGCCAATAAAAGAAAAATATAATTAGACAAAATGTCTAAGTACAAATTAGGCTGTAAATTATTAAGTTTTAATGATATCATAACACTAAGCAACATAGGAGCAGTAAGCATCAAAAAAAGGTAACAAAGTTATAATTAACATAATTATAACTTAAATAAAATGTGAGGTAAGCACATACCTCAACTCAAGCTGTTATAAAGGTTAAGTAATGTATAAAGAAATCTACTAAACAGAAGTAAAACTTCTAAGTATATGATCAATTTAAAACATGCTGCTTTACAATTAAGCTAAAATTCAGAACTGAAGGTAAAATTCTAACATCCTATATGCCAAAGATAAAAGTGAATTGCTGAAAGGTAGAATGAATATTCAAAGCTATAAGTACAAAGGAACTGCAGAAAATGAAAATATAACAAAAAGTGAACTGAATTGTAAGATAAAAGCGAGCTAAAACTGTAAAGTAAACAAAAGGCAACTGTAAAGTGACTGTAATACAACTGAAGTAACTGAAAAGTAACTGCAAATGTGAGATATTCCTACTTAGTCCTGACAATAGTAAAGTTCATCTGTGTGATGACCCACTTAAGTAGTAATAAGTGAAACTCTTAAACATCGAGGCGCCTTTTCAGATAACGGTGGAGTTCCTGATAAGAACTTCTAAGTTAAGCGTGCTCATGTGGGAGCACTCCCAGGATGGGTGACCTGCTGGGAAGTTATCTTCTGAGGGCAAAACTGTGAGGCATTTTTGGCCAAAGCGGATAATACCTTGGTGCTTAAGAGTTTAGGCTGTTACAAAAGATATCACAGTAAACCATAGGGTGTCAGATAGGAGCTTAAGTGCCATACAAGGCAAAGTACCACTTCATGTGAGAGATCTCTTGAACCCATGATGATTAAGGTGCTACATGGTTGTGGGTACCTCTTGTGCTTGTAGGGGTCACCTCTTGTAACAACCCAGGTTATTACTTGGCTCAATTAAGACTAATCTAAGTCTTAATTAAGGTTCTAAGTCACTAATTAGGTAATTTAGAACTCATCTCTGGAACCTAGGTCAAACTAGAAGTCAACTGAGTCAAAATCAGAAATTCTGGAAAATCTCAAACCCTAGAAAATTGACTTTTTATCTAAACCTCAAATTGAAAATCTGACTTCGCCATTGCGTTCAGAGCACCCAAATTAGCTAGGGGTGAATTTTTGAAGTCATTTGGAAGTCGTTGATTTTTCGTCAAATATTTTAATAATATTTAAATACCCCAAATAATCAAATAAATAAATACTCGTCGAAATGAAAATCCGAGTGCGCCGTTGCGTTCCTCACCCTTCAATTAACTAAGGGTGATTTATTGAGAATTTTTGGGATACATTTAATAGGGTAAATTTGATTAATTAAATCTGTATAATTTAAATTAAATAATTATAATTTTTAATTTAACTTAACGACGCCATCAGGATTAAGTAACGCCGTCGCTCCATAATCTAAGGTGGCCGTTTGATCTAATGGGCCATCCGCGCCGTCTGATCAATCGATCAGACGGCTGTGGCTCGTCGTCTACACGGGATAGATGCGTGGAAGCGATTGCGGCACGCGGAAGAGGCGTCGATCGATAGGGGTATCCAGCGCATAGGTCACCGCCTCCGAAGTCCTTTAAGTCTCCATTTTCCTCATATCGATCATTTTTCACATCTTAGATCAAGTGGAAGCACCGATTAAGTCAAAAACATTTCAACCCTAATTTTCTTCGGCAACCCTAAGGTACTTCCACATCTCCTAATTTTTTTAAACGTTCTTATTATCTTATTCAATGATTGCATAAGCATTTAGGGCTCGATCGATCGAATAAAACCTCGATCGATCGCGTCGTTTGTCTGCAAATCGAGTTAGGGTTCGTCGGGTGAGGGAAAGGAGAAGACGAATCGTCCGTCGTCTGCAGCTGTCGGATGAAATCTTGAATCAAACCGTTAGATCTAAGTTGAATTAAATCTGAGCTGAACATTTTGAGCCGGTTCGATCCAGAGCGGCTCATCGGGATCGGTCAAACCGCCCGTCCGTGAACCGGCCGAGGTTGACGCGTCGCGATGGACAAAGGGCCCCGCACGCAGTGGAGGAGCCAATCCCGCGAGGACACGTGTCTCGCGGGACAGACCCTGTCGGAGCCTGCAGCGCCTGTGGGACCCACCGCCTTCTGCCCTACCAATGGAAACACGACACGTGTACCTGCAGTTTTAAATATATAAATGTTATATATATTTATATATAACAGTTAATTAATAAAACGAATTTATATATATATAATAATAATAGAATTATTAAAAATAATTAAAACAGAATTAATTAAATCAAATCTTCAAACCCTATTATCTTGCAAAATTCAACTCCAAAATATACAAAATTATATATCATTGGATTCAGCAAAAATAGAAGAACAATTTGGCACTGTCAATTTTGCATTTGGACCTATATTTAGCAAAGTGATATTTTAGGGTATTAATTAAATTCCAAAAATGTCACAAATCTTATTTAGCCCATAACTTTGTACCAATTAACCCAAACATATTGATTATGGGTCTTAAAGTGATCAGAAAACTTGAAAGATTAATTTGATAGTGTTCATTTTGCTGATTGGATTATTTTTTTTGAGCTTAATGACATTTATGACCTAACCCTAATTACCTTAATTAGACCTAGAACTTCAATTGACCATAACTTAATTAATTGAGCTCCAAATTTAATGATCTAAAGGTCCATTTAGATCAGAAGAACCTAATTAACAGTAATCTATAAAAATATTTTAGATCCAACGGTTAGATTTGCTAATCACCCCTAATCACTCTAAATTTTGATTAGTGAATATTAGCAAATCTAGTAATCCAAATTAAGTGATTTAAGTTCCAAAGAACTCATAAAGTCATTTAAAAGCTATCTGTAAAATTGGATTAGTGTTTAAGTGATTAATTTTACTAATCACTCATTAATCACCCTAAACCCTAATTAGGTCTTAACTTAGTCAAATTATGTTCAAATTGAGCCTACCACATGTCATTTTGATCAGTGGACTATTTGTCAACCATAGCCACTAATTTTGCTTAATTTAGACACTAATTGACAAAGTTAGAATTTTGACCCAAAATTAAGGATTCCTTATTTACCCATTAAACCCTAGATCTTGTATTAGCCATAACTTGGCCAATACTTATCAGAATTTAGTAAATTTAAATTCTATGAAAATCTTAGACAATAAAGAACAATAATATAAAAGAAAAGTTAGCTTTCACTTAGCCAAATTACTAAATTACCCTTATGAGTCAAATTCACTAATTTGATCTCATATGGCTTAATAATAACTCAAAATTAATTTAGTTGTTGTCTAATTTTACATTAAACAGTAAGAATTACTTTCCAAAAGAAAATTTCAGAATTTAAGCCCTGGATCAAAGTTTGATCTTTTGAACCCTTAAGTAGGGGCATAATGGTCATTTTGCCCAAATTTAGGGTTTAGCTTTCAAAAGCCCTAAAATCATTTTATAATCCTATTTATCAGTAATTAGAATGACTTAGAACTAAAATTAATCAAATTCAAGTCTAAATTAGATTTTGTTTAGAATCTCAAAATTTGCTCCTTAAGAAAATTCCTAAGTAAATTGTGAGTGTTCTTCTTTCCTTAATCACTCTTAGATCTTACCTTAAGTCTTATAACATTAGTTAGGATATGTGTCTTGAGAGATACTCTTAGTAATTAAGAGCCTTGATTCTTAAGATTAGGGATAGATCTTAAGTTAGAATTCATCTATTGAGTAAATTAGGTTACTCAATAGGTGAAACCTTGAGTTTTCTAGTTTATAGATTTTCTTAGTTTATTAAATGATTATTTGATCTTTAAACTCTAGAATTAAGAATAGAGATCTATCCTAATGAATTGATTTATCATTAGGACTTGCCTTAACTTAATCTGTGAGATTTGGGTTTTAAACTTAGACCCTTAGATTATATCTTTAGATTAAGTGATTAGACCCCATCATCTGGAGTCTAATTCTTAATCTTTTCATCTTGATTTGGCTAATCAAGATGATGTTGGGATGAATTAAATTACAAAATTAGGTCGATGATTTATTCATTTTAACCAAATAGTCGTCTTTTGAATAAGTTATAATTAGGACTTGGCCAGTCCTAATTATTTTCAACTAGTAGGATTCGTGATTCTAAGTTACAGAATGTGTAAGAATTGATGATTCTAAAACTTATGTAACTTAGAGTAGATAGAACGAATAAGTAGACAACAACGGATATCACCTATATTTTAGATAGAGTTTCTTGCTCACCTTGAATTGATGCTTTGCATACATTGTTTTGTGCCCTTACCTTGTACACATATATTGGACATAGGATATTTGACAAATATCTCATGTTAATTTTGAATTGCATACATATCATTCATGATTGATCGATGTTTTTAGTTTTTTTTCAGAAAGTTGTGGCTTAACTAGTATGCATCTCCAATCCTCGAGTTCGGCATAACACGCTGGTTTGTTACTGTCGGTAAGTCTATCCATATCTGGTTGAAATAATTCACAGGATGGCGAGAAATAGATTTTGCGCTCTTTAATCAGGATTGGACATGGTGAGTACTAGTTGAGAGTAATTTTGGTAAGGTGTAGCTTGATTAGTATACCTCTTCGATTAACTCGTTCGGGGTCGGCAACCTTTCGAGAGTTTAATGTCCGACAGTCTATTGGCCATGCCTAATCCATAGGATAGGATGGATAGACTCTCGCCCTACTGACTATAGAGTCAGGATTCTGATATGGATATACTAATTTAAGTACACTTACATTCAGATCTGGCTTAGCTCATCAGGCTAAGAGTTTTCAGTGATGTTCATTTCAGAGTTTCTTAGCTCATCAGGCTAAGATTTGATGAGTATGTTTTCAGTTTGGGTGACTTAGAAGGTCACTACAGTTTCCATTTTCAGTTATTGTTTTACTTGCATATTCTGCGTTATAGCACTGTTTTACTTACAGCTTTCCTGCACGTGTTTTATATAGGATGCTAGTTTTACTTACTATTTTTATATGCTCATATAGGATGTTAGTGTTATCAGTTTTTCATTATTTAAATTTTGTATGTCACTTAGCATGTTCTGTCTGATCATAAGCATGTTTAAGTTATACTTTTCTTACAGTTTTGTTTAGTCTTTTGCTTACCTGTTTTTGTTGCAGTTGCTTGGAGGAGGTATGTATTACTTCATATTTGCTTAGTTATAAATTCTTTGTTTATAACTTATTACTATTCTTTTTGATACGCTTTTCTGCACATATTTTACTCAGTTCTGTTCTTAAGGTGATATCTATTTAACTTAATAAAATTGTTTGCCCTAAAATGTACTTAGACATATTGTCTAACCAGTTTTTTTTTTGTTGGCCGGGGCCCTACCATTATGAAACTGATAATGGTAGGATCTGAGTTTGTTGGAGCAGTAGATACAATGGAGAGCTTACCATTGGAGGAGGAGCCCGTTCCTGAAGATCTATAGCTTTAGTTTTCTTTCTATCAGTGAGATTGAGAGTTCCTTTCAGTTCTTTTAAACTTATTAAATGTTGTAATAATACAGGTTTATATTTCTCTTTCAGTACTTTACTTATTCTGTATTATTGTATTTATACTGTATTGGATGGATGTTATGTTTTATGCTTCCGCACTCTGAGTTCTTGTATGATCATTTAGTGATAAATTCTGGGATAAATGGCAAAGTCCTTATTTAAGTTGGATTAGAACATGTGTCTAATTCAATTCTATGTGGGGACCTTGTCATTTGGTGACCCATCCACCGTAATCATGTTAACTTAAGGGTTAACAGGACCACGACGGGGCAGGGCCACCACACCTCTAGTCCTATCTACCCAATGGATGATTATTGGATCTGTGTGTGGATACTGATGAGGACGTCAGTTACTTAAGTTGGGGAGATTGTGATGACCCACTTAAGTAGTAATAAGTGAAACTCTTAAACATCGAGGCATCTTTTCAGATAACGGTGGAGTTCCTGATAAGAATTCCAAAGTTAAGTGTGCTCAGGTGGGAGCACTCCCAGGATGGGTGATCTACTGGGAAGTTATCTTTTGAGGGCAAAACCGTGAGGCCTTTCTGGCCAAAGCGGACAATACATTTTGTGCTTAAGAGTTTGGGCTATTACAATCTGCTCATCTGGAAAAGAAGTAACAGATTCCATCTGAAAAATACTGCTAATCATCTAGAAAAGTAGTCCCATATTAAAGTTAATTCCATCAAAAAGTACTGCAAACCATTTAGAAAAGTAGTCCCAGATTCACTAAGAAAGTAGTCCTAGTTAAAAATAACCAACACTAGGAAAGTAGTCCTAGTCCAGAGCAACAGGCACTAGGAAAGTAGTCCTAGCCCAAAAGCTATCCTACAGGCACTAAGAAAGTAGTCCTAGCCCAAAACTATTTTAAAGTAAAGTCATACTATATGGCAGACTAAAAAGACATATCTCCTCAAGTTTAGTAAAGCTAATTTCCATCAATTTTCCTTTTAAAATATGAAATACCATATGAATATAATTCAAAGTCAACATAGAAATAATCATCTAATGTTCTGTATCCAAATGTAAAGAAGTCCAAAGTAGAAAGGAAAGCATACCAAATAATGTTTAATATATATAAAATAGCACTAAACAATATTTATGATATCAATTTGTTTTCTATTTAAGACGTTCTAACTAATCTGAACTTATACAAGTTTAGGATCTCGAATATCCAGCTATCGAATATAAATCTAGAATATCTTGCCTACAAGTCAAAAGAATGTTAGAACTAATATAGTGCTAACACTTATAAATCTCATGACGCTTAATTACATGAAAAGAATAACTCAAACATCATAATTAATGATTTTATGAATCTCAAACCAATCTTGATTAGTATGAATCAAAATTGGGGGATTAAGATGTTAAAATCCAAGTATTGGATTTTAACTTTTTAATCCAATAGGTTCTAATCATAATGGTTTAAAGTTAAACCCACATCTCATGAGCTATTATTAAGGTTATCTTATTAAGCAAAAAATCAAGCCTAATAAGATGGGTCTCTAATATTAAATCTAAAGTTTAAATATAAAATAATCATAAATAAATGATGAAATCTAGAAAATTATAAAACCAATGTTTCATCTATTAAGTACCTAGTTACTTAATAGATAAATTTTAACCTAATTTTTAATCTAAGTCTTAAAGAATTTAGATCCTAAAGATTTGAAAGAAAGTATTAAGAAAATAATTAAGCTTTATATTTGATCTTTTTTAACAACTATTATGATGAATTTAACTTAAAGGAGGCATACGGTGAACTAAATTCACCTTATGGGACTTAATTTAGGACTTAGAAAATATTAGGCCATTTTTAGGGTTTCTCATATTTTATTACTTAAATAAGTTTAAATGTTCCAGAATGAGTTCAAATTAGTTATTTTACTGATTTTAGGAGTATAAGAATGTATTTAAGGTTTTAAGATGTTTAAACCTAAATTTAGGCAAAATGACTATTTTACCCTTTACTTAAGGGTCTAAATTTCATCTTTATAAATTAGGGCTCAAATTTGAAATTTCTTAAAGTGGAATGATTATTTACTGTCTAATATGAGTTTAGACAGTAAGTTTATTAATTTTGGTTAAGGATTAAGTCTTATAAGGTCAAATTAAAGAATTTGACCTATAAGGGTAAATTAGTAATTTTATCCTATGAAACCTAAATTTTCTGTTAGTTTACTATATTTTATGTCCTAAGGTTTTCATAGAACCTAAAATTATTAAATTCTGATATGTATTGGCTAAGTTATAGCCAATATAATTTCTAGGGTTTAAATGATAATTAAGGGTTCTTAACTAAGATCAAATTTTCTAACTTCTCCAATAGATATCCAAATTGAATAAAATCAATGGCTATAATTTACAAATGTTTCACTGATGACATTGACTAGTGGTAGGCTCAATTTGGACTCTAATTAGAGTTTAGGGTGATAAGTGAAATTAATCACCAAATCATTAATCCAACCACACCATTAGGTTTTAATGTACCCAAGGAGTTATCTAAAACTTAAATTATTCAATTTGGACCATTAAATTTGCTAATATTTAATAATTAAGTTCTTAAAGTAATTAGAGTTGATTAGTAAATCTAATCATTGGATCCTAAATATTTTTGTATATTATTGTAAATTAGGATTTTTTGATCTAAATGGATATTTGGAACACTTAATTTGGAGCTAAATTGACCAACTTATGGTCATTTGAAGTTCTAGGATTAATTGACCTAATTAGGGGTGGGTCCTAAAAGTGATTAGTCTAAAACTAATCCAAATAGAAAAATAAATACTACTAAAATATTCTTTAGGATTTTTTGAGTATTTTGAGACCTATATTGACTAGGTTTGGATTAGTGGTCTAAAAGTTATGGTTGAACAAAATTTTTGGTGATAATTTAGGGTTAATTTAGGGATCCTAAATGTCACTATATTAAATATGGCTCCAAATGAAATTTTGATAGTGTCAAATTATTCCTTTATTTTTCCTGATTAGAATGACATATAATATCATTAGATTTGGAGTTATAAATCTTAAGTTATTAATGTTTAAAGTTTTACTTTAATTAATTGATTAAATTTAAATTATTCAAAATTAACTTAATTTAATTATCTATTTATTTATTAATTATCGGTGGGGGCCACAGATTTTAACGGGTCAGAAGAAACAGGACTTGACAGGCTGTGACGAGGGCCAAACCCGTGGCTTTGCTTACAGGTGGACCCCACTTCCAAAACTAATGGCGACAACGGGTCGGGCCCGACTAATTTCGGCCCGTCCCATATGATCGTCTTCTTTGTGCGGAGGCAAAAGGCGCAACGAAAGGAATTAGGGCAACCACCGATATCACAAATGGCACGCACTTAAATCGCAAGCAATAGATTGAACGCAAGTCATCGGTTTGATCTTCCCACTGAACCACGAATTACATGACTGTTTTTAACATATGATTCGATGGTGCCCTATAACTCTAGGTTTAGGAAAATTGTGCAAGCTGAAGGAATCGCAAATCGAGCTCAGTTAAGGTCGATTGAATCAATTTACCATATTTAGATAGCATTTGAACAAATTGAAATCGTTTGCATGAAATGTATACTAAAAAATATGCGAATTTAGGTTGGTGAAGTACCTTAGAGACAGATTTGGATGCTTTTGGATCAGGATGGCTCGAATGGAGAGTTTAGCCGCTAGAATACAAGGTTCGATCAATCTGAGGAGGAGAAGTCGTGGAGAATAGTTTAATCGCTCGATGGAAGCTGTGCTAGATGCGTGGCAGGAGACCTGCGAGCCACGCGTCCCAACTTGCGACACGCGGAAGATCGATCGAAGAAGATGCTGTTGTTGGATTGCTTGATCGGACGGATCGATTGATACGTCCGATCAGACACCGCATGTGAGGATTTAATGGAACGACGTTAGGTGAGTCAACGACGCCGTTTATATGAGAATTAAATATTAATATTATTAATTAACATACTAAACTTATTAATTAAATTTTATACATTTAAACATATACAGAAAAATTTCCAATAAATCACCTCTAGCTAATTGAGGGGTGAGGAATGCAACGGTGCACACATATTTTTGATTCGATGAGTATTTATTTATTCAATTTTTCAGGGGATTTAAATAATATTAAAATATTTGACGAAAATCCAACGACTTTCAAATGCATCCAAAACTTCACCCATAGCTAATTTGGGGGTGGTGAATGCAATGACGAAGTAAGATTTTTGATTTGAAGTCAAAATAAAAAGTCAAATTCTAGAGTTTTGGGATTTTCTAGAAATTAAGATTTGCTCTATTTAATTCCTGATTTGATCTAGATCTTAGAAGTAGGTTCTAAATGACTTTAGTAAGATACTAGAATCATAATTAAGACTTAAATTAGTCTTAATTGACCTAGGTAATAACCTGAGTTATTACAGAAACAATTATTAGAATAGCGAAGGCAAATAGAACTTTTACATATTTTTTGTAATTTATTTATTTAGCAAAGCTTATAGAGATTATTTAAATTTTAATAAATTATTTTTATTGGTTATACATATACATCATCAGCCAAGATTCCATAAAAGTTGGGTCAAACCTTTTATTTTTAATTGTTATGCTCAGTGTGTAACTCGTTAGTATACTTAGTATATAATAATTTATAACTTTTAACTGTAAAGTAAAGATCCTAACAAAAGTGTAATTATATGATTTAATCATTGTATAGTTGTAGTAACTAAATCTATTTTCATAAATAAAAAACTTATAACTTGAAGATAGACAGTAAGTACGCTCAATTTGGGTGAGAAACGGTTAAGTTATGACCTAATTAAGGGTAGGGGTATTTTGGTCATTTCTAAATTTTTAGGGTTCATATCATAAATATTATTTCAGTTTATTGATGAAATTAAAATTCTAGATTAGTTAGCATCTTGAATTTTTAAATTTAGAGTTAAATTGACAAAGTTATGACCATTTGAATCCTATATGCATTTTGGTCAAATTTTCCTAAAGTCAATTGTGAGATATTTGGTTGACTTTTTATTCTGATGTTCAAATGGGAAAACTATTACTACCACAGTGATGGGACTATTTTCCTAAGTATTTTAAGACCCATATTGACTATATTTGGTCAACTAGATCAAAAGTTACGGGCCCTAAATAGGTCATAAAATGCTATTTCGTTATGCGTGCCCTAAAATTAATTTTTACTATATGTCATTTGATCCTTTTTATCTTTCTGAGTAAAATGAGACCTATATTAACTATATTTGGATCACCATACACAAAATTATTATACTTTTAAAAATTTTTTATTGAATAATTTAATTTAAATAATTTTATTATTCATTTATTCAATTTTTATTAATTTACTATTCATTTTTTAAGTAAATATATATATATATATATATATATTTTTTTTTTTTATTTTGTACTTATTAATCACTTAATTAACTATCCTTAATCTGTCACTAATTAATATTAATTATAAATTAATTAATGATTAATCTATTACTTAATTAAATATTTTAATTGTATATATATTTGTATTGCTGTTAGGATTAGATTAATTTATTAATTAAAAGTACTTAAGATAATCCTAATTAGGTTCAGTTAATTTATAATTATTAATTAACTTAAGCTTAATTAATTTAATCAATTAATTTATTATTTAAGAATTGTTTAATTAGTATTAAGTTAGTCTTAATTAAACTCTAATTAATTAATTATTAATAATATAATTTTAACTAATTAACAGAACCTAATGATTAATAATTAATCAGTTGATTAATTAACTAATACTTACTATTTACCATTAATTAAATATTAATTATTATTAGTTTAATACACTAACCTATCTGTCAATTTTAATTAGCCACTAATTAATTTTTAACTATTAATTTAACTAAATTATCTTTCTGTTTTAAAATGCATATAATTATATATATATATATATATATATATATATATATGTATATGTTAATTATATATAATAATTATATATAAAATTTCATTTTTTTTATTAATACATTTCTGTAGGTTTTTCAGACGGTGGGACCTAGAGGCACCACGTGGCGAACAGCCACAGGCCGAGGCAACGAGGGCGAGCCCCACTGTCGGGTCGACGCAGACCCGCTGACGCATGCGGCCCCACGCGGCAGCCCGGGATTGGCCACGGGTTGCGGAGCGAGGCCCACAGCCGCGGTCTGAAGCTACCGCAGCGCAGCAGCGTCCCCTCGCCTCGGCACGCGGCCTGCTGAGGAGACGCCACGCATGCGGGCCGGCCCCGCCTAGGTACCCGAAGTGGCACGCAGACCCGGGCGTGTTCGGGTCGGGCCCGAGTCGACCCGGCGCGACCCGGCTTCTCTCCTTCTCTGCGCAGATGCCCGGGGGCACCGGCTCGGGCACGACATTTGCCACCCGTCCCGGCAGCGTCGACGCTCAGCCCGCACGGCCGAGGGAAGGTCTCGGCGAGACCTACCCGATGGCCCTTGACCCGGCCTCGAAGAAGGCCGGAGGCGCCGACTAGACCTAACCCTAGGACCTACTCTTCGACGGATGAAAGGGTAACGGTAACAACAGTAGCCTAGTTTGCAAATTCGAGCGATCCGATCCCCTTTACATCGATCAAGATCGATTGATCGTCGATCTATACTACGGAATAAGCATGCCTTACAATAATCTCGCATTTGCATAAGAGAATTCGTGGGATTGAGGGTACCTGATCAAACGGTTCTGCGGTTAGGGTAGGTGGTACGACGGCTACGCTCGGGCGCCTGGTTCCTCGGGTCGTAATCCCGCACGAACACTCGAGACGGGGTTTAAGGAGGTGCGGCGGATCCAACGAGGGAGTCACCGCGGCGGCAGCCGATCCTCGCAGGCCACGCGGCAAGCGCGTGGGAACGAAGCCTTAACGCCGTTCAATTGCTCGATCGAACGGCCTGCATTTACTGTCTGATCAGACGGATGGGGCGACGGAGGGGCGAAGGCAGAAACGACGCGAGTTGGATTCGTGGCGGCGTCGTTTGTGTTTTAAATTTTTAAATAATTTAATAATTTAAATAATTTCAAAAATAAAATTCTAATTTCATTATTTTAAATTATTTAACTAAATGACTTCCAAAAATTTTCACACTCATTCCTAGCTAATTGAGGGGTGAGGAACACAACAGCGATGCCAGATTTTCAATCCGACGAGCATTTAACTTTCTCAATTTGCGGGGTATTTAAATATTATTAAAATATTTGTCGAAATTTCGACGACTTCCGATTGATACGAAAACATCATCCCTAACTAATTTTGGGGCAATTAGCGCAATGGCGAAGTCCGTTTTTTTTCAATATGAGTTCTTTTTAGACATGTTAAAATTTAGAATTTCTGGATTTTTCAGAAATCAGGATTTAATACATTCGACTCCTGATTTGGACTAGGTCTTAAAAGTTGACTCATAATGACTTAATTAGCACTTAAGATTAGACTTAAGACTAAGATTAATTCTAATTGACTAAGGTAACAACTTGGGCTGTTACAGGCCTTCGAACAAGAGCTGCGTTTGCTTCGTTCGCCTCGTTCGCCTACGAGCAAGAGGCGGCTACAATAGCGAAGGAAACCCCGAACCCTATACAAATCCCAAATATACTAAATGATATGGCTTAACTGATGTGAATGAGGATGCCACATCAGCATCCTAGCCATTAAGAGAATTTGGGAGCTAAATGGGAGATGTATATCATTTTTCTATAATAATTTATATAAGTATATATATATATATATATATATATATATATATATGTGTGAGAAATATAAATATTATTTTTTAAAGTTTATATTGAAATATATCCAAATTTTATTGGATGAGCTTTTATGCTATGTCAATAAGTCCAAATAATATTTCTCAATATATATATGCACATGGATAGAGAATGTCTAGGCGAGAGATAGAAAATAGAAATAGATTTAAAAGTTGCATGCACTATTTCTCAAGTCACCGCACGTTAATTAACGTTAATATAATTTAAATAAATAATATTAAAAAAAAACATGGAGACTTTAAGTTGCGACGTATGCACGAATATATATATATATATATATTATTGTATCTTTATAGTTGCTTTGTATTTGAATAAATTAGGGTATTGAAATAATAATATAAAATGTATATAACTTTTACTTGATATTTAGGGAATAATTGCATACAAATATATCTATCTATAGGTTATTTTGTGATAAATTTTTTGTTTTCAATGGTACAATATATATATATATATATATATATATATATTTATTTATTTTTCTCTTACTCTTTTAATATGGGCATAATTTATATACTCAAATTTTTTAATAGGCATTGAATAATATGTGCTTAATATGCTTGAATTACCTAAGATAACATTTTTTAATCTTATCTACCATTCCATTGGAGCTACTCAAACATTGCTATAATGAACCAGTTTATCATTAGTTACTTTCAAATTTACCCACTCATTCACCCTACTATCTTCATCTTTGTTGCACTTATTTTATCAATAACTTTCTTCTATAAAATCTTTCTTAATTTTCAGTTGATATTTTCATTAGCACAATACTTGGATTTCTTGCATAATTTGAAATTACAAATTTTTGTTAGCTGTATTTTGTACAATGAAATATTCACTGACACCACTTCTAATGTAATTAAAACATAAAATTTCAAAAATTTATATTTTATTAATATATCAATATACTTAGATATTTATTTAACAATATAATTTCTTACTATGTTGATTTGTAACACCTCTCAAAATTATTTACGAATACAATTAAGTTACAATTAAATATATTTCTCCTTCAGTTAGTCAAGTTTTGGAGATTTGGAAAAGAATTTTACCGTCAATTTGAGAGCTTCGCATCAGCAAAGTGAGTATCTCTAAGCCATTTTTGTATCTACAATATATAGAAAGCTAAGAGTAAATTTATAACAAATTCAGTTTATTTTGTCGCATAAATTAAAGCACGACCTAACATCACATCTTGTATGTTAGTAGTCTAATTTGTAAGTAGATGTCAATTAGTTGAAACTCCTAAATTTTATAATATACTTGTTTTGGTTTTATGATTTATAACTTTTATAAAATTAAATACAATTTTTTTTTTATTATAAGATACAAATATTTTTTTATTATATTGTTCAGATTTGAAATTTTTTAATGTGCTCCAAATAATTAAAATATTTATGAAAATAAATAAATGAGAGAAGTCATACCTTTTAATTTTTGTATTGATTGTTACTCTTTATCTATTTATTGAGTTTTGTGATTGAGTTATTCGTTTTCACAAATTATGTAATTATTATTATTTTGTGGCTTAAAATTTTTTAATTCACTCCAAAATAAGAGATTTTCCCGGCCTAAAATCAACCCATACAAGTGATTTTCTTCAAACCAAAATAATGTGTGGGTTTGAAATTTTTTACTATGAATTGCACGAATTTTATAAAATTTATTCAGTTTGGAACTCAAAAAAAGGAAGTATTTTTACTTTCTTAGTATGTTGTCGTCTCAATACTTTCTCAATGTCTTGCCGCCTCTGTACTTTCTCAGCGTGTTGCCGCCTCCTGTGTTTGAATTTTTTTACCGTACATTGGGCGAATTTCAGGCAATAGTATCTTCTGTTTCAATTCAATGTGTTTGTGCCTCTGCACAATGTTCAAGTTTGATGCTATTGTTTAATTTTATTTTTCCTTTTTCGTGCGTGTAATCGCGTAAAAAAAAATTGTGCATCTTTCACAATATTATCTTCTGTATGCGTTGTTGCCCCGTACATTGTGCGGGCTTCTCGTAAATACATGTGTATATATAATTAGCAAGTTAAATGCTGAGTTTAAAGTGCCTTGGCTTTAAGAAAACAATTAAATATTTTATTTATTTAAGTGAAATTTTATTTGATTCAGTTATTTGAATTATTGTAAAATTTATATAATTCATAATTTATACATAATTTATTTTGTGTTATTATTAGCTATGTATTATTATCAATTAAGTATAATTGTTACAATATTAATTGATTAATATAAATTTTTTAAATTTCTTTACTATTTAAATAATTATGTGATATTTATTTCATTAAAAATGACATGCTTAATATATATCAAAAAAATATTTTGAATTAATAAAAATTCTTTTTTATAAAATTTTTGTATATAGATCATACAAAAAAGTGTATTCAACAATAATCTAATTATACATTGAATTGACAAGTCATATATATATTTTAATGTATACTAATTTGTAATTATAACAATACTCATTATCTTATGAATTTCTTGTGCCTATTTATTGTTATATCAATTAACTTATTATATTTTATCTAATAAATTGTCACATTCGGATTAATTAAGAAAAATTTACGCAATTATTATATTAAATATTTAAGTAATTGAGTGAATATTTAATATATATTATTTATTGTTTATTCTGCTAATTAAATATATTATAATTTTTTATTTACATAATTATTTACAATTAGTACGTTATTGATATTTAGAAATAAGCAGTATTAGTTAATCATAATTAATTATTACTAGAAAGTCGAAACACTAAGATGTGCTTAGCTTGAGCCACTTAAGTGGACCTTAGTTAGTAGATTTAATCCCTAAAATTATTTGGTGCTTATACTTAAGCTTAAAATTTGAATCAAATAAACCCGCACAAAATCTTCGTATTTTAATTATAATTAAGCTATATAAACTCATTCAAGCTATCATTCAAACTAATATATCTCCACCAATAAAATGTTAGAAGCTAGTTTTGTAAATATTAAAAAGATCTATATATTCAATTTCTTATTGCTTTCATATCTGATCTCGGTACATTTTAAATATGTGCATAATACAAATAATTATATAGCAATTTAATTTTATAAGTTATATATATATATATATATATATATATATATATATATATTCCTTTTTTATTTCATGCGTAGCTTTCAAAACTTTCTTATTGGTATATTCACATCTATTTTTACTAAAATTATTATTCAAATATTTATTATTTTGCAGCTAAGAAAAAATTATCATATGAATTACTATTACTTATTAGCAAGAGCAGGGGCGCTTGTGTTTTTTCTTCCCTAAACCTAAATTTCTTAGCCGACTCCCTTCATCCTCCCTGCACAAGGCAGAGTCCCTCCTCCATCCGTCGATCGCGAGGGTGAATCTCCTAGTCTTCTTCGAAGATCTTCTCCTCCTTTCAGTTCTTGTGGTGCCAAGCGGCACCTTCCCAGTCGATCCATCACCCCGACCGAGCAGCTGCCGAACTTCCCCCTCTCGGCCGAGCTCCAGCACTTCCTCCCGTTCGGCTAGGCGCCGGGCCGAGGGCTCTCCATGCTGACCGATCAGCGGCCGAACAGCATCGACCCTCTTCTTCCATCCGCCGAATCGTTCCTTCTCTTTCTCCTCACATGCAGCATCACTGGTGTTCTTCGCCTAACTCGGAAACAGCTTGTGTTTTTCTTGATTCAGTAAGAACCTTCTAACATTAGCAGTCCAATTTATTTTCAGATTTTTAATTTTTTTATATTAAAAATAATAATAAACATCTAATTATTCATGAAAGTTCTAGATCTCATCAACTTTTGAGGATATCAACATTAAGAAATCTGTGAAGTCATTTTATTCTGTAATTGCATGCTTGAAAATATGCACTTTGATTTATCAATAAAAAAATGCATTGACGAAATCTGGAAATAAAGCAAATCACGAATAATATTTGATATTAGATGAAATTATAAATTATATTGAAGTTCATCTATGAAAGGTTTATTATGCTTGGTGTGTGATGGAGTTTTAGATAATATTAACGTAAATAGAAATATTACATGTTAGATATATACTTAATGAGCATTTTATGTTGTTTTATTTGAATATATATAGTTAAGAATTTATGATGCTATATTTGTGTCTGTTCTGTTTATATTGCATTCATTTATAAAATCAGCATAAGTAGCATATTTGCTTAGGATCTTACTTGCTCTTAGCAGTTTATATAAAATGATTAATCTCTCTTTGCAGCTTTGGGTTGATGTATGTTTTTTTACCTCACATCTTGTTTAAATTATAAATGTATGATTTATAGCTTTAATCCTATTATTTGATGCTTTGTAGATTCTATTTGCTTAGGATGATTTATGATATCTTAAATTTAATTAAATTGTACCCGTACTTAGACTTATTAAAGTCTAACCATATTTTTTTTTGCTGTGCCCTGTCATATATGTACATATGGTAGATCAGGAGTATAGGTCAGATCCAGCGCTTGGAGATTAAGCTTATAATAGAAGGTTAAAGTAAGGTGCGGCTTGCTGAAGGAAATTAATGCTTTAATTTTCTTTGTCCGTATTCAATGAAAATGTAATAAATGAATTTTTTTATTTATTCTGCATTTATTGTATTGTATGTGAATGGATAAATGTGAAACTTTGTCTGGATGCCTTCTCTTTATTTACTGCACTACTATATTATAAATGTTTTGACATGATCTTGCTCATTTCATGATTAGTATCATGGATATCTTGTCTAATATCCGTGATACTAATGACAAACACCTTCTAATCTTAGTAGAGTTAGTAATAACTCTATGATGGTTACGAGGTGGGTGTTACAGTTGGTATCAGAGAGATCCAGAAGGTGCCAGATAGGAGCTATGTTTCTATCTACCCGATGGTTCGATCTTATGCTGAGCACGAATAAGGAAACATTAGTATAGTAGTGTGTGAATCCACTGTCCATTCAGTACAAATTGAAATATCAGAATAGTGGGAAATTCATCTTGTGAGAAAAATATAGAAACCATAGAGGGTTAAGAAAATGAGTTGACTTAATGGTGTTAGGAACACGATTCGTGTGACCATTAAGGTGACAAGCACATTAACCTACTTAGCTGGAGAAAATAGTAGTAAATTGTGGAATATGAATAGGAGTTTGAATTGTAAATGTTGATTTGACCCAAAATCGTAAGAGCGTTATTCCGCTACACTTGGTAAACCAAAAACTTACTAGTTGATCATGATAGTGTTTCGAAACTGCATTTGAAGTTGCTTATTTAATACTAATTGGTGATTAAGTAAAACTACCTTTTAGTTCAATGTACCATTTGATCTTTTGTCAAATCTAAATTAATATATCTAGTCCCTGTTGAATTTATACAAACGAATTCTACACATTAGTTTTTCGCCAATCTTAAAATATATACAAAGTTAGAAATATTGGTAGTAATTAGGAAGGTATGTCAAAATCATAGTTTAATTCATCTCAGCAATTCTGAACATTTCTAACTTAGTTATATACTCAACCTTAAGCCTATAAGCGTGTTAATATCTAATTTTATCCAAAACTATACATCATGATAATAAAAGATGATAATAATGAGAAAGTCTTGATCGTTACCATAATTAATACAACTCTTTCTATCTAACACTGTCAGTTTTAGAAATTAAATAATGAATGTAAGACTTCTATATGTAAATCATCAAGAAAATTTGTAGTTGTTTTCTTTAAGGTCTTCTAACCCTTGGTCAGATGCCATCATTAAATCCAACTATGTTAGTTAATTCAACTTAATGTACTCAATCAATTTTAATCCTAAGCAAAATGAATAGAAGTGTTGTTATAAATGAGGCACCCAAGCTGTAATTACATATTGATATTATTTGAACCATTTCTATTCTAATCCTATATAGGAGCTGCTACTGATTTAATCACTATTAAGTAAAATTGTATTATATTTCTCTGAACCAATAATTGCCAGTTAGTAATTAATGAAATTTGGATACCTTCCATGAAACTTGATTTAGTCTTCAAAAATTCCATGAATCAGTTGGTAAATTGAGCCATAAATTATTAATCTCTTGATTTCAATCTTATAGATTTTGGAGTAATTGTGCCGATTGACACCGCAGAACCAGCCATGTAAAGATTTGTATACTTCTAATCTATGCCGTTAAATCAGCTTCTACATCTTAACACTTCAAGTTCAAAAAAATTAGTAAATTCAGCTCATGTAGGACACCCTGATTCAATATCAGCGTTGAAAGGAGAATAGATCTGCTTGAAATATATATTGTTGGTCTCAGCAGGCGTGTCCTTGAAGTGTTCATGGTAAATTGAGAAACGTGTTACCTATAAGTAAGCTGTGGAATCTGAAATCAGAATTTTTAAAGATATCTCAAATTTAACTTAAAAAGTAGGTTGGTGTTAGAGTTTAATTATGCAGATTAAGATTGATCATCGAGAAGGTTCAAGTTTAGAGTATTTAAACCTAAGTCATGCGAATAGAAGATATTATTTGTATCATAATTGTGTCAGCACTATTACCAATTGAATTTCCTCATGATTCGCAACTTGTTCTTCTTATTCGCCGGCCTTTGAAGACTCGCCGATCCCTCGCTGCTCTTTTCTGCGTCGTTCCCCACACGCCTAACACCGATTGTTGAACCCTCGTACACTCCATTCCATGAGCCTAAGCATTCCTTGCTGCATTACTGAAATCCCAAAACATCACTTATCGCTCTAATCTCTTAAATTTTGGTATTATTATCAACTGCTGGTAGAGTAATATCTTCATGCTTCCGTTTACTCTGCAAAGGAGTGTTCACTCTATCTCTGATATTAGAATACTTTTCTAGGTAAGTGGGTGGATCTACTCCAATGCAACATTTTTAAACTGATTTGATGGCAGGACATAATAAAAAAAAATACAATTATTTTCAATTTCCCTCGTATATTTATCAATCGTTGTGCTGGTTTTGGTGGCCGAACTAACAGTGGTTATGCTGGGAAAACATTTCTCTCCTTGTCTTACTATGGACATACTAATCTCCGGTGTGTGTTACTTGCCCAAACTTGGTTAGGTTATTTTTTCACTGCCCAAGTTTGTCTGCTATATGATTGCTGATGACACTCTCTTCAATTACATGTTCCTGATCCATGAATCTGTTAGTCAGATTATGCATTTGTTCATTTCTTATGTTAAGTGTTGCTTTTGGTATGTTCTGAATTTTTATTTTTGTGCTTCTTCATTCATACAGCCTAGCAGGTAATCACAGTTATTCTCTTCATTATGTTGTAATCGCTTTTTTTTTTTTTTTTAATTTGAAGATGGTTGAATCATTCTTTAATCAAATATCCTTCAAGGTCTTAGTATTTCTCATATCAATAGCATTCCATTTGGATCATCCTTCACTTTTTTTTTATTCCAGCTTGAATGTTATGCATATCATTTCGTTAAAATATATATATATATATATCAGGTGTAACATTATCAATTGTTTGTTTCCTTCTTCTATGGTAGCAGAGCTGTATTTGAGAGATAATTTTGATATTTTCTTTCTTGCTGACATCTTCAAAAAAAAAAAATGAAGAAAAGGTGTCCGTCCGATTTTTTTGGGAGAGGTTGCCAGAGCTACACGAAAACAAGAGCTTATCGCTAGGCATTAGAGGAAAGTTCATGATATCAAAGCAATTTCTAGACACTCGAAAGGATAAAACTCCCATGCGTGTGAGATCAATCACACAAAAACTGTAAGAAGATTGTCTAATGTAGTAGTCAATGTCCAAAATGGTGGGCTGGTTTGTTGGTGCTGTAAGAAGATTGTCTAATGTAGTAGTCAATGTCCAAACTGGTGGGCTGGTTTGTTGGTGCTGTAATCTCTCAATTAACAGATTTATGTTGCATATTGCACAACCATCTTGGTCTAATATTGATAAAATGTTTTGCCATTAACCTGTAAATGGAATTGGATAGTAATGAAGGCCTACCACCATTGCCCAATAAAAAGGTTACAAAATAGAAATTAATATGCTCCACAAAATTAACCTTTGACTACCTCTGACCCTCTGCGTAGAAATGCGGCTTCAAGACACTTCACCACTATTTTATTATCCTCTTTGGAGTCAAGCATGTGGTCATCTTTGTGCCGAATATAGAACTCCTGCAAATCTTATAAAAAAATAATAAAAAATTATATGTTGTGTTTCTAAGGACTGTGAGTATGAGCGCCGCGCCTTTAAATGCTTGCAGGCCAGCCATTCGTCCATTAGAACCTCTAGTAGGTAATGCCACCGTACATCATCCTAAGTATACCAGGTTTCAAATCAGATTTTGCTGAAGCTATAACTCCAAATGCATTAAGAACTCAAATATAAACAAAGCAGAAATTATTAAACATTTTTTTAGTCCCATTGTATTTGTTAATTAGAAGAATCATTAAATGATTCAATATTCCATCTGAATCTGTGTGCATTTTATTAGATGGGAGGAGAGTTCCACATGTATGTTGATGCTAGTTCGCAATAAATTATACTTAAAACCTTGATCTAGATTATCTCTGCAAATGCTGGATCTCATTGTATTATGACCTTAAAACCCATGGTTCATAAATTTTTTTTATTGGAAGTTGTAACTGCAATTATTATTTAAGTATCTTAAACATCATAAAATGATTAATTGCGAATCTTCAAACTGTTGCGTCCTTGTTGTACCGAAATCTGAGAATGGTATTGGAATTGCATTTAGAGAATATGGTTATTGTCAAAATTGCAATATTTCTTGTATCCATTGTATGTGATGACCAAATCAAAGAAAGAAATTGAGCGTTGAATTATCTAATGAATTAAAGTGAGTAGAGCTTTGTGTCATAGCATCTGCAACGATTGTTGAGTTAAAATTGTGGATGTTGGATCTTAAAGTTGTTTTCTTTGATTTTTAATGGCGAAATAAGTAAAAGCTCTACCATTTTATAAGTTTGCTTTAAGTTGATTATAGTAAGTTGAAGTCTGCAAAATGCAATCAAAGAATGCAAAGAAAAGGACTTTGGTTGGATACTAAATCAAAGTAGTGATTGAATTCTATATTTTAATCTATGAAAGCTACATGATTTGTCATGAACTATATTGATGGGTCTATCAAAGAGCGTAAAAATATCAATGCCTCATGCACATGATTGAATGGAAGAAAAGTATATTGATTAAATATTATTTGAATTTAAAATTTTCATGAGTGGAAAATTTTACTTAATCTTATGTTGATGAATTCAATTCTCCAAAGTAGCAAGTGATATTGATTCATAAATTTTGAAAGTTAATCATGAGATTGAATTAAGTGTTAGAGAAATATGTATGAACTAATGTATTCGAATTTTGTGATAAAGTTTAGAGCTATGTTATTTATAATTGTGTTGTTGAGATCGATTTTTTCAAATCACATCATTCCATGTCCAACTCAATAATATTAAATGCGATAGAAATCTTCTTGTGCTAGTCACTGTTATCGAATTTAACTTTAGTCCATATCAAATAAGCAGTGATGTCGAGGATGACATCGTTCTTAAGTGGGGGAGTTTGTAACAACCTGATGTTGTTACTAGGTCGATTTGACTTAAACTTGATCGAATCTAGATAAAAATTAAGATCCTGATTTAAGTTGAATAAACATTAAATAAATATCCTTAGATAAAGCATAAAGAGGGGATCCTTCTTTGAAAAGTTGGGCGCGATTGGGATCCCGGATCATCCTAAATTAATTCGCCAAGTTTAAACTTCAAAATTTGATTATAAATATAATATAAATCAAAATTTAGAAATTTTTGTATATTAAAGTTAAGCATCAGATGAGGTTGCTTTGTTTTAAGTTTCACTAATTTTTGAGTGACGGATTGATCGTGGTGAATTTCAAAGTTTTTCACTTAAAAATTAATATTAAAATAAAATACTCATCCGAATTTAATTATTTTTGAATGCGTGCGTTCGTTTTGTCAAGACGCTCGTTTCGGTACCAAGCAGTGATAGATCAAAACTTGGAAGTTTCGTGCAACCATGGTTGCTCAATCACAATCCGAGGCTCCCAATTGATTTGGGCTGTGTATTTAGCACCCGCATTTTAACTTAATCTCCCATAAACCTAAATTTCTTTCTCATTCTGTTTTTCTTCTTAGCCGACTCCATTCATCCTCCCTGTCCAGCGCACAAGGCAGACCCGTGCAGCTCTCCTTCTCCCTCTATCCGTTGATCGCGAGGGTGATTCTTCTAGTCTTCTTCGAAGATCTCCAGATCTCTTCCTTTCAGTGCTTGTGGTGCCAAGCGGCACCTTCCCTAGTAGATCCATCACCCCGATCGAGCAGCTGCCGAATTTCCCCCTCTTGGCCGAGCTCCAGCACTTTCTCTCGTTTGGCTAGGCGCCGAGTCGAGGGCTCTCCATGCTGACCATTAACGGCCGTAAAGCTTCGATCCTCTTCTTCCATCCGCCGAATCCTTCCATCTCTTTTTCCTCACATGCAGCAGCTCTGGTGTTCTTCGCCAAACTCGGAAACATCTTGTGTTTGTTTTGATTTAACAAGAAACCTCTAACATTAGTAGTCCAATTTATTTTTAGATCTTTAATTTTTTTATATTAAAAAATAATAAATATCTAATTATTCATGAAAGGTCTAGATTTCATCAATTTTTGAGGATGTAAATATTAAGAAATATGTGAAGTCATTTTATTCTGTAATTGCATGCTTGAAAATATGCACTTTGATTTATCAATAAGAAAATGCATTGAAGAAATCTGAAAATAAAGCAAATCACAAATAATATTTTATATTAGATGAAATTATAAATTATGTTGAAGTTAATCTATGAAGGGTTTATTATGCTTGGTGTGTGATGGAGTTTTAGATAGTATTAATGTAATTAGAAATATCACATGTTAAGAATTTAGGATGCTAGATTTATGTCTGTTTTGTTTATATTGCATTCATTTATAAAATTAGCATAAGTAGTTTGATCATATTTGCTCAGGATCTTACTTGCTCTTAGTAGTTTATATTAAATGCTTAACTTCTCTTTGCAGCTTTGGGTTGAGGTATGTCTTTTTACCTCACATCTTGTTTAAGTTATAAATATATGATTTATAGCTTTAATCCTATCATTTGATGCTTTGTAGCTCCTATTTGCTTATGATGATTTGTGATATCTTAAATTTAATTAAAATTGTACCCATACTAAGACTTATTAAAGTCTAACCATATTTTCTTTTTTTGGCTGTATCCTGTCATATATGTACATATGGTAGATCAGGAGTATAGGTCAAATCCAGCGCTTGGGGATTAAGCTTATAATAGAAGGTTAAAGTAAGGTGCGGCTTGCTGAAGGAAATTAATGCTTTAATTTTCTATGTTTGTATTCAATAAAAATGTAATAAATGAATTTTTTTATTTATTCTGCATTTATTGTATTGTGTGTGAATGGATAAATGAGGAACTTTGTCTGGATGCTTTCTCTTTATTTACTGCACTGCTATATTGTAAATGTTTCTGACAGGATCTTGGTCATCTTATGATTAGTATCATGGATATCTTGTCTAATATTTTTGATACTAATGAAGAACACCTTTTAATCTTAGTAGAGTTAGTAATAACTCGACAACAATTATGAGGTGGGCGTTACTGCTAGAATTTTGTTTGAGCTGCTTATTATTTTGTGTTTGATTTTTCTAAAGCAATGAGAAAGACATTGCAGAAAGAGGAGAAGAGGTTGTTGTAACCTAGTCGTCGTCAGTGGTGGAGAGATCCCTCCACCAAGCTGTGACACATCCGATGAAAATTGATGTCAAATTTGATTGGAAGAACAATTTTGGTATGTGGTGGTGCTAGGTGACAGACGCACTATGCGTCCTAAAGCTGTAGGATGTTCTTGACTGTGAGGAAAAACCGGAAGAAATTTTAGAGAGGGATTGGATCAAGATGAACCGCAGTGCATGCGACTTGATCCGAAATTGTCAAATATGAAGTTACGATGGAGACGCCGGCGTGAACATTGTGGAAATTCTTAGAAACCAAGTATCTGACAAAGAGTGGTGAATCGGCTCAACATGAAAGGGCGGCTCTACAGGTTTCAGATGGGAAGGGGAATTTCTATAGATGAACACCTAAATGAGTTCACAAAATTGTTGGCAAATTTGCTGAATCTGGATGAGATCGTGGAGGATGAAGATAAGGTCTTGTTATTGTTGAACTCATTGCCAGATGTGTATGAGCACTTCACCATGACTTTGATCCATGGGAAGGAGGTTCTGAAGTACGAGGAGTTGATGACAGCCCTAGTGAATCATGAGCTAAGAAGAAGGGACAAAGAGTCTTATCAAATCAGATATGACAGAGACTCTTACACTCCAAAGGGGATGACGAGAGAAGAAAAAGCAATGGCCAAAGAATAAAATGAAGGCTTCCAGAAAAGAGGGAAATCTAGAGGCCGAAGCATTGGGCGCAATCAGTGCGGATTCTGTTTGGAAACAGGACATTGGAAGAAGGATTGCCCAAAGTTGAAAGACAAGCAGCGGGCAAGTGGATATTTTGAGGCTAAGGCTAATGTGATCCAAAATGTGGCGGCTTTGGATTCTGATGTATCTCTTGTTACTATTTCAATAGGACTAGTAGCTGATAGCTCTAGTTGGATTATGAATATCGGCGTGACATATCACATATGCTTGCAGAAGGACTGGCTTTGTTCATTTAGAGAAACGAACAGCGGTGCCGTCACAATGGGGAACAATGCCACATGTCGAATCACAGGAGTTGGAAGTGTGCTGATTAGGACACATGTGGGAACAGTCCAGGAACTGAAAGAAGTCAAATATGTAATGGAGATTAAGAACTTGCTGTCTATTGGAGCATTAAAAGCTAAAAGCTTTAATGTGGTGATTGAGGCAGGGGTTCTGAAGATTACAATAGTGCTATTACTTTCCTGAGAGGAGTCAGACAACAAAACTTCTACTATCTGCAGGGAAGTATAGTGACAGGTTCAGTAGTTGTGGCTGAAGACTTTGAAGATGCCATGACATTTTGGCATATGAGGCTAGCACATGCAGTTGGTTGCCCCAAAAGCAGTGAAAGCAAAATCCAATAGACATTCATCAGTTGGTTGACCTTCTCACTATTGCCAATCAACATAGTACCAATCAACATCAATTCAGCTTTAGCTAGCATCGGTCATTAGTTAGCACCGGTCATTAGTTGTTTAATGTACTCCAACTGTTAGTGAACTTATCAAAAAATAACCTAAATATGATTGATAAATGATTCCACAATTTCCTACATATTTCTACAGCTATCGCCCAACATTTTAAAAGTTATTAAACACTCACCAACCTTTTCTAGACTTGATCAAAATACTTAGCCATTCACCATCTCACTAGAGGATCAAGACAACAATGGGTATGGTAGCCAAAGACTTTTTACTCTTTTGTAGTAACATCATGCAGGTCTACCCCTTTAGATCATGTTCATTTGAACATATGTGGTTCAAATAACCTGTGAAATAATGTGGGGGGTGTCAACTCGACAACACAAATGAATCATTTCACCCGAAAGCAGCGAAAGCAAAATCCAGTAGACATTCATTAGTTGGTTGACCTTCTCACTATTCTCAGTCAACATAACACCAATCAACAGCAATTCGACTTTAGCTAGCACCAATCATTAGTTGTTTAATGTGCTCCACTGATAGTGGACCTATTAAAAAGATATCCTAAATATAATTGATAAGTGATTCCACAATTTCCTACATATTTCTACAGTTATTATCCACCATTTTAAAAGTTATTAATTACTCACCAACCTTTTCTAGACTTGATCAAAATACTTAGCTATTCACCATCTCAATAGTGGATCAAGACAACAGTGGGTATGGTAGCCATAATGATGAATGTGGATGTTGATGCAGTTGTGGGTACAAAGTTTTTCCCCTTCTCAATAATATAATCACAGTTTGATTCATAGTGAAATAAACTTACCCATTCACCCGTTGCTCAACTTGCTTTTATATCCTTATCTCTTGAGTGCATTTGTGAATATTTTTACCATCTCCAAATTCACTAAGTTCTACAACAACAACTTTTAAATCCTTACAGTTATCTTTGCAACCTCCAACCTTAGTGACTGAATGATCTCAATCCACTATCTACGAGATAGGTATTTTGTCAACCCACAAATATTATTTTATCATTAGTCTTATATATTCTAAATTCCTTAACAAAGTAGATAACTTGTTATTTTTTTAACTTTCTATTATTAACAAAACAAAATAAACGTTTAATTGACAACATTTATCAATCTTATTGTGGTATAAAGTTTATAATTTGCTAACCATTCTCTATTGTCTCATTCACCGCCTCACAACTTCAACAATGTTTTCCCCCAGTTTCTCAAGAGTTGATTGTAATGCTATAATCTTGACAAAAATCATCAAAGACTTTTTTACTCTTTTGTAGTAACATCGTGCAGATCTACTACCCTTTTAGATCATGTTCATTTGAACATATGTAGTTCAAGTTGTTGTGAAATAATGTGGGGGGTGTCAACTTGGACAACACAACAGAATCATTTCACCCGAAAGCAGCGAAAGCAAAATCCAATAGATAAAAATTAAAACTACAAAAGCGCAAATGCAAAACATAGCTTTTACAAGAAAAAATCCAAAAAATTGGAAAAATAATGGAATCGCATCTATAAACAAATCCATTATGAAATAAGGAATAAGAGATACTAGCTTTTACATGTAGCCTTACATCCACAACAATAATCACAGCCACACTCACTGCAATACTATATACCCTGCGGCGGCGCCGCACGCTCCTGCGGCTTTCACACTTGACAACATCTGCAACCTCTACACAACAACATCAAAACTTTAAGCTCCATCTTTTAAGCATTTATAGCCCCAACACACAGCCCCAAATTACCTCCATTGGACCCTAAGAAATATTAGATGTTTGCCATGTATCCCCGCGCCTCTCCTAGACGTACCACGTGTCCAATTTTTCATACTCATGCGCCAAAATATCTTCAGCTTTCTGAATTTGCTGCATGGCGCTTCGGCACGTTCAAGCGCCAGAGTCTCGAGTTGCTTTAGCTAGACTAAAATACACAGAGCGCTTAAGCACGCCCAAGCCTCTGTCCTGAGTTCCACTTGGTTCTTCTGCTAGCGTGCCTATTTCTTTGTCTTGCGTTCCACTTAGTTCTGCTACTGGCACGCCCCAGGTCTCTGACTTGGCTCCATTGTCTGAAGCAGACTGGTGCTTGGGCACGCCCAATCGTCGGCCCATTGCATCTGATCAATGCCTCTATCACCTGGGGGCGCCCAAGCCTCGGTCTGCCGAGATTCAAAAACAATTCCTCAGCGCTTGGGCGCGCCCGAGTCTCTTCTGATGAGTTCTGCCCCGGCACTTGGGCTCGCCCAAGCATCGACTTCTCGACCAGCCCAGTCCCTTCAACAATTTTCAAGCTCAACTCGATCAATTTCGCATCCAGCTAGCACTCTGTTGATATATGGCTAACCTCAACTCACTCAAGCTACGCAATTAACCCATGTTTCTTGCTCGCATTGACGTACATTGAGTTGTAGATTCATGTGCACCCGGACTCATTGTACCACTTTGGGTTGCACTCAAGTCTCTACAAAACACAATATGAGTCTTATCTTAATCCATCTAGGCTAGGTGTTGTTGTTGTTGTTGTATTAAAGTAACCTCATGTAGTAATTTTTTAATTCTAGTGTAGTTTTGAAGTTTTATATGACTTCAAAATTTATTGAAGGTTTTCTCTCATGTGAAATGCACATACAGTAGAACCTCATTAATCCGGACTAATTGGGGCTCTAGGCTGTCCGAATTAATGAAAGTCCGGATTAAACAAAATAACTAAAAATCGTAAATTATTACGTAAATATTCGTATATATTAAATATAATATTATATAAGATATAATTCAATACAGTATTAGTCCTAACAAAATCATTATAAAGTACTTATGTACATACATATTAAGGCACACCTTCATAAACCACACTTGACACGCTTACTGGTTTGAAGAAACTGCTAATCTTTGGTTGTCTTCCTTTCACATTGATTTCTTTAAGGTTTATTTTAGTCTACAGCATAAACTAGAGTAATTTACGTAATATAAATGGCTGTCCGGATTAAGCGAAGTCCGGACTAATGGGGTCTGGATTAATGAGGTTCTACTGTAGTGAAAAAAAAGAGCATGTATGCCAATCACTAATTGTAAACCAACATTCCAGTTTTATTGACTTCAAATGTTTAATTTAAAAACTAAATATTTCATGCTAATGTTGAGTAAGAGAATAGAATTTGATAATATCATAAAATTCTATCATGTACTTCTACTGGTTGAAATAAGATAAATTTTTAGGTATTAAAGTAGCTTCTTATTGCCATAAACAAGTCTGATTCCACATACAAAAAAGTTTAAGAAAGCAACTATTTACCATGGTAATAGATTGTAGAAATTGCATTTGTTAATGCATATTCCTTGCAATATATGTTCCAAATATATGAAAGAAATTGAGATGGTGCCAAATATGTGCCAAATATATGAAAGAAATTGAGATGGTGCCACATATGTGCCAAATATATGAAAGAAATTGAGATGGTGCATTAACTACTATGTTAAAGAATTTAGAGTATATAAGACTGATGATAGAATATTGTTTGTTGGTTGACACAATACATATCTTGTAGATAGTGGATTGAGATCATTCAGTCACTAAGGTTGGAGTTTGCAAAGATAACTGGAAGGATTTAAAAGTAGTTCTTGTAGAACTTAGTGAATTTGGAGATGGTAAAAATGTCTAATATTGTTTTATATATTTTTAATATCTTCATGAGAAAAAGTGAAATACTCACAAATGCACTCATAAGTTAGGATATAAAAGCATGTTGAGCAACGAGTGAATGGGTAAGTTTATTTAACTATGAATCAAAACTGTGATTATATTATTGAGAAGGGGACCCACAACTGCATCCACGTCCACATTCACCATTATGGCTACCATACCAATTGTTGTCTTGATCCACTATTGAGATGGTGAATGGCTAAGTATTTTGATCAATTCTAGAAAAGGTTGGTGAGTGTTTAATAACTTTTAAAATGGTGGGTGATAACTGTAGAAATATGGAGGAAATTGTAGAATCATTTATCAATTATATTTAGGATATCATTTTGATAGGTCCACTAACAATGGAACACATTAAACAACTAATGAATGGTATTATGTTGACTAGCAATAGTGAGAAGGTCAACGAACTGATGAATGTCTATTGGATTTTGCTTTCGCTGCTTTCGGGTGAAATTATTCTGTTGTGTTGTCCGAGTTGACACCCCCCACATTATTCCACAACCACATACGTTCAAATGAACATGATCTAAAGGGGTAGATCTGCATGATGTTAATACAAAAGGGTAAAATAGTCTTTGACGATTTTTGGTAAGTTTATAGCATTACAATCAACTCTTGAGGAGCTAGGGGAAAACATTTGTTGAAGTTTGGAGGCGGTGAGTGACCAAGTTGCGTTGCCATTCAGCTAGGCACGTGCTAAATTTGCATAAATAGATTTAAGGGAGGGATACAGATTATATAAAAATTTGGCCTCCAAAAATTTTCATTTGTTTGCATTGAATTGTTTTCTTAAGTGAAGGGACTTTATTAAATATGCTCAAAATATCCTCCAAGCTTTTTACTATTCTATAATATTACTATACTTAATTATCACCTTGCTGTATAAGAAAAAAGTTTAAATTAGAGAAACCATACCTGAAAGATTATTGTTTTGATAATAGGCGGAATGAAGAAGCTCTTACATTATTTTTGTAGTTTTCTGAGAGACATTATTGTTTTGAAAATAAGTGGAAGGAAGAAGCTCTGACATTCTTTTTGTAGTTTTCTCAAATACTGTGAATGCCAATAGCGTCTTGTTTAATGATATTAAGTATCTAAGAATGAACTTCCTAATTTTGACCTCCATTTGGTGTATTTTATTGTGTTGATTGCCGGGAGGCAGAGAATCCCAATGGCTGGATTTCTCATGAGATTCAACGATAAACTAAAATGCTCTTAATGCTTATGACAAAAATAATAAGCTGTCTAGAGAAGCTATTTATGTGGCAACAAATGTGGAAGTGTTTTCATGGTTAGTTGTTAAAGAACAGGGGGATTTAACTGCAATGGACAAAAGCTGATGTGGGATATAGAGAGGGCTTTGAGCCTTTGATGATGCAATCATGTTTGGAGGCTTAACTGAAGATTCAGGCAAGGTTAAAGAAAAACATTCATGAATGAGGTCGAAAATGAAGCATGCGGCTGGGGTCAAAGTCGACGGTGCGTATGAAAATGCACATACTTTCAAGGGAGTTTATAAAAAACATTATATACCACCAAATACCATACAAATAAAAGGAGAATAATATCTTCTTAAATAGAAAATGGCCCAAAGTTATTGAATTGGCATTAATAATATATTTTTTGTATTGGCATATACATGTTTCCAGTTATAGATTGAAATTCATTTTGCTTATTTAGTTGTGTTTTTGGTAATAATTGTGGTTTCAATTTCTAGTAGACTTGCCAAAGAGGAATGTGAACTTAGAGGGCGGAGGATGGTAGGAATGTAATCAGACTGAGTCTTGTGTGTGTGTGTTTATATGATTGCTAATGGGATAAGTGACCTGATCCAATTCACCTTGAGCCAGTTGCTCGAGCTGAACTTGTGAGCCTGAAATATCTTGGCTTGCTAGCATAATAGCAAGTTGAACTTGAGCTGACTTACACATATAGTTCAGCGATTGTTAAATGATTATGCTAATGTTTATTATATTTATAGTTCTTTTCTAAAATGTTAACTGTTAAACTTACAGTTGCACATATTTAAAGTACATAACACAAACATGCCAAAAATATCTTTTAATAATTACAAATCCTTTTAAATAAACTGCGAAAATGGTTTTTTTATTGGGCCTAGTTTTTCAGTCTTCTTGAAGTGCTGCTTATTGTTCCCTTTTATTTCAACTGAATTTGTAAAATCATTTGAAATACTAGCATATCTTGAGATATTCTTTGTTAGTAATGTTTCGTATTGTTTTTCTCTGATTTTTGCCATATGGCTGATAAGAAAATCAGTCTATATGCAGGACAAGAAACTGTTCTATGTGCGACTTTTTAATGGCTTTGTGTACAGTGTAAAACACTTATTTTGATTTTGTTCCAAATATTTTTCCTTTAACTTCTGGCTTTTTGAAGTATTCAAAACTTTTACATCGAATTTTGACTGATTTTGTATATTCCAGCCGGATGTAGAATTATTGCTTATAATGTGTTTTTTTAGTATTAATTTGTTGCATGTATTTGTAAATGATTATTTTATGTTTCCTTAGAATGAACTTAGCTAGTCAGGATAATGGCCACACCTCTTTAAAATAATCCGGAGGTTCCTTAAGTAGCATGGTGCGTTTCTTTAGTTGTTTTTTCTTCTCACTAGTCTATTTCTCTGCACAGAGATTGGTATAATCTTGAAAAACCCAAAAAATCCAAACGTGTGAAGCCATTTCGATGTGAGGAGTTTGATGCATTGATAAAAAAGGCTGAGGCCTCTCGCAGTGTTCCTATTAAGAAAAGGGAGAAATATTCATGCTGGGAAGATGCCATTTTTCATGCCCTTGAGCTTGAAAAACAAAATAATGAGATGAAGCAGGAAAACACAGGAATCTCATTCCATGAGGGCAGTACAACTTCAAGACTTTTAGAAAGAGAGAGAAAGTATAACTCTCCCAAAGTTAATGTTCCTAATAAATTAGCAAACCGGAAATCTCAAATTTCTTCTAGAAAGATATGTTCACCACGTGATAAAAGTAACATGAACCTTCTAGTACCTGCACATAGAAAAAGAAAGGTTAAACCAAGCATTAGTGAAGATGAAAAGCATGAAAATGCAACTGTTATGTGTGTAGATGTCAATTCTGAAATTAAGTCAAAAGGGAAGCTCTTTCTTTCTGTTGTTGGGGCAAATTCAGATGTTATTGATGAGAGCCACACTAATTTTTTCCCTCATGGTCGGCATAACCTGAGATTTACAGATCAGGCAATAATTGACAAGAACTCTGTTCCTAAAAGAACTTTTTTGACCGGTTCAATTGATGATTATTCTGCTAGAAGAAAAGATAGACGTCGTCCTCTACTAAAAGTTTTACAGAATAGCACAAAGTTACCAGATTCTTATTCCTTTCATCCTCACAATGAAAACAGTGGTAATAGCAGGGCTGCAGAAGAACGCTTTGTAGGAATCACTCATGACGCACAAAAGAGTGCTGTGCATCCATCACCTGATGATGACTACACTTTAGACTATTCTAGTAAATCATGGAAACGTACACTTTCGGATTCTGGGAATACTTGCAAGTTGCAACAGTCTAATGAGAGCACTCCATCTGGATGGACTGAAGAGAATGATTTTGATTCTTCTGCAACAGATTCGGAACTCGAGAATGTTGAAGAAAAGCATAGATCAGGTACAGTCCTGTTTGTTTTATTTTTCATTAAAATTTCTATGATTACAAATATCCTCTTTTCTTTCATGGCTCTGTGTTTTGATAGGTTTACTCTTTTAGATTACTTTTCCATCCCTATCAAACGCTTTGCACTTCATCTTGCTTATTAATTTTGATTTTGTTTTAATGGTGAATTGCAAGAGAAATAACGTTTTTTTAATACTTTGGTGGCATTTATGTACTCTTAAAGTCAAGCGTTTAGCTTTACTCTGACCTCTGACACTGCTAAATAATTTGTATGCTTTACTTTGCCTTAAATTATTTTCTATTATTTTCAAATTTAAAGTCGCATGCTATTTTTTAATGTGTTTAAAGCTTGAAAAGGCTTTTGTAAACTTGTTCGTTGCTGAAAGAACATTTTATGAGATTTTCATAGATTTTTAGGTGGCAGCTGGGTTTCTATTGTTTATTCAAATTTACGCAGTAGATGTATCCAGTTCAAAATCTAAGCATGAGAATATGACCTTGATCTTTGCCTAAAAAAGCATAACAATAAGAATATTGGAGACTTTTCTCGTGCATTTTGTTAGCAAATTTAATCAATGTTACTTGCCATAAATTTTTAAAATAAGAATTATAAGATGAATATTCTTTTTGCCCAAGCCATCTCTAACACGCAAACTGAAATGTATCTGAGCTTGCAATAAGAACATATACTCCATATTTATCTTTAATCTTTATTATTTTATTGGTCATAATATTTAGCCAAGTTTCTTACATGATGCATAATTGGGCCACTCTTGTACAAAACCTCTTGTTCTCTTATAGAGAGAGTTGGAGAATAAATTCATTGTTTAAAATTGTCAGTAGCTTTAATAGACCGAAAGTCTGTCTTAGCCTTCTGTGAGGACGTTTTTAATCAAAAGAGCACCCAAATAAGATATGTGAGATAGCAGTAATTCTTAATGATTTAATGTCCTTAGGAATCCTAGGCGCCTTCAGAAGAAAAGAATGAGCCATGACATCCCAATACTCATTTGCCACCACTATCCATTATTCATTGGTCTAGTGGATACTAGTGAGTTTTTTTTAGCATCGCCATGGAAACTATCTGTTTGGCAGCGATTGGAATTTATTGGTCCCCATCATCAGCAATAAAATCATGTGATTTTATTAATACGTTGAAGGAGCGTGATTACGTGCACAGTGATGGCAAATTACAAGCAAGGAGTCTTCTTGAAGTTGAGCAAAAATATTAGCATATTTGGTGTTGGAAGTCAGCTTTGCAGATAATGTTCCACATAATACAAGAGTTGTGGTTATTGGAGTGGGCATGGATCAGCACGTAGCAGGCACGGCTTCCCTGCTTGAACCATTTGGGTGATGCAATGCAATATGGAATTGCAGTTTGGAGTATTGAGTAGTAAGCATCCAGGATGCATACTCTCCTCATGGCTTGATTTTTAATTCCAAGCTTTTGTTCACGACGATCCATCACAAGCTGATTATTGATGGGAAATGGGAGTTGAAAGTTATCATAATGGCCAAGAATCACATATTTGCTCTATTCTAACAATGTCATGTTGTTCTCCAAAGCTTTGGTGCCAATGATGTGGTAGCTCATGATGGTGCTTGGGCACTATGAACCGCAGATGAGGCAAGTAATTAATGAAACTAAGTCGAACATACTCCAGTACATAACAATGACTAATTACGAAACCATTGGAAGGTCTCTTCAGAAGACTTATTTTACCAACATAATCTCTTTGTTTTGCTGTTATATTTTTTGTTGGGATGTACGAAAGCTGTCCTTAGCTGGTTGGGCATTCTTAATTAATTTAGTCATTGGTGCCCTCTACTTTACGCTATGCTACATATAGTACATTTGGATGTAGGACTATTAGAAATTGAAATATTAATGAGAAGATTCTTATTGATGTAGAAATGAAAATAAAGGGCTACAATATCTAAAATAGGAAGAGGTGTGCAAATCTAAGAAATTTGACGAACTCAAAATTCACAATCTATATGCAGAGAGAAATGTTGGTGGTATGCCATATTTATATATTTTGAACATAAACTAAATGGATTAATTGTTAAAATACTACTCCAACTTATGCATTTTCTTATTTTAGCCCTTGACTCTTATGTATATTTTTTTTTTATCTCTCAACTTTTATTTTTGTGATTTTCTTGGCCTAGGCAATTAAATTGGAAGAAAACCATCAAATACAATTGGTATATTTGTCCCTTTAAAATATAAACATATATTTTCTTAAAATGCATGCAAATTTGCATAATATGTTTAGAGAAAAAATGATAATTATTTACCTGATTCTTCCATTCTAGGTAATATTTGCATGAGTGAATGTTGAAGATAATTTGATGAAAAAAAGTTTCATTAATAATTTTTTTAAGGTTTTAAATTTGGCTTATTAGTTTTTTTAATTTTATTTTGAATAATATGTTAAAAATAAATATATTGAAATACTATTGATTTTTTAAGCTGTATTAATAAATTTATTAAATAAAATAATTTTTTTAAAAATAAATTTATTTTGTAATTTAATAAAGTTGACAAATTTGTAAACAAACTAATTAGTTTGTTTTAATTATCTTTTATTGAATTTGACTATATAAAATTTGTTTTGTGATGAGTCAATATCGGCTGACTCATCGACGTCATATGGCTCGCCAACATCGGAAGGGTCATTGATGTGAGAAGGGAGATTGACGTCGAAAGAGATGTTGGCATCGAAAGGGATGTTGACGGTGAAAACATCGTCGGCATCCTCAATAGTTTCACCGTCTTCGGCTTTTTCGCCGTCTTCCTTAAGTGCCTCGGCTGTGTGGTTGAATGCTCTATCTGAGATTTTGAATACAACTGGAGATAAGGAGAACCCTAAATCGTGCAATAATTGGCTTTTCAAACTCTACCGCTTGAAATTCCCAATTTAACACTTAGAGATGGAAATTGATGAGTTGGTAACAGTAAAATAACTCTGGGACCAAAAATATCATAAAATTAAAAGTTTAGGGACAACTAAAATAAATAAAGTGTTAGGGATTAAACAGAATCAAATGCAGTATTTGGAGGACCATTTTGAAAATTAATTATGAATCAAAATGCATGGAGTATTTTATTAAAAGCTATATATCATATGGTTATAAATATTTTTTTTAATGCCTGTGACCAACATCTTTCCCGCACGAAATTGCCTCTCGATCAAAGGATTTCATTCTCTTTTATCTTTGTTATTCTATTGATTCTGTGCTAATTTTCATACAAAATTTCTTAAAATTTTATTCTGATAAATTTTTATAGTGATTAAAATGAGACTTATTTTATTAAACAAAAATTTTATTGTACTAATTTGAGATGTAGGTAAAATTTTAGGAACTAAATTATTTTTTCCTATAATATATCAATGGTTTGTACTGTAAATATGACTAAAAAAATTGTTATTTGCCAACAAGTTCATGTTTTGTCTCAATTAATAATGAAGCGAGTCGAACAAAATGAGCCCAACTCCAACAAAACGTTGTTCGATTGTACTCAGCTCTTCAAAGGCTTAATTATATTATACTCAAAGAACATGAGCTCTAGAGCCTATAATGAACATGAGCCAATGAACCTATTGAGTTTAAAACTAACGCGAACTATTGTCAATATACAATTTTTGTTTCAATCTAGCTAAACACGAGTCTATAGAGCCAAAACTCAAACATTTCAAACATTTTCGAACACATGCATAAACTCAAACAGATTCAACTGAAAAGAGCCAAAATTGAAACGCAGCCATAATAATAAATCGTTCTTTTCTTATCACTATTATCATTATTTCCCTTATATATATATAGAATTGTCATTATAAATTGTCTCTATTTCATCTTCTTCTCTGTGCTGCATGATTTGCTAATCTTCTTTTATGAAAATAATTTGTACAATTTTTAAAATTTTGTAATTCACCTTTTTTAGCCAACCCCGTCTAGTGGGACTAAGGCTTGGTATGCTGCTGCTGTTGTTGTAGATTTTACCTCCCCATCTGCCATTTCCTTTGAAATATTTAATCTTTCTTTGTAGATGTCCAAATAATATCAATGTATGTCTTTACTTATATTTTACTTCTCTCTGTTCTTTTAATATGTGCACACATAATTTATCCGTATATTTTGTCATACATCCATCTTCATATTCTCATTCTGGCCATTCTCAGTTTGAACAATCATCAAACTCTTTTACTGTTTACCGTCAAGTTGAGATGATATTGTGTCATATTTAATACCTGAATTTTGATATAATTTAATCCCGAGATTTACAGGCATCACCCAGCCTCCAAAACTGACCGCCGAAAGCTCTATCGAGAGTGGCATGTCCCATTGGCATCTTAAAGGGAAGCGCAACAATCGAATCGCTCCTAAAAGGCCTCACGGAAATGCGGGCATCACAAATTTTGGTGGCACTGATAAGCCCTCAGATGCCCAAGCAATACTTAATGCTTCTGGGTTGGATGTTTCATCAGAAAAAGAGAATGATAATAATAGCGAGGACAATGTGATATTAATTGAATCGAGGAATGGAAGTGATGATTTTGAGAAACGACACAGCGACTCTGCTTGCTCAGATGAAGACCATATGGTATTAGAGCGAGGTTGGGGAACTGCCAGGCCTCCTTTTCAGATTTGGAAGACGTATTGGGATGAAGAGGTGGGGGAGCCTGAAGGCTTTATCGGGCGCTTTTATGCTTCTCCTTTTAGTTGCAGTATGATTCCGACGTTGTTTGACGTGGATTTGAAGGTTCATGCAAGGTACCGAGGAGAGCGCGTCCCTTTAGTATCTTTGACGAGTGGGCTTAATGGCATGGCAATAGTAGGACATCCCGTGTGCGTCGAAGTGCTAGAGGATGGATCCATAGATCAGCTTCTTTTCACGCTCGAGAAAAAGCTAGATGGAGACGCCTCCACGCCTCCACCTATTTGGAGAACCTCCAAGCGAACTCTGATGCATCGCCCCCCTCGTTCGAATTCCAATCCACCAAGCCGCACCCAGCACCTGGCTTCCCAAACTAAGAAGAAAACTCGCCCGCTCTCGTCCTTTGTTTCTGAGAAGAAACAGAAGCAGCGGCTTGGTGGCAGAAGCATTTTTATGGGTGGATCAATGCCTTTGGTGACATGCATCCCCACGAAGGTAGTATTCAGCAGGATACTGGAATCTGTTGGGAGGTCGCCGACTTGGCGGACGACCGCAGCAGATGCAGAAAGAGGCCCATCTTAATTGAACTTTCCATTCCCTTTAATTCTCTTAAAAAATAAGCTTGTTCAGAGAGCCTTGATCTGCAGATTTGCACATTGTTCACCAATTTAGTAGTCTGTTGAGTTCTGAGTTTTTTTCTTGGGAATTTTTACCACCCCAAAGATTTATATTTTGCATATCCAGCATCCAAACTTTAGAATTGAAGAAAAATACACTACCTCTCCTCATGTCAACTTATTGTCTGAAGAGTATTATGATTGATAAAATGATAGGATTTTCTATGTAAATATTAAAAATTGGGTGCTATGTATGCAAAACCCCCTTTCCCCTGATTAACAGTCCTGTGTAAAGTGCTAACTTTGACATTAAGATCCTCCAATTTAGTTTATAATCCTCATGAGAAATTTAATTTTATATTTTTATTTGTATTGGTAAGATTGCTACATTATATTATATAGATTTTAAAGAAATATGTGTATTTATCTTTTTATTACTTGTATATTTGTTAATTTGGTTTTTAACATATTTGTGCTGTTAAATGTTTTTTATTTGCTTACAAACCTCAGAAAATATCAAATTGCAAAGCTTGTTATCGCCGAAAAATTAAGCATTTAAGTCATGCCTAATTGTGTAAAAGATGAAATTCTGTGGGTCTTTTTGTTAATTTATTTACAATTTTTGTGATATTTGAGGGCTTCCATTGTACTATTGTGTTAAAGGTAATGACTTGGATATTGTCAAGTTTTCAAATTTTTATAATAATATTACTTGTACTTATATTTGAATAATGTTATAGTTCACTAGTATAATGGTTGGAGCTATAGAATTTAAAATTTTAATAAATTGAGGTTTCAAATTTTATTGATTACATATAATTGTTTCAAGGTTAGCTTTTTTTTTTAATGGTATTTAAGAATAAAATTTTAATTTTTTTTAAATAATTATATGGGATGTAATTTTGATGTGATTATTCTTAGAAAAAATACCATGATGCTTTTTTTTGGTGTCTCAACATTTTTCTTAAGCATTAAAAGCTTTTAATCAGTTATAATTATAATTTTGTTTAATAAAATTTAATTATTATTAATTTAATATTAATTTAGATGCATTAATTGTGTTGAGGCATTAGAGGGGCACTCAGTAGAGTATTATAACATCGTTCTTATTCTAAACCCTGTATGCTTGTTCCTTGCCTTTACTATTGCTCATTCTTTGTCTTAAGACAACTTGACTTCAATAAAACCTTTCTTTATGATGACCTCCAAAGAGCCATATGCATGCAATACCTATTGAGGTTTATTGATCCTTTCTACCTTGCTATGCTTGTGCTATTTACACAAAGTAAGTTATGGGCTCAAACAATTATCTACAGCTTGGTTCCATAGCTATACTCCAATATTCTTGCCTATGGCAAGTTGGACCTATTTTTTTTCCTTTATGAATGAATGGGAGTGTCAGGGTATACATGCTCACATATGTAGATGATATCTTTATCATGAGCAACCACCCACTTTTTTTCTAAATTTTTTTGTGCACATAATCCTCCACCTCTCAAAGGCTCAATGAATTGCCCCATTTCTTGGAATTTCTGCTTTACAATCCAATCTTGGGTTTTATCTCTCCTAAAAAATCAACATTAGTGCTCTTAAAAGAGACACGTATGATAGATTGCAAACCATGCTATACGTTAATGGTAACATTTGCTAAACTCATCGTCACATTCGGTTCTCCATTACCTTTACAATACCTACTATTGGTGCAAGTAGGCATCAATTTTAGTGTTAAAAAGTTGGCACAATACTTACATGCTCTAACTAATGAACACAGGAGTGTTGTCAAACATATTATCCATTAACTCAAGCATATAATTAATGGTTGTGTGCTATGATTGGTATCTTTTGCTCAACTCATGATCTATGACCCTAAATATACCAAGTGGTATGCAATCTTCTTAGGATCATCCCATGTATCTTAATCTTCCAAGAATCAAGTTATCTTAGTTTGATCCAACACTAAAGTAAATTTTAAGGCCATCACTTTCATCACTAGTAAATTTTAAGTAACTATGTGTAACAGCCCAAACTCTTAAGACCAAGGTATTGTCCGCTTTGGTCAGAAAGGCCTCACGGTTTTGTCCTCAGAAGATAATTTCCCAGTAGGTCACCCATCCTGAGAGTGCCCCCACCTGAGCACGCTTAACTTTGGAGTTCTTATCAGGAACTCCACCGTTATCTGAAAAGGCGCCTTGATGTTTAAGAGTTTCACTTATTACTACTTAAGTGGGTCTTCACAATCTCCCCGACTTAAGTAACCGACGTCCTCATCAGTATCCACACACAGATCCAATAACCATCAATTCGGTAAATAGGACTAGAGATGACCCCTACAGGCGCAAGAGGTACCCACAACCATGTAGCACCTTAACCATCATGAGTTCAAGAGGCTGCTCACATGAAGTGGTACTTTGCCCTGTATGGCACTTAGCTCCTATCTGACACCCTATGGTTTGCTCTGATACCATTTGTAACAGCCCAAACTCTTAAACACCAAGGTATTGTCCGCTTTGGCCAGAAAGGCCTCACGGTTTTGCCCTCAGAAGATAACTTCCCAGTATGTCACCCATCCTGAGAGTACTCCCACCTGAGCACACTTAATTTTGGAGTTCTTATCAGAAACTCCACCGTTATCTGAAAAGGCGCCTTGATGTTTAAGAATTTCACTTATTACTACTTAAGTGGGTCTTCACACTACGTTTTCGATTTTAGGAAGTTTGTATCAAGTTGGTATTTCCTTCCAAACAGTGGTGTGATAATGTCATCAATTCTTATTCTCGAACAAAGCACCTACAAGTTGATTTTCATTTTGTCTACAAATTAACATCCAACAAAACGTTGCATGTCTTTTAATAAACTATTATCGCATGTGTATGTTTATATATAGATCCAAATACAACAAATTATTTTAGATTTAGCCTACTACTAAAATGTTCTAAATGTGCGTGAAATTTTCATTTATTTCAGCTTGTTAATCCCTTGGATATTACAATATATTTGGAGATACATTACTAGTGACATTTGAAGGTAATATAGCTTGCGTGCACTGAATGAGCTTTTCTCGTTCTGCTCCATCTGATGGTTTTCCGCCCTGGAACAATTGCTCTGGTACTTCTACAAATATGTGACTGACCCACTCTACTTCTCTTCAAACTGAGCCGGGGGACAAGAGAGAAGAAGAAGAAGGAGAGCTCGTGTTTATTAGGAGTGAGATGATGACATATGGTTTAGGACTCATCACACTTTGGTGCTCTAGTGATGGATATAAAATATCTTAATAGTATGCTAATCTATGAGTATGATAATATAGGTGAAAATCACATTTGAGCTAGCTACATACACAATGATAGATAATTAATTTATTCTTACTACCACATAAATGCACTATTTGAGATTATATGATTGAAAAATGCTACACTTAGATAACTCTATATACAATCATATATATATAAATATATATATATATATATATATATATATATATATATATATATATATTAGATACATTGATTCAGAAATGTATCAATTATATATTTATACTTAGAATTGTCATATTATTTTTATTTTAATGTATATATGATGGTATAGGTATAACAAAATTTATATGATTATATTCTTTTACCTCAACTTGAACATAGAATAGTTTAGGATATTTGAGTTAATAGTGTACAACAACAAATTGCATTACAAGCTTTAAAATATTTTTTATTAGGTGCTGTATTAACCCTGGGCTGCGGGAACTACAAATATTAGATTTAGGATAGATTAAGATATCGATTACAGTTTTTGCGGATCATCGCACCGGCAATCCGGGCCCACACCTGTTTTCGAGAATCATTTACCCGAGCCGGAGGCGACGACGCCGTCGCCCTCGTGCTGTGGAAAATCGAATAATAACCCTAGCGATTTCAAAATCACTCTCTGAGGTGACCCTCCCAACCCCTACGGATCGAAGGTAAACTTGCGTTTTTATGGGCTATCTGTCGAGAGTTTCATTGGGATTATCGGGAAGGTGCCGATGCTGATTTTGATTTAATGCAATGTTGGCGCAATCAAATTTTTTAGTGTCTTGTTTTTGTGCTGAACGTATTGGGTTTGTTTGTTTCTGACGCTTTATGGGTTGATCGTTTAACTGTTTTTGTGCTGAACGTATTGTATTTGTTCAAATTGGACTGAATCTTGCTGTCCTGAGAGATTTTCTGGATTTTTACTTGGTTTATGCGAACTGAATAGGCTTTAGGAGCTGTTTGGGTTGTTTGGTTTGATGTTATCTAATTAATTACATCTCAAAAATTACCTAAATGCTACTGCAAAATGTTATTCTGCCGACATTCAGATAACATCGCCCGACAATCTATCGCAAGCGATAGGGTTCTTCGCGTTCGTTGTTCTCCCGACGCAGCTCCCCCAGACGCAGCGCCGGTGCTCCGCCTTCGCTTCGCCTCACTAACGCAGCTCCCCCAGACGCAGCGCCGATGCTCCGCCTTCTCTTAGCCTCGCCTCGCCGTTTTCGTCAACCAGGTGCTCCGCCTTCGCTTCACCTCCCGTTCCCATTCACTTCGTTTTTATTTAATATCATCGACCAACGGTTTTGCTGCAGAGCTTTACTTGACTTAACTTACTACAAAGCTATTCAAAAGAACATGTTTTATTCAAGGGGACTCATACGGCCTATTTGGCATGCAGCAAGTTAGAGATTTAGGAGGATTAGAGGCTAAAGCCTTCTAGTCAAACTGGATTTATTCTCCGTCAATAACAACGGTGGTTTAAATCTCTAGATTTTCTGTTTTGCTGGACTTACGATATCTAGCTTTTGGTCGGATTTTCTAAATCTTGATTTGAGGATTTAGTATATCTTCGGTTAGTTAAATCCTACTAATTTCATCTGTGCTCCAGAAAGCTCCATAGTTTATGATCTGATGATGCCTGATTGGAGTTTCTTTTTTTGTGTAGCTTGCTTCAACGGGACAATACACTTTATCATTTTGGCGTACCTGCCTCGACTGATGTCCTTATTATGACTTTCAAAAGGAATTGAATGGTCTATAGGGATTTTGAGTAAATTTGTGATTTATATGAATTGAGGAAGCCGCATTGGCATGGTATATCCTGATCCTGAAGCCATGGATTGCGATTCATCAGCAACTGTTGATTTTGATAATGGCTCTTCATTCAAGTCTTGCTCAACTTCTAACCTCAAAGTTAGTATATCTTCTATCAGTGGTGTACGTGAGCTGCTTGAATGCCCCGTTTGTACAAATTCAATGTACCCTCCCATTCATCAGGTTGCTTTTCTTCTACCTTCACGTTTGGCATAAAGTTTCTATGTGATTTGCATTTCTACTTGTTGTTATTTTCTCTTACGAATTTTATCTCTTATGTACTTTGTGATTTCTTGTTATGCAATGTTATATTTATATTTCATTTTACTTGCAGCATTCTTTCAACATGCAGCTGATGGTTTAACTTTTTTGAATTACTTAAAATCGAACTATATTTGTGGCCATTTTACTACATCATTTGAGTCATGCAAAGATTGTCTGTTGCAATGCAAAAACCTGATTTTAGCTTGCAGTACTGATTTTTATTTGTGATATAGCCAAATTTAGGCCATTTTTTATACTGTTTATTTGTTTTTCTTTCACATTCCCAAGAATGGGTGGTAAACAAAGCTATTGATTATTTTAGGATTGATAGTCACTTTTTCAATATTATTAAGAGTTTTTGTTTAAGAAATTTTTTTGATAGCACCATAGGCCTTGGGTTTTAGTGAAAGATAGTTGACTGGATATAATATTTGGATTTTCATTAGCATGTTCTCTGAAATTCTATTTCACTCTTTCTTATATCCATGATTTTCTTATCTTTTCTTTTCTTTCTTACACTTGCTTCTTCTCCCATATCCCAAAATTTGTTTTCTTCTTCTCTAAGCTTTTTCTCTCTTTTTCTCCCATTTTTTCTCTATATTTTTCAGGTTCCTTGTTTTGAATTAATTCCATCTCAATAATTAAGTTTTCAAAATCTGCTACGATCTCTACACTTGCTTTATTTTTTTTTTCAATTCGGATTAGAGTTTAAGGAATTATTGGCATGCTTTAAGTTATAGTTTGAATTCTGTCCATCTCAATAATTAAGTTTTCAAAATCTACTATGATCTCTACATTTGCTTTACTTTTTTTTTTCTTTGTCAATTCGTGTTAGATTTTAATTTGATGTAAACAAATTTTCAAAAACTTTCTTGCAACTGTATTATCAGAAAGAATCTTTCCCTTCTAAACCTAATCTTATTTAACTTGAATTTCAAGCACGAGCCTTGTCCAACCAAATGCAATCAACTTAGTTTGTTTAGTTCAACCTTGTTGACCCAACATAATCATTTGGCCAAAGTTAAAAAAAGAAACTAATTTTTTAAGTCTATTCTGCTATCAAGGGAATCAATTTATTTTAATTTATAACCACATACTAAGGCATAAAACTTCCAAAGATATTTTTTAGAGATGATTGTAGCATTCATGAGGATACAAAACAAGAATTTTTTTTCTTTTTGTTGATAGATGCTGCACATGTTCTTAGTCTCTTTCTTTTTATTGCTTGTTTCATTCATTTTCTTAAGTTTCAAATGGTTTCCTTTTTTATCTTACTTATAAGATTAATTTCTTTTTAAAAATGAATTTAATTAGTTCAATGCTAGTGCACTAGAGGAGTTCCAATTATTTCTCCGAAGCCGTTTTACTTTTATAGAGCAAGTAATGTCTCCAAAGGAAACCGGTGCAATACTAATTAGTAATTTCTACTTTTACCCTAAAGAATGTCAAAAATATGTTAGTTATTTTATGTTGTTTCTCCTTATTTATTATTTGATAGTTTTAGGGTAAATATTCTATTTATTTTCTTAAGAGATGTTTGCCATAATTTTAATACCCTTAGGCTAAGTTTCTCATGAAATAATGATTAATATACAAATGGCAGGTTTTAGGCTATAATTGCTGAATTTACTAATGGTATAAAGACATGTTTTTATTTGAGCATCTATAGTTTTATGACTTTTTCTGTTTCTTGGCTGTAGTATTTTTCTCCTTTTCTTGTCACTTTACAATTAAAGCTCTTGTCTAACTCTTATTCCCATTTTTTTCACTGCCTTAGCTCTTCTGTTTCATTGAATCTATTCTTTTTGATAATCATAATTACCACCACCACCACCAAACCATTGTCCCATTGTCTTGATCACTAAACAAATCATTTGTCTCTGTTGTGTTGATCAAACAATGGTCCCTACCTAATCGTCAAGTATGTGAGATTATTTAGAATACTTTATTGCTATATTTTTATTTGTCTTCCTCTTTCTTCTTTAACATGAATGAAATTTATTAACCCAACTATAATGTCTAACAACCGTCTTTAATCTTATTTTAAATTGTTGCGACTCCAACCTTGTAACAAATGTACTAGTAAATAATCAATATTTTCAAACTTGAATTTTATCCTTGCAATAAATGTACTTGTAAATAGTCAATATTTTAAAACTAGAATTCTAGCATCATGTGCTTTTTTTTGCATGCTATTAATTACTATCAACCTTCTTATTTGAGGTTCCATAAGATTATGGCATCATTTTATATTTCTTCTCAATTTATTTGACCTTTTTATACAACCTTCACTCGATTCCCAAAAGCATTTTAGAATTTCCTTAAAAAATACAATTAATATCGTGAATGCTACAAGATTAGTGTTGTGATCTTTTGTGATGGTTATTTTGTTTTTTGATGTTTTTTGGATTATTGCATCAAAAAATCTTCTCATTTCTTTAATAGCCACTCCCTTTTCTTCATCTTGCCAATAATCATATACTTGAGATAGAAGAAAAAAGTTTGAAACAATGATAAAATTTTAAATAATAAAGTCAATTTTGGAATTTAAAAATAATGATAAATTTGTTTTAAAGATTGAATTTTAAATTTAAGCTGAATTAAATAAATTTAAAGTGTTTTTTAATTGGTAACAACTTTTTAATTTTTATCCCATTCTTTCTATTTTGCTCAAAGTTCTTCATGATATTATTCTTACTGTTTTCAACAATTTCCCCTCAATATCTTTCAATTTCTCTTAATTTGCTACATAATATCATCTATTATGATACCAACAACATTTGGTATACATCTTTTATGATTTTCCCTTCACATTTCTTCCACTTGTCTTTAAAATCATTCTACATATTATTTCCAAATTAAAATTGAAATTTAAGCCAAGTGTAGATTTTATCTTAATCTCCTTCTCCCTTTCTCTCAATTAGGGCTAGAATTGAGCCGAGTTCAATTGAGTTAATTTAAACTCGAAATCAAATTGTTTCAAGGTCCTGAAATCTTAAACCTAGATTTTCCCTTCATTTTTTGATATTTGTTGGATTCTTGCATCAAAAAATGTTTACTCAACTCCAACGTTGTTTGATTTTATCCTATACTCTAAGCTTATTTTTTGAACATTTTTTCAATCATCTCCTCAACCATCAACTCAAAAAAGTATGTAGCAAAGAAAGTATAATAGCTGTAAACTCATTGAGTTAATTTCGTAGTTATCACTCCATAATATCAAACTTATTGATTTGAAAATCATATTCAAGGAATTGAAACCTTAAACCTAGAAGACAGGTCTTGTATAAAGAAATCAACAATTAAAATTTGCAATCAGCAAAGGGCTAACAACCAAGTAAAGATAAATACTTTAATAACTAAAAATCAACTCCTTAGAAATAAAGTGACTTAATGCATTTGGAGTCGACTTGATTCCCAAATTGATCGAGTCATAAAATGTTCGAAATCGGCTTGATATCAATTTGAGTCATATTTGTAAACTCATGATTCAAAATTTCGAGTTGAGTCCTAATTGATTTAAAACTCAAGCGACTTCTAAGCGAGTTCTAAGTTTCATATAAAGATGCTAGCTCTACCCTCAATCCATCTTATTTAAATCAAAATTATTTAGCTTTTATTCTGGCAAAATTCTTTTTAGGTTTAGGTATATCAAAAGCACCAAAATCTTCCATATTTTGAAAACAAGCATTTGTTTTCAAAAATGAACTAAATTTCTAGTGTATTTAGGCATGTCACAATCAAACCATTGTGTCTTTTACAAAACTTAAAAAATGTGGACTTAGGCTTTATAATACTCATCCAAATAAGGGTGATATCCATGGAAATGAAGATGGAAATATCCCAAGGTTTGGTGCTTGTTAGGTAATTGTATTAATATTCTTTAAATTCATTTTCTTAAACCAGAGAATCAATTTAAGCATTGTCATTGCAGAACTCAAGGTTCACATGAGAAAAAATGGAGGAGTGTGTTAGGTTGTCAGCAAACAGTGTAAAACTTGCCAAGTTAACATTACAATGTGGCAATTTAAATCAATTGATCAATATGACTGTGTAGGCCCCATGACTAAAAACATATCTTTACAATTTTATAAAATTGTTTTTGAGCATCAATTGTAACAGCTATTAATATTTGCTGGTTTTTTGTTGTTTTTTTTCATCTTTTCATTCTATAGGATGTATGTATTCTCTCACCACCTTTGTCTTCAGATGTGTTTTTGTCTGGTTTGGGGATTGGTTTTGCTAGGTCAACAGGACAATTGTGAATCTCACGCCTTTCTTTGTTCATAGAGCAGTTTTGTATTCCAGGATGAAATAAAATACTTTTAGCTTAGTATCGAGTTCTGCATGTGTCAGTAATCAAGTCTAGTTATTGCTTTTGTTTTTATTTTCCTATTTTCCAATTGTCAGAGATAAAGTAGCTATTCATCATTTCAAACTTGTTTGTCATTATTCTTATGCAAAGTAGGCTTTTTCAAAGAAATTATGGATAATATTATAAGCAGCAGATCATTGGTTATAATTGTTGATTATTGAATAACGTTGTACCTTTTTGATCTTCATTCGTCGGATCAATTCTCTTGGATTTTCTCATGGCCGTAGTTTTTTTCATCCTTTCTTTGAGGTGCTCAATTATTTTTTTTCTTTACTTCTATAGTTTATCCTGTTCACCACCCTGTTCTACTTTTGCACTTGATTTTTCCCAATATTCAATATGTTACAAATTCACTCCCATATCCCAACTTCTGCTGCCTTGCTTCATCACTCACTGCCCTGAACTGATTTTCAATCTTTTTTTTAATAAATGCAGACTGACATTTATTTAAATTATTAGCATTTTGCAGGTATGAATTTAGTGAATACTTTATTATTTTTTGTTCGGAGGTGAATGAATGTTGTTCTTTTAATAGCTGAAGCCTTGTGAGGGGTGGCTTTGTCAGCTAATCCTGTCTGATGTTTCTATTGAATTCACTTCAGCGTCAAATCATTTCACACATCTATACAAATTTAACAAACTTATATTAAAAGTTAAAACTGACAGCTGTTTTGGTTAGCTATTTGAAGTTGCATATTTGTGAGGTGCCTGACTGGAAAAAAATTTACACGTTTTAAAAAGTTTCTTTCCAAATTTAATTGTGACAAAGTCTGTTAATTTTTCCTTTGATATGTCAGTTACATTAAGGATTAAGATAACCGTTTGAAGCAAAAACGATGCTATGTTACTGATGATTTCCTAACCGACACTTGAATTTATAACAATTACTTAGTTTTTTTCTTGGGATGATGTATTGTCTATTTAAATAGTTTGAGATAATTTATATATTGGTAGTTACATTTCTTTGTTCTGGTAAATTGTCATTGCAAAATGTTTGCAACAAAATTGTTTGTCTTTATGTGCAGTGCCCAAATGGACACACACTTTGTTCAAAATGTAAGATCACAGTACAAAATCACTGCCCTATTTGCCGCCATGAACTTGGTAATATCAGATGTTTGGCGCTTGAGAAAATTGCCGAGTCTCTGGAGCTCCCTTGCAGATATTTAAGCCTTGGATGCACTGAAAATTTTCCATACTACAGCAAATTGAAGCATGAGCAATTATGCAGATTTAGGCCCTACAATTGCCCATATGCTGGATCTGAATGTCTAGTTTCAGGGGATATTCCTACACTTGTGGCTCACCTCAGGGATGAACATAAAGTGGATATGCATGATGGATGTACTTTCAATCATCGTTATGTTAAATCTAATCCCCATGAGGTTGAGAATGCAACTTGGATGTTGACGGTATGTATTTTCTTGACAACATTTCTCCCTTTGTATTTTCCCTGTGCGCTTTGTAGAAAATTTATGATTACATATTAAAGGTAATGCCTAATTTATCTCGGCTTTTCTCAACTAAAAACTGTCGGTTCCTCTTTGGCTTCAGCTAAATTTGAGTCAGGTAGAATATATGATCAAATTTTATCAAGTCGAGTTTCATACTGATTTAAGTAAGATTATTTGTTTTAATAAACAGACATTCTTCCAATTATGATTGTATATGCATTTTTTTATTTGGTTAACCAAGCAAATTAAAGTACATATATGTATTTATGAGGGTCTAGTTTTTTGAAATGAATAGCACTATCTATTTTCAATACTTAATGTTTTTTTTTTTCAATCTTAGACCGTTTGTTATGTTTTGATTTTCCACATCAATGTTAATCAGCCTTCTATTATAATATACACCCAAACAATTCCCAAGTTGATCTCAAGACTTGTTTATTGTGTACATGTTTGGTTCTAGATTTTCCAAGTTGCTGAAAATTAGTTCCTCATCTTTCAAGAACTCAGATGTATTTGTTTTGCTTTATTTTATTTTATTATATGCAAGGACCAAGATAAAATCCAGTTTTGAAAGCTAATGCTTAAAAGGCAATTTAAAATACCTTGAAAGATACTTGGAACCCAATCGGGCCTTTTGTACGAATCAGGACCATTACAAATTTAAACTTATAATGCAATGTAGCAGCACCAATTAATCAATTGTTGTTTCAGTATGATGATGACTGAAAAATTAATATACTTTCACATTGTACCAACCTTGTATTTCTTTAAACTTTAGAACTCCTTAATTTGCTTAGCATCTCATTTTCTGGCCTCTTCAACAAGTTATAATTTTGGGTTTTGGGAATTGAATGAAGGATTGTAGTAAGCTTTTCACAATGAGCATCATGGAATCATAACAAAATTGTTAATAAATTTTTCATGTTGTTATGGGGGAAGGACACTACACACTGCTCACATATGATAGAATAAGCTCAGAGATTATTATCTACCTCATCCAGTTCTGGAGAATGCAAGAGATCAGAACTTAAGATATTGTGTCATGCTCTTAGTTTTTTTTGTTAGGTGAATAGGGCGATCTTTGTGTGAACGTTATGGAGCGTTTGAGTATAAATTTTAGAACCACTGTTTACAACCTTTGAATCGATCCTTAATATATGAGTCGGGCCTCCTATCTAGCTTTTTTGAGGATTCTCTCAAATTGTCCACATCCGCAAGTGCAATCTGCACTAAATCTTCTGCATTCATGCTGGAGCTTTGAATGAGCTCCTTATTAGATTTATGAAATTGAAACTAGTCAGGCTAAAATCTATTGGTTGTCGGGTATAATGAGGCAGAAAGATTTGGAAGATTTTCAGCCTTATGAAAGGGATTTTAAAAGAGAAGAACTTGCCATTTTTCTCTAGGGATTGCTTCTGTGGATAACATAACTCTTTAAAACCCATGACCAAATCTGTGATTGATTATACACTTGATTTTTAATATGCTCTATGAGTGATGAAAATTCCAAATTAAAATTTTCTAAATTTAAAATTTGCTTGAGAACAAATAGAGAAAAAGGCGTGATTCATGATTCTAATAATGTGTATGAGTGATGCAGGACAAAAAGTAGTAGTCTTGTAGTAATTTTATGTGGGTGTTTTCATCATCAACATCAACATAAAATTAATCTAAAGAAAATAAAAGGACATGCCAAATTTGAAAATTCGATTTTAAGAAAGTTATATATAATGAAATTTTCCAACTTGAAAAGTGGTTACTACTGTGCTTTATGAGTTAAAGGATGTCCAGCATCTATTTAAAATTTTCATTAATAGCACGTTCAAGGCAAGGCTTTTCTTTTCATATTTGGAGCCCATAATTTGAAAAATTCCCAAATTTTTGATATCCTCAAATCATCTTTTAAATGAAGAGACTAAAGCTTAAAAGATTTAAGGGAAGCTTCTTGAGCTCCAACCGTCTTTCTTTTTCATAAAGAGTGATTCCAAACAGGAATCAAACTCAAAATATGGCCAGCCCAGTATGGAAGAAAGCAGTGGCCTGTTCCTTTTAAAAATCAAAGCTTTTGTTGTTTGCTTAATATGTGTTTTTGTAATAAGGCTCCCTTCAATCGCTCCAACCTGTTACTTTGTGATAAAGTGGTCTTTTTTTGAAGGTTTCAATGGATGATTTTAATAAGTAAAGGGGTAAGTTAATCAAAGCAATAAAAGAAAGATAGGAAACAATCCGTATTGGCATGCAACTCAAGTACTTACAAATTTATTGATTCTTGCAAAGCAAAAAGTGAGATCATTTAGTCTAAAAGAAAAATAATTAAATTTCTTAAAAGAAGAAATTTATTTTAACATTATAAAAAATGATTAAAACTGATAAAGTCGACGAAAATTGACGTAATAACAAACAAATTTCATAAGGAAATGTGCGGGGAAAATCCAATAGAATTCTGGGATATAAAACCAACTCCTTGAAAAGGAAATCACAAAAATATTAGATAAAAAATTAATCTGAAAATCTTACTCCCCATGGAGTTGTACAATATTCTATGTAATGAGTGCAGGCGAAAAAGATAATTATTTGATTTTTGTTTTATTGCACCAATTATTTGCTTACATATTCATACTTTATTTTGATTATTTTTTCGGCACTTAAGCCGTACTCTTGATAGCAATTGGGTTAATTGAGAAAGTGTGTTACTTTAGGGCAACATGCATATCAAGATGCATATCTTTGCATGCAAATTACATCTTTGATATGTAATTTTGGTGTTACTTTTGTAAAGATTCTTGATTATATTAACAATTTATTATGAGTGGAGATTAAATGAAGTACTGGGGTTTCTAAGACATTCATGTTTAGGTTTTCAACTGTTTTGGGCAACACTTCTGCCTCCACTTCGAAGCCTTCCTCCTCGGAATGGCACCCGTCTACGTTGCGTTCTTGCGTTTCATGGGCGAGGATGCCGACGCGAAGAGCTTCAGCTACAGCTTGGAGGTCGGCGGCAATGGCCGGAAGCTGACGTGGCAAGGCGTTCCGAGGAGCATCAGAGATGATCACCGGAAGGTTCGGGATAGCTACGATGGTCTGATCATTCACCGCAATGTGGCCCTCTTCTTCTCTGGCGGCGGCCGGCAAGAGCTCAAGCTTAGGGTCACCGGCCGCATTTGGAGAGAGCAATAGGGTTCCGCTCTCCTCTCATCGATGTTCTCGGCTCTCTTTTTCTAGGGTTTTTATGAAAAATGATATGATGCCTTAAAATTTGCTATAATTTAGTAGCAAAAGTGCAATAAGTTGTTACTTTTATGCAAAAGTTTTGGAAATTTTGCAGCATCATAGCATTATGATTTTTATTTGGATGCTTTATGAATGGGTTTAGTTGTTTGGCTTTTAGATTTTTTTGGGGAGCTTGACTTGGTAATTATTGTAAATGCTGGGCCTGATATGCACCGTTTATTTGAAGGGAAGTTTCATCCATTCCACTACTAGAAATCATTCTTATTTACACATCTAACACCCATATTTTCATATTTACAGATAAATATTGATTTTCTTAAAAATCTATAATAACTATTGCACATTTTAGATTTCATTGTTATAATGCTTGAAACATTTATATAAATAAATTTGCATTATGCCATTTTAGTTGGTGTGTCAATAAATACAATTGTCATTTAAATTAGACAATTATTTTAGTTAATCAAATATTTTTTAATAGTTATAATTATAGTGAATATCTTATTTATTTTTTAATTTTAAGATACATTAATTGTCTTTTGAGTATTGGATTGAGATAATGCAGCAATATTTTTTAATTAGAGTATTTTCCCTATTTTTGGAGTGGAAATTGCTTTGAACAAATAGAAAATATATTTTATGATTTTTTATATAAAAATATTGAAAACACAAAATCTTCTTTACATTATTAAATGCAATTTTATTATTTTCTGATATTTTGTTAGGTAATTAAATATCTTTAATATTATTATAATTATAATTTTAATTAGTGAATCTCATTTATTATTAATTTAATATTATAGATTTAGATATATTAATTGTGCAGTGGTGGTATTAAATGGCAACATTTTTTTAATTAATTATCAAATTGGAGTGGAAATGCTATAAATAACAAAAAAATATATTTTATGATTTTTTATATAAATATGAAACACAAAAATATTTTAGCAATTTTAATTAATTATCAAATTATAAATCTTGAAAAATTCAACCTATATTCAAACATTTAATTATATTATATTGAATTTTTTTTATTATTATATTAATTCCTAAACTAAATTGTATTTAATAATTGTAACTGATAAATCGTATTCAGTGATAGATAATATATAAAACAATTCAATAAAGATTTATTATCGCATTTTTAATGTCGAAGGCCAAAATGCTAATAATTGAAGGGTTTTTGCATAAATAACATAAAATTAACATATAAAATACGAAATTACATAAATGATCATTATTACATTACAAATAACATAAAATGAAAAAGTGAAGGGTTAATTTTGTTAATATATAAAATTAGAAATTAGATATAGAAATAGTGAATGATATTGTAATTTAGTGATTAAGATTTGTGATTTATTTTTATACCGGCCACACAATTGCTTCATATTTGAATTCAACTAATTTAAAAAAAAAATAGAAATAAATAAATAAATAAATATATATATATATACAAAATTAATACATTCTATAAATTAAAGATGTATAAAACCACATGGAACATTGCTCATTTTAATGAGCCAAAGAAGGCATTTGGGTTAGTTTGCAAGAAAATAGGAAGTTTAGCTAATATTTCATATTACATGATAATTTAATAAAATTTACTATTTATAATATGATATAATATGATGTAATACAAATTTAATTGTAGCTTCAAATTTATAGTAGAAAAATAGGTTATGAAAAGAAATTTTATTTCCTAAGAAATGTAATAAATGTAAATATACTTAAATACAATAAAGCAGACGCGGGATTACATATCCTTATGTAATTACTCCCATAGATGCCACACAAAGTCATCTTTGATAGTAAAGAAAACTAAAAAATATCACAGAGATTATGCGAAGACGAAATTTTGAATTTAAAATAAATGATAAATTCTTACAAAAAATTGATCATATCAATCATAATTGCACATTGAGCCTCTACAAATGATTTTAAAATAGTATTGGCAAATTTTCTAAGAAAATGCAAGAATTCTAAAATAATTCCATAGCAACAAGTGAAAAAAGCCTCCATCTTCAAAGAAAAAAACAAAAGATAAAAGTGCATTGGCTTGGATTTATGGAGAAGATGCCAAAGGAAGTGATCATAGGATCCTCAATAATAAAAACAAGCTTAGAAATAACATAATTCACATATTCAAGTAAATTAAAGGTACAATCGCATTGAGATTGAACAATTTTAATAGATCGAAAAGTTTCAAGACAAAGTGAAAAGTTTAAGCCTTAAATCTTAAATCCCAATATCCTAAATACTAAATCATATACAAGTAGAGCATCAAGAAATGTACTACTAAAAGTATTTTGTTTGTCTATTTAATAACAGATGTAGTAAATCTATGCAGATGAGATATTTGTTTAAGCTCATACATCAAATTATAAGACAACTTTTATTGGCACAATCAAATAATTCCTTGTTTCTTTCTAGTCCAAATAAATCATATAATCTTATTCAAAGAGACTATTCTTTATATATTATAAAATTTTGCTTATGTTCATCCCAATAAATTTCATAATATGTTGTAGTAAGAGATAACAAAACTTTAATCTCTTTTTGATATGAATGTAAGAATGAGATTAAAGCAATACGTAAGAAGTATAAGGCATCAAAGTTTCTCTTTATCTATATTTCTCTTATTGCCTCTGCCTTTTGGAATACATAATAAGATCTTGAATGTAATGGCCTCAATGGAGGCCATGCTTGCACTCTAGCACCACAAGCTCACATATTTCATTCATGAATACTTGAAACTGTCATATTAGTATGCATGTAGATAGTATTTTAATCAAATACTAACTAATATAAAGTTTCCTTAAGATCATCATATTTGACAATGATAATCTCTTACTGATGAAAATTCATTTATAAAAACTTGATCAGACTTGTTGACTGGAGAAACTTCAACTTGATCTCCTTTGATTCTTAAATGAAAATGAAATTATCATGAAATCATCATAAATGCTCAAACACTTTTCCCAATATGATTAATTCATTTTAATTGATTTATAATCTTGATTTTGAATAGTGAATTTCAATTATTATAAGATAAATACCAAAATTATATGCTTTAATAATGCTGGGGCACTGATGAGGACATCAAATTGGGGTATTGTAACAACTTCCAAATTTTAATACAATTATAATTATAAATTAACTTATATATTTTAATTATTATTAATTTAATATTAATATAGAGATTGTGATGAGTGAAGAGCTAAACAATAATAATATCAAGTGTTGAATTTTGAATGCTGTCAACGAAATCCAAAAAGAAAAGGAACGCGTTTTCTTTCCTTTGTTTTTCTTGACCGATGTTATATGAGTTGACTGACTTATGACTTATTTGTTTCCAAATAAAGAAGTAAAATGCAAGTGATTCATAAGCTGTTGTAATTAGAAATATTTATTCAAATAGTATTTGGACATATAATTCAATATAAATTTTAAAAATAATTTTTATATTATATTAAGATAAATAAATAAATATTAATAAAATAAAATTTAAATTCAATTAAATGAATATTTTTAAAGTGCCACGTAAGGAGCATTTCTATTAAAAAAAATTATTAAAAAAAAAAAAATGAAGTTATCATCAATGCTCCTATCAATATTTAATCTTAATATTTATTTCATAATAATTGAAATTTGTTAGTAAAAATCGAAAAATGTTGAACTATTTATTGAGGTATTCAAGTAATTTTAAAAAAAAAAATAAGCTCTCATATAATTAAATTACATTAATTATATTTTAATATTTGATAAAATTAAGAGTTTTTGAATTATTTTTTTTTATAATTTCTATAAAAAAAAATAATTTTAAATAAAAAATAAATATTTTATGTTATAAGAAAACATTAATCTCTTAACGCTTTTTTAAACGTTGTTTAATTTGGCTAATTTCTGGTTTTTGTGTATATATTATAATGAATTTTCATAGCTACCTTCACTTATATTTATTTTATTTTATGCTTTTTCACTTATAATCATCTATTAATTTTAGAGCTATTTGAAAGCCCATACAACTCCAAGAAATACAAAATTTTTCTATCTTACTAAATATTAGGATTAAATACAATTTTTTTTATAAGCCCCCTAAAAAATAAATATTTTAAATAAAATTATAATTAAAAGCTATTTTGAAACAAAGATAAGAATTATTAAAATTCTTAAATTTAATATTTAACTTATAATAATAAAAATTTAATAGTTAAAATTATAATTAAAAATTTATTATAAATAGTAAATTGCATATATATATATATATACATATTTGTAGGTATTTTTCTTAGTTTTTTTGTAATTGTTTTATAATTATGTTTTTAATAAGTGATTATCAATAAAAATCAATTTAATATTAAATTTAAAGTTTTTAATTAGACTATTGATGTGGCACTCAAAAAAATTCATTCAATAGAATTTAGATATCATTTTAATACAAAATTTAAAAGTAAATATATATTATTTTAATATAAATAAATAAATACTAATGAAATAAAATTCAAATCCAATTGGATGAGTATTTTTTAGTGTGCCAAATCAACCGGTCTAAATAATATTTCTTATAAAAAAACATAATAATATTAGGTCACTCAGAAAATTATCCCAAATATATATTCCAAATTTATAATTCTGCAATAATATATATTTATATATGGGCGAGCATTAAAATAATGCACTAAAATAAAAAGTAGGTTACATCGTATGAAGATGATTTTTCTATCTAATTTTTTAGTTTATATATATAATATTTTATTCGTGGTGCTCTAAAAAGGCATGCTACATCGTATGAATCTCTCTTCTTTATTTCAGTCCAATACAGAATGAGGCAAATAGATAAGAATATTATGGGACCACTAAATATTTTGTCTCAATACAAATTATTGAAATGATGTGGATAGTTTTTTTTTTTTTAATTTATATAATTGTGAGTTCTATAAAAATATATATTTTAAATTTTAAATCTTAATTATTCAGATAAATATTGGAAAGACTAAGTAACATTTTTCTATTAACAAACTAGTAGACGTAAGTGCAGTTAACACTCAACGGTTATGTTTCTTATAATAACAAAGATGCGCTTAATTAATGACATCACGAAGCCAATTTGTTAGGTCAGTAAATATTTTGGGAATAAATTAGCTTTAAAAATATTATAATAATTCAAAATGCAAAAAAAAAAATCAATCCGCATTAATCAGCTAGTTAATTAGGATTCCTCGATAATTATTTCGTTAGTATTTAATGTTTCTTAACGATGTGGGGTCTACTAATTTAGACATCCAGTTAGTAGCAAACAGAAACTAAATACGGTTTAAATGTGCTAAATCCTCTCTAAATCTATTGTTGCCAAACATCCTCTAATCTAAACAAATATATCAAATAGTTTTCTGTATGAACAGTTATATTTTTAAGCCCATCTTAGGTGGTATAAATACATGCAGAGAGTAAAGATGCTGCTGAGAGAGAGAGAGAGCAGGACTAAGTGTTCCCTGCTATCCTCTCACCAACACAATGTGAGACACTGCATATATAACTAAAAGCATAAGCAGATCAAAATCAGTATGGAGAGGAGCAGAAGGGGATAAGATATTATCAGAGGAGAGGAGCGAGTTACCTGATGAAGAGGCCCTGCTCTGGGCTGCCCTGGAGAAGCTCCCCACTTATGACAGACTCAGGACTGGAATTCTCTCCAATGTTGAGGGAGACTTGAAGACGCTGGTAGATATAAAGAGGCTCAGCTTGCCGGAGAGGAGGAGCCTTCTTGAAAGACTGCTAAAAGCTGCAGAAGAAGATCATGAGAGGTTTCTTCTCAAGCTCAAAGAACGCATTGCAAGGTAATAATCAATCGTACTTGATAACAGCAATAATCAGTATATGGGGTTCACTTTTTGCTCGATTGATTTAGAAACAGTTTTAATGAATAAACACCACAGAGTGTACTGACTGATGCTTTGAACATTTATCCTGTTGCAGAGTTGGAATTGGTTTTCCAACGGTTGAGCTGCGGTTTGAGCATCTCACTGTTGAAGCAGAAGCTTATGTGGGTAGTAGAAGCCTGCCTTCAGTTTAAAACACAATTCTCAACAAGCTGGAGGTAAATATGACAGTAAGAATGCTGCGGGTTTGATTTTAGATTGACTAGGCAATGATTTTCTTGTATAATGGTTATTTGATACAGGGTTTTGCTAATTATTTGCATATTGTACCAAGCAAGAAGACACCGTTCACAATACTACATAATATTAGTGGAATAATCAAGCCTAGGAGAATGACTTTGCTGCTTGGTCCTCCAGCCTCTGGGAAGACCACTATGTTATTGGCTTTGGCTGGGAAGCTAGGATCTGATCTTAAGGTAGAATTAAAAAACTATGCTTGAGAAGATAAGCCGATCAATTGAACAGATTTCTTGGATCATACAGGTTTCGGGTAAAGTGACATACAACGGTCATGAAATGAATGAATTTGTGCCCCAGCGCACTGCAGCTTATATAAGTCAGCATGATCTTCATATGGGAGAGTTGACAGTAAGGGAAACCCTGATGTTCTCTGCAAGATGTCAGGGAGTTGGCAGCCGCTATGGTAATTTTTGAATCCAACAGTTTTTTAATGTAAGAAGACTAAGTCTGAAAAACAAATAATTGATTGCTCATTTCTGTGGCCAAAACTATAGCTATGCTAAATGAGCTTTTAAGAAGAGAAAAAGCAGCAAATATCAAACCTGACTCGGATATCGACGTCTTCATGAAGGTTAGATGAACGATTTATTAATTACTGTTTTAATCAGAAGTCTTAATTTAATTCTTGAACAGGCAACATCAGTCGAAGGAAAAGAAACGGGGGTGATCACAGATTACATAATCAAGGTAACTAATCCTATTTCTAATCAGAGATTTGATTTAGCAGTAGGTAGGTAAGGCATCTAGAGAAGATAAAAAGGAGTTTTTTTTCTTAAATAATCAAGCTTCATTTCAAGATTTAACTTATTATCAATGTACTTTTGTCATGTTTGTTTTATTTCCTTTGAATAAAAGATTCTAGGATTGGATATTTGTGCGGATATCCTGATAGGAGATGAAATGCGAAGAGGCATTTCGGGAGGACAGAAAAGGAGGGTCACCGCAGGTAAAGTGACTATATATATGAACTCTTGTTTCTGAAGTTTTAAGCAAATCATGAGGTGAAAGTTAGCTAATCACAATTACTAACTGAACGATACAAAAAATAAAAATCTTTTCAAATAGGTGAGATGATAGTTCATCCAGCACAAGTATTGCTAATGGATGAAATATCGAATGGATTAGATAGTTCCACTACTTTTCAGATAGTAAAGTCAATCAGGAATATCATTCACATACTTGGGGGGACGGCAGTTGTTTCACTGCTTCAGCCAGCACCTGAGACCTACGAGCTCTTCGATGATATAGTCCTCTTATCAGATGGAGTAATAGTGTATCAAGGTCCTCGAAATGATGTGCTTGAGTTCTTCCAGTTCATGGGCTTTAATTACCCAGAGAGAAAAGGTGTAGCTGATTTCCTACAAGAAGTAAGTTTAATGAATGATTTTATTCTCACAAAGTTAAGAGAACTCATGATATGTAGTTAATTATATTGTTTGTTTGCATATAATAGGTAACATCAAAGAAAGACCAGCAGCAGTATTGGGCGCATTATGATAAACCATACAAATTCGTATCAGTCATTGATTTCGCAGAAGCATTTCAGTCATTTCATGTAGGTAAGGAGCTAAGAAATGAGCTATCCATTTCATTCGATAAGAGCAAGAGCCACCCTGCTGCCATAACCATTTCAAAGTATGGTGCCAGTAGCATGGAACTTTTGAAAGCTTGTGCTGCAAGAGAACTGCTATTACTGAAGAGAAATTCCTTTGTTTATGCATTTCGATCAGCTAAGGTTTGTGAAAGCATACCAATAAGTATAGGGTAGACCTGTGGGCACGGCAGCTGCTTAACCGTGTCCAGGACGGACCTGATCGGGCTCGACCAGGCTCTGGAACAGGCCACATTCTGTATCCTGAGCCCAGTTAGCCTTAGGCTCAAGCCGGTTTGGGCCGGGACGGCCCGATAAGTTTAACAATAACTTTTTTTAACGTGCTGCTGTGACAGTTTTAATCTTTCTATAGCATTGCATTAGTTTATTATCGTTGTGATCAATTAAAGTTCAGTATGCTTGTGCCTAGCAAATTTTTTGCAGGCCAGGCCAACCCGGCCCAATACAAGCAACAGGCGCGATATTTAACAGAGCCGGGCGAGCCCCAGGCCCTCACTCAGGTCTAGTATAGAGAGCTTAAGAAATTGGATCATTCATCGTCTTAAATTTCATTGGTTTCAGGTTTTGGTCATGACATTGATCATAATGACTCTTTTTTTGAGGACCAAAATGCACCACCGATCTGTGAATGATGGATTTAATTATTTAGGGTCCCTTTTCTTTGTGAATTTTAATATAACGTTTAACGGTTTCTCTGAGCTATGGATGACAATCGTTAAGCTTCCAGTTTTCTACAAGCAACGAGATTCTCTCATCTATCCTTCATGGGCTTATGCAATACCTACATGGATTTTAAAGATTCCATTTTCGGTCATAGAAGTTTCTATCTTAGTAATGATCAGCTATTATGTCGTCGGTTACGATCCGAATGTTGCAAGGTTAGATATGATTAAACCTCCTCTATGATTCAAAACATATTTCATATGCCTGCTACAAAGATATAACACCTCTGCATGCATACATTTTCTATGTGTAGGTTCTTCAAATAATATATTGTGCTTATTCTAGTCAGTCAGATGGCTGCAGGGTTATTTCGTTTGGCTGCTGCAATTGGGAAGAACATGTTTATGGTAGCTGCACTCTCATTCTACATCCTATTCATTTTTCTTGTTTTGGGTGGATTCATCATTGCACATGGTTACCTCACTAATCTATATTTCTATTCACTTATAAACCTATTATTTTTTGAATCCAAATTTATATGTTTTATAATATAAATTTAAAAGCTTTGCCTTCTATGGTAGATGACATCAATAAATTCTGGATATGGGGCTACTGGTCTTCACCACTGATGTACGCGCACGCTGCTATTTCAGTAAATGAATTTCTTGGAAAGAGTTGGAGCCATGTAATATATTTGTCTCACTGCATTATAATATTTTTATATTTTATCTCAAGATATTTCAAATTCATTGCTAGTTGCCTGGATCAAATCAAACACTTGGAGTCACTATCTTGAAGTCTCGACAAATATTTACAGAAGCAAAATGGTGCAAGATTGGTGTAGCACTTCTACTTGGATATGTACTCATATTCAACTTTCTTTTTGCAGTGTGCCTAAGCTATCTCAAACGTGAGCATTATTAGTTCTACATTAGAATTTTCTTGCATTAACATTTATTTTACTTGCATAAACCAGGCTAATGATTTCTACTTCTGTAGCAATTAGAAAAGGCCAACTAGCAATTTCTGAGGAGGCCTTGAAGGAGAGGCAAAATATAACAAAAAAAATTCAGCATTCAGCATCTGAAGGTGCAAGTTCTAATGGTCAATCCAATGTCAACAGTAAGTTACTACTACAATTCAATTTGCATTTTGCTTGCCTTGTAAAATGCTAAAGGTCAGGGTTTCATACGTGCAGAAAAACCTACAAGATCTTCAGTACATGATTCTAATGTTGCTGATCAAAATAATACAAAGGAACAAATGGCACTTCCATTCGTGCCGCTTTCCATCACCTTTGATGAAATAAAATATTCGGTGGATATGCCACAAGTAATTATATTTGTTGTTGATTGATAATTTTATGCATGCAAGACATGCACGAATCTTTCAATTTTCTTAAGAACAGTAAGCCAAATAGAGAAATTGGTTTCAGGAAACGGGAGCAAATGGCGCTGAAGACATGCTGACGCTTCTGAAGGGTGTGAGTGGTTGTTTTAGACCAGGCATACTTACAGCTTTAATGGGCGTCAGTGGAGCAGGAAAAACTACTCTTATGGATGTACTTGCAGGAAGAAAAACCGGTGGATATATAGAGGGAAATATTATGATATCAGGCTATCACAAGAAGCAAGAAACTTTTGCTCGTGTCTCGGGATATTGTGAACAAAATGATATCCACTCTCCTCATGTGACAGTGTATGAATCCCTTGTTTTCTCTGCCTGGCTTCGACTCCCTGCTGAAGTTGATTCTACTAAAAGAGAGGTAGGGTGGGCACGTATGAATTCTATGTGAACTACACATTTGTTGATGACAACACGAAGCTGATTTTGCATATTGATAAATGTACAATTTGCAGATGTTCGTTGAAGAGGTTATGGAACTTGTTGAAATGACATCATTAAGAGGGGCTTTGGTAGGATTGCCTGGTGTAAATGGTTTGTCAACTGAGCAACGCAAGCGGCTAACGATTGCTGTTGAACTTGTTGCTAATCCTTCCATAATTTTTATGGATGAGCCTACCTCTGGACTTGATGCCAGGGCAGCTGCAATTGTAATGAGAGCAGTGAGAAACACAGTCGACACTGGGAGGACAGTGGTGTGCACAATTCATCAACCTAGCATTGATATTTTTGAATCTTTTGATGAGGTAAGTAATGTGCTGATGAATGATATATAGAACACATTTAGTTCATTAAAATTTAATGCATTTGAATACAATTATTTTTGAGTTACAGCTCGTGCTGATGAAGAGGGGAGGAGAAGAGATATATGTGGGGCCATTAGGGCATAACTCTTGCCATCTCATCAAATATTTTGAGGTAATTCATGCCACACGAAGTTGCTATACTAAAATAAGAGCGAGATTAAAATAGTAAAATTTTTTTCATATTGGTTCTTTATTTAGGAAATTGAAGGAGTAAGTAAGATTCAAGCTGACCACAATCCTGCAGCATGGATGTTGGAAATAACAACTCCAGCACAAGAAAATCTAGTAGGCATCAACTTCTGCAAAGTATATAAGAACTCCGAATTATATCAGTAAGTGAATTACCACACAGTGCATTCAAAGTCTCAATTTCTGCTCTATCAGAATTGACTGTTTACTAAAAAACATCACAGGAGAAACAAAGCATTAATAGAGGAAAATAGCAAACCACCTCCTGGTTCTCAAGATCTTTACTTCCCAACACAATATTCTCAACCTTTCTTGACCCAATGCATGGCTTGCTTATGGAAACAGTACCTATCATATTGGAGGAACACTTCATATACTGTACTGAGGTTTGTGTTCACTATGATGATAGCATTGATGCTTGGGACAATATTTTGGGATCTTGGTGGTAAAAGGTATGCCATCATTTATGTTAATGTTGCTTCCATGATAATTCTCATGCTGATATTGACAAATCAGAAATATGAATGCAGGAGTAAACAACAAGACTTGTTCAATGCATTGGGTTCATTGTATGCTGCAGTTTTATGTATAGGGGTCTCGAATGCAAACGGAGTACAACCAGTTGTGGCAATTGAGCGCACAGTTTTTTATAGAGAGAGGGCAGCAGGAATGTACTCGGCTTTGCCTTACGCTTTTGGACATGTAATGATTAGCACTTGATCAATAGCATTTTGGTCATTACTATTATTAGTGCTTTTCCTCATTTTAATATCATTCATATTCCTATATCCAGATTGTGATTGAGCAGCCATATATCTTCATCCAGTCTATAATATATTGCATTTCAGTATATGCAATGATTGGGTTTGAATGGACTGTGGCTAAGTTCTTTTGGTACTTGTTCTTCACATACTTCAGCCTTCTGTACTTCACATACTATGGAATGCTGACAGTCAGCTTAACCCCCAACTTGAACTTAGCTGCGATAATAGTCGCTGGATTTTATAGCATCTGGAATCTATTTGCTGGATTCATCGTCCCAAGACCAGTGAGTTTGAATTTTTCTTAAATCTCTTACCCCATGCTTGTTTGCTAGTACAAAAATCTGCACACTTTAATGTCTATATATTTGCAGGCCATGCCTATTTGGTGGAGGTGGTTCTATTGGGCTTGTCCAGTTTCATATTCCTTATATGGATTGCTTGTGTCTCAATATGGAGACATAGAAGATAGTCTCGACACACAACAAACCGTATCTGAGTTCTTAAGAAATTATTTTGGATTCAAGCATGAACTCTTAGGAGTGGTTGCAATTATGACTGTCTTCTATGCTGTTTTCTTTGCTTTTTTATTTGGGTTTGCAGTCAAAGTACTCGACTTTCAAAGAAGATAGTGGAGAGACTAAATAGACTACGAACAATAATATTTCAGCCTTCTCACGCACAAAATATATTCTAATATAATAAGTATATGTTTATGAATAATATTGTTATTTTATTTGTATTTCTTATACACTCTTTTATAAAATAATTTCTTTCATTTTCTTATATATTAAAACTTCTCTAATGTAATATCATGGGTATTAAAGCAGAATATTACATTAAGAAGATTATTACATTTAGACCGATTTTACAACAAAAATGCTCCGCTTTTTTTATGGCAAAAAAATGTTTCCTCAAATAATACAATATATTTTTTCTATGACAAAAATATTTTCTCCTTAAAATATTTTTTAATAGCAAAAAAGTTTACTTTACTGGTACAAAAAAATATTACAAAAATTCCGATTAAAGCGCTCTATTCAATTTCTCGCAAAAAGCTCCGCTTTTTCTATGGAACGAAGCGATTAAAGAGTTTCCTACCTCTTCTCCCAAAAAAAGTGATGTTTGATTTGTTTCTCATTTCATTTCCGATCTTCGACCGAGCCATCGAAGTAGAAAAGAAACGTTAAACTAAGAACGATTCTTTTCATACTTTTACTTGTTTTGTCTTCACTCGAGTGGCTGAAAACTTTTGATGCTCGCATGGCCGGACGCCAAGCTCTTTTAATTATGGATAAGTGCAGTGCTCATATCCCGCTTGCCCAACTTCCGATAGTTCTCCGATTGCGCAACACCACGATTTTTTACCTTCCACCAAATACGATTTCGAAACTCCTGCCATGTGACGTAGACATAATCTGGAATCTGAAAGCCTATTATCGCAGAAGCTTCAATCGCTTGCTCCTTCAGCATCTCGAGCAACACGTTGAAGATTCTGAGAAGATTGATGTTCTCTAGGCCGTTCGGATGGCGGTTGCAGCCTGGAACTCGGATGTCAAGGCCGAAATAATCTTCAATTGCTTCCTTCATTGCAACATTCGCTCGGTTGCTCTGGGAACTCTTGAAGTTTCTGCCCAGCAGCTGGTCGACAATGAGGTCGTCGAAGATTTTCGAGCGCAAATCCACCAGCTCCGGTACCGGAACCCAATGGACATCAGAGTTCTTCTTAACTACCTTGCTGAGGAGGAGGTCGCCTACACTCCAGATGAAGAAGAGATCATTGCGAAACACCTTCGATCTGATCAAGTGAAGGAACATGAAGATGACACAAAAGAGCTTCCTCGCATCATGCCAACTCAGGCACTCGAGGTCACGCAGACTCTCGAAAACTTCTGGTTGCAGCAGCCAGACCTGAACTTGAACTTCCTGCTAAGCCTCCAGAAGATGAATGAAAAGATTGGAAAGATTAGAACCAACCAACTAGCGTAGAAGTTCATTTCAGAATTATTTATCAAGCCTCAATAATTATTTTGTACTCAATTTATAAGTAAATATGTAGTCACGTGAATTTTTTGCAGTCATCTGTTCCTCGTTATATAGTAAATATTACTTTAAAAAATTTTTGGAACTGACTTTTGACTATATCAAATATCATTTTATGAAGTTTGATTATAAAAAAAATATTACAATGAGCAAGTTATTACTTTATAGAGGTTAACATTATACAGTTCTATTGTATACTCTTTTATATATTGTTATTTTATTTTATTTGTATTTTCTTGATATTATAACATTACTCTAATAAAAAATAATTTTCAATTTTATTGTTATTTAGCTTTTAAATACCTATCACAAAAATGAATAACTAAGCTTTTTTATTTTTGTGCCTTGTGCATTTAATTATAATTTTCTAACATAAGAAAAAAATTATTTAAAAATATTCTTAAGCGAAATTTTAGAGTTAAGTGAAATAAAAAATTATTATTAAATCTACTATTATTTGTCGGGCTCATAAAAATGTATATTTTAATTTTTTGGGAGATATTTGTTTGTCAAATAATATTTTTCAAGCAAAAAAATTTTTGATACACAACTCATATAAAGATTTAGAGAGTTAAATGAAACAAAAAATTATCATTAAATCTAATTTTGCTCATAAATCTTATAAGAATATATATTTAAAACTCTAAATTCTAATTTTCCATATCTTTTAGAAAAATATTTAACATCCCAGCAATATTTTTCAAACAAAAAGAATTTTGCTCACAAAAAGAGTTTTCTAACCAAAAATTCGAGCGAGGGGCACGAGGATGTCTTCATGAAAAAAAAATTTATTTATTTATTTAAAATATAATATTATTTACTTTTTTATTTTTAACTATATATTAATTAAAGAATGTTTAAATAACAGAATACTAATAATTTATATATATTTATGGAAGATTGGAGTTTTACACACAGTAGAAATGTAAATTTTTTCTAATAAACTAAACGTTTTAATAATTTGCCTCATTATTATTAAATTAATGTTTAATTCCTAATAATAAAAATTTATAAGATACAATCATAATTAAAATTTTATTAATGATTAATAATTATTTAAGAAAAAGATATAAACTTTTTATCTATTAATACTATAAAAATTTTGATAATTGATTTATTGGGTAATGAATATATACCAAAAAATATTTAGTACCAATAAAAAAAAATTTTAATTTTATATAGTTTTTATAAAAAAATATATTAAACCATTAATATATATATATACATATTCAATTGACACATTAGCTATATATATATTAAGTTTAAGTATAACAATACTCTAATACTACTTGATTACTACTTGATTGATAGTTAATAATTTAATAAAAATAAATTTATATAAAGTGAAATTATATTTAGACCTACTAATATGATATCTAAAAAACTATTTAATAAAATTTGTACATCATTTTATTAATTTTTATTTATTTATATTAATATAATATAAATATTATTCTTAAAATTTACATTAAAATAATATTCAAATTTTATTGGATAGATTTTTTCTGACATTACGTTATCATGTCTAAATAGCATTTCTATTATTTAAATTTAATTATACTATATTAATCCAATAATTATAATAATTTTTTTCACGTTATTTGTTTGTTAAAGTTTGAATACTTCAGTAGAAATATTTCCCAAAGTAGCTTTATGTAGTCTTACAAATCCACTAAAAAAAAGAACAGTCTGTATTCGCAATTTGTTGGTCAACTTTTAGGGTTTGACTATTCAAACATTCAATTTTTAATCCCTAGTCTGTACTTTAGAAATTATTTTCTTATTAAATTCAAAATATGTTGCTTTTATTAGAGAGGAACGATTCAAATAAATGACTTAATTGCTATGATCTTAGCAATAAGCAATGCTCTCTTAAGATAATTTAGTTAGATTAATATTTATCATTTTAATTTTAAAATATTCAACAAACAAAGTAAGTGCAAACCTAACTCCACACTCTGTTATTTAGTTTGGTAAGTTGACTATCTTATAAAATTCATATAATTTATATTTATATTTAAAATATATATTTTAAATATAATTTACATAAAAATTTGAATTTAATGCTTATTTTTATAAGAAAAAAAATTTATATTTTTGAGAGATTTTTAATTATTTTAAGTGGCGTGTATGAAAATGAATATGATGCATCTAAATCTAATATTAAACTAATAATAATTAAGTTCACTTATTAACTAAATTAACAATATTTAATTAGTTAAATAATTTATGACTACCTAGAATTTTTTTTATTCTGAAGTTTTTTTATAAAATCAAGTGAAAATATCAAAAATAAAAGAGAGATAAATTTGAGGCTAATTATGAAATTATTTATATATTTATACTTATTTCTTAAAAAGTTTTGAGAATATATTTAGGTTTTCAAAAGTACTCTTTTATTTTATAAATTTGATATTCTTAATATTAAATAATATGCCATTTTTTTTATTTTTTAGACATATTTTGACTTTAATTAGAAGTATATTATGATGTTTAAAAATAAAGTATAAAAATATTAATAAAAGAAAGAAATGCATGGTCCTTAAACAATTACATTAAACTAATTATGTGTTTATATATAAGTACAAAGCTTGCATATTCTTTTTATATTTATTTTTTATTATGAATAATAATTAAAATGTAATAAGATAAATATATATTATCAAGTAAAGTATATTGGACAAATAAAATTTATACTCTTCTGTTTAACTCTCTATAAGAAAAACGTACACATTTTATTTTGCTATAATAAAATATTGAATATTAAATTTATATTTATATATATATATATATATATATATATTCTTAAACATAAAAAAATAAATTTTATTTTTAAAATAATGGCAAAAATTAATTTTATAATTTTTAAAAATAATTTAAAAATATTATTGCTACACTTGCATTCTTGATCATCACTATATAAATAGGTCGCGAGGGCGCTTAACCCCGGAAAAACAGAAGGAGAAGAATCTGCCTCGCATTCTTCACTCGTCTCCTTCTGTGCTCCTCTTTTCCGCGTCGTCCCCCCCCGCCCCCCCCCACGGGAAACAAGAGAGTGGGCTGCAATTGGGTCAACTATGGAAAATCACACATTCTTATCAAGAACCATCAGCAGATCGACATCGATATGGGGAAGAGCGGAAGGGGATAGGATATTCTCAGCCTCGGTCGATGAGAGGAACGAGTTGCCTGATGAAGAGGCCCTGCTCTGGGCTGCCCTAGAGAAGCTCCCCACTTACGACAGGGTGAGAACGGGGGTTCTCTCCATTTCCGATGGAGATCTGAAGCAGATCGATGTAAAGCAGCTCAGCTTGCCCGAGAGGAGGAGCCTTCTTGAAAGATTGCTAAAAGCCGCCGAGAAAGATCACGAGAGGTTTCTTCTCAAGCTCAAGGAACGCATTGCGAGGTATGCAAGCAGTTTAGCTTTTTGCTGTCTAGGGCTTAGGGTTTTGAATGTGCGTTTTTCTTACATTTCATTGAAACCTTCATAATTTGTTCGTGAGATAACTGATTATACTTTGACTATAAAGATTTGGATGGTATATACGTGAATCTCTCGAGCTTGCATTTTATTCATCGACATGCGAGAGTCATTTTTTTTTGGATAAATTGCTTTTTGATTGAGTTCTGCTTTTTGATCCGGACGATCGGGTAGAGAGAGCTGTAAGTACATCTGTGAAGCTGTCCATCTGTCTAGCTGTCGGTGGCTGTCGCAGGCGAGGTCTAGCAACATCCCGTTTGCGCTCTTCCCGACCGTTTAAATCCACCGACTCAACCAACACCCGGCGGCAAACAGCGTACTGCTCGACCTCGCCTGCAATAGTGACGGGAAGTTGGACAGCTTCGTCGGAGGGAGGAAGAGCCTTGCTGCACGAGCTCTCCGACTGACCTTTGTGAGAGTGTATTGTAAAAATCTCTTAAATTTTTTACAAAATTAATCACTTAATTTTAAAAATTTTGATAACCTTTTAAATAATGAGAAGTAAACAAAAATGAGCTAAGTTTGAAAAAAAATTAATGTTAGTTTCTTACAACTATTAAAAATTCACTTTTGAATGTGCAAATAATTATAAATTTGTTATAATTCGATCAGCCCAGTGATGTAAGTACATCATTTCTTAATTGTTTCCGTTTTGTAATGAACTTAAATAATGTTTTTTATTATAAATTTTATTGTTATAATTGTCAAACTGACTTTTACTCCTTACTCCCGCGTAGGCATCATTTTTCTTGGAAAAAACTCATTATGGTGATATAAATTTCAAACATCAAATTCAATAAGAAAAATGTTATTCTAGCTCAACATATATTAATTTATAAGAAAATAAAAGAGTGTAGTTAAAAAGAGAGTAATATCCTTTAACAGACAAATACATAAAATCAATCTTTTTTTATATTTGAGACAAATTACTTAGTTTTGAAAAAAATTAGGAGAAAATTTAGAGTAAAAAACGCTTCAATTTTCCTGGTAATCCTAACTTTAACACGGCTTCTGCTTTTTTTGTTAACTAAGATTATAAATACTAGAGATTCTGATGACTTTGAGCAAAGTTGGCATAGGCTCTTCAAAAAGAGACTTGACTAAGGTGTTCTAATTAAGAGGTAAAAATTAGTGGGCAGCGTGCCCCATCAAGAACGCGTGCCTGAGAAAATTTATTTTTTTTTCCTGCAAAAACATGATATGTTTATATGGTTCTTACATGAGGCAGCAGGGAAGGGAAAAAAATGCTGTTGCTTCGTCAAATATATAATGCAGAAGTTTTAATTTATATAATTATTGATTTATTAATATATAATTATAAAATTATGCTGTATCTTAATCAATTATTATTTAATTAATAGGAAATATTACAAACTATCACTAGCATACTAAATAATTACTTATTAATTAATTAATTAATATAATCATTTGATTAGATTTAGTTTAAAATTATTAAATTATTAATTATTATTTTTAAAGCTGGGATAATTGATGATCAGTTTTTTTAAATATTAATTATTTATTAGTTATTGTAATTAATACAATTTATTCACTTAATTTTCTATTTGATAATAATATGAATAATTTATGCACAACTAGTAGCTAGTTATTAATTTGTTCTTATTAAGATGCCTAATTAATCAATAACATTAAATCGTACTAAATAACTAAAATACTCACTTACATTTTCTTACTTGATAAGTAATCAATATGGTAATTAAATTTATCAATCATTCTAATTTTAATTATTTATTTTCTAACATTATTAATTTATTAAATCAATTGATTATTTAAAAATAAGATGATTGAAGCTAAATTAACTTAAATTGGAATCGTTTGGCTCTAAAATAGTCATGATAAATTAAAGCTTAAGTAGATTATGCCAATCAATCACGGGAAAATGTGTTTTTTAGGCTTTCTTTCACATAAGACTCGTGTTTTTAGCTTGAAAATTGCTTCGCTAACAACTGATCTATAACGCCCAATTCCACTGCTATTGATCACATTGTCTAACAACTGAGAGATTATTTTTTGCAGAGTTGGAATTGATTTTCCGACAATCGAGCTGCGGTTTGAGCATCTCAATGTCGAAGCACAAGCTTATGTCGGTAGCCGGAGCCTGCCTTCCTTCTTCAATACAATTATCAACAATTTGGAGGTATATATATACACACACAGATTTATAGCATAAATAAGTACACAGACACGTATATATGTATATATGTATGTATGTACATATATAAAGTGCTGCTGCTTTGGAAGTTACAAGGAAGATGAGAGTAGCTGGGTTTTTTTTCTCTTGATGCAGGGTTTTGCTAATTATTTCCATATTGTACCAAGCAAGAAGAGACCTTTCACAATCCTACATAATGTTAATGGAATAATCAAGCCTCGGCGAATGACTTTGCTACTTGGTCCTCCGGCCTCTGGGAAGACCACTATGTTATTGGCTTTGGCTGGGAAGCTAGGCTCTGATCTTAAGGTAAAATCAATTGTAAAAAAACATACTTGAGAAGATAAGTCCGTCAATTTATCAAATTTTTGAATAACACAGGTTTCAGGTAAAGTGACATACAACGGTCATGGAATGAATGAATTTGTACCCCAGCGCACTGCAGCTTATATAAGTCAACATGATCTTCATATGGGAGAGATGACAGTAAGAGAAACCCTAATGTTCTCTGCAAGATGTCAGGGAGTCGGATGTCGCTATGGTAGCTCCTGCATCAATTTGTTCTTAGAAAAGAATAATTTTGAAAAAGTTTGTGGTAACATATGACAATGCCTATTTACGTTGCCAAACTACAGATATGCTGACAGAGCTTTCCAGGAGAGAAAAGGCAGCAAAAATCAAGCCAGACCCTGATATCGATGTCTTCATGAAGGTTAGAAAATCAATTTTACATTTCAGCATTCCGTGATGTTCTTGAACAGATCCAAAATCAAAACTTTCAAATATTTTTTTATGTTACGTGTATTGTGCAAATGAAGTGGGTGTTCAATCATGCTGGAAAGTGGAAACATTATCTTATTCTACATTGAGTGTTTCTCACTTGTTATTTAACAAACTGATTCATTAATATTAATATTATGATTTAAAATTGGAATCTCTCTCTCTCTCTCTCTCTATATATATATATAGATAGATAGATGCGTATTTTGACGCAAGGAAATGAAACTTGTGTAGTGACTATTTTGACAAACGTGTTGGATAATCCATAAGAAAGACGTGCAATTTTCTTATGTTTTACTTGCATGTCTTTCTTTACTGTTTACGAACAAGTTAAACCAATACAAACTAAAGACAACTGAAAATTATCATATATTTTTATGAAGACAAACTTCTCATGAACATACAGTAAAAATAATTGACAAGCTTCAACTCATATTGTTAATTGTTGTAGTTAGGGGGCTATGAATTTTTATTGTTTTTTTACTTGTACAGGCAACATCAATGGAAGGAAAAGAAACTGGAGTAACCACTGATTACATTATGAAGGTAATTGGCGTTTCTTGTTGACATCAGGAGTACTGTATTACCAAAATTATAAAATTTATGCAATAGCAATAAATTATTTTCCCAATTATAAAGTTTTCGACTCTTGATGATAGATTCTAGGACTAGATGTATGTGCCGATACTATGATTGGAGATGAAATGTTAAGAGGTATTTCTGGAGGACAAAAACGACGTGTCACCACAGGTGAAATGCCTAACTAATTTTCTTGAGCTCTTGTTGCAGTTACCTAATGTTTACTGAAAAAAGAATTATAATCATATAGGTGAAATGATTATTGGACCAGCACAAGCATTGCTTATGGATGAAATATCCAATGGTTTGGATAGTTCCACCACTTTTCAGATTGTAAACTCAATAAGGCAAATAATTCACATTCTCGGCGGAACAGCTGTTGTCTCTTTGCTTCAACCGGCACCTGAGACCTATGAGCTTTTTGACGATATCATTATTTTATCGGATGGGATAATTGTTTATCAGGGCCCCCGAAAAGATGTTCTAGAATTCTTCCTGTTCATGGGCTTCAGTTGCCCAGAGAGGAAGGGTGTAGCAGATTTCCTGCAAGAGGTATGCTTTGTGAACGATTTGATTATGTATGTTTTCGAGCACTTTTATATATTGCAATCCAAAGCTCATTATGAATTATTATGCTCTTTAAATCTTTAGGTGACATCCAAGAAAGATCAAAAACAGTATTGGATACAGAGTGATAAACCATACAAATATATATCAGTGGCAGAGTTCGCAGAAGCATTTCAGTCATTCCATGTAGGGAAAGCTCTGAAACAAAATCTGTCTGTTCCATTTGATAAGATGAATAGCCACCCTGCTGCTTTGACAACTTCAAAGTACGGCGTTAGTAGGATGGAGCTGCTGAAAGCTTGTGCTGAGAGAGAGCTATTGCTACTGAAAAGGAACTCTTTCGTTTACGCATTCAGAGCATCTAAGGTAGTGAAATTATGCCGACATGCACACAGAATTTCATATTATAGAAACTCAAACATTTATATGTTCAAATGTCCTTTCATTTAGGTGTTGGTTATGACATTCATTATGATGACACTCTTCCTAAGGATCAAAATGCACCACCGATCTGAAAATGATGGATTTATTTATCTGGGGGCTCTTTTCTTTGCTATTGTTAATATAATGTTCAACGGATTTTCTGAACTTGCAATGACAATTGCTAAGCTGCCTGTCTTCTTCAAGCAAAGGGATTCTCTTTTTTATCCTTCATGGACTTACGCAATGCCGACATGGATTTTGAAGATTCCATTTTCAGTTCTAGAAGTTTGCATCTTAGCAATGCTGAGTTACTATGTTGTCGGCTTCGATCCGAGTGTTCAGAGGTTAGATCTATTTAACATTATGTTTTATAATTCGTCTTCTACGTGCTTCGTTCAGGGATTTGACATCTCAATTTGCTTTATTTCCATAGGTTCTTCAAACAGTATGCTGTGCTTCTTCTGGTCCATCAGATGGCTGCTGGACTATTTCGCTTTGTCGCTGCAATCGGTAGGAACATGTTTATGGCAGCGGCAGTATCATTCTTCATACTGTTTGTTTTTCTTGTATTGGGTGGATACATCATTGCACATGGTTAGTATCTGTTGGTTAAATTATTTGATTATTTATCTTACTAGATTAAATGCATTAATAAGTACCCTTCCTACAGATGATATTAAGAAGTTCTGGATTTGGGGCTACTGGATGTCACCGCTAATGTATTCGCAAACTGCTGTTTCAGTGAACGAATTCCTTGGGAAAAGTTGGAGCCATGTAATATATGTGAATTTAAATTGCAATATCAAAGTATTTTCTTGAGAATGTGAGAGGAGATTCCTCATACACAATCTATTCTTCTGCAGAAATTACCTGGATCAAATCAGACTCTTGGTATTACAATCTTGAAGTCTAGAGGAATATTTACTGAAGCAAAATGGTACTGGATTGGTGTCGCTGCTCTATGCGGATATGTTCTTCTGTTCAATTTTCTTTTCACAGTATCTTTGGCCTATCTCAAACGTGAGCATTCTCATGCTCAGGCTACACTTTTAACAATAGCACAGAGATTGTATTATAATCATATAGTAATTTGCTTGTTACATTTTTGTAGCTATTAGAAAAGGTCAAAATGTAATTTCTGAAGAGCTTTTGAAGGCAAGGCAAATGAATAAAACTAAGACTGCTGAACTTACGTTGTCTGAAAGTGCAACCTCTAATCCCCGGTCAGCTTCAAGAAGTAAGCTTACTGTCACATTCAAATAATTAAGTTGGCTTTTTATTTTTTTATTTTTGAAAACAGTCAACTGATTCATACGAACAGAAAAATCTTCGACGTCTTCCGTACATGATTCTAATTTGGCCGATTTAAACGCAAGGAAAGAAAAGGCTCTTACATTCACGTCTGTTTCCATCGCATTTGATGACATAAAATACTCAGTAGACATGCCACAGGTAATCATCTCTATTATGTAAATACATGATGAGCTTTTGCTTTTTAGATGCACACAAAGCCTTCCAGTTCTTGTTAGCAAAATATGCGTATAATATATTTTTTATTTCAAAATTTAGAGAAAAAAAGATTTTGTTAAATTAGTAATTTGATTAAAATATTGTATTAACGTGATTATTTTAGATACATGATATACTCTCTTTAATAATACTAGAGTATAATATATAAAAGACTTGTACATCTGTACTTTAATACATGAAGAAAAACAGAAAATATGTGCATAATATGCAAATTTACTAACATAGTTCTAGTTTTCTCAAATTATTAATTGAAATAAGGAATTTGCTTCTAGGAAATGAAAGCGAATAGTGCTGAAGACAAATTGACCCTTCTAAAGGGTGTGAGTGGTTGCTTCAGGCCCGGAGTTCTCACAGCTCTTATGGGTGTTAGCGGAGCAGGGAAGACCACTCTAATGGATGTTCTTGCAGGAAGGAAAACCGGCGGATATATAGAGGGAAGTATTACTATATCCGGCTATCCTAAGAAGCAAGAAACCTTTGCCCGCGTGTCGGGATATTGCGAACAGAATGACATACATTCTCCACATGTGACAGTGTATGAATCTCTCGTATACTCGGCATGGCTTCGGCTTCCCTCCGAAGTTGATTCTATAACAAGAGAAGTAGGTTTTGACCTTATCTGTATAAATTCATTTTGAATCATTACATTCCCACAGAATGCTAATTTTGCAAAATGCAGATGTTCATTGAAGAGGTAATGGAGCTTGTGGAGATGACATCATTGAGGGGAGCGCTGGTCGGATTGCCCGGAATAAGCGGGCTGTCGACTGAGCAGCGCAAGAGGCTAACCATTGCAGTGGAGCTCATTGCAAATCCTTCCATTATATTCATGGATGAGCCTACCTCCGGGCTCGATGCAAGGGCAGCCGCAATTGTAATGAGAGCAGTGAGAAACACCGTCGACACCGGGAGAACTGTTGTCTGCACAATTCACCAGCCTAGCATTGATATATTTGAAGCTTTCGATGAGGTCGGATACAATTTTCTTGATGTAGAACTTCATACAATATACTCATCTTCAATTTATATAATCCATAAGTTTTTGAATCACAGCTGTTCCTGATGAAGAGAGGAGGAGAAGAGATATACGTGGGACCCTTAGGGCACAACTCTTGCCATCTCATCACATATTTTGAGGTATAGTGCCTCAATTGAGCTGCTATTCTTTAATTCAAAAGCCAAGACTGAGAGAAGAATCATTGTTGATTACATAGGGAATTCAAGGTGTAAGTAAGATTAAAGATGGCCATAATCCAGCAACATGGATGTTGGAAGTAACCACACCAGCACAAGAACATCTGTTAGGCATCAGCTTCAATGAAGTATACAAGGGATCTAAACTTTATCAGTGAGTGAATTTTACTTAAAAAATTTATGCTCTCTCAACATTAATAATAAACTCAGCAACGATGTGGTTTCCTCAGGAGGAACAAAGCTATGATAGAAGAACAGAGCAAACCGGCTGCGGGTTCTCGTGATCTGCATTTTCCTACAAGATATTCTCAGCCAGTCGTGGTCCAGTGCCTAGCTTGCCTGTGGAAACAGCATTTGTCATACTGGAGGAACTCTTCTTACACTGTGCTGAGATTTGTTTTCACCATGGTGATTGCATTGATGCTTGGGACAATCTTTTGGGGTCTTGGCAGCAAAAGGTATGCCAACTCGCACACACTCCGATTTCGACCTCATAGCCATTGCTTTTGTTGTTGGGATCGATTCCGTAAAAACAATAAAATTCACATTAAACTCAATAAAAAGCACACAATCATAAATACATTGATTTATGTGATTCGGTGGTGTATGTTAGGATCGATGACCTCTTGATAAGAACAAAATCAAACAAGAGAAAATTGCACAAATAATCCAAGCACAAACATAACAAAAGTATTAATGTAGTTCGGTGTAAGCACCTACGTCCACAGGGAGAGAGTAAAAATTTCATTATACCGGTGAAGAATATTATTAGGGTTTCACCAGCTCTTCCCAAGCCCTCAACAATGGAAATTTATAGTAGCCTCAAGCTGTCACACCAAAAATTAGGAATTTTTCATAGTTGATGCCTTAAAATTGGCTACAAACATATATATAGGCTCTATAAATAGGGCCTGTATTGCTGCAGACGCCTAGCGCGACTGCCTTCCCTCGCTGTCTTTTGGCCGAGCCTGGGAACCCAAGCCGCGGACTTGGAACTGCTTCACGGGCACATGATGCTCTGCCTAATGGGCGCTTGGTGCTTTGTCAATGGGGCTCCCAGGCCCAAGCTAATCCAAATCCACTTCAACGTCTTTACAAATCAACAGCGCAAGCATTTTCGTTCACGGAAAGAAGATGCAAAAAATTTAACTATTTGAGCAAAATACTTGCAATTAATACCAACCTCACAGCTATTGCTTGTGTTTTTTCTGTGAGCCATAATACATCCTAAAAAGCGACACTCCAAAACATTCGGCATGCGTCTCAAATGTGTCATCATATGCAGGGGGAAACAGCAAGACCTGTTCAACGCATTGGGCTCAATGCACACGGCAGTCCTGTTCGTGGGAATCTCGTATTCAAATGGCGTGCAGCCCGTCATCGCGATCGAACGCACGGTTTTTTATAGGGAGAAAGCTGCCGGAATGTACTCTGCTCTGCCCTATGCTTTCGCACAGGTATGTTTGTCGTAATATAAACTCTTCTTTCCTTGCATATGCTGGCATTAATTTAAGTTGCAATGTAATTCTATATTATATTTTTGTGGGCAGATTGTGATCGAGCAACCATACGTATTAATCCAGTCTATAATGTACAGCACTTTAATATATGCGATGATTGGGTATGAGTGGCAGGCAGCCAAATTCTTATGGTATCTCTTCTTCACATACTTTTCGCTGCTCTACTTCACATACTATGGAATGCTGGCTGTCAGCCTGACACCCAACCTGAACATAGCTTCCATAGTGGTTTCTGCATTCTACAGCATCTGGAATATTTTCGCCGGATTCATCGTCCCGCGGCCGGTGAGTATGAACTTCTCGAATTTCATATATATGTATGCATTCTAAGTATGGTTTGATTATATATATGAATCATCATATAATGCAGAGAATGCCTGCTTGGTGCGTGTGGTACTACTGGGCTTGCCCTGTCTCATGGTCCTTGTATGGATTGCTTGTGTCTCAGTATGGGGATGTGGAGGAGAAGCTAGATACAGACCAAATGGTCGCTGATTTTTTAAAGAGCTATTTCGGATTCAGGCACGACTTCTTGGGACCTGTTGCCGCCATGGTCATCTTCTTCGCACTTTTATTTGCTCTTCTCTTTGGGCTTGCACTCAAAGTTCTCAACTTTCAGAGAAGATAACTATGTTTTCTCAGTGTGTAATCCTATTGTTAATGATTATTAATTGTTAAAAATACATTGCCATTCTAGCTCAGTTAAAATCTTTTCGGCAGAGCTCAAAACGAATTTAGAAAACTGCCCTCCAACCAAATCCTGAGAAACTTATCTTTCTCCACCTTTGAGCACTTTAAACTTTTGGCAAGTAGAATTTTGAGGTTAAGGTAACTATAAATATGGGCATTGAAAAGCATTTCGCCCAAATAGGATAAATTTTATCTATGCGGAAGTCACGACTTCCTTTAAGCGTCCCATTTCGTCCTAGTGATGGGGCTCTCTGAAGGTGATGTATGTCAATCCACAGTTTGGTGCAGTTTGCTGATGCCGAAGATGGAGCTCACCTATGTATGAGCTGGCCGGACATAGGCCTTCATCTCGCCGACTTGCATTACTTTCTCATTGCAATAAAATTGCGTTAATTAATTACGCATCAAACTGCATCAGTTCCAATTATGAGAAGTAAATATATGGATATTACTATCAAGAAAAATGATTTTTATGAATAGTATATTTTGAAATTCAGGGTCGAGTGAGTGCATGAATGATAATATTCATGATTAAAACCTAAATCTACAAATTATTGAATTCCAAACAAATAATTATACAACTACAAAATAATCAGATTGCACTGTAATTAGACCACAATGTAACCAAATTACACTGAATATACCAAACAGCCTCTTAATGCATATGAACCTGAATTACATAAGATGAGATGTAATTTTTGGCTCAAACACAGCATGACTAAAATATTTCCAAAACTATACCCATATATTATTCAGATAAACTCAACCCACCTTTTCCCAAGTTGGAACTGTTCTTTCGTGTTCAAGTCACAATTTCACAACAGTGCCATCCAAAGTTAAACTAATGTGCACACAATCAAATTCAGCAGTTTGTCGAACACAAGCTGTAATAAATATTTATTGTATATATAAATAACGGTGGAAGGTAAGTAGAAAGAACACAAGCCTCAAGAAGCATCAGCAGCCTCCTGAAGCTCCTTCACTTTTGTAATGTAGTCGCCCATGGCTTCCTCTACTGATTTGCCTGTCGATCATAATATAGGTATAAAAATTAAAACTAAGTAATATAAAAAGATTCATCTGAAAATAATATAGAAATAAATATATACCTTCAACAGCCTTCCACGAATCCCACTTGGCTCTATCCTTCATGTTGAAGACATTTGGGCGGCCTGCAATGATTAGAAATCACTAGTCAGAACTGCAGCCCAATTACTGATTGTTCGGGTCATGAAAAGGCCTGTGCCGGGTCAGGTCAGCCCGGGCTCAGGCCTGGAGAGTAAAAAATGTTTTTTTTCTTCTACCCGGGCTTTTAGGATTGAGCCCAGGCAGAAAGTAAAGTCAGTTCAAAGTAAGCAAATTTTCACAATCAGAACAAAAAGAATTTCATATACATTATTCAGATAAAATTACCAGTGTTAACGGGCCCAACAGTTGCCTGCTTGTACAGACCATATAGGATCAGTTTATTCTCGTTGGTAGTGTTTTCAGGCAATCCCTTTGCTTTCTCAGCATATTCTTCAAACTCCTCCTGATATTAAAATCCAACCACAATATCAAAAAATAATACATATTATTCACAAAAATATCATAAGAACAATGTAAGTTCATTGATCGCAACAACACTCCATTAATCTCTCTAATACAATCATGATGATGCCTGCATGCAAGTTAATAATAATAAAAAACTGAATATGCCATAAAATAATAAAAGGGGGAACTTCAATTTGCATGTACGGAACATATTGCCAGAAAAACTTCTTACATATATATAGCTAATCAGAATTCTTAAATATAAAGATGCCTTTTGAGATATTGATATAGATATGATAAACACTCTAAAGTTAACATGTTCATAAAAGAGTACTCTCAGGCTGAATAATAACCTTTCGAAAAATTATGTGACAAAACTATAGATCATTAAAATTAAAACAAACAATAACCAAGCCTTAGAGAGTAGAGGCTGTTATATTGGCCCCCCTCTCTCACGGAGAAATTTAGAAAGAGAAAAAATCTTCATTTAGTCTTCGAGTTCGACTGCACTTCCCAAAAATTACAAATACCATATGAAAATCACACAGTTTTCACGAGATACTGACAGAGTGGCAGCAAAAAGTTCAAATGAAAGAAAAAAAAAAAGAGTATTGTTATACTTACACACTAATATACACCAAAATATATAGATGATGATGTGTCAATTCAATATATAAGTAGATTATTGGTTGAATACACTTTTTTGTGAGACCTATATGCAAAAATTAAAATATATATATATACATATTGGTCCTGAATATTTTTTGGTGTATATTCTTATATAAACATAGCATTTTTCAAAAAAAAAATTGTTACCTAGGGAGGAAGAATCTTGAGAACACGGCTACAATTTTTGGTGTGATTCACCTTTATAAAAAAAATTTGTGTAATATATATTAATTTTAGAAAGATATGTATAATGGGTTCTAGCATATATTTGATTGCAAAGCTGCTTTCCTAACAATGTCTTTATTATCATCAAGGCTTTGTTTTAGTCCATATCTTTTTACTTTAATTATCGATGTTATTACTAAATGTATTCAAGAAAAGGTTCAAGTTAAAGCAAAACTCAATTTGTGGATGACTAGTTATGAAATTAACAGTTCTTGTTTTTATAAATTTAAAACAAAATGTGTAGAGTAAGTTTAACCATAATATAAGCCATAATCTCAAGGACAAACAATTGAAGACAATGTCATCAAGAAATGCGAGGATTCAAATACCATGGTTCAATCATTCAAACTACTGGTGAAATAGAGAGCGGTGTGATTAATAAGATTCAAGCTGATTTGATGAAATGAATAAGCACTCTTCTAGGTTTGGAGCGGCTCTAATAGTGGATAATATTAAATAATGTCATCTAAAAAATGGTTTGAACATATTAAGTGTAAAGCATTCAATGCTCTTTACAAAAATTTTAGTGTATGAATTTTACCCATATTAAAAGAGGAAGAGAAAAATCAAAAACACACATGGGAACAAACCATTCTCTATTTGGAGCGTTAGGAGTGCTTCTAGTAGGCTAGGACTTAGAAATATCTTTGTTGTTGTTATTGTACTATTTTCAAAATGATGCAAATTACACCTCGTGTTGTACAATATGATTCCATTAAATTTGTTGGACATGTTGCGTTTTATGTTATGCATAGCTATAAACAGCTCATCTGTCTTATCAAAATAAAAAACGCCTCTTAACCTGCTGAAAAACGAATTAATTATTACAGCAAATAAAGCAAAAAAAAAAAAAACCGCTTAGCATCTCAAATGGTATTCTAATAAAGAAAACCAAATGTAGAAGGGTTTTATAGTTAATTCATATCAATTGATCTTATATTAATTTTTAAATAATAAGATTTTGAAAATTTATTATAACAAATTCGGAACTCAGAATTTGACGAAACCTAAAATATAGCATTTCATTTGATTGTCGATCCAAGACTATAAAACTTATGAATTCCAATTTGTGTTTATTTTCTATAAATTTTTTAAGTTAAAATATCATAAATTAATTTAGGAAGAACATGATGTAGAGAAGCTAAGAGTGGTATCAAGAAGAACGAGAGAGAATGAAAACCAACAATCCAATAGTTTATTCTATCAAACGTGCATACATGTAGGATTGCGAATTACATCTATATATAATATTATAGCTAGTAATACATAAAGTCATAATAGATCAAATATTAACTGTATATATCTGCTGTTATTAGCCCCGCAAACGAGGCATCCGGAGTTGAGACGGTGAGTTTGGACAGGTGACAGTTGAAGCGTGTTGTAGAGAGCGGTTTGGTCAATATGTCCGCTATTTGGTCCTCTGTGGAATGTGTAGTCGCTCAATATCTTGCTTCTGTATATTGTCATGAATGAAGTGACAGTCGACTTCAACGTTCTTTGTTCTGACATGGAAGATGAGATTTTTTGCAAGCATTATTGCTGATAGATTGTCACAGAATAGTTGGGTTGGACCATTCTGCGGGATGTAGAATCCCTGCAAAAGGCGTCTTATCCAAATGATGTTTGTGGCGGCTATGGCTAGCGCAGTATTCAGCTTCGGTGGAGGAGCAAAAGACCGAGTTTTGTTTCTTTGCGCTCCATGATATTGGAAAATTGCCCAAAAATGCAATAGCCGGTAGTAGATTTGCAGCTTTTGGATATCATGCCCAATCTAAATATGGGTATGCTCAAAGTTTCATGTTGTTGGGACTGATGGGGAGCCCTGGGTGGAGAGAGCCATTCACGTATTGTAGAATGCTTTTTACTTGATCAAAATGGTATGGATGGGATTTAGAATGTGCTAATATATTTTGTCGACTGTTAGGCTGAGATCCGGTCATATTTTATTTTAATGACTGTTAGGCAAAAAGATCCGGTCGAGTTATAGTGAGGTACTGGAGGAAGTCTGCCAGTTGTTAGTAGAGTTTGGGATAAGGGTATGGAGTGGAGGATTTCGTTAGTTGTTAGGTAAGAATGGGAGTGAGAGCATGTGTAATAGTCGGGGTAATTAATAAATCTGGTAAAGCAAAAATAAGGATCTCGTGCTAGTTTAAAATTAGGATGAACAAAAAATATAATTGGATAGAGTATATTTTTACGATTATAATACCCAAATTTGAGAACGATCTGGATAATGGGTTCTCCTGAATTAATTTCTAATTTTTTAATATAAAAAATGAAAAAAATTAAATACAAGTCCAAATTCAACAAATTGAGTATTGTTATATTAAGAATATTAGAAAAAGACTACACAAAAAATTTTATAGAATTTGGAGCTCCGGATCAACCGCAATTAATTTTTGAACTTTTAATCTTCAAAAATTAATAAAAAATAAAATATAACTCCAAATCGAGAAATTTAAAGACGAAAGTATTCGTTTCGTCCAAATACACATCAGGGTCAAGTTTCACTAATTTTAAAAACCAAACGATGAAAAAATGTGAATATTTTAATTGAAATTAAATTATTCAAAAGTTCTTCCATTTCCTCTCTCCTACTTTTCCCTATACCAAGCACACTCCTCCCCCTTCCTGCACGCAGCCCACATTCCCTAGGGCACGCATGACAACAACTGGCCACAAATTGAAGGAGGGGGTTTTAACTAATCTTTGTACAAATAAGGCTTGCTCAATGTTGGGTTTCTCTATAGTTTGGCGTGTTACCACATCCCCTGTTGAATCTTCCTTGTCACGAAATTTTTCGAAGAATAGGGTAAGGGAGGACTGTTGTTGATAGAAGGGTAGTTGGTGAGTTGAGTTTCTTTGTGGAGATCTTGTTGCACATTGATTTCTTCGCTATATAAGAGGGAACAGAGGTTGTCAAGGCTGATTGGTGTGAGTTTGATTCAGATAGCAGTTATGAAAGTGGCATTGTATGTGGATGAAAATTCGTTCAGTGTATGAAGAATGTCATCTTCATTATCAACTTTTGAGCCAACAGCTCCAATCTTGCCTATAAGGAACTTAATTTCCGTAATGTATTCACTCGTTGACTGATTCTTAAGTGATCCGTTGTTCAATTCGTTCTTGAGTTAAATGACTTTGGATCGATTTGTCGGTTGGAGACATTTTTCTAGGATGCGCCATGCTTCAGAGCATGTTTCAGCAATCAAGATGTAGGGAAGAATTGATGGGGATATTATAGAGTAGAGGGCAGCGATAAGGTGTTCATCAATTTAAGTCATAATTGATACTTTTCATTGTCGTTGTGGGAGATATGGTCGGTGTCGTCAAGATGGTCACATAGGTTGTTGGCTTTGAATAGTTGGGTTATTTGTGCTTTCCATATATGGCAATTTTCAAAAATTTGAGGGTTGTGGATTAAGTTCTTGATGTTAGACAACAAGAATTTGAGGTTCTTAATTTCATCTTGGTAGTGAGGTGGCTGTCTTCGTTGCTAGAATGGTTGCTCATTTTGATCAAGGGACGTTTTTTGGATTCTCGGTTGGCAAGCAGAGGAGGTGGCTCTTGATTGGGTTTGCTGTTCTTGATTGGGAATGCGTCGTTGGTGTTCTTTCTGTTCTTGAGAGTGGTTGAATGTAGAGTTGTGGTTAATGCTAAGTTCTTTAGTTGGAGAGTAGGGTTCTACATGGTTGAAAGCTTATTGAAGATGTATGGAGAGGGTTCTTGGGAGAGAGGCGAAAAGAGTGTGGATAGGAAGGACCGGGACTAGGATGGGTTCTTGAGAACAGAGGGCAGAAGTTCAAAATGTTGAGAGTTTCCTAAAGATTCTTGTTGAGGCTGAGAGAATGTGCTGGGAACTTTCTTGCAATTAGCTGAAGAGAGGTCATTTTGATGGGAGGAGCGGTTCTTGCTCTGATACTATGTAGAGAAACTAAGGTGAATGGATATTAAGAAGAAGAGAGATGGAGAGAATGAAAACAGGCAGTTCAATATTTTATTCTATCAAACGTACATACAATATAATTGCGGATTACATCTATATATAGTAAATACATATGATCATAATGAACCGAATATTAAATGTATATATATGTTGTTATTACCGGGATCCAATCGCGCTCAAACTTTCGTAGTAGAATCCTTAAAAGGTTTTTGAAATTTTGTTATAAATATTGCCTTTTATGAATAGCATATTGAAACATGGTACGAAGTTAGTAATGTGTCTTAACAAATTTCAAAGTTATTGAAGATCCCAAGACCATTGATTTCAGATCTTGAATGGGATTAAAGCAAAATATAAAATGAAAAAAAAACACAATACTATGTCAATAGGTATCGCTTATAAGATTCCCTAACTTGGAGTACATAGTAAGAACCTCAGTAACAAAAGTATCAACACCGCTATAGCTAACATATCAATGTGTCCTGTCACCTAAACCCATTCCAATCAAAATAAATCAAGTCGACCAAAAGCGAAACCTTATCAGCACATGATTATATAATAGGGGGGAATAATACAAAGAAAATTATTCAAAAAGAAATTGAAAAGTAATTTGGACATTGAATGCCATTAAATCACTTCAAATATTTATTTATATTAACATCCAAACGCAAGGTTCTAATTTTATATAAAAAAATCAATTTTATATTTAATCTCATGCTTAATTTTATTCTCAATCCAAAATTTAACTTTGATCAATTATAGGTTTGTGCTCAAGCTTATAATCTACTGTATATGGATTCAAATTTAACGATATTAAGTATAGATTCAATCAGAACTGTAAATCATGCTCTTCAAATATTACACATTACATGAATATAAAAGTAGAGTTGGTATTACCATATTTTTATTTAGAAGAAGAGATGGCTAAAGCCCAATTTTAGTTCTATAATTTAATTGATCTTTGCAATCACTAATGACATGTAAATTATCATATAAGAATGAGCATCAAATAGAGGTTCATTAAAAGCACATCAAACTCAAAGAGAGTCGTTAAAATAATGCTGACATGTTTTGAGTTAACTTAAAAGGATACAGGGAGACGTGCTATGTCAGCTCAGGTTGAGGTTGCCAGATTAAGGAATGAAGCTGCAGTTGCAGAATTAAAATCAGTAAAAGTGGAGCTAACAGAACTAAAAGAGCAGCACACTTCTTTAGTTTGTAAAAGAGGCATTTCAATTCAAAAACTGAGGCTTTTACTACATCTAAGGATATCAAGAAGAAAGTTGATACCTTGACCCTTGGGCTCATCTTTGCAAGAGAATTGCTTGAATTTCCCATGCTGCACATCTTGAATCTGAAGAGCATTGCATGAGCGCAGCTTAGTGAACGGCTGATGTGCCTCAACTGGGATAAGTAAATAAAGCAAGCTCATGATGAGCTGCATTTGTTTAATGACCAAATTTTGTAGGCAAGGAATCTCAAAAAAAAAGAATTGGCTGCGTATATGGATTTCAATCTGAATTTACAATCAGAAAGTCTTGTAGAAGATGAACCCAAGGAGGATCTGGACGATTTATAAATATTTTAACTAACTTTAACTTCAATGAAAAAGGAGCTTGAAAATGTGAAGAATAATGTTGAGATCTAAAGGAGTGAAATCATAATGCTAAGAATAGCTGTCCTCTTTGAAGTCCCAGTTAGAGAAGAAAAGTGTGGTCATAAAAACGAAACATAAACAAATGGTTGAATGAAGCTAACAGAAACAGGTGTTTATGCTGGGTCAACAAAAGGAGAACTCCTTCTCTCATTAATGGTCATCTTCGGCTGCATTTGACCTCTTTTCTAGTTAAAGTTGGCGATGGAATCTTGCTAAACCACACCATCTCTAATGGTCTTTTGTTGTTGTTATGGCGTGGAGACCAATTGGATCATTAAGGAAAGAGCAAATGGTGTCTATATGAGTTTTGAGGCAAGCTTTCAGCAGCCAACAGCAAAACAGGAGCCCAGACGCAGGCAATAATAAGATTGGCGCCCAAGCGCCCCAGAGACAGCATGTCTGGTACCCAAATGCCCCAGAGACAGCATGCCAGAAGCTCAAGCACACCCAGGCGTTTGTGGAAATCCCAGTTCGGGTGTAACGTGTAAAGTTGTTTAGGGCGCCTAGGGATTCCATATAAATGTTAACATGTTATGTTAGGGTTGTGCAAGTGCTATTTTCTATGGGAGCTTTTAGTGATTGAATATCCTAAGCCCTAAAGTGAGAACAAGAAGAATAAATCTAAGAGAAGTAGAAATGGATCTCAAGGCAATGATTCCCTCTTCCTCTAGTGCTTGATAAGTTCTATGTAATTATGTATTCATCTTTTTGATAATAAATTTCTTAGTTGTGGTGTGGCTTCGTGATTTTTCTCATTATTGAGTTTTTCATGTATATCTTTATGTCTGTATGCTTGTGAATGTTTTGTGTTTGCTTCGGTGATTCTTAGCGGTCAAACCCCAGTCTTAGGAATTTGGTCGAATTTCACTCCTAACAGTTGCTTGTGGCTTTGACGATTGCGGGTTTGTTTATTAAAAATAGTCTCTTCGAACCAACTAAATCTGCCTTTAAATGTACTTTTAGTGTTCTTGATTTTTATAATCACATTATGATAGGTTTCAGGAACAGGAATTTAAACCATAAAACTAGCATAGTAGTGCGTGCTTATGTTTCTAATTATAAATAATTTCCCTTAGAAGGCTTTTACACTCGCATGAACTGTATTTTTTTTCTTATAACAGTTATATATATCAAGACCTTAGAATCTATAGGGAAGGCTTATTATACCTCCAGGGGCAGGGCTGTGGTTTCATGCCAATCTCATTATATATTTTGTTTCTATTCATACCCGCCAATTGATTTCTAGTTGTTAATTGATGCTTAATCTTATTCTGACTAAAATTGGCGCCTCTTTTCATAATTATTTTATTGCTTCTAGTTTAATACCTTAACGTTCTTTTGCCCTTTTAAGTACTTTATTTGTAATAGGCTAGAGGGTGAAAAACAAAAAAAAAATGAAGAAATGAAAATCAGGGAAAAGGCAGCAAGGATAAGATCGACAAGGAGAGTGCCTAATACATGCTGCAACTGTTGCAGGATGAAATGCAAATGATGATAAAATCCCCAAACATGCCAAATTATCTGTATTCATATGTCATTTTACACAGTAGGTTTCAAAACTCAATTACATTATTCGCCTCTTTATAAAGTTTTTCATAAAAAAAAATTTTACAACACCCAAAATTTTATGATATACATATCCACAACCGAAACTTTAATATTTGCAAAAAATGCTATCATCTAACGTTTACATTGTATAAATTTTTAAGTTCTCTATATATACAAGGAGGGCTAGAAAAATGCAATTATTTTATGTGATGCAATTAAAAGGTTTTCCAACACAACTCTTGGTAATACAATACCTTACTTCTAGTAGAACTAATAACTCAGGTTAATCTTTATATAATCCGATTCCAGCTTTACTTAATGCATCTTAATGCACACTGGTATCACAATATCTCAATTAAATTTAATTGACAACGAGTCAATTAGTTATCATGAGTTCAACAATCTCTTTTATTGTATAATTAATTTCAGCTGTTCAGGATCATCATACCACATTTGGTTAAACCAGATCTAACGAGTCAATTAGTTATCATGATTCAACAATCTCTTTTATTGTATAATTTATTTCAGCTGTTCAGGATCATCAGACCACATTTGGTTAAACCAGATCTAACCCCCAGATCTTTCTTACATTTTATTCACATTACTTGGTGTTTCATTATATTAATTTTAGTTAAGGTAAGATGCTAACTAATAGCAGCAGATCAAAGAATTTAATGCTTGATGGCCATTCCATGAGTCAATCCATTAAGATAAGAACATTTAAATGAACTTATCAAGTTTCGGTTATCTAATTCAGAAATAGTGAGATTTGAAAGCAAATGTCAGATTAACTTGCTAACTTTTCGATTCTTATCAAGATCAAACTATTCTTGCCCCTTCAGCCCACTTTACTAGACCTGATATTTTCTGATAATTTCTCTGCTTCGGAATTTTTGCTCTCCAAACAATTTACTATTATTTGCCCATCAGACCTTTCCAAGATTTAAATATATTTAATCAACTTGACTCTATATATATAAATTTGAATTGATTTGAAATAAATTATTTTTCTTTTGTTTTTAAATTCCAACCAATCTCTTTATAACTTTGGATCCAAGCTGTTGTGACCATAGGTGTACTAGTTCTGGTTCTAATTTCTAGCTCAGATTTTATCTTATGTTACAAGTAGCTGTCAGCATTATAATTAATTTCCAAAAGGAAAGTTAAGATCTTACAATCAATTCAAAATCTGCATTGAAAAAACTTTAACCCATGAATTCATATATACATATCACTAAAGTTCATTACCTTGCTCTACATGCTCATATATTTCCAGGAGTGCTGAAGCTAAAAATTACATCTTATAGGTTTGCACTAATAACAGGAATCCTACTTTTAACATCTTCAGGTAATAATTTCTGCAATTGATGATACCTGAAACATTCAACTCAAAGCATTCTTAAGGCATCAATTATGTTCTTTCCCTCATACAGTTTGAAATTTATATTAACATATAAGGGTTTATTTCAGATGGAGAATATTGTACAGTCCTTATTTTCAATAAATGAAAATCAGCAATTAACTCATAGGAGAAAATTTCAGATTCCCACAAAACAAACTGAACTAAACTAGATCAGTTCTAATTAAATTTTATTTCAAGTTTGAAGGTAATTATTTTTTTGTATAGTTTTAGATCTGATTGCAGTCAAGCAATGTTAGTCCAAAGTAACTTTACATGGAACCCACCATCAAATTCTAAAAGCACATACTTTCATTTGTTCAATCATGAGGATAATATTAATCTCAACAGCAATAGTATAACGTTAGAGCTATCATTTTTACGAGCAAACATTCTAAATCCATTATCGAAAGTTGGACAACAGATCGTACTGTTTATTAGCAATCTCAAATTTTATAAAATTTGGTCTGAATGTGTTTTTACACGAGACAAATGACGTAAGTGCTCAAAAACAATTTTTTTATAAAAAACTTCAAAATTTTATTTTAACTAATATAAACTCGGGATTTGACGAAACTTGAAAGATAACATCATCATTTGGTATTTTATTCGAAACTAAGAAAATTTCTATATTCTGATTAGTATTTTTCTACAATTTCTTTTAGTTAAATTTTGAAACTAGTTTAGGAAAAATGGGATCCTAATCGCTATCAATTTTATGCAGTATGATCTTTATATTGCGCTATATATAATGGTTTTTTTTATTTGATTTTATTTAACTTAAATCGGGGATTCAATTTTTTACTTAATTCGTTTGAATTTAGGTCTAATCGACACAGTAACAACCAAATAACTCAAAATATTGACAACGGAGTACTCTAAACTTCTAGGTTTTATCACCCAAAGCTACGCACTCGACTAAGGAATTGAACTATGCCCTAATCCTAACCTGGGTTGATCACTCTCTTCACAAACCCTAAGCTCAAGTTGAGCCACCATCGAGGTTCCGGCTACTCAGCCACTTGATGGAACTCTGGCATCAAGCTCTCACCCAGATTGTTCCATTTTACCACCTCCACCTTCCCACATGGTTTGTTAGACCCACTAAGCACACTGGCGCAAATCGAATATCGGCCATTAATGGCCAATGGTCGATTCTAGTGTTGGTAGATCAGCCCATACATGCTCCAATCAAGCCAGAAACCATCACTATTAAATACTACTTAAATGGGTCATTACAAGCTTAGCTAGATCTCTTTAAAGCACTTGGAACCCGTGGTAAGCCCCCATTCACTTATGTATTTCAAATTTGGTTTATCGGCAGGAGATTTTGTAGTTCGAAACTCTATTGCCTTCTTCCAAGATGAAATTGGTCATGGAAAGATGCGATAATTCTTTATCTAAATTCTTCTATTCTTTTGATTTGATCATGATGAGATTTTCCTCGTTTATAAAGCAGAAGTTAATGATTTCTCATATCTCATTTCTTTCATCTAATAGTGCTAAAGTTTTGATTAAATACGAGCTTTGGTTTGAGACGACGAGGGAATGTGATGATTTTGGGAACCCCATCTGTTGATTTGGAGGCTTTCCATTGATCTTAGCTGAATTACAAATATTATAAATAAATACTATGAAAAGTGCCCCGATGGGTCATCGGCTCCATGTCAATCTCATCCGGAGAAATATGAATCCTAAGTTTCCTATTTTTATTTTATTGGTTTTATTCCTTTATACAATCGGTTCTGTAATTTTATTTGCTTCTGAGCATTTTATAATTGCTTGCTTATAAAAATACACCGGGCAAAGCCTTCAACAGTTCCAAGAAAAAATATTATAGACCCCTAAAATAGTACACGTATCTTTATTTGTGAATTAAATTCGCTTGTATGTGTTATCCTGTACTATATTATATATATTTCTTATTTTCAATACAATAAAATAGTTGCACTTTACATCAACACAACTATTGCAGACTGACTAGTTAAAATTGTGTGGTGAAACATTATAAAATGGGTCAGTGGGCAAGGGACAGCATTAAAATTTCATGATGCAAATAATATCATAGTCCTTAAAGATGATGGGAGGATTTTCAAGTAACTTAAAGAAGACTCGGGCACTATGACGAGGAAAATCTTGAGGGCTACTACAAACAACAATAACTGAAAGAAAACAACCAGTTAGCAGGACCTCAACATCAGGAAATCCAAAAAAAGCCAAGAAAGGGTGCGTTAATGAACAGAGTACAATAAAGGCTAATGTCATGATAATTCGTTATTGTTGTTTCGATAAGGAAATTTTGGATGTAGCAAGTTATTGTGATGATTTGTAGGAAAATGCTTGCACTGGGCTGAATCACTTGGTGGTTTTTTCGGGTTGAAATTGAGATAGGTTCCTTTACATAGCAGCTATCTATCAATTGCTTCATCATTCAAACTGCATCCTTGAAGTGCAAAAGGAACTGCTTGCCTGAAAATTCTTAAGGAGAATCATTTCATGCAAGCTAGCTGCAGTTTTTCATTTTATGAAATGAATGTTTTAAGTGTTGAACAATTTACGAATTCATGGACATTATAATTTTCCATGCTATAGATTAAGCGTCTTCAATATTTCTTTTTTATCATTTCATATTTTAGAAAGCTTGATGTTATCATTTCATGCTGTTGTTAATTTTTAAAAAAATAGTTTTCATTTCTCTACCATTATTAACTCATTTTCTATTGATGGATAATGTTACACTACTATTTAATAAGCATTGTTATATGAACAGCATTTTATCATAATAATATAGCTCCTAACATACAACAAAACAACCTCTTAACAATTGTAATATAACCAATGGCATATATATCTCTCCTACACCTCATTTTCCTCTCCAGTTATGAATTTCTTATTCATTAAAAATATTGTGTTGCCCTCTCCTCGTCCCTCTGCCTCTCATCCTTCAACAAGGATTTTTTACTTCAAAATTTTGCAACAACTTTGTAACATCCTCTTCTGTATCTCGTCTTCCTCTCATCCTTTGACTCAGGTATTTTCCTACCAAGCGATGCACTTTCCCTCATCCTCATCATGTCCTCTTTCGACTAAGGGTTTTTCTATCTAGCAATTTGCTAAATTTGTTGCATATGAAGAAGATATAATGATTTACATGATTTATCTAATTCCTACAGAGTTTCATAAATTATGTGTGTAGGGATTTGAACTTATGTGGAGTTATCCATGACATGCTACAGGTAATAGCATCTGAAAGGTTTCAGGATGTACATGCATAAATCATGTGTACATTGTGTTACCAAATCTCAGAGCGTTAGAGTCTAAAATCCGATTTGCAATAATTAAAGGGTTGTTTACATGCAGCATGTCATGGATTTAAGGGCCTAAATCTGAAATTCAGCCAGATTGAGATTTTATTTCCCATAGGCTTTTAAGGTAATTTAAAGTCAGTAAATTCAAATGTAGCTTGTTTTTTTTTACGGATTCATTAAATCAGAGTATGCTCAAGATCTGCTAATCCAGCTTTTAGGACTCAGTAAATCATCTATTACCTATGTTGAGCAACCCCTAAGCAACTAAATCATAAGATTCTGCCATACCAAACATCTAGAAAATTTTTGAATAGCTCTGAACGAAAGAGGTTCCAGAAATTCACGCAGATTATTTTTCTACGCTCTGGATGCTATTAAACAAGTGTCGAATTCCTTCGGATCATAAGAACGATATTTCGAAATTATTTAATCTAAACGCAATGTGTCTGTTATTCAAGATAAAAATATGCTGAAAAAGCGATTCAAATCAGATCCATTCCTCATGCAAAAGATAGACAAAAAAGAAGCAAAGATTCCGAATCTCAACCACAAAAAAAGAATAGATTCATGCAATTCGGCTTTGAATCTGCACATACATTGATAAGAACATCGTAAATAATAAAAGATGCGGGAAGAAACATGGATCTCGAATATCAAAACTCAAAGACTGCATCGATTCAAGTGATCGAATCTAAATCAATAATACAGTTCACCGATAAAATCATGAAAAGGGGAAAGAGGAAAAAGGGAAAACAAAACAAACCATACCTTTAGACCCATCGTCGCTGTGGAGTGCTACTGCACTTCACTAGGTTACTATATAAAGATTTTAAGGAAACCGAGCAAAACCTAACTGACCAGCGTAATTATTCAAATTACGGAGAATGCCATTATCTAATCGATAAAATTTTTGCAGTTACTTACCTGACTTCGCTATCAAAAGTGCCATCATATGCTCTAATAAAATTAATATTTTTTTATTAGACCTCAATCAATAAAAAATAAATAAAATTAATTTTAAATATAAAATTCACAAAATATATTCAATCAATAATTTACTTACACTATATATATTATATTTTGGTGTATAATAGTATATAAATATAACAATACTCTAGCATTAAGAAAAATATTATGTTTATATAAAAATATACATAAAATGTATTATAAAAAAAAAATTAATTTTGTATATAGTACTTACAAAAAATATATTCAATTAATAATCTACTTACACAAAATTGATATATTATTTATATTTTTTGATGTAATAATTATTAGAGAATTTGAATTTTTCAGTTTAAAATAAAATAGTCGGCCTAATTAAAATATTTCAAATTGAGGTAAAATTACCATCGAATCCGTTTTTTTTGTATCGTTAAAATAAGAAGTGTGTTAAGTCTTCTATTGGAGGGGAAAAAAATTATCATCAATAAAGTTACTATATTAAATTTTTAGATAATCATTAATCTACTTTAAGAAAAAAATTTATATTATAATTTTCAATTATGATATCTATTTATATAAGAATATACAATATATGTATACCATCAAAACCTCATAAAATAAAATAGAAAGTAATGAAAAATTAATAATGAAATTATTCTTCTATGCATATATATCATCTAAGCCTGAATATAAACCTTATGAAATTTTTCTAAATAAATATAATAAAAGATGATAAAACAGGTGAGAATCTATCCTTCATAAACAGTATATCCTATATACAAATAATCATCTGAGTAACTTGTAAGAATTCCCAACATTACCTTATAAGAGTAGTTCCTACAATTTTATTTTGGGATTTATTATCTTAGTAAAACCCTAATTTCAATATTCACCAAAAACAAGTATTATAATGTTTTCATAGTAGGCTCTGTTGCAAAGAATAAAAGGAAAATTACGACTAAATTCACATTGAAACACAATTTTGCTTAACTAAAAAATGTTTAAAAGAGAAGAAATTCTCGCCTTATTAACTTTGATCTCCAAGCAACAACAATGATTTGTACAGAGAAATAAGATAGCTTAAAAGTCAATTTAATTGTTTAAAAATGAATGTCCATACATTCTATTATTTTTTTAGGGTTCCATAGTCAAACATGATTGAACCAATTTCAACTGAGTGAAGAGTATAAAGAAAATCACATTGTATGTGAAACAACACTAAATTAACATTTAAATGTTCTAATTTAGCTTTAATCTTCCCATCTTTGATCTTATGAGCAAGAACATATGTAACCAAATATATGAGTAAATAAATTTCTCAATGCTTTCTTCTCCTTCGCGAACCCACTTCTCAATTGAACGGTGATATGCAAGTAAATGTCCCTAAAGATGATCACATTGACACTACGCCACCAAAGACCTTCCTCGGTGCTTTCTGTATGTAGGGTTTATCTCAAAATTTTATTTTTTCTTTTTTTTTTCTTATGTTCAGAAATTCTTAAATTTCAGATAAATATTTAATTGACACTTAAAAAGTATATATGGAAACCAAGCATATACTCCAAAAATGATATGATAGTAATTCATCTTAGTCCCATTTTTCTTAAGTAATGATATTTATGATTAAAATTTAAAAGTAAATATTTTTGGGAGTTTTAAGTAAGAAATGAATTTAATTCTTAATTTTATATATATATTTTTTGTGCTTTTCGAAAATTATTTAAGATCTTAAGTGTGATATGTGCGGCTCGCTCTGCTATAAATAAATCCATGATCCTCAAGCGAGTGCTTTCGTCTTCCCCGTAGCTGACTTAGCGATTGATTTCGTCTCCTCTGCCATCGTCTCGACTCCACCACCGTCTACATCTTCGTTGTCTGCATCCTCGCCGTCTACATCTCCGTTATCTGCAAGAACCCCGACTATGTCTCCCCCGCTGACATTAGAGATGCGATTTCTTAACGAGACTTTTGATTATGTGTATGCCAAATACTGCTCAAGCGCCATTTAATTTAGGGTTAAGATAGATTCAAGGGTTTTTTTTTTAAGATAAATGCACGTGTGACATCAAAAAAAATTTATTTAATAGAAATTAAAAATTATTTTATTGATCTTTAATACAAATATTATTTTTAAAATTTATATTGAAATAATGTAAATAAATAATATTTGTATTATTTTAATAAAATAAATAAATATTAATGAAATAATATTCAAATTTCATTGCTTAAATTTTTTTTAGGCGCAACCTCAAATGTCTAAATATCATTTCTCAATTTTAATTAAATATTATTATATAATATATTAAATTATTGTTTTTTTATAATTTAAATTCATCAAAATAGCCTCGACAGCAAAAATAGTATAAATCCGAGTGCGGCCTTGTTTAGTAGTAGGATTTTGGAAGCATTACGGGGACGGTAATCCGCTAAACATCAGTTGGGGCTGTTACGGAAAATTTCGCAATTCAAGTATTTGTAAGATTACAAGATTTGCACATAAGAACGACTGGAAACAAGTAATTCTAACTCTAATACAAGCAATTGACTGTGCTCGCTTTGTATATTCTAACTCAAAAGAAGCCGAACAAAAGAGTAATATTTGTCAAGACTTCGGGGTTGTTTCGTTCACCGACATCTCCTATCATGCTATGTTATTTAAAGATGACAGTAAGATTAGAGTTGTTTGGTTTGATGTTATCTAATTAATGACATCTCAAAAATAACTTAAATGCCACTGTGAAATGTTATCTAAATGTCGGCCGAAATATGCCGACATTCAGATAACATTGTCGACAATCTATCGCAAGAGATAGGGTTCTTCGTGCGATCCTCGCGTCGGCTTCTTTTGAGTTAATAATTGATATTTATTTCATTTTTATTATTTTTTAAAGTTGTCAAAATTAAAAAATTTTGTTTAACAAATCAAAAATAAATAAAAGAAAAAACATAGAATTCTAACAAATGGAACAAAAATGTGTGAATCCAAACCGAGTGATTGAATGTCTATAGTAGAGTTTTTATTTAGGAAATTTTATATATCCATCATAAATTTATTTAAATTTTATAAATTTAACATAATTTTCTTAAAATTTAATTTCATCTAATCACATATTAGCATATAATGTTCATATAAACAAAAAATTAAGAAATAAAATAATTATTTATGATTTGCCAAATATTTAAATATATATATATATATATATATATGTATATATATATATATATATATATATATATATATATATTTTTTTTGTTATAGTGGCCGGTGAAATTTGAATTTATGACTTGAGATAACAAATTATGAGCTTCAACTACTAGGGTGCAACACTATTCATACACACACATAGATTTAATATTTTAGAAAGTTGTCTTCTTATTTTAAAGTATGCTTGCAGTTAGGGCTATCAGTTTGACCAGAAACTTGAAATACGCTTGAACCTAATTTGAGTAGAGTTTTAGTTTGGCTCTGGTCGACTTAAATCGGTTCGAGTCGACTCAAAATATACAGTTATATATGATAGATTTAGTTTATGTTGATGACCTAATTTACATTATTCACGCTTGCATGCAAGTCGCAATTGTGCGTGGTTCGAAGTGATATGAATTGTGAGATCCCGAGATTTATCGCCATCCGAAAACGGTGTGTGATTTACTACTATAATGCATCCATTTTCAATAATGTTTAAGCAATGATTTGTTTGACGTTCTTGATCCTGAATTTATCAATCTTAAATTAGTAAGGGCACCGTGGTACCCACTTAAGTAACTGACGTTCCCAGCAGTTTTGAGAAGTTATCTTCTGAGGGCAAAACCGTGAGGCCTTTCAGGCAAAAGCGGACAATACCTTGGTGTTAAGAGTTTGAGCTGTTTCAAATGGTATCAGAGCAAACCATAGGGTGTCAGATAGGAGCTAAGTGCCATACAGGGCAAAGTACCACTTCATGTGAGCAGCCTCTTGAACCCATGATGGTGAAGGTGCTACATAGTTGTGGGTACCTCTTGAGCCTGTAGTGATCACCTCTAGTTCTATCTACCCAACGGATGGTTCTTGGATCTGTGTGGATACTGACGAGGACGTCAGTTACTTAAGTTGGGGAGATTGTGAAGACCCACTTAAGTAGTAATAAGTGAAACTCTTAAACATCGAGGTGCCTTTTCAGATAATGGTGGAATTCCTGATAAGAACTCCAAAGTTAAGCATGCTCAGGTGGGAGCACTCCGAGGATGGGTGACCTGCTGAAAAGTTATCTTTTAAGGTCGAAACCGTGAGGCCATTCAGGCCAAAGCGGACAATACCTTGGTGTTAAGAGTTTGAGCTGTTACATATACTCATTACTAAACTTCAATTATTGTGTTAAAAGCATAATGCCTTTCAATATCAAAATACTTAATAATAATCTTATGTTCTAGCTAAATAAGATTCATCCACATCTCTACACAGGGCTGAATAGCGGCATAGAGTATTATAATAACAATTCAGATGATTTCTATGAGCAATGTAACATTCACTTATCAAATTACATTCATATTGCAGAGTGATGAATAATAATTGAGTACAAAATTGATGAAACTATATAGCAATTATAAATCGCTAGCTCAAAATTCTAATTCTATTCTAAAATACTTTCATCATATTATTAAACAACCTTCAGCACATAACTCTTAGTCTTCCGATCTTCTAAGTGTAATTACATACCTATCAATGGCAAAGACTCCAAGGTTACATCAAAATACTGAGTTAAATGTAGTTGTATCTTAAATCTCATTGAAACTAATATAAATAATTAATTGTATCTATAGATAGCTCCCCAAATATCTAAACAAAGAATTGGTAATAACTTAAACTTATCCAAATTTAACATTATAAACAAAAATGAATTCCATATTTAATTCTTAAGAGTTTATCTTCATTGTAATTTAATTATTTTGATACTTAAATTGTATTGAAAAGAAAATGAGGAAATAAAAAGATAAAATAATTGTCAAAGTAAATTCTTTATTAATATTTGTATATTCCTCAAGAATGAATCCTCAAAATCAGTATAGTGGATGCCTTGGTAAGAAATTTGTACCTCAGTTATCAGAAGCTCTACTGAAACCGAGTGTTGAGGTGAAAGAGGAGAAAGTCATGCGGGAAGATGCCTGCTTCTTGATTAATTGTCTGCATTTTATTGCAGTCTTCCGGTCATTCTGTCGGCTTGGGAGAGCGTCAAGAGATTGGGAGGAGCGATCGGGATCATCACTTCTATGATTCGTTGATTTTGAACAGAGCGGTTGTCGAGTAGAAAAATGTTTGTGTAGTGCCCCGCCCCATCGCCGCGCGCAATAGATGAGTATAATCAGATCGGCGGCGGAGCGGCGCGCCACTCGGGGAGGAATATTCCTTCTCACCGAATAACTGAAACCAAACCCAACTGAAGGGCTGCTGACTCAACTTCAAGGAGGTTGAGAGCTAATACTTAAGATAAGAGTAGTATCATTATCCTAAGTATTAGACAATACATACATTGGATGTAAAATACGTGAGGAATTCAATATATGTATAAGATATCAGCATTTCCAGTATACTGATCACATCACAATACTAAGTATAAGTAGTATATAACAAAGTGCGGAAGCTATGCAGTTATCTATAAATATTCATCATAAAAACTGTATAAAATATTCGTCTCAGAAAAGAAAAGAAAACACATTCAGAATTATTACAAACAGTTTACTGAAATACAGACATCAAAGCTAAGTACTAAACTAAAATAAACTAAACAAAAAAGTAAGGCTGGGGAAGTGTAACAACCCAAAGTTGTTAATCACCATTTAATAGTCCAATTAACTTCAAATCTCTTTGATCAAACCTTAATTAGTCATTAAAAGCAAGTTTCAAAGTTTTAGTCCAATTTGAATTTCAAACGAACAAAACCCTGATTTTAGGTAATTTAAGAAAAAAATTAAGAAAATGAGAAAATTATTTTAACCTCAGATTAAAAATCGGACTTCGCCAATACATTCCTCACACCCAAATTAGCTTTGGTAAAATTTTGATGAGTTTTGGAGATAGTTAAAAATTTCTCGATTATTTTATTGTATTCTCGAAAAACCTGAAAAAAATGAAATAATTAAGATGACTTCTGATTAAAGTTTCCACTGTAATTTTGAGTCCGTCACCCCCAACTTAGTTAAAAAGTAATTTTTCGAAATTCATTTAGAAACATATAATCGCATAATTTTAATTAAATGAAATTTCTAAATTAATCAAATAAAACAATATATATATATATATATGTATATATATATATATATATATATATATATATATATATATATATATATATATGTATACATAATTTCTTTTTACCTTAATATCGCATACCCTCTGCTCTAATCCCCTTACCCGCCGCTCGGTCCCGAGAGGATCGCTCTCTCCTTCGATTCGAGGAGGGCGATGTGTGCCACTCTCTGTTACTCTCGCCAATGGGAGAGCAAGCGAGAAGCATGCTGCCATCCCTATCTCAATTAAACCCATGCCGATCCCCACTTATCAATACCTCCTCATCCTCTCGGCACGGGAGGATTATTCGAAGGCAAGACAACAAAGTAAGTTCCAAACCCTAGCAGCGATCTCTCAACACCAAATAAGGTACCTCACTCGATTTCTCCCTTCTTGGTATCATCTATAGATAATTTAGGGTTTAAAGTGTTGAGCAAAAATGACTCTTTAGGATCTATTTGAACTCAAACTGGATTCTATAAGAAATAAATTCATGCAATCTTATGTATACCTATAACCTCAGCAATTTATATATATAATTGCTATTCAATTGATCTTTATGAAAATCATTCATAGTTTTTATATTTACATGTCATTTGTTGTCTTCAATTTCCTTTGAATTAAATAAATGAAAGAAAATAGTTAATAAACTTTATTTCTTAGTGCTTTTCTTCTCTATTGGGAAGGATTTTCTTATGTATTTGTGATGTTCATTTACATTTTTATGTGTGATGCTAATCATAGATATAACATAATATATGCATGAGATAGTCATGTAAGTATTTAAGAGACATAATTGTTATGCCAAGTTTAATATTACTTAAGAATTTGGAATATATGTGTTGAACTTTTTTTTTTACTTATATCAATTATCTCTTTAAATTTCAAATCTACATCCTATCTATTGGTATAATGTAATGATTGATGAACACTTATATGCTATGGCAATAAATTAAATTATGACAATCTTGATGTAAGTTTACTCTCTGATTTTTTGTTATTTTAAAAGATACATAAATTATTTAGCTTTTGTTTTAAGATTCATTTTTAATATTTTTAACTATTTTGCTGCCATTTATTTTCATCATCACATTGCATGCACATTATAAAGAGCAATATTAGTTTCTTTAAGAAATGATGAAAAGTATTATTACACAACTACTTTGTCAATAAATTTACAATTCTTGAAATAATATATTTATTCATGAGAAGGGCGCAATTATCCCATTTGAATCCAATGTAAAGTTCATTATTTAAGTTTTGTTGACAGTTTAACAACACGGTGGAAACTTATTTGTTGTTGATTTTTTTTCCAAAAGAAAGAAGGTAGAGAGCTTAACTGAAATCTAATATATTGTAGAGACTAACGTCGAAGAAAATAATATTTGTTTTTGAGAACAAGTTTAAGACTCCGAAGTTTCATAGCTCTTTACTTTCTTTGAAGCCGGTAAAACGAACTTCTTCTTTTCATTTTCTCATCCCGAACTAGGATTAGTAGGGCATTGAGAAGCATTAACCATGATGGTAATATTTCATAAGGCACATAAGTAATGAAGGCATTGGTATTGTCACATTAAATTGAAATAATATTTGTTTTTAATTTTTCTCATAAAATATTTGATATATAGATGGCAACTTTCAAAGTCTCCACCATCCACAAGTTTTTAACACCTACTTTAACTTATTGTTTCCATGCTTACAAATAATGGCAGCAGTTCACTGTGCTTTAAGATTCTCTTATTGCACTCTTAATTACTAGTAACATTCTCATGGCACAGAATCATGAATATTAAACATAGGAAAATAACCAAGCTACAAACTCAATTGCAACAACAGAAGAAATAATAAAAATTGTGGTTTCTAAACCACAATGTATAGCTTGTAGCATTCATCACCTCATGCGGCATGGGGTCACATCCTTGTGGCCGTCAATGCCTCACCATCCACAAGCATATGTCCTTTCTGAATTTTACATAGCACAGCCATTGATGATATCCTCTAGAGCATCCATCAATGTATTCAACCTCATTAACAAGCTAGTTTAATCTTCAGGTTTTTATATGCAATTATATGATTTACGGATCCTGAGTTTTTTTTTAACTGCTAATTAATAATAGATTTGTAGTTTTAGTATTTTATTTTGTACGCAACTCAATTTGCTAAAAAAATGTATTGTTTCATATGCTTTTAAAAGACACAATATTTTATGCAGCCTTTTTATTATAATTTTTAAATAAATTAATGAACGGTTCAGATGCATTTTATCAAATTAAAAGGATGGGATTTGATTTAGTTGAAGACTCTAATATCAATCTAATAGGACTTGGGATCGAGATTTTCTTAACACGTGCAATATGATCAATCGTGCTACTAGAAAAGTTCTATTTGGTATTGAAGATATCTATTTTTCTTATTTATTCTTGTGCTGGAATTCATTTTGTTGGTAATTATTTAGTATATATGAATTGGAGTTGAGAATGCATATATGAAGACATGAAAATGCTGTCTTATAAAAAGGCACTTGAACTTATTTGTCTTTGCAACCTTGTTTAACTTAAATGAAAGGCGTTCATCATATTAAGAATATATTGCTCGAACATCTCATAAACAAACAATTTTTGACAATTTATTGTTCTAATTTAAGGCTCTTATTTCATTTTGTATATTTGAACAGTGATTCTCCTGATTTGGAACATTTTTTATTTATTTATTAAACAATAGATAATGCGCAGTTATAGTTAATAAGAGAAACAATGGCGGATAAATTTTAGACAGTTAGTGAATAAATTTCATATCGGTGCCGAAAATTCTTGTGGATTGAGGTAATCCAAAAAAATTTTGTTGACGTAGTATAATAAACAAATATCTTAACTAAAGTCATGTTTTTATGATTTATTTAAGCGCCTTAAGTATTTGTTTTTCACTTTTCACAATCTAAATCACTTTTTTTTTTATTTGTCAATATATTAAAATTTCATTCTTTTACGCAATAAACTAATATCTTTAGGTGAAAATCTAGTCTAGTAATACAAGTGGTAATGTTTATTGCAATAAAACTTAGGCAAAAGTCAAGTTTAATTGATTATATACTGAAGTTTATACTTACACAGATGTATGTATACTTGCTTTTATAATTACAATATATATAATTCCTTAAAATAAAATAGTACCTCAAAGAACACATACCTATTATGAAGCTTTTTAAAATTTGGTTGTTCATTCAGTTGCCATTAAGGGTTTTGATTTCATTTTAATATCATTTAAGCTTAATGCTGCTAGCACTTTAGTGCGAAACTGCTAATTCTACCATGTTAACAATTATTTTTTTTGTAAACGGTGCCATGTTTGAGAAGTGTTTAAGGTTCTGCAATTTCTCTTTGCCTTGTTCGAACACTTTGACAGTATTTGTCTTGATTAGGGAAAAATAGATAAATAACATGATGTAAAAGTACGTTTGATTATTCACAACAAGTTCGCCCATTACAGTTATGCATTAGATGTAAAATATTTTTATTTTGATTAAGGATTGATATATGAGAATTTAAGCCATTATTTGTATTTTATTTTTATAGCAATATGGTGTCATCCATATACAATTTATAATAATTATTTCCTTTAGTTCTACACATCTCATACCAATCCCCCTAAGCATTCTCATCTCAATTTTTTTTTTTATTTTTATATGTTGGTTTATAAAAATTTTATCTTATTTATTTTAGGATCATATGCTTTATAAAATATCTCGTGATATATCTGAAATTATTGTATGCCAATTTAGAAAAGTATTTCATAATTTGCGTATAAAAATCTCTGGTACTAAGTGGATATATTGCACTTATGAGATTGCTTCATTTTTTTTTATTAGACACAACATTAACAAATGATGGTGATCAATGAATAATTAATATGCTGGTAGGAGATTTGTGAATTAGAAGACACTAGTAGTGGTTATTAATAAAAAAATAGCCAAAAATAGTTTAATGATAAATGCTCAAGTTGCATTTAAATAAATGACATTTATTTATGGAAAATTGGATGCATATGTGAATCGAAAATGATGTTTCTAGGACGTCTCTAAATTAATTGCTTATGCCTTCAATACAAACATGTTATAGTTATATCAATAATTAGATATTTGTAGATAAATGTGTTACAACACATCTTATCATATTTTAAAGAAACATATTATGAACTAATTTTAAATTGGTTAATTTAATTCAATCTTATGTCAAGCCTAACTCAGTTTGAACCCTTAATTCTCTTATAATTGAGGAATAGGCAAAATTGTATAATTATTAAAACGAATTTGATCAGTTTAGTATCAATTTTTGTACGCATATATTGTTTTGGGCTTTCCTAATTAAAATATGAAATATTTATTACTATGAAAGATGCCTCATTAAATAAAAAATTGAAATGAAAAATATAAATTTTTTTTCCTTAACAACTCATGATGATTAAATATCATTTCGAGTGGTTGCTTAAATCATGTATTAATTCTTTATAAAGTAAAGAATATGACTTGCAGAAAAAGAAAATTAATTGATCCTGGTGCTATATGAATGACCTATAATATGCAGTGATTAAACATTCATTGGAACTCTTAATTCTATAATTGCTATTTTTTTATATTACTATGGTATGTGTTACATCAAAAGGAATGAAAATACTAGCTATTTGTAACAAGTTAATCAAATTTTTGAAGATCTTTTACGTCTATGCATTCTGGATTTTGGTGGATCCTGGAAAAACCACATTCCTCTTGTAGAGTTTGCCTACAATAATTGCTATCAAACAAGCATTTGTATGACACCATATGAAGCATTATATGGAAGAAAATGTAGCACTCCGCTTGATTGGTCTGAGACTGGTAGCATACAGCTTTTTGGATCTGACTTAGTTGCAGAAACAAATTAAAAGGTACAATTAATTTAGCAGAGAATTAAAGTTGCACAAGACTGTCAAAGTAAATATCACGATGCTCACCGTCGTCCTTTAAATTTCAATGCTAGAGAATTTGCTTATCTTAAAGTCAGTCTTATGAAGGAAGTATTTTGATTTGGAGTAGTTGGGAAACTTAGCCCTAGCTACGTTGGTCCATTTGAAGTCTTTGAAAGGATAAGCTCTGCTACCTATAAATTAAAGCTTATTGAAGACTTTTCTGCTGTTCATAATGTATTTCATATCTCATCATTGCAAAAATGTCTTCATCATCCTTTGTATTTAGTTCAACTTCCAGACATATCTATCTAGCCATATTTATCTTATGTTAAAGAACCAATCAAAATCTTAGCTCGCGATCAGAGGCAGCTAAGAAATTGATATATTCAAATGGTTAAGGTTCAATGGAAGAATCGTATGAGAGAAAAATCCACTTGGGAGAAAGAAGTGGATATGCGGCGAAAATATCATAATCTATTTAATTCAAGTACTTTCTTAACTTCTTTTCAGTTCAATTTGTTATTTTTGCTAAATCTTATTCTTCTCACTTGAGTGATGTCGAGGATGACATCGTTCTTAAGTGGGGGAGTCTGTAATAACCCAGGTTATCACTTAGGTCAATTAAAACTAATCCAAGTCCTAATTATGATTCTAGTGGCGCGCTGCAGTGCTTTTGATGCTGCGACGCGCTACGGCGGGACCAATCCGAGAGTGGATGCTATGGCACGCTACAGCGCTTTCAGGCGCTGCGACGCGCTGTGGCGGATTAACTTTGTGGAAACACTGTTCAATTAATTTATGTTCTGGTTTCATATAGTTTTCCAGAAATGACGTTGCAGCTCGCTGTGGCGCGCTGCAACTGTGGCGCCCACCACCCTTAATCCGCCAAAGGATTAGGTTAAGGGTGGGGTGTCACTCTGGCTAACCCCTCACTTATCATTGGATTAGGATAGTCTCCACAATCCACCTGATTATGGAAGGATTAACACAGAATCAAACTAACAGTCACTATATAAGTAAATAAACAGAGTGCGGAAACGATTTAAGGAAATATAAACCATCCAAGCATCACAGTGTAAATAAGAATAATAGACTCAGAATATAAGCATAAAATCTAATATACAGTCAATGGTACCTGTATTATTACATAATTTAAAATGTTTAAATAAAAATAGAATGAAAACCACTCATTCTCACTCGAAGTATAAAGGGACTAAACGGCATCTTCTTCTACGGGCTCCTCCTCGGGATAAGGCTCCACACCTAACTCCTGCTCGTCTAACTAAAAGGAGTCTGCCATTGTCAGTTTCACAATGTAGGGCCCCAGCCAAAAAAGAAAAATCTGGTTAGACAATTGTTTAAGTACATTTTAAGCTGAAAATTTTTATATGTGTTAAGTAATATCACCATTCTACAACATTTAAGCAATAATATGTGTAAGGGAGCAGCAAGCAATACAAAAGAAATATGGAAGTTATAAATTATCATTTATAACTTAAGCAAAGAAAAGGAAAGAGGCTGAGACATGCCTCGCATACAAACTAAACAAGGAAGGGCGTATAAATATGCATAACTAAACAAGTGCAGTAAGAAAAATTCTACATCCTAAATATGCTGGTGATCAACAGAAAACATGCCAATTAAAATAAATAAACAACTCAGCAGTGGTAAGTACATATAGCAGCAAGATTCTAACACCCTAAATATGTATATCAAGCAGTACAAGGAAATAGCTGACGGAATAAGAATACTGAAAAGTAAATAACAACAACTGCATATAAAGTCACACGTGCATCAACTGCCATACAGAAAAGAGCTACTCAAGCCCATCGAATACCAAAGAAGCTTAGCACTATCACGGCTAAGTCATAAACTGTGTACCCCTAGCGACATAAGGAGACTAGGCATATAAGCACACAAAGCAAGCGAAGGGTCTTAGCACCAGTACGGTTAAGGCCCAACTGTATGCCCCTAGCGATATACAGAGGCTAGTAAACTAAGCATACAAGGCAACCTTAATGCCAGTACAGCTAAGGCACCAACGGTGTACCCCTAGCGACATAAGGAGGCTAGACAATAAGGATATAACTGAGAGGCAGCTCATAAAATTATTATCTTTTCATAAATCACTTTAATATTTTCACAATGAATCTAAGGAGTCTCTATATTTCCTAACATTTTATTTATGTATCAAATATCTTATATGATATGCTCAAGAAAATATGGCACAAAAATCAAGGGATACGTAAGCAACAAAGTATTAAATAAAAGCAAGAGACTCTACTAAATATGGTGATATTATTTGTTTTCTACTTAACCATTCTAACTATTCCAAGTTACACAAGTTCAGGATCACCGTTTTTCTACTATCGAGTGTAACTCAGAAATTCGTCCTTACAAGTTAAAAAAAAGGATTGGAACTGATCAGGTTCCAATCTAGTTCAATCAGATAAACGACTACGAGTTAAATCAATAAATCATACGTGTTAGTTTTGTAAATTTAGATGTTCTAACTAAGATCTGATCAAGATCTTCTATACCTATAGATTATGGATTAAACACTACGAGAATTAGGTTTAATCTCATAATCCAAAGGATAAGACATAAGTTCTAGGTTTTATTCTATAAGTGATTTGCTAGTTATGGCAAATCCTATTAAGTAATCAAATATAATAGGATGAATCTCCTACCTTAAACCTAAGGTTAAAAGACAAAATAATCAGAATGAGTTGTAAAATAAAAGAAAATCTAGAAACTAATAAACTAAAGTTTCACCCATAGGGTAATCCAATTTACCCAATGAATGAACTCTAACCTATGATCTAGTCCTAGTCTTAGGAAAGGTCCTTAAGGTGTAGTGCTTTTAAGACTTAACAGAAATTATTGGAATCTAACTTAAGAGTTGATTTCACTCACTTAATTGATACTAAGAAGATTATAACCTTGGTTTAAGAGTTTTGAAATGTAGACTAGAGGTTAAGAGTACATAATACAAACTTAGGGCAAAATGACTATTTTGCCCCTACCTTAAGGGTCAAAAATGCAACTTTTGATTTACAGATCAGAATTGAATTATTTTAGTTCCAATTGGTTTCTTACTATCTAACTTAAAGATAGACAGTAAGTACGCCTAAATCGGGCGAGAAACGGTCAAGTTATGGCTAAAATAAGGATAGGGGTAATTTGGTCATTTACCTAAATTTCCAGGGTTCAGATCCTAAATATTATTTTATTATAATAATGACATTGAAATTTTAGACTAGTTAGCATCTTGAATTTTCTAATTTGGAGTTGATCTGACTAAGTTATGGCTGTTTGAAGTCCAAGGGCATTTTGGTCATTTTTCACCAAAGTCAACTAAGTTCTAGAGTTGACTTTTCATCCTGATGTCCAAATAGGAAAACTAATACTACCACGGTAATGGGGCCACTCTCCTGAGCATTTTAAGACCCATATTGACTATGTTTCGATAATCGGGTAAAAAGTTATGGGGTTTTAAAGAGGCTCTAAAATGCTACCTCATTATACGTACCCCGAAACGAAATTTTACATTACGCCATTTGATTCTAAATATTTTTCTGAGCATTTTAAGACTCATATTGGCTACGTTTGGATCATCCTACAAAAGTTATTAAACTCTTAAGATTTACTATTCAAAAATATAATTTAAATTAATTTACTATTCATTTATTCAAATTGAATGATTTTAATGTTCATTCCTAAAGTTTTTATTTAATTAATCACTATTTAATTATTAATTAATTAATTAATTAATTTTACTATAGCAAAGTAATTAGTGCTAATTACTGTTTAATTATTCTTAATTAATCTCTAATTATATTTAAATTTACTGTTCATTCCTAAAGTTTTTATTTAATTAATCACTGTTTAATTATTAATTAATTAATTAATTTTACTGTAGTAAAGTAATTAGTGCTAATTACTGTTTAATTAGTCTTAATTATTTGTTAATATTAAATTAAATATAATTAATTAGGTTTTACTGTTTAAAAGTAATTAATTATCCTAATTACTGTTTATGATTAAATTAACATTTAATTAATATTAATTAATCATCTAATTATTTTTTAATTAAATAAAATTACTGTTCAAAAGTAATTAACACTAATCCTGGGTTAATTAACACTAACTGTAATTAATTAGGGCTAGCAGTAATTAATTAACAATAACAGTAATTTAATTAATTTCTAATTAACTGACAGTGGGCCCCACTGACACGTGGCACTTCCAGAGGCTGCCACGTGGCACTATGGGCCCCACAGGTTGCTGACTCAGCTCGGCTGACTGGACAGTGGGCCCACCTGACACGTGGCACTGCCAGAGGCTGCCACGTGGCACTGTGGGTCCCATTGACTGCTGACTCAGCTCGGGTGACGGGCCGTGGGCCCACCTGACACGTGGCACTGCCAGAGGCTGCCACGTGGCACTGTGGGTCCCATTGACTGCTGACTCAGCTCGGGTGACGGGCCGTGGGCCCACCTAACACGTGGCACTGCCAGAGGCTGCCACGTGATACTGTGGGTCCCAGTGGCTGCGGACTCAGCTCGGGTGACTGGGCAGTGGGTCCCACCTGACACATGGCACTGCAGAGGCTGCCACGTGACGCTGTGGCCCCACATGGGCTGAGTTAGCTCGGGTGACCGGACATGTGGGCCCCACGTGACACGTGGCGGGCCCGTAGGCTGCCACGTGTCCGGGTGGGCCCCACCCGCGCTGACGCGGACCCGACCCGGATGGGTCGGGCTCGGGTCGACCCGGCCCGTCCCGAAGGCGCGACGCTTCGCCTTCCGGGGGGTTCAGCGGACCGAACCCAGTCCGCTTCGGGGGGCTGGTGCGCCCGATCGGGTTGGTTTAAGCCCGATCGGAACGGTGGATGTGTATATGACATCCTAATCTACATATCCTACAATTTTTATAATGATCTAACGGTAAACGAGGGAGATCGGGGTACCTGAAGTTCGGATCGGCGAAGGTTTCGGCGGAAAAATAGGGCTGACTTCCGGGCTTGATTTCGGCTCGATCCGGGCTCCGATCGGTGAAAACTCGGAGCCTAGGGTAGGCCGAGGTCTTATAGACCGGACGGCGACCTCGCCGAGGTCTGGATGTGGCCGGATTGGCCAGAAAATTCGACGGGCCGCCGCGTGTCACGCGGGCGGAGAGGGTGAGGAAGACGCCTCCGGACCGTCGGATCTGTGCGATCGCGGATGGTCCGGATCGCTCCAGACCGCGTGACGCGGATCGCAGCCGAGGGCCGTCGGATCCGCGCGCGATCGGACGGTCCGGATCGCTCCCGACCGCGTGACGCGGATCGCGGCTGAGGGCCGTGGGATCCGCGCGCGATCGGACGTTCCGAATGGATCCGTCCGATCTGACGGCGCCGTTAATTAATTAATAATTAATTAAATTTTTTTTTTTTAAACATTTTCAGAAAAAAAAATTTGAACATGTTTTTCCTAGCTAATTTGGGGTCAAGGAATTCAATGGCGCAGTCGGATTTTTGATCCGACGAGTATTTTGATACCTCGATTTCCGTGATATTTTTATTATTAAAATATTCGTCGAAATTTCGACGACTTCCGATTGACACGAAAACTTCACCCCAAGCTAATTTGGGGTCAAGGAATTTAATGATGTGGTCGGATTTTTGATCCGATGAGTATTTTGATACCTCGATTTCCGTGGTATTTTTATTATTAAAATATTCGCCAAAATTTGACAACTTCCGATTGATACGAAAACTTTACCCCAAGCTAATTTGGGGTCAAGGAACACAATGGTGGTGTCCATTTTCCGATCGGAGGTCAATTTAAATAGGTCAATTTCTGAGGTTCCTGAAATTCTCAAAATAAAGATTTAATCCGTTTGATCTCTAGTTTGGACCGGATCTTGGTAGTTGACTCCAAATGACCTAATTAGCACTTAAGATTATGTTTAAGACTTAGGGTTAGTCTTAATCAATCATGGTAACAACTTGGGTTGTTACAGCAGCGGTCTAACGTTTGTGTGACTGTTCAATTAGTTTTTCTCTTAACTTCTTATAAATTTTCCCAAAAAGACGCTGCAGCCCACTGCTGCGCGCTGTAGCGGTATAACTTTCGGGTTACTGTTTAATTAGTTTATTTGTTGATTTCATATGATTTTTCCTAAAATGACGCTGCAGCCCGCTGTGGCGCGCTGCAGCGGAAACTATTTGAGTTTCGGGCACTACGGCGCACTGTAGCGCCTGACGGTGATTTCGCCTGTGTAAAAACTGTGAAGGGTCACATTTTGAGCTCAAATATTCTCAATCTAGAGCATTCTATGAGCGGTTCCATATATCAATGGAAAGGTCTTTTTGATACTTTTTCATTGATACTAAAATTGGCATAAATTGATTATCTTAAATATATGAACAATGGAGTTGAAGGTTCAGGTATACAAAATGGACGAAAAATAGAGCATAATATTTTCAAAAAATGAGCCTCAATAGCTTCCAAATATAATCATGAAATTTTAAAGATACAAACCAGCATAATAGCAATATGAAGTAGATACGGAAGATGTGCAAATGGGTACCTTAACCTTTTAAAAAGAGGAGGAAGGAGACTTGGAATGCTTGGAGGATGAACTTCTTCTTCTTCTTCAGCACCAATCTCAACAATGGAGAAATAGAGGATAGAAGTTTTAGCTTTAACTTGACAGCAAGCAAATAAGGAGGAGCTGTGACTTCTCTTTAAAGGAGGGGCTGAGGCTTCTCTTTAAAAGAGGTGGAGGAGAGGCATGCCTAAGAGCTAGGGGTGAGGGGGAGGCATGGGAGGAAGGAATGGCTCTCAGCCTTTCCTCTTGCATGCAAATGGGAGGGGGAGCCGAATGAGCATGGACGGAGCCAGGTAGGAAAAGAAAGCATTTAGAAAATAGGAAAAAAATTAGAATAAATAATTATTTATTCCATTAATTATTTGAAATTCCAGATTTTAGAATCGCGCTCCGAAAATTCTCAAAAATTTATCCCTAGCTATTTTGGGGGTGAGAAATTCAACGGCAAAGTCGGATTTTGATTTCGATGATTATTTAATTATTTTATTTTTCTGGAGTATTTAATTATATTAAAATAATCACAAAAATCATACGACTTCCAAACACGTTCAAAACATCACCCCTAGTTAATTTGGAGGGGACAATCGCAACGGTGAAGTCAGATTTTGATTTTGAAGTCAAATTAAAAACTTTAATTTTTCTAATTAATTAAATATTAAAATAATCATAAATAATTGATTGAGCTCCGAATTGCTCCAAATCATCATGATTTAGTTCTAATTGCTAAATGAACTTAATTAATATATGATTAAGTTAAAATTAAGCTGGGTAACTGTGGGGACCCGCCACTGGGTCAGCATAGCTAATCCAACGTCATGTGCTCACTTCCCAGGATCACATTGGGGTCTAGTATAACAGTGTATTTAGAGGCGTATAAAATATACACTTCCACATTCATTGTAACATTCAGAAATACCAGAATAATAAAGAAAATATATTCATTACAAAGATAATAATTATTTTACAAAATTTGTTACACACTAGCAAAAGTTTAAAACTTCAAGAAAATCAACGTCTAAGTTGTTCCATCCTGTATCAGCTCCTCCTCAATGGCTTGATCCAGATATTGATCTTGAACTGCCATATATATATATATATATATATATATATATATATATATATATATATATATGACAGGGTGAACCAAAATAATAAAGAAAGAAAAGAAAAGAAAAGACAGAAAAAGATTTAATTAGACACAAAGTCTAAGTAAGGTTTGTAAGATATCAAAATTCGCATTTAAGCGGCATGATTCTGCATGAGAAAATAAAATGTGATATTTAAGTATGATATGCTTGTGATTATTAATGTAATATACATATTTAAGATATGTGCCCATTCTGAAAGAAAATACAATAACATATAATATTTATTCTGTTGGACAAAGTTATAGAATAATCGAGGAGTTAGATACGTCTATCTAACTATCTGAGATGCGGGTTCCTGACTAACTACACATTCCCCCTCAAAGGTTATGTGCAGTCTCCTTATTTCTCCAGATATCAGCCTGTCCTGGCTTAACGTATTGTCTGTACAGACCTGAGATCAACCTGAATGAACCCATGATACTAATTCTATATTATTTATTTCAAGTTCTGAGCACAAAATCTCATATAAATATATCAAAGTGAGTCAAATCTTAATAATGATGCAAATGCTGCAAATGAAATAATTAATGAAAAAAAATAATATTCTTTATTTTATCTTAAAATATCAATATTAATATTTATATTGATTATTTATCTTTATATATCAAAATAATAAGTTTTATTATTATAAGTAATATATATATATATATATAAAGAAAATGACAGAAATGAAAGTTGCAGAAATTAGGAAATATATACATATATAGAAAGAAAGAAAATGACAGAAATGAAAGTTGCAGAAATTAAGAAATATATACATATATAGAAAGAAAGAAAATGACAGAAATGAAAGTTACAGAAATTAGGAAATATATATATATAGAAAAAAAGAAAATGACAGAAATGAAAGTTGCAGAAATTAGGAAGTATATACATATATAGAAAAAAAGAAAATGACAGAAATGAAAGTTACAGAAATTAGGAAATATATACATATATAGAAAAAAAGAAAATGACAGAAATAAAAGTTGCAGAAATTAGGAAATATATACATATATAAAAAGAAAGAAAATGACAGAAATGAAAGTTGCAGAAATTAGAAAATATATATATATATATATAGAAAAAAAAAATAACAGAAATAAAAGTTGCAGAAATTAGGAAATATATATATATATAGAAAGAAAGAAAATGACAGAAATAAAAGTTACAGAAATTAGGAAATATATACATATATATAAAAAAAGAAAAAAATGACAGAAATAAAAGTATAATAGTAGTAATATTAAAATTAATAATAATAATATTATTATTATTATAAAAAAAAGAAGACGAAATAAAAAGAGTAGATAAAATTCATTTATTACATACTTCTTACCCTATATTGACGTTAATAAGGCTTTATTGGAGGTTGACAGGGGGAACCGGTGGTGGATGAGGAAGAAGAGGGGGAGATGGGAGGTGGGGGGAAGAGAGTGAGTGGGGATGAGAGTGTGGGAGGAGAAGAGGAACGGGAGGGGGGTATTTATAAACTTTTTTTTTTAAATTAAATAATTATTTTCTCTCTTATCCATTATTTGGATGAGATGGATGAGAGAAAATTTGTCATGATTTTGGAGTGTTCAATTTGATCTTTACTTCCTCCTTCTTATCTCCTCTTTCTCTCTTCTCTTTCTCTCTCTTCTTTCTCTCTCAAGTTTCTCTCTCTTTCATTTCTTTTCCAGAAAATAACGAAACTTAACATGGAGGTGTATCTTAATGAGAAAAACACACTCGTGCAAAATTTTTTTAATTTGGAGTAATAGTTTATTTTTTATTAATTTCTGAAGATAAAAACTTTAAAAATTAATTCTGGTCAATCCGGAGCTATACATTCGACGAAACTTTTTATGTAGCCTTTTTATAATATTCTTAATCCAATGACACTAAAATCGTTGAATTTGGACTTGTATTTAATTTTTCCAATTTACTGAATTTAAATAATTCAAAAATTAATTCAGGAGTATTCATTATCCAGATTACTCCCAAACTTAAGTATTATGATTACAAAAAATATATTCTATCCAATGGTATTTTTAGTTTTCTCTAATTTTGAAGTCACTCGGGATACTGATTTTTGAGTTGGGTTTAGTCCTAATTATCCTAGTAACGACTTGGGTCGTTACAGACTCCACTACTTAAAAATGATGTTGTCCTCGACATCACACACACAAAAATATTTATGGATGAGAATATTACCTGATATATTGAACAGTGTTGGGTAATTCTTACTCATAGAGTCTTCTCTTTCCCAAGTGACTTCTTCTTCTGATGAATTCTTCCATTGTACTCTTACCATTGGGATGTGGCGACTCCATAATTTTCGATTATCTGAACCCAATATTTTGAGTGGTTCTTTTTTATAAATTAGATCAGGTTGGAGGTTGATTGGAGGGATAGACACTTGCTGGAACGGTTTCTGTAGACACCTTCGTAATGAAGAAACGTGGAATACGTTGTGAACGGCAGAAAAATTATCTGGTAGTTTGAGTTTATAAGCGACGCCTCCAATTTTGGCAATTATTTCAAAGGGTCCAACATATCTTGGACTTAACTTCCCTGCTATAACAAACCTATGAACTCCTCTTATTGGGCTTACCTTTAGATAGGCATGATTTCCTACTTGAAATTCTAGCGTTCGATGTTTAGCATCATGATATTTCTTTTGTCGATCTTGAGCTGTAGCAATCCTGCTCTTTATTAGATGAATTTTCTGATTAGTCTCCTTAACTAGATCATATCTGTATAATTGAACATCTCATACTTCAGTCCAGGCCAATGGCGTGCTACATTTTTTTCATATAGAGCCTCATATGGGGCCATTCCAATACATGCTTGATAGCTATTATTATATGCAAACTCCACTAATGAAAGGTGATCTTCCCAACTATCGCCAAAATCTAAAATGCTTAATCGAAGAAGATCTTTAAGTACTTTGTTTACTCTCTCGGTCTGACCATCAGTTTGAGGGTAAAATACTGTACTCATAGCCAATGTTATCCCCAAATCTTGATGTACTGCTTTCCAAAAATAGGAGGTAAATCTACCGTCATGATCCGAGACAATAGTTTTAAGAATTCCGTGAAGTTTGATTATTTCTTTAATATATAACTTGGCCAGCTTTTCCACTGAATCTGTTTGCTTAATCAGAAGGAAGTGTGCTGATTTTGTTAGACGATCTACGATTACCCAAATCGCATGTACTCCAGTACGGCTCCTAGGCAATCCCATCACAAAGTCCATAGAAATATCTGACAATTTCCACTCTGGTATATCTAATGGATGCAATAGTCCATCTGGTCTTTGATGTTCTGCTTTTACCAAACTATAGACATGACATTTAGTAATATATTCAGCTAAATCTTTCTTTAGTCCAGGCCACCAAAATATCTCTTTTAGATTCCTATATATTTTATTATTTCCAGGGTGAATTGTATATCCTGAGTTATGAGCTTCAGTTAGAATTTGATTCCGAATGTATGTATCGTTTGGAATCCAAATCCTTTTTCCATGAAAAATATAAACTTCGTTTTGTAAATATAAGTTTGTTATGCAACCTTTTTTGATGTCTGCTTTTAGCTTAGAATATCTCTTATCATTCTCTTGGGCATTTTTTATATGCTGCATGAATGTAAGCTCTGTAGAACTATTTTCAAGTAAATTATTTAACTGTTTTCTATTAATAAGTTTTATACCTAACTTTATGAATTCTTCCATTAATGGACTTTCCATTATAATATTTAGGTCTGCTTTTCTGCTGAGGGCATCAACTACGATATTAGCTTTACTAGGATGATATTGTATATCTAAGTCATAGTCACTGATTAATTCCAACCATCGCCTCTGTCGACAATTTAAATTTTTCTGAGTGAAAATATATTTTAAACTTTGATGATCAGTAAAAACTTCACATCTCACTCCATATAAGTAGTGCCTCCATATTTTTAAGGCAAATACTACTGTTGTCAGTTCTAAATCATACACTGGATAATTCCTTTCATGAATCTTTAATTGCCTAGATGCATATGCTACTACCTTCTTCTCTTGCATGAGAACAGAACCAAGCCCTACTATGGACACGTCAGTATAAACTCGATAATTTCTTGTTTCTTGTGGTAGAGTTAGTACTGGGGCAGTTGTTAATGCTTGCTTTAGCTGTTGAAAAGATTCCTCATATTTCTGACTCCAAATGAATGGAACTGCTTTTTATGTTAATTTGGTTAAAGGTACAACTATTTGCGAAAATCCCTTAACAAATTTTCGATAATATCCTGCTAAACGGAGAAAACTGCGAATATCTGTCACGGTCTTTGGTTGGGGCCATTCCTGGATGGCACTTATCTTTTTCTGATTGACCTTGATTCCTTCGGCATCCACTACATGACCTAAGAAAGCTACATAATCTAACCAAAATTCACATTTAGAATATTTGGAGTAAAGCTGGTGATGCCTTAGAGTTTCCAAAACGGTTCTTAGATGATTTTCATGTTCTTCCTTGCTCTCAGAATAAATTAGAATATCATCGATGAATACTACTACAAATTTATCCAAATATGGTCTAAGGATTCTTTGCATTAAGTCCACAAAGATGAATGGAGCATTGGTTAGACCAAAATACATGACCATGAACTCATAATGCCCGTAGCGAGTTCTAAATGCTGTTTTCGGAATATCTTCTTCTTTGACTCTTAATTGATGATAGCCTGATCTTAGATCTATCTTGAAAAATATCTTAGCTCCAGCTAATTGGTCAAATAGATCATCAATACGGGGTAGAGGGTACTTATTTTTAATGGTTACTTTATTGAGTTCACGATAATCGATGCACATTCTCATCGAATTGTCTTTCTTCTTTACAAAGAGCATAGGGGCTCCCCATGGTGACCTACTTTGTCAAATAAAACCTTTGTTCATTAACTCTTGTAATTATTCGCTTAGCTCTTACAGTTCTTTGGGTGCCATGCGATAAGGTGCTTTTGCTATCGGTTGAGTGCCAGGAATTAACTCAATTGAAAATTTAATTTCTCTTACTGGTGGTAATCCAGGTAATTCATCAGGGAATACATCTTCAAACTCTTTTACAATTTGAGTGTTTGCTAAAAGAATTTCTTCCATCTTTTCTCCCATCATTATTACTAAGTATGCATTACACCATTTTAAATTAATTTCTTTGCTTGTGATGTATTGATTAAATATGTTGAAATTGCTAATTTTCCCATAAATACTTTAGGCTTGCTCCCTCCCTTGATAATGATCTTCTTTATTTGACAATCAATCATAACTTTATGCTTGCTGAGCTAATTCATTCTTAAAATGATGTCAAAATTTACTATAGGCAGTACTATTAGGTTTGCTTCATATGTCTTGCCATTAATTGGTATGTTACAATCGTAATATTTTTGTGCACTCGTGAGGGCACCAGATGGTAACCCGACATTCAAGGCTTTAACTAAGTTGTAATATGATAGTTCAAGAGTCTTGGAAAATCTTTTTGAAATGAATGTGTGGCTTGCACCAGTATCAAATAATGTATCACAAAAATTGTCATTGACATGTAAGGTGCCTAGAGTTTAAAATAAAAAATAATTCATGCTATATTTAAATATAATATGAAAGATATTTATTAAAGGAAAGAATGTGGTACCTGATACCACTTCATTATCTTCTGGGGCTAAAACTGGGGTGACGGTATAGATCCTTGCATGAGCAGCATGCTGGGAAGCAATTATTTTTCCCCTTTGATTAGCAGCTAGTGCTTTAGGAGCAACAGATGGACCTCTCCTTTGTATTGGAGTAGTTGCAAGTACATGAGCTAGTCTAGCTGCTGGTGTGAGTTCTTGCCTTCCATGTGGTATGGAAACTTGTTGTTGCATCTTAGAAAGATGAGTGATCCATTGATTGTCCATTGTACGAGTTGCTTGGCATTGCCAAAAGTTATGACCTGGTCGTCCACATGTATAACATATTCTGCTCCTGTGATAATAATTACCGTAAGGATGCGGTCGGTTGCATTTCCCAGTAGGTGTTTGCTGAGCTATTTGATAAACTTTAGTTTGAGGTGGTCTCAACCTTTTGTATTCAATTTATTGTACATGTGTAGATGGGGGTCTCTTTCTTTGCTCTTCAACTTCTTCTTGTTCCTCATGTTCTAATATTTTTGCACTTTCAAGTATGTCTGCGAATTTAGAGATTCGAAGAGCCATAAGCATTTTCTTGATAGAAGGTTTTAATCCTTTTAAAAATTAACTGCATCGAGCAGACTCAGTACTCACTAGTAATGGTGCATAACGGGATAGTCTTTCAAATTCAATTTCATATTCAGCGACACTACAGGTGTTTTGACATAACTTCATGAACATATCCTCCATGATGGCTTGAGCAGAAGGAGGGATGTATTTGGCTCTAAAGGCTTTGATAAATTCTTTTCATTGGATATTCTCAGTATCTATGCCTACGAACTGTAAGCTTGCTATAGTTTCCCACCAGTGTTCCGCTTCTCATTCTAACATAAAGATAGTTAATCTAATTATATCTGTAGGTGAACATTTCATGATAGTTAGTATTTTTCCTATCTTCTTAACCCAATCTTCAGCATCCATTGGGTTAGCACTTCCATTGAATACCGGTGGTTGGAGTCTTAAGATGTGGCGGCCCTGCCCTGCCGTGGTCCTGTTAACCCTTAAGTTAACATGATTACGGTGGAGGGGTCACTAAATGACAAGGTTCCCACTTAAGATTGGATTAGACATACATTCTAATCCAATTTAAATAAGAACTTTGCCATTCAATCCAGAATACTATCACTAAATGATCATACATGAACTTAGAGTGCGGAAGCATAAAACATAACATCCATCCAATACAGTATAAATACAACAATACAGAATAAGTAAAGTACTGAAAGAGAGTTATAAACCTGTATTATTATAACATTTAATGAGTTTTAAAAGAACTGAAAGAAAACTCTCAATCTCACTGAAAATAGAAAATTAGGCTACAGATCTTCAGGAACGGGCTCCTCCTCCAATGGCAAACTCTCCACTGGATCTGCTAAACCAACAAACTCAGAACCTACCATTATCAGTTTCATAATGGTAGGGCCCCAGCCAATAAAAGAAAAACTGGTTAGACAATGAGTCTAAGTACATTTTAGGGTAGCAATTTTATTAAATTAAGAAGATATCACCATATAAACAGAACTAAGCATAATAGGTGCAGGAAAGCGTATCAAAAGAACAGTATATAGTTATAAACTACAGTTTATAACTAAGCAAATAGGAAGTAATACAAACCTCCTCCAAGCAACTGCAACACAAATAGGTAAGTAAAAGAAAAGTAAAACTGTAAGAAAATACAACCTAAATATGCATATGTTCAAATGGATTATGCTAAGTGACATACAAAATTTAAACAGTAAAAACTGAAAATACTAACATCCTATGTGAGCATATGAAAACAGTAAATAAAACTAGCATCCTATAAAAACACGTGCAGGAAAGCTGTAAGTAAAACAGTGCTGAAATGTAGAATATGCTAGTAAAACAGTAACTGTAAACTGAAACTATAGCAACTGTACAAGTCATGTGAACTGAACATGAACTCAGCAATTCTTAGCCTGATGAGCTAAGAAACTCTGAACTGAACATCACTGAAACTCTTAGCCTGATGAGCTAAGACAGAACTGAATGTAAGTATACTTGAATTAGTATAACCATATCAAATCCTGACTCTATAGTCAGTAGGGCAAGAGTCTATCCATCCTATCCCATGGACTAGGCATGGCATAGACTATCGGACTGAAACCCCCTACAAGAAGCCGACCCCGAACGAGTTGATCGAAGAGGTATACTAATCAAGCTACACCTTACAAACCACTTGTGAAATGATCATAATACTGTTTATAAATAATGTTCCAAATTAACATAAGATATTTGTCAAAATATCTTATGTACATAATACATGTTCAAGGTATAAGGCTCAAAATCAAAGAATGCGAAGCATCAAAAATTCAAAGTGCAAGAAGCTCTATCTAAAACACAGGTGATATCCGTTGTTATCTACTTTATTCGTTCTATCTACTCTAAGTTACATAAGTTTCAGAATCAACAACTCTTATACATTCTGTAACTTAGAATCACGAATCCTACTTGTTGAAGATAATTAGGACTGGCCAAGTCCTAATTATAACTTAATCAAAAGACGACTATTTGATTAAAATGAATAAATCATCGACCTAGTTTTGTAATTTAATTCATCCCAACCTCATCTTGATTAGCCAAATCAAGATGAAAAGATTAAGAATTAGACTCCAAATGATGGGGTCTAATCACTTAATCTAAAGGTATAACTAAGGGTCTAAGGTTTAGAACCCAAACTCACAGATTAAGTTAAGGCAAGTCCTAATGATAAATCAATTCATTAGGATAGATCTCTATTCTTAATTCTAAAGTTTAAAGATCAAATAATCATTTAATAAACTAAGAAAAAATCTAGAAACTAGAAAACTCAAGGTTTCATCTAATTGAGTAACCCAATTTACTCAATAGATGAATTCTAACTTAAGATCTATTCCTAATCTTAAGACTTAAAGCTCTTAATTACTAAGAGTATCTCTCAAGACATACATCCTAACTAATGTTATAAGACCTAAGGATGGGTCTAAGAATAATTAAGGAAAGAGAACACTCACTTAGGACTTAGGAATTTTCTAAATGAGCAAATTCTGAGATTTTAATCAAAACTTAATTTAGACCTAAGTTTGATTAATTTCAACTATGAATCATTCTATTTACTGATTTTAGTGATTAGAAACTGAATTTAGGGCTTTAAAAAGCTAAACCCTAAATTTGGGCAAAATGACCATTTTGCCCCTACTTAAGGGTTCAAAAGATCAAATTTTGATCTAGGGCTTAATTTCTGAAATTTTCTTTTGGAAAGTGTTTCTTACTGTCTAATATAAGATTAGACAGCAACTAAGTTAATTTTGGGTGATTATTAAGCCATATGAGATCAAATTAGTGAATTTGACTCATAAGAGCAATTTAGTAATTTGATTAAGTGAAAGCTAAATTTTCTTGTAGATTATTGTTCTTTACTGCCTAAGCTTTCTATAGAACCTAAATTTGCTGAAATCTGATGAGTATTGGCCAAGTTATGGCCAATACAAGATTTAGGGTTTTAAGGTTAATTAAGGAAAAATCTTACTTATGGGTCAAAAATCCTAACTTTGCCAATTAGAATCCAAATTAAGCAAAATCAGTGGCTATAAATTACAAGTAGCTCACTGGTTTTAATGATATGTGATAGGCTCAATTTGGACCTAATTTGATTAAGTTAAGACCTAATTAGGGTTTAGGGTGATTAGTGAGTGATTAACAAAATTAATCACTCAAATACTAATCCAACCTTATAGATTGATTCTAAATGGTTCTATGAGTCCTATGAAACTTAAATTACTAAATTTGGATTACTAGATTTGTTAATATTCAATAATTAAGTTTTAGGATAATTAGAGGTGATTAGCAAATCTAACCGTTGGATCCTAAATATTTTTGTAGATCTCTGTAGATTAGGTTTTTTTGATCTGAATTGGTGTTTGGATTACCTAATTTGGAGCTAAGATGACCAACTTATGGTCATTTGAAGTTTTAGGTCAAATTAAGATAATTAGGGTTAGGTCCTAAAAGTCATTAGCCAAATGCTAATTCAAATAGCAAAGTTAATACTGCTAAAATGTTCCTTAGGATTTTGTGAGTATTTTAAGACCCATATTGGGTATGTTTAGATTAAGGGTTACATAGTTATGAGTATTTGAAGTTTTGTAACATTATTTAAATTTAATTAACACTCCTAAATATCACTATGCTAAATATAGGTCCAATTATAAAATTAATAGTACCAAAATGTTCCTTTATTTTGGCTGATTTCAGGGATATAAAATTTTGTTATATTTGGAATTATGGTTCAATAATTATGGGGAATAAAGTTCTAATTTAAATTGAATTAATTTAATTTAAATCAATTCATATTAACTATGCTATTAATTAAATTAAAACTTAGCTGATTTACTATGATATTCCTTTTCTGTCCTTATATATATATATATATATACCTAAGTACATCTACATATATATATATATATATATATATATATTCTAAAGTATAGTTTCTAAAATTATTTAAATTGATTTATTAATTACTGATTCTTCTCTGTAGGTGGGGCCCACCTTCCTCCGAAGATGCCGATCGCGCGACTCGCCTCGATCCTTCTTCGCGAGTGAAGATCTGCGATGGAAAAATCGGGGAGATTAGGGCATCCAGATTTTCGTCGGTATGTGGCATATGGAGGACCCTTAATGCATCTAGAGGTTCCTAACGACGAGCTCTTCATATTTGCGAGATACCTGATGCGAAATGATTCAATACAGCTATTCCTAATTCCTAATGATTCATCTAGGATTCTTCGCACATGGCACAAACGGAACTAAGTATGAAACGACAATATTTGCCTACTGTTAATTACTTGAATGAAATGTAATTAGTTAGATAATGAAGTAATTTAAGCGAGAAGGAAGTGAATACCTGTACGTCGTCTTCTGAAATGGGTCTAGGTTTTACGGAATGGTGAAGCAGAGGAAATGATTACCTTTGTCGATTCTTAGTGCCTTGAGGTCTCTGATATTTCTCAAGACATTAAGTCGCGCAAGCGATGGGCGAGAATCGCAACACTCGTCGACCTTGCCGCGTGCTATCTACGCGTCTCACGCGAGGAAGATGATTCATCAATCATCTGATTAATTCAAATCGGACGATCCAGAAGGTGCCGATCCAGTCAGACGGAAAAATGGAGCCGTGGACGAAAGCCGTTTTATTTTATTTAAGATATATTAATATTATCTTAATTATGCTAATTTAATTAATTAAACTTTAATTAAAATTAAACTATTAAATGAATCCAGAAAAATTCCAAAATTTCACCCTTAGCTAATTTGGGTGTTCTGAACGCAATGGTGAAGTCAGATTTTCAATCTGAGGTCTAGATAAAAAGTCAAATTTCCAGGTTTTTTTTTTTTTTTTTGGGATTTTCTAGAATTTCTGGTTTGACTTAGTTGACTTCTGAGTTGACCTAGGTTTCAGAGATGAGTTCTAAATTACTTAATTAGTGACTTAGAACCTTAATTAAGACTTAAATTAGTCTTAATTGAGCAAAGTAACAACTTGGGTTGTTACAAACTCCCCCACTTAAGAATGATGTCGTCCTCGACATCACTCCAGTGAGAAGAATAAAGCAGATAGAATATTGAACATACTAGAAGTTGATAAGTATGTTTTGCAACAGTTTAAATTAATGTAGAATAGGCTGGTAATGATGGAAGAAACATCAAGACTCATAATCAGATCTTAGAATTCAGATCAAATAATCAATTTTGTTTGTTAACTATAATTTTGACAAGTCAATTAATGGGTAATGGTGTTAGTTGAAATTCTCACTAAAAGACATTAAAATGAGAATCATGAAAGTATTAAGTTATATTTTATTTGAAATATGAGATATTTATAGATATATACGGGCTTATGGAACTTTAAATTGTAATCATAGCACATCACTACTAATACAGTAATGCATGCTTTAGAAGATAATTTGCTTCTAAAAAAATTGAAGATCTGATTGATGGTTACACACTAAAATTGTCATGAGTTTAAGAATATATTTTGTACAAATAAGCAAGGCTTAAAGGAATTTTGAAGGTTTAAAGATTATCATAATTCATTTTATAGAAAAATTTATATTCCAAATTTTATATTTACTATCTAAGAAGGCTTTGGCAACTAGCTAAGCCTTTATAAGATTCAATAGGGATTGAAGAATAAGAATGGTTTTTCTTCAACAAATGGGGAATTAAAGGATTTGGCATCAAAGAACTAGTATTCTTTGATTTCTTACCCTATGAGAATTGTAAGAAGAGATTCATCTTTAGAATATCAGTCTAATAATGAATCCAAATGGTTTGGCTTATAAAGATAAGTTGAGGATGGACTACATATATGAATTAGTCCAAATTAGATTTGAACTATTAAAGTGACGTTCAACTCTTGTTTAAATGTTCTAAATAGGGCAAATAGGATCAGCATGCAATTTCTTGATACTTAGCTTCAAGTTTAAAATATTAAGTCACACATGATGACTTAACATCAAGTTTTGGATATTATAAGAGTCTAATAATACAAGTTATAAGTTCTGACTTGGTCATGTCAAGGAACTCACTCATCCATATGGATAAGTATCAGGAAACTTAATAAAGACTAATTCTATGATCATAAGACAAAATTTCTAGAACTAGTTGCTAATATCTAAGTCACAAGAGATGGCTTAGATCATTAACAATCTTAATAATTTACTTTAGCTCATAATAAATGAGAACTTATTTTGTTATGGCAATATTAGGATTAGTATCCAATTAGGATACATGGTCTCAAGTTTAAGAGAAAGTTTAAGAATTTAAGTCTCACTTTTATGATTTAATATCCAAAGTTTGATGATTACAAAATATAAGTCATAAATTCTAATATAAAAATGGCAGGAATTTCACTTATCCATATGGATAAGTACTAGGAAATTCAATAGAAATTAAAGCTATAAATCATAGGTCATAATCTATGACTTATGTCAAAATTTCTGGAATCAATTGTTAATATCTGAGCTACATGATGTGGCTTAGATCACTTCGAAATTTAATGGTTATATTAATTTATGTTGAATGAAAGCTCATCTTAAGAGAATGATCAATAAGTGCTCAAGTCATATCATGACTTAGGCAAAAAGTTGAAATCAAATTATTTGGGAAAGGAGGTTTTCTTATTTAATAGGAATAAGATTTTTCTCAATTAATCTATTCACTTAAAGTGGTATTTATCACTTGATGAAGATTATAGTGAAAGAATAAAATCTCTATTCAATCAAGAATGGACAAGGGAAACTATATTTTCAAACTTATTAAGTTACCATAAGTAGCTTAATTAAAAGAATTTCCAATATAATATTTATAGATTCTAATTTAAATTTTAGAATTCAAACTATTTTGCAACTTTAAAGAAATCCATCCTTTCAAGAACAAAAAAGTTCTTTGACTTAGAATAGGTTATAAATTTAAAATTATTTAGAATATCCTTATTATGCTAGGATTAAGAAAGCAACATATTTATTATAGCTAAACATTATGAGTATACACATATAAGTTAAAATAAGTTAACCATTATGTAATCTGTAATTTGTCCACTCTAAGGTTTCTATTATTAATCAATCAATCATCCTTGATTAAGGAATGATTTTTAGATGCAGAGGATGATTACCCAACCTGATTATTTAACTTAATAGGAGAGAGAAATTTATTATTTTAATTATACCATGTGGCTTAATATATTGAATCAAGATAATAGATTGCTCATTATCTTTAATGAAATACAATCATAAAGCCACTACTATGAGTTAAAATTTTAATTTAAATATCCTATCATATGGTCATAAGTGTTTATTTAACTAATGCGACTATACTCATCCTAATAGAATGAGATATTTAGAACTTAAGGAATGGTTTATTTTAGTGTTTTTAAGTCACACTAGTGACTTATTCGATAATAGATTCAAAATTATGAATTAATTTAATCTAAGAAATAAGAACTTTGTTCACCCAAACTGGGCAAGTTACTTCTTTATTTTTGTAAGTCATACACACCTAATTTTGCTAACAGAATCTAAGGTTTGATTGAATTGAACTAAGAAAATTATCAAGTCAAGGATAAAACTTATTGAACACAAGATTAGGCTTATATGAAAAATTCAAATTTTCAATTTGAACTTATATGAAGTAAAGTAAATTTTATGGATAAAGAAGTAATAAAATTGAGTGTATATACCTGGGATAACATTATCAGTAGATTCCTCTATTCTCAGATGATTGTGTTCTTGAAGTTTAGGAGCAACTATTTTCTCCCTGCTAGCTAGATATTCTGTTTTAAGCAGCGGTGATGTTAGCATTGACATAGATTCAAGATCATTAGATGAGTTGTCATGGCCTGTTTTGCTCTGATGAAAATGATGAATTATATCTCCATTGATTGTTTTAGAAGCACAGCATTTCCGATATCCGTGGCCTTGACGACCACATGTAAAACAGCCTCTACCAAAATGATAACACCTTCCATAAAAGTGTGGTTTAGTGCACTCTTGGATTGACTCCATTGATAAGCTAGATCCATCTTGGTGAGCTTTGTGTTTTCGATTCTTTTTGGTGATCCTATGTTGAATTTTAGAATCTGTGGGAAATAAGTTTCCATTAAAGATTAGAAGTCTAGACCTTAAGTCTTAAGAAGCCACTAAATGACTTATTAGTAATAGTTTGTGCAGTATAAAGAATATAAAAAGGATACCAGAAATTGCAGTATTAAGAGTAGATGCTAGTTTCTGGATAGTCACAGCTTGTTGTAATTGATTTTCTAGCATGATAGTTATCATGTTTCTGAGTGAAGTGACTTCGTTGGTATTACTGTTTGATGAATCATCCATGTTGAGGGAAGAAGTTTCAGGATTCATGCTGAAATAATTATGATTAATGTTAGTCTTTAATAGAAGAATTACTATACTTCTTGGGTTATTAATATTCAAAGAATAATTTAATATAATAGAAAAGATACTAAGTGTGTCCCAACCTTTTGAATTGATAAAGATTCTATCACAGGTGTTTAGCCAAGATTAAAGTTAATGTTTATAATACCAAAATATTTTATTTACCATTCAAAGGATTAACTTTTTATCAAGTTCTTACTTCATATTGGATAAGAGAAATTACCAGTATAACTAAGATATGATTGGAATACCTATATTTATTTGAGTTAGATTCTATTATGATTTTGGTTCTTATTAAATCAATAAAGAGGATCCAATCTTCTATAGGCAAGCTGTTGCACTAAAAAGGTTCATTTAACGTACAAGTTTTGAATTTCTTAATTATAACTTAATCCCTTAGTCTAAAACTCAAGGTTTAATATTTCAATTTCTATGATTATAGAGATCTACTTGTGTTTGTTACTTAAGCTTTTTATATCTCTAAGGTTTTATTATGAAAGTGTTCTCTTCATTTTCTATTACTTATTCTGAGTTATACTTATAATGAGATGGATGTTGTTTCAAGTATTTATTTAGTGATCAAGTGGCAGAAGAACAGTCCATTAGGTAGAAAGGAATACAAATTCCAATCTGACACCTTATGGAATTCTCTGATACCAACTGTGGCGGCCCTGCCCCGCCGTGGTCCTGTTAACCCTTAAGTTAACATGATTACGGTGGAGGGGTCACCAAATGACAAGGTTCCCACTTAAGATTGGATTAGACATACATTCTAATCCAATTTAAATAAGAACTTTGCCATTCAATCCAGAATACTATCACTAAATGATCATACATGAACTTAGAGTGCGGAAGCATAAAACATAACATCCATCCAATACAATATAAATACAACAATACAGAATAAGTAAAGTACTGAAAGGGAGTTATAAACCTGTATTATTACAACATTTAATGAGTTTTAAAAGAACTGAAAGAAAACTCTCAATCTCACTGAAAATAGAAAACTAGGCTACAGATCTTCAGGAACGGGCTCCTCCTCCAATGGCAAACTCTCCACTGGATCTGCTAAACCAACAAACTCAGAACCTACCATTATCAGTTTCATAATGGTAGGGCCCCAGCCAATAAAAGAAAAACTGGTTAGACAATGAGTCTAAGTACATTTTAGGGCAGCAATTTTATTAAATTAAGAAGATATCACCATATAAACAGAACTAAGCATAATAGGTGCAGGAAAGCGTATCAAAAGAACAGTATATAGTTATAAACTACAGTTTATAACTAAGCAAATAGGAAGTAATACAAACCTCCTCCAAGCAACTGCAACACAAACAGGTAAGTAAAAGAAAAGTAAAACTGTAAGAAAATACAACCTAAATATGCATATGTTCAAATGGATTATGCTAAGTGACATACAAAATTTAAACAGTAAAAACTGAAAATACTAACATCCTATGTGAGCATATGAAAACAGTAAATAAAACTAGCATCCTATAAAAACACGTGCAGGAAAGCTGTAAGTAAAACAGTGCTGAAATATAGAATATGCTAGTAAAACAGTAACTGTAAACTGAAACTATAGCAACTGTACAAGTCATCTGAACTGAACATGAACTCAGCAATTCTTAGCCTGATGAGCTAAGAAACTCTGAACTGAACATCACTGAAACTCTTAGCCTGATGAGCTAAGACAGAACTGAATATAAGTGTACTTGAATTAGTATAACCATATCAAATCCTGACTCTATAGTCAGTAGGGCAAGAGTCTATCCATCCTATCCCATGGACTAGGCATGGCATAGACTATCGGACTGAAACCCCCTACAAGAAGCCGACCCCGAACGAGTTGATCGAAGAGGTATACTAATCAAGCTACACCTTACAAACCACTTGTGAAATGATCATAATACTGTTTATAAATAATGTTCCAAATTAACATAAGATATTTGTCAAAATATCTTATGTACATAATACATGTTCAAGGTATAAGGCTCAAAATCAAAGAATGCGAAGCATCAAAAATTCAAAGTGCAAGAAACTCTATCTAAAACACAGGTGATATCCGTTGTTATCTACTTTATTCGTTCTATCTACTCTAAGTTACATAAGTTTCAGAATCAACAACTCTTATACATTCTGTAACTTAGAATCACGAATCCTACTTGTTGAAGATAATTAGGACTGGCCAAGTCCTAATTATAACTTAATCAAAAGACGACTATTTGATTAAAATGAATAAATCATCGACCTAGTTTTGTAATTTAATTCATCCCAACCTCATCTTGATTAGCCAAATCAAGATGAAAAGATTAAGAATTAGACTCCAAATGATGGGGTCTAATCACTTAATCTAAAGGTATAACTAAGGGTCTAAGGTTTAGAACCCAAACTCACAGATTAAGTTAAGGCAAGTCCTAATGATAAATCAATTCATTAGGATAGATCTCTATTCTTAATTCTAAAGTTTAAAGATCAAATAATCATTTAATAAACTAAGAAAAAATCTAGAAACTAGAAAACTCAAGGTTTCATCTAATTGAGTAACCCAATTTACTCAATAGATGAATTCTAACTTAAGATCTATTCCTAATCTTAGGACTTAAAGCTCTTAATTACTAAGAGTATCTCTCAAGACATACATCCTAACTAATGTTATAAGACCTAAGGATGGGTCTAAGAATAATTAAGGAAAGAGAACACTCACTTAGGACTTAGGAATTTTCTAAATGAGCAAATTCTGAGATTTTAATCAAAACTTAATTTAGACCTAAGTTTGATTAATTTCAACTATGAATCATTCTATTTACTGATTTTAGTGATTAGAAACTGAATTTAGGGCTTTAAAAAGCTAAACCCTAAATTTGGGCAAAATGACCATTTTGCCCCTACTTAAGGGTTCAAAAGATCAAATTTTGATCTAGGGCTTAATTTCTGAAATTTTCTTTTGGAAAGTGTTTCTTACTGTCTAATATAAGATTAGACAGCAACTAAGTTAATTTTGGGTGATTATTAAGCCATATGAGATCAAATTAGTGAATTTGACTCATAAGAGCAATTTAGTAATTTGATTAAGTGAAAGCTAAATTTTCTTATAGATTATTGTTCTTTACTGCCTAAGCTTTCTATAGAACCTAAATTTGCTGAAATCTGATGAGTATTGGCCAAGTTATGGCCAATACAAGATTTAGGGTTTTAAGGTTAATTAAGGAAAAATCTTACTTATGGGTCAAAAATCCTAACTTTGCCAATTAGAATCCAAATTAAGCAAAATCAGTGGCTATAAATTACAAGTAGCTCACTGGTTTTAATGATATGTGATAGGCTCAATTTGGACCTAATTTGATTAAGTTAAGACCTAATTAGGGTTTAGGGTGATTAGTGAGTGATTAACAAAATTAATCACTCAAATACTAATCCAACCTTATAGATTGATTCTAAATGGTTCTATGAGTCCTATGAAACTTAAATTACTAAATTTGGATTACTAGATTTGTTAATATTCAATAATTAAGTTTTAGGATAATTAGAGGTGATTAGCAAATCTAACCGTTGGATCCTAAATATTTTTGTAGATCTCTGTAGATTAGGTTTTTTTGATCTGAATTGGTGTTTGGATTACCTAATTTGGAGCTAAGATGACCAACTTATGGTCATTTGAAGTTTTAGGTCAAATTAAGATAATTAGGGTTAGGTCCTAAAAGTCATTAGCCAAATGCTAATTCAAACAGCAAAGTTAATCCTGCTAAAATGTTCCTTAGGGTTTTGTGAGTATTTTAAAACCCATATTGGGTATGTTTAGATTAAGGGTTACATAGTTATGAGTATTTGAAGTTTTGTAACATTATTTAAATTTAATTAACACTCCTAAATATCACTATGCTAAATATAGGTCCAATTATAAAATTAATAGTACCAAAATGTTCCTCTATTTTGGCTGATTTCAGGGATATAAAATTTTGTTATATTTGGAATTATGGTTCAATAATTATGGGGAATAAAGTTCTAATTTAAATTGAATTAATTTAATTTAAATCAATTCATATTAACTATGCTATTAATTAAATTAAAACTTAGCTGATTTACTATGATATTCCTTTTCTGTCCTTATATATATATATATATATACCTAAGTACATCTACATATATATATATATATTCTAAAGTATAGTTTCTAAAATTATTTAAATTGATTTATTAATTACTGATTCTTCTCTGTAGGTGGGGCCCACCTTCCTCCGAAGATGCCGATCGCGCGACTCGCCTCGATCCTTCTTCGCGAGTGAAGATCTGCGATGGAAAAATCGGGGAGATTAGGGCATCCAGATTTTCGTCGGTATGTGGCATATGGAGGACCCTTAATGCATCTAGAGGTTCCTAACGACGAGCTCTTCATATTTGCGAGATACCTGATGCGAAATGATTCAATACAGCTATTCCTAATTCCTAATGATTCATCTAGGATTCTTCGCACATGGCACAAACGGAACTAAGTATGAAACGACAATATTTGCCTACTGTTAATTACTTGAATGAAATGTAATTAGTTAGATAATGAAGTAATTTAAGCGAGAAGGAAGTGAATACCTGTACGTCGTCTTCTGAAATGGGTCTAGGTTTTACGGAATGGTGAAGCAGAGGAAATGATTACCTTTGTCGATTCTTAGTGCCTTGAGGTCTCTGATATTTCTCAAGACATTAAGTCGCGCAAGCGATGGGCGAGAATCGCAACACTCGTCGACCTTGCCGCGTGCTATCTACGCGTCTCACGCGAGGAAGATGATTCATCAATCATCTGATTAATTCAAATCGGACGATCCAGAAGGTGCCGATCCAGTCAGACGGAAAAATGGAGCCGTGGACGGAAGCCGTTTTATTTTATTTAAGATATATTAATATTATCTTAATTATGCTAATTTAATTAATTAAACTTTAATTAAAATTAAACTATTAAATGAATCCAGAAAAATTCCAAAATTTCACCCTTAGCTAATTTGGGTGTTCTGAACGCAATGGTGAAGTCAGATTTTCAATCTGAGGTCTAGATAAAAAGTCAAATTTCCAGGTTTTTATTTTTTTTTTGGATTTTCTAGAATTTCTGGTTTGACTTAGTTGACTTTTGAGTTGACCTAGGTTTCAGAGATGAGTTCTAAATTACTTAATTAGTGACTTAGAACCTTAATTAAGACTTAGATTAGTCTTAATTGAGCAAAGTAACAACTTGGGTTGTTACATAAGAAGGCTTGAAGTAGTCCATCTATCTCAATATTTGGGAAATGGGTAGCTGATAGTATAGAAGTATGACTATTTATATGGGATATTTGTTGTGTTTGAAGCTTTAAAAATGTTTAATTTTGTGTATCAACACGCTCCAATAGAGCATTCACAATATCAAATAATTTGTCAACACGATCCACGGAAGTATTGGCAGATATCGGATCTTTTAAGTGTGTTCCGACAATCAAATGAGAATCTTTAGGATTCATCTAAAAAATAGGATTTTTATTATTATTCTTTTATTAGAGTAGATTTACATAAGTATAATTATCAAATACTAGATAAAAATAAAAGTATTCTTATTAGCTAAAAAATAAAATAAAATAATAATTAAAAGTATATTATTTTACTTAAGTCATATATCTATTCTTTTATTGTCCTTTTGATAACTTTGAAAATTCACACTTTCTATGTATATATATATATATATTTTTTTTTTCTTTTATTTATTCTAGAATTCTAATTGCATGAATAATGGCTTATACACTTTTATACTAATTTTCTCCCAATCCTGTTCTGATACCAACCGTGGGGACCCGCCGCTGGGTCAGCATACTAATCCAACGTCAGGTGCTCACTTCCCAGGATCATATCGGGGTCTAGTATAACAGTGTATTTAGAGGCGTATAAAATACACACTTCCACATTCATTGTAACATTCAGAAATATCAGAATAATAAAGAAAACATATTCATTACAAAGATAATAATTATTTTACAAAATTTATTACACACTAGCAAAAATTTAAAATTTCAAGAAAATCAACATCTAAGTTATTTCATCATGTATCAGCTCCTCTTCAATAGCTTAATCCTGATATTGATCCTGAAGTGCCATATATATATATATATATGTGTGTGTGTGTGTGTGTGTGTGTGTATGACAGAGCGAACCAAAATAATAAAGAAATAAAAGAAAAGAAAAAAAAAGACAGAAAAAGATTTAATTAGACACAAAGTCTAAGTAAGGTTTGTAAGATATCAAAATTCGCATTTAAGCGGCATGATTCTGCATGAGAAAATAAAATGTGATATTTAAGTATGATATGCTTGCGATTATTAATGTAATATACATATTTAAGATATGTGCCCATTCTGAAAGAAAATGCAACAACATATAATATTTATTCTGTTGGATAAAGTTACAGAATAATCGAGGAGTTAGATACGTCTATCTAACTATCTGAGATGCGGGTTCCTGACTAACTACACATTCCCCCTCAAAGGCTATGTGCAGTCTCATTATTTCTCCAAATATCAGCCTGTCCTGGCCTAACGTATTGTCTGTACAGACCTGAGATCAACTTGAATGAACCCATGATACTAATTCAGAATTATTTATTTCAAGTTCTGAGCACAAAATCTCATATAAATATATCAAAGTGAGTCAAATCTTAATAATGATGCAAATGCTGCAAATGAAATAATTAATGAAAAAAAATAATATTCTTTATTTTATCTTAAAATATCAATATTAATATTTATACTGATTATTTATCTTTATATATCAAAATAATAAGTTTTATTATTATAAGTAATATATATATATATATAAAGAAAATGACAGAAATAAAAATTGCAGAAATTAGGAAATATATACATATATAGAAAGAAAGAAAATGACAGAAATGAAAGTTGCAGAAATTAGGAAATATATATATATACATATATATATAAAAGAAAATGACAGAAATGAAAGTTGCAGAAATTAGGAAGTATATACATATATAGAAAAAAAGAAACTGACAGAATGAAAGTTGCAGAAATTAGGAAATATATACATATATAGAAAAAAAGAAAATGACAGAAATGAAAGTTGCAGAAATTATGAAATATATACATATATAAAAATAGAGAAAATGATAGAAATAAAAATTGCAGAAATTAGGAAATTTATATATATATATAGAAAAAAAGAAAATGACAGAAATGAAAGTTGCAAAAATTAGGAAATATATACATATATAGAAAAAAAGAAAATGACAGAAATAAAAGTTGTAGAAATTATGAAATATATACATATATAGAAAGAAAGAAAATGACAAAAATGAAAGTTATAGAAATTAGGAAATATATATATATATATATATATATATATAGAAAAAAAGAAAATGACAGAAATGAAAGTTGCATAAATTAGAAAATATATACATATATAGAAAAAAAGAAAAAAATGACAAAAATAAAAGTATAATAGTAGTAATATTAAAATTAATAATCATATTATTATTATTATCATAAAAAAAAGAAGAAGAAATAAAAAGAGTAGAAAAAATTCATTTCTTACATACTTCTTACCCTATATTGACGTTAATAAGGCTTTACTAGAGGTTGACGGGGGGAACCGGTGGTGGATGAGGAAGAAGAGGGGGAGATGGGAGGTGGGGGGAAGAGAGTGAGTGTGGATGAGAGTGTGGGAGGAGAGGAGGAATGGGGGGTATTTATAAACATTTTTTTTAATTCAATAATTATTTTCTCTCTCATCCATTATTTGGATGAGATGAATGAGAGAAAAATTGTCATGATTTTGGAGTGTTCAATTTGATCTTTACTTCCTCCTTCTTATCTCCTCTTTCTCTCTCCTCTTTCTCTCTCTTTCATTTCTTTTCCAGAAAATAACAAAACTTAACATAGAGGTGTATCTTGATGACAAAAAACACTCGCGCAGAAATTTTTCAATTTAGAGTAATATTTTATTTTTTATTAATTTCTGAAGATAAAAACTTTAAAAATTAATTCTGGTCAATCCGGAGCTATAAATTCGACGAAACTTTTTATGTAGCCTTTTTATAATATTCTTAATCCAACGACACTAAAATCGTTGAATTTGGACTTGTATTTAATTTTTCCAATTTACTGAATTTAAATAATTCAAAAATTAATTTAGGAGTATCATTATCGAGATTACCCCTAAACTTAAGTATTATGATTACAAAAAATATATTCTATCCAAGGGTATTTTTAGTTTTCTCTAATTTTGAAGTCACTCGGTATACTGATTTTTGAGTTGGGTTTAGTCCTAATTATCCTAGTAACGACTTGGGTCGTTACAGTAACAATCTTAAGTTATTGCATCAACTATTGAGTAACCCAAATTTATTCAATAGATAAAATCTAACTTAAGGACTAATCCAAACTCCTAAGGAAAATATTAATGGACTAAGATGAACACTCAATCTCTAATCCTAACTAATGTTATAAGAAAAATTGAGAATAGATTAATGAGATTCAGAAAAGAGGTATGATGTGAGATGAATCTCATATCATACAATTAATAATTTGCTTAGAATTTTCCTAAGGAAGAAATTAAGGTTTTAATTTAAAACTAATTTTATGGCTTAAATTAATGAAATTATATTCATAATCATTTTAATTACTGATTTTAGTGATTATAAAATAAAATAAGACTTAAAAGCACTTAACCCTAAATTTGGGCAAAATGATAATTTTGCACCTCCTTAAGGGTCTAAGAATCTACTTTTTGATTTAAGGCTATAAATTGGGAATTTTCAGTGGCAAATGATTATTTGCTGTCTAATATGAGGATAGACAGTAGTACATCAATTTTAGATAATTAATAAGCCTTATGAGATCAAATTAAGGAATTTAACTTATAAGGGCAATTTGATAATTTTTCCAAATGAACTCTAAATTTTCTATTAGTTTATTAAAGCTTATTGTCTAAGGGTTCCATAGAATCTAAAATTACTAAATTTTGATAAGTATTGGCTAAGTTATAGCCAATACAAGCTAATGGTTAAAAAATGGAAATTAGTGTTTCATAAATGGGGTCAAAAACCTAACTTTTCTATTTGAAGTCTAAATTCAACAAACTTAATGGCTATAGCTTCCATATAACCTATTGAGTACTTTAACTAGGAGTAGACACAAATTGGACCTCATTTAGTTAAGTTATGGTTTAATTAAAGTTTAGGTGATTAGTGAGTGACTAATGAAATTAATTATGGAATTACTAAAGCACCAAACCACTAGGTTTTATTCTACTCTAGGAGTTATCAAAAACTAAAATTTCTCAATTTGGATTATTAATTATGCTAATATTGACTAATCAAGTTTTAGAGTGAATAGGGTTAATTAAAAGATCTAATCATTAGATCATAAATATTTTTATAGATTATTATTTATTAGGTCTTCCTGATCAAAATAATATATTAGAAGACTTAAATTGGAGCTCAATTGACCAAGTTATGGTTTACTGAAGGTCTAGGGTTAGTTAGGGTAATTATGGTTATGACCTAAAAGTGATTAAGCAAATACTAATCTAAATAGAGAAATGAATTCTACTAGATTATTCTAGAGGTTTTTTTGATCACTTTAAGACTCATATTAACTATATTTGGATTAGTGTGTGAAAACTTATAAGCTATGGAAGATTAGGTATAGGTCCTAAAAGTGATTAGTCAAATTATTCTTCTAACAGCAAAATTAATACTAGTAGAATAATCTTGAGGGTTTGCTGATTAATTTGAGACCTATATTGGGTATGTTTGGGTAAGTGGTTACAAAGTTATGGTGTGGTGCCCCACCTCTTAGTCCATAAGATTAAGCTAAGGGGTGGTGTGTCACTCTGGCTAACCTTTCATTTACCATTAGATTAGATGAAATCCATAATCCACTTAATAAGGGAAGGAGTGAGCACATAATCGAATATCAGTCACTATCTAATAAAAATATACAGAGTGCGAAAGTGATTTAAAATGAGAAACATCCAAGCATCACAATATGAAAAGCACTAAAATATGACTCAGAATAAAAGCATAGTAATCCAAACACATAATCAAGGGTACCTATATTATTATATCAATTTAAAGTTTAAGTAGTGAAAGTAAAAATATTCTCATCCTCACTTATAATAAAGCTATGCAGCTTCTTCTAAGGGCTCCTCTCCTGGATAAGGCTCCACTCCTAGCTCCTGATCGTCTAACTGGAGAGGATCTGTCATTGTCGGTTTCACAATGTATGGCTCCAGCTAAAAAGAGAAAAATCTTATGTTAGATAATTGTCTAAGTACATTTTAAGCTGATGAATTTTATGTGTTTTATAATATCACCATTTCACATCTCTAAGCAATAACTATATCAAAAGAGAGAGCAACTAGTAATACAATAAGAAAGGAAAAAGCTATAAATAACATTTATAACTTTAAGCAAAAAGGAGGCTAAGACATGCCTCAAATATAAGCTAAACAAGGCAGGGCACGTATAAATAACTAAATAAGTACTGGAAGAAAAATCTAGACCTAAACATGCTGATGATCATATAACATATGCTAATTAAAACATAAATCTATAGATGGTACATATAATATAAGTAGTAAAGTTTAGTATCCTATACAAGTATCTATACAAGTGAGTAGGTAAAACAATACAACTAACTGAAATAACATGCATCAATAACATCGTAAACAGTAAGCTGAAAAATTATAAGGGAACGTATAACTGCCATATCAGAAGAATTGGTCAATCTGGCCCAACATATATATATCTATCCATCCCCATAGCCTTTCTGGGCTAGGGTAAATATATCTCAATAATATTGTGTAACTGAAGAGGCAGATAATACTATGCAACATCTTTTAGTTATTTTATTTTTATTTCTGTGGACAATTTCAGAAACAACTGAGGAGTCAAGCACGTTTGCAAGACTAAATGGGTCATAAGCTTAACACACTCTCCTCAATGAGTAATGTTAAGCATCCTGATCTCACCTTATCCCTGTCTATTAGAGTAAATGTGCATCATAATCCACCATAAACTGAACCCAAATATAAGTATTTTTCTAATTTTCTAAGTTTTCATTTTCATGCAATAATATTTTTTTATATGACATGTCCAAGGAAAAATGGCTCAAACATCAAGGAATGCGTAGCAACAAAATATCAAAAGTAAGCAAGAGACTCTATTAATATGGTGATATCATTTATTTTCTAATTAAACCATTATAACTATTTCAAGTTATACAAGTTTAGGATCATCATTTTCCTACTATCGAGTGTAACTTATAAACTCATCCTTATAAGTTAAAAAGGATTAGAACTGATCAGGTTCTAATCTAATTTAATCAAATGCGATTATAAGTTAAATCAATAAATCATAGGCCCTAGTTTTGTGCATTTAGACGTTCTATCTAAGATTTGATCAAGATCTTCTAAACTATAGATTATGGATTAAAAATCACGAGGATTGGGCTTAATCACATAATCCAAAAGAATAAGACCCAAGCTCTAAGTTTTATTCTAAAAGTGATCTACTAATTAAAACAAATCCTATTAAGTAATCAAATTTAATAGGATAAATCTCCTCTCTTAAATCTAAGGTTAAGAGACAAAATAATCAGAATAAGTTACAAAATTCTGAAAACTGATAAAAACTAAGGTTTCACTCATTGCGTAACCCATTTACCCAATGAATGAACTATAACCTATGATATAATCATAGTTTTAGGAATAGTCCTAATGTGATGTATAATATCCTAAGAAAGATTTTTAGGAAATTCGATGAATTGACCTAATTACTCACTTAATTGATTCTAATATAGTTCTAATATTAGTTTTAGTGTTTTAAAAGACTAATTAAAGGTTAAGGGTACTTAACCTAAATTTTGGGCAAAATGATTATTTTGACCCTACTTGAGGGTTTAAAAAGTCAATTTTTGATTTAAGGGTCTAAATTGAAGTTTCTGGATTCCAAATGATTCCTTACTGTCTAACTTGAAGATAGACAGTATGTACGATCAATTTGGGTGATAAACGGTCAAGCTATGACCTAATTAAGGTTAGGAGTATTTTAGTTATTTTCTAAATTTCTATGGTTTAGATCTTACATATTATTTAAGTTTATTAATAATATTGAAATTCTAAACTAGTTAACATCTTGAATTTTCAAATTATTTGAATTGACCAAGTTATGGTCATTTAAATTCTAAGGGCATTTTGGTTAATTTTCCCTAAAGTCAACTATGAGATCTATGGTTAACTTTTCATCTTGATGTCTAAATAAGAAAACTAATACTACTGTAGTGATGGGGCCGTTCTCCTGAGTATTTTAAGACTTATATTGACTATATTTGGATAACTATGTTAAAAATTGTGGGGTTCTAAATATATCATAAGATGCTACTTCGTTCTACGTACCCCGAAACTAATTTTTGCATTGCGTTATTTGACTTATTTTATTTTTCTGAGTAAAATGAGACATATATTGGCTATGTTTGGATTATCCTATAAAAGTTATTAAACTTTTAAGTTTTATTTAATTTTAATTAATTTAATTACTATTCAAAAATACAATTTGTATTATTTTACTGTTCATTTATTCTATTTGTATTAATTTACTATTCGTTCCTAAAGTTAGAAATATATTTTGTGTAATTATTAATTAATTAATTAATATTAATTATTAATTAATTATTTTAAATATAATATTATTATTATTACTGTTTAATTAAGGTTAACTTAATTATTAGTTAGGCCCTAATTAATTATTTGTTTATTAATCCTAAGATTATGGTTTAATTAATAATTTAATTTACTGTTTATATAATTATTAAATTATTACTGTATATAATCATTAATTAATATCTAATTTACTGATTATTATAATATTATTAATTATTAGTTTACTGTTTTAACAGGAATTAGTATAATTAATCAGTAATTTAATTATAGTATTAATCCTAATTTACTATTAATCAGTTAAATATACTAATTAATTGTCATTTAATTAACTAATCATTATAATATTACTGTATATTAGTAATTAACAGTTAATTAATACTAATTAGTCTAACTATTAATTAATTAACTATCATCAATATTAGTTAATTATTAGTTTACTGACGGAAAAGACCTATGGGTCCTACGGCTGACACGTGGCAGCGCTTAATTGGTCGCTGCTCTGTGTACGGGCCCCACGGCTGCCACGTGGAAGCACCTGATAGTGTGTTGCTCTGCATGTGGGCCCCACGACGGCCACATGTCATATCTTGAAGATGCCACGTTGCACTATGGGCTCCACAATCGAAGCCGAAGGGTCGCGGCTCTGCTGTGGCCCCACGCCGCCACGTGTCATATCATGATGATGCCACGTGGCACTGTAGGCCCCGCAGTCGAAACCGAACCGCTGCGGATTTATGGCGGTGGGCTCCACGGGACATGTGGCATGCCCGAAGGTTGCCATGTGGCACTGTGGGCCCCACAGTCGAAGCCGAAGAGTTGCGATCTCTGGCGGTGGGCCCCACGCTGCCACGTGTCGCACCCGGAGGGTGTCACGTGGCATTGCGGGCCCTACCTCGGCTTACGTAGATCCAATCGCTTTCGGATCTGTAACAACCCAGGTTGTTACTTGGCTCAATTAAGACTAATCTAAGTCTTAATTAAGGTTCTAAGTCACTAATTAAGTAATTTAGAACTCATCTCTGAAACCTAGGTCAACTCAGAAGTTAACTGAGTCAAATCAGAAATTCTGGAAAATCTCAAACCTAGAAAATTGACTTTTTATTTAGACCTCAGATTGAAAATCTAACTTTACCATTGCATTCAGAACACCCAAATTAGCTAAGTGTGAAGTTTTGAAGACATTTGGAAGTTGTTGGATTTTCGACGAATATTTAATATTATTTAAATACCTGAAAATTCAAATAAATAAATACTCTTCAAAATGAAAATCCGAGTGCACCGTTGCGTTCCTCACCCTTTATTTAGCTAAGGGTGATTTATTGAAAATTTTAGGAATGTGTTTAATCAATTAAATTTAATTAATAAAATAAGGTTAAATAATTTAAATATTAATATTTTAGTTTAAGTAAACGACGCCGTCAGCTTCCTGTAACGCCATCTCCTATTTTTTTTCACCCTGCTGTTTGATCAGACGGATATTCTGATCCATCTGATCGAGAGATCGGACGGTCAGAAGACCGTCTCTTCCGTTTCGCAGCGCCCCTTCGCCGCGTGTCCTGCGTAGCGCCCCTTCGCCTCGCGTCCTCACCACTCCAGATGGCTGCTTCCACCGTCGATAAGAAGCCTAATTTAAGCCTGCAATTGTTTCTACTCATCGTTTTGAGGAAAATCTGACCCTAAGAAGATGAAAGGAGCCCGTATCGACCCCTTTTCTTTTCAGACCGTCGAGTTTGAGGTACTTCCATACCTTAAATCTTGCGTTTAATCCTCAATGTTTTGTTTCGAAATCATGATTACAGTAGTGGATTAGCCTATAACCGGGTTTGATTGTGTTAAATCGAGCCCGATCGTGAAAACAAAGCACCGATCGATGCGATTTTGCCTAACCCTAATGGCCTCTCGTCGCGTGAAGGGAGACGAAGCGTCGTCTCGACGCACCTCGAACCAGACCGGACCGGTCGAGTCGCTCCGCCCGTGGACCAGCCACATGTCTCGATGGATGGAGGGCCCCGCATGCAGCGGAGGAGCTAATCCCGCGAAGACACGTGTCTCGCGGGATAGACTTGTCGGTGCTGCAGCGCCTGTGGGACCCGCCGCTTTCTGCCCCGCCAACGGTTGCTCGCCACGTGTACCTGCAGAATTAAATAAATAGTTTATATATATAATAATATAGCAGTTAATTATAATTGAATTAATTATATATATATATATATCTTATAATAACAGATGTTAATAAACAATATTAATTAATTAATTACATACTAAACTTTAAACCTTAATAACTCCTAAAATACACATCCAAATTATGCAAATAAATATATCAAATTGATCAAAAAAATATGAGGAATTTATTGATGCTAATAATTTTGCATTTGAACCTGTATCTAGCAAAATGATTATTTAGGGTTTAATTTAAGTTAAATTAAATATTACAAATTTTATTTAGCTCATAACTTTGTGTAGGTTGACCCAAACATATTGAATATGGGTCTTAAAGTGATCAGAAAACCCTAAGGATTAATTTGGTAATGTTCATTTTGTTGTTTAGATTAGTATTTGCCTAATCACTTTTAGGACCTAACCCCAATTACCTTAATTAGACCTAAAACTTCAGTTGACCATAACTTGGTCAATTGAGCTCCAATATGAATGATCCAAATATTAATTTAGATCAAAAAAATATAATTAACAGTAATCTATAAAAATATTTTAGATTCAACGGTTAGATTTGCTAATCACCCTTAATTACCCTAAATATTGATTAGTGAATTTTAGCAAATCTAATAACCCAAATTGGACATTTTAAGTTTCAGAGGACTCATAGAACCATTTAAAACCTAACAGTAAGGTTGGATTAGTATTTGAGTGATTAATTTCACTAATCACTCACTAATCACTCTAAACTCTAATTAGGTCTTAACTTAGTCAAATTAGATCCAAATTGAGCCTAATACATGTCATTGTGATCAATGGACTATTTGTAAACCATAGCCATTGACTTTACTCAATTTGGACACTAATTGGCAAAGTTTGGATTTTTGACCCATAATTAAGGATTCCTTAATCACCTTTTTACCCTAAATCTTGTGTTGGCCATAACTTGGTCAATACTTATCAGAATTTAGCAAATTTAGATTCTATGGAAAGCTTAGATAGTAAAGAAAAATAATCTGAAATAAAATTTAACTTTTACTTAGCCAAATTACTAATTTGCCCTTATGAGTCAAATTCACTAATTTGATCTCATATGGCTTAATAATCACCCAAAATTAATTTAGTTGCTATCTAATCTTACATTAGACAGTAAGAAATACCTTCCAAAAGAAAATTTCATAATTTAAGCCCTAGATCAAAATTTGATCTTTTGAACCCTTAAGTAGGGGCAAAATGGTCATTTTGCCCAAATTTAGGGTTTAGCCTTTAAAAGCCCTAAATTCAGTTTCTAATCACTAAAATCAGTAAATAGAATAATTTAGAACTGAAATTAATCAAATCCAAGTTTAAATTAAATTTTTGATCAAAATCCCAAAATTGGCTCCTTAAGAAAATTTCCAAGTAAATTGTGAGTGTTCTCCTTTCCTTAATCATTCTTAGACCTTACCTTAGGTCTTATATCATTAGTTATGATGTGTGTCTTGAGAGATACTCTTAGTAATAAGAGCTTTAATTCCTAAGATTAAGAATAGATCTTAAGTTATAATTCATCTATTGAGTAAATTGGGTTACTCAAATAGATGAAACTTTGAGTTTACTAGTTTATAGATTTTCTTAGTTTATTAAATAATTATTTAATCTTTAAACTTTAGAACTAAGAGTAGAGATCTATCCTAATGAATTGATTTATCATTAGGATTTACCTTAACTTAATTGGTGAGATTTAGGTTCTAAACCTTAGACCTTTAGATGCACCATTTGGATTAAGTGATTAAATTCCATATTTGGAATTTAATTCTTAATCCTTTCATCTTGATTTGATAAATCAAGATGAGGTTGGGACTATTTAAAAACATTAAAATAGGATGTTTGACTTATTATTTACCTCATCTAGTCGACATTGATTTGATAAGATTAGAACCTGATCAGTTCTAATTATTTTCCAACTTATAAGGACGTGAATCTGAGTTACACTCGATAGTAGGACCTGGAGATCCTGAACTTGTGTAACTTAGAGTAGATAGAATGAATAAAGTAGATAATAATGGATATCACCTGTGTTTTAGATAGAGTCTCTTGCTCACCTTAAATTGATACTTTGCATACCTTGTTTTGAGCCCCTTACCATGTACACATATATTGGACATAGGATATTTGATAAATATCTCATGTTAATTTTGAATTGCATACATATCATTCATGATTGATCGATGTTTTTAGTTTTTCAGAAAGTTGTGGCTTAACTAGTATGCCTCTCCAATCCTCGAGTTCGGCATAGCACACTGGTTTGTTACTGTCGGTAAGTCTATCCATATCTGGTTGGAATAATTCCCAGGATGGCAAGAAATAGATTTTGCGCTTTTTAATCAGGATTGGACATTGTGAGTACTAATTGAGAGTAATTTTGGTAAGGTGTAGCTTGATTAGTATACCTCTTCGATCAACTCGTTCGGGGTCGGCAACCTTTCGAGGGTTTAATGTCCGACAGTCCATTGGCCATGCCTAATCCATAGGATAGGATGGATAGACTCTCGCCCTACTAACTATAGAGTCAGGATTCTGATATGGATATACTAATTCAAGTACACTTACATTAAGATCTGTCTTAGCTCATCAGGCTAAGAGTTTTCAGTGATGTTCAGTTCAGAGTTTCTTAGCTCATCAGGCTAAGATTTGCTGAGTTTGTGTTCAGTTTGGGTGACTTAGATAGTCACTGCAGTTTCAATTTACAGTTACTGTTTTACTTGCATATTCTGTATTATAGCACTGTTTTACTTTCAGTTTACCTGCACTATATAAGATACTAGTTATACTTACTATTTTCATATGTAGAATGTTAGTTGTTTTCAGTTTTATACAGTTAAATTTCTGTATGTCACCTAGCATAATTTTGTTGATCATAAGCATGTTTAGGCTGTATTTTCTTTTCAGTTTTGTCTAGTTTTCCTTTTTGCTTACCTGTTTTTGTTGCAGTTGCTTGGAGGAGGTATGTGCTTACTTCCTAGTTACTTTAGTTATAAACTGTTTGTTTATAACTTTATACTGTTCTTTTTGTACGCTTTCTGCACATATTTTGCTCAGTTCTGGTTTATGGTGATATTCAAGTAACTTAATAAAATTGTTTACCCTAAAAATGTGCTTAGACAATAGTCTAACCAATTTTTCTTTTGTTGGCTGGGGCCCTACCATTATGAAACTGATAATGGTAGGTTCTGAGTTTGTTAGAGCAGCTGATCCAGTGGAGTGCTTACCATTGGAGGAGGAGCCAGTTCCTGAAGATCTATAGCTTTAGATTTCTTTCTTTCAGTGAGATTAAGAGTTCTTTCAGTCCTTTTTATCTTATTAAATGTTATAATAATACAGGTTTAACTTTTCTTTTCAGCACTTTACTTATTCTATATTGTTGTATTTATACTGTATAGATGGATGTTATATTTATATTGCTTCCGCACTCTGAGTTCTGGTATGATCATTTAGTGATAGTTTTTCTAGGTTGAATGGCATAGTCCTTAGTTAAGTTGGATTAGAACTTGTGTCTAATCCAATTCTAAATGGGGACCTTGTCATTTGGTGACCCCTCCACCGTAATCATGTTAACTTAAGGGTTAACAGGACCACGGCGAGGCAGGGCCGCCACAGGGTCGGGCTCAGGTTGACCTGGCCCGACCCGGACTCCTTCTCCTACGCAGAGCGTCCCGAGGGCGCCGTGCTAGGGCATGACTTTTGCCGGCCTTTCCGACGCCGGACTACCTCGGCCCACTCGGCCGACGGTAGCCCCCGTCAAGGCCTACACGTCGGCGGGTGGGCCAGCACCGGAGGTGGCCAGAGTTGCGCGCCAGGGTCAACCCTAGGTCTAAGGTTACGGAACCGAAGGCCTTAACGGTATCTACTTGTAACAACCCAGGTTGTTACTTAGATTACTTAAATCTAATTTAAGTCTTAATTGAGATTCTAGTACACTAAATAAGTGAATTAGAATTCATCTCTAAGATCTAGGTCAAACTTGAAGTCAATTGAATCAAATCTGGATTTATGGAAAATCCTAAAAACCTAGAAATTGACTTTTATTTTGACTTCAAATCAAAAATCTGACTTTGCCATTGCATTCACCACCTCCAAATTAGCTAGGGGTGAAATTTTTAAGGCATTTGGAAGTCGTTGGATTCTTGACGAATATTTTAATATTATTTAAAAACATAGAAAATTCAACTAATTAAATACTCGTCGAAATAAAAATCCAAGTGTGCCGTTGCGTTCCTCACCCTTCAATTAGCTAGGGGTGAATTATTGGAAATTTATGAAGTTCATTTAGTTATCTAATCTTAGTTAATAAGATACATTTCAAATATTTAAATAATAATATATTATTAGGCATCTAATGGATCCCGTCTAAACCCTCACGCCGTCTTCCTATTCGCGCAGGGGACCATCCCATTTGACGAATCGCACGAATCCATCCGATCGAATGATCGGACGGTCGCAATATCGTCTCCTTCACCGAGACTCTGCGTGTCACCTCCCTAGCACGCGGCACCTCGACAGTTCCACATGTGTCGATCCACCACTTTGGGAGCAGGATAAGACTACGGATCGACATCCCAATGAGGACTTTGGGGCTCAAAACAATTATCTGCGAAGAAGAGGAATCTCCCGTTCGATCTAATGCTATCAGCCGTCGAAAATCAAGTACCGATTTCTTTCAATCCATTTATCAGATTATTGATTTTCAATTTCTGTTAGCTATTCCATCTACTAGATTAAGCTTTGATTGGGTTCGATCGAGTCCGATCGAACCCGATCGTTTCAATTTGGCTATGAAGCCACAGTGCTTTCCGTTAAAATTGCTTCGTCCCGTAACATAGTCGCTAGGGTTTGCTCTAGCCCGAGTTATATACCTCCTCCGGTGGCGATTCAGGTACCGATCGAAAGGTCTCCCCGAGACCTTTCAATCGGTATACGGGCCGGTCGCTGAGGGTGCCGAAATGGTCATCGTTTTGGCTGCCCTAGCCATGGGTGTTCCGTTTTCACCGAGTTTAGCTCGGGCGTGAGACGGGCCGGGTCGGGCTCAACCCAACCCATTGTTCGCGTGTCTTAAGTGGCGGGCCCCACCATTGCCTCCACCACAACTCATAGACGCCACGTGGAGTGAGGGACCCACACCTCTGTACTGCGGCTGTCTTCATTGACAGCGGCGGTGGGCCCTCCTCACAGCACCTCGACCAATGAGCTCCTGACGCGTGGACCACCCTCTGACGTCTGCCAGACGTCATACCCCGTGGGTCCCACCTCCTGCAAAATATATAAAATTAAATATATATATATATATATATATAATTTTAGTTATAATTAATAATCAGAACTGTTAAATAAGAATTTATTTAAATAAATTTAGTTTAAATAATAAAATACCAATACTTAAAACACAAATATTTTAATAAATATAAGTCCAAATATAACAAATAAATATATCATTTTGTTCAGCAAAAATAGAAGAATATTATGAAATTATCAGAATCCCAATTAGGACTATATTTAAGATAGCGACATTTAGAGTTTTTTCGATGTGACACAAATGGTTCAAATATTTAATTAATCATAACTTTGTACTCTTAGATCCAAACATATCCAATATGGGTCTCAAAATACTCAACAAAACCTAAGGATTAATCTAGTAGTGTCTATTTTACTGTTTGGATTAAAATTTGACTAATCATATTTATGACCTAACCCTAATTAGGTCAACTAACCCTAGAACTTCAATTAACCATAAGTTAGTCAATTTAGCTCCAAATTAGGTGATCCAAATACCAATTTAGATCAGAAAAACCTAATTTACAATAATATATAAAAATACTTAGAATCCAACGGTTAGATTTGCTAATCACCCTTAATTACCCTAAAAATTGATTAGTGAATATTAGCAAATCTAATAATTCAAATTTCACAATTTAAGTTTTAAAGAACCCTTAGAACCTATTAAAACCTAAATGTAGGGTTGGATTAGTAAATTGGTGATTAATTTTACTAATCACTAACTAATCACCCTAAATCTTAATTAGGCCATAACTTAGCCAAATGGAGTCCAAATTGAGCCTATCACTAGTCATTAGAATCATTGGATCAATTGTGACATACAGCTACTAAAATTATTCAATTTGAACACCAAATGACAAAGTTATGATTTTTGAACCTTAATTAAACATCCTTAATTACCCTTTAAACTATAGAACTTATATTGGCTATAACTTAGCCAATACACATCAGAATTTAATAATTTTAAGTTTTATGGAAATCTTAGGGCATAACCTACAGTAAACTAACATAAAATTTAGGTATTATTAAGGTAAAATTACTAAATTGCCCTTATAAGTCAAATTCCTTAATTTGACCTTATAAGGCTTAATACTTAACTAAAATTTATGAACTTACTATCTAAACTCATATTAAACAGTAAATAATCATTCCACTTTATTATAATCCATATTTTAACCCTAATTCAGAAATATGAGTTTTAGACCCTTAAGTAAGGGGTAAAATGGTATTTTTGCTTAAAATTAGGGTTTAATGAATTTAAGACCTGATTTCATCTCTAAATCATAATATATAGTAATTAAAATGATTTAGGCCTTGATTTAGATAATTCTAAGTCTCAAATTAAAAATTTGACAAAAAGCCTAAGTTGAGTCTTAAGTAAAACTTAAGTGAATTATGAGAGACCTTCCTTTTCTTTAAACTTCTTAGATCATCATTTAGGTCTTATAACCATAGTTAGAATATATGTCTGAGTGATACTCTTAAAAGATTAGGAATAGATTTTAAGTTAGAATTCATCTAATGAGTAAAGTGGGTTACTCATTAGGGTGAAACCTTGATTTTACTAGTTTATTAGATTTTTCATAGTTTATTAATTGATTATTTGATCTTTAAACATTAGAGTTAGGATTAAAAATCTATCCTATTGAACTTGACTTAATTCAATATGATTTGCCTTAATATTTAATCAGTGAGATGAGATTAAATCTTAATCCTTAAGATGACCCTGTGATTAAGTAATTGAACTTTGTTCTTTGGAGTTTGATTCTTAATCCTTTCAATCTTGATTTGGCTAATCAAGATTTGGTTTGGGATTTATAAAATAACAAATTAGGATGATTTATTTATTTATTTAATATTATAGACGATTTTGATTCAGCTATAATTAGGATGTGGCCAATCTTAATTATGTTTAACTTATAGGTTCGTGATTCTAAGTTACAAACAGTGTAGGAATTGTTGATTCTAAATCTTATGTAACTTAGAGTATATAGAATGATTAAATTAGAAAATAGGTGATATCATAAAGTTTGTGTAGTGCTATTTATTTAATTGATTTGAATTGCTATGCTTTCTGTGTTATTTAAGCCTTTTTACACCTTTGGACATACTTAAATACTTGATACATACTTTATAATATACTTTGAATTTCATTCACATATCATATGCATAATCTTAAAAGAAACATTAATAAACAACATTATACTTGTGGTTTATATTTTACTTAGCCTGCCATTTAGTATGATTTTACTTTAGGACAGCTTTTGCCTAGGGAATTTCCCCTATGGTACGTTACTTTGTGGATTTTACTTTAGGATCTGGGATGTTTCTCTTAGATGCCTCTTTGGTGGATATTACTTTAATCTGGGATGTTTCTCCTAGATTATCAGATGGACTTTACTTTTTGGCAGACTAAGTAAGAGTATCTCACACGTACAATACTTTAATCTATACTATTTACATTTACTTTTTAGTCATCTTTATAGTTACTTTACATGTTTTCTTTACACTTTATACTTACTTTACTTTATCATTTCAGCATATTTTTCTTTCATATTTTTCATTTTCTGCAGTTCCTTTACATTTCAGAACTTTCTATATGTCAGCCATTTTACTTATTTGAATAGCATGTTAGGATGCTAGTCTTTATATTTTCAGTACAGTACTTTAACTTATACTATAACTGGCATGTTAGTTTGATCATATTCCTTAGGACTTTTTTTTGTACTTAGTAGATTACAGTTATACTTTACTTACCTTGTATTACAGCATGAGTTGTGGTATGTTTCTACCTCATAATTTGTTCTTCCTTTCTCGTTGCTTTGCAGCTATGCTATGTTTTAATTTCAGTTGTGATATCATTAAAATACATAAAAATTTATTACCTTAAAATGTACTTAGACATTTTGTCTAACAAGATTTTTCTTTTGTTGGCTGGGGCCCTACCATTATGAAACTGATAATAGTAGATTCTGAGCTTTTTGAAGAGATTGAGCCTACAGAGGAGCAGATCCAGGAGGAGGTCCAGACTACTGAGGGACCTTAGTCTACTTACTAGATTGCTTTACTTTTACTCTGTGATGATGAGAGCATCTTACATTACAGTTCTTTAAACTTTAATTGTTTGTAATATTATAGGACTAAATTGTGCTTTACTTTCCTGCATTGTATATATATTCTGAGTTGGATGTCTTTACTTTATAGTATGGATGATTACTTCAATTTATACTTTTCTTCCGCACTCTGATACTCATTAAGTGATTGTTAATCTTTACCTTATTATGAAAAGTATATATTTTTCTTAAGATTGGATTGGAGTCTTAAATTCCAACCTAATGTTAAGTATAAGATGTGCTTAGTGACAACCACTCCTTAACCTTTATAATTAGAAGGGGCGGCCGCCACACTACTGCAGACCTAATCCTAATCAATGTCGATCCGGTCGGGTTAACCTATATCGGAGCCAGTAGATCTCTAATCGGCAGTGTGGAATAACATTGTGAACAAGAATTGCAATAATTGTATGCATATCGAGGGTGATCGAAGGTACCTGGATCGATGGCTTAGGGTAGATGAAGACGTCCCGACGCTCCGAGCTCCAAATCGCAAAAATGGTGTTTTCTACGAGCGGGGGGGGGGGTGGGTGGGGGGGACCTTAATGGCTCCCAGACGGAGACGTCGAGATCTCGGGGCCACCGGATTGGCCCGGCCAGCGGCGGGAGGCCGCATGGCGCGACGGAGAGGTCGAGGGAGGAGACGATCCCTCGACCGTCGGATATGGAGATTTCGGAGCCGTCCGATTAACGGATGCAGATCCGTTTCTCCGCATCCGACCCGATAAGCTTATCGAGTCCGCGGATCTGTTATACTAACAGATCCAACCCGATAAGCCATAATAATTAATATAAATTATATATAAATAATATTAAATTTTTATTTTAATAATAATAATTCTAAAATATTAATTGATCCCCGAAAGTTTCCAAATATTCACCCTTAGCTAATTGAGGGGTGAGGAACGCAACGGTGAGGTTGGATTTTTGATCCGACGAGTATTTTAATTTCCCCAACTTTCGGGGTATTAAATATTATTAAAATATTTGCCAAAATTTTGACGACTTCCGATTAACACGAAAACATCACCCATAACTAATTTGGGGGTAATGAGCACAGTGGCGAAGTCCATTTTTCAATCGAAGGTCAATTTAAATAGGTCAAATTTTATAGTTTTTGAGTTCCAAAAATCAAGATTCAATCTATTTGACTCATGATTTGGACTAAGTCTAAGAGGTTGACTCATAATAATTTAATTAGCACTTAGGATTAAATTTAAGATTAAGATTAGTCATAATTGACCAAGATAATAACTTGGGTTATTACATATGATCATTTAAAAATTTAGAGCATTTAGGTGAAAATATGGGAATCATAAATATCACTAGGTGATATATAGCTCCAAATATAATTTTGACAGTACCATAACATTCTTTATAATTTTCTAGTTAAAATGATATATAATTTTTCTATATTTGGACTTATAGTTTGATAGATATTAATGCTTAAAGTTTAGTATTCAAATTATATTATATTAAACTTTACAGATTTAATTTTATATATCCTTTCGATTTAAATCATGCGGCGGGTCCTACAGAAAATGACAGCACTGATGGCGACGGGACCTGCAGGCCACGTGGCGCACTGAGATTGGAAGCAAGACGGCTACGGGACCCACCCTCAAATCCACGACACAAGTGAGCGGGCCCACAGTGCTACGGACAACCCACGGACCTTTACACGGGTCGGGTTCAGCCCGACCCGACCCGAGACGTAACCTGCATCATCGGCACGACTCCGACGCCAAGAGATTAGGGCAACAGATTTAACTGACTTCCTGGCATCAAGATGACCAGGCCCACTCGCAGTTGGATAGAGCCTGAAGAGTCCTACACAACTGCAGTTGATTCATGACTAGAGGTGCCATATACTACCTATAAGGATTAACCTTAGATGGCTAGGTACAGTGAAGAAGACAGTATTGTAGAGTATTGTGGATAGATGGCGAAATTCATCCAATCGAGCTCGATTGAGCCCGATCGGACCGCACAATCACTACTGCAAACAATGAAATAAATTTTCAAAAGATAATTGCAAGCATTGAATGGATGTGCGGGAGATGGAGACATACCTCGTGGATGGTTGTAATTTGATCAGACTCGGGAAGATGATTCGATCGATCCTTGATTTTGGGCGATATGAAAATTCATAAAACAGGGACTAAAGATCACCCTTAGTGTTTAAGTCAAGCCCTACGACGGTGGAAGAAGACCACGTGGAGAAGGAGTCGAAGCGTGCAGAGTTCCTTTGACATGTGGAGGTTCCTGCGCCTGATCGAGGAAGACGATCTTCAGATTGTCCGATCCTTTGATCAGATGGATCGGAGGATCCATCAGATCCAACTGCACAATTAGGATTTAGGTTACGACATCAGGGTTAAGTGGATGTCACCGTTAAATGTGAATTCAAATATTAATATTATCAATTAATTTATACTAATTTTATTAATTAGAATTATACAATTAAATGCATCCAGAAATCACTCCTAACTAAATGAGAGGTGTGAAACGCAACGGCGCAATCGTATTTTTTATTTGACAAGTATTTAAATACTTGAATTTTCGGGGTATTTAAATAATATTAAAATATTCGACAAAAATTCAACGACTTCCAAATGCATTCAAAATATCACTCCTAGCTAATTTGGGGGTGATGAGCGCAATGACGGAGTTAGATTTTCAATTTAAGGTCAAATTAAATAAGTTAATTTCTAGGGTTTCTAGAAATTTCTAAAGTCAATATTTGATCTATTTGATTCCTAATTTGGACTGGATCTTAATAGTGAGTTCCTAATGACTTAATTAATATACTCGAATCATAATTAGTACTTGAATTAGTCCTAATTGACTTAAGTAACAACCTGGGTTGCTACAGAAACTCTCACACTGGCATCAACTTTGGCGACAAGTACTGCCTCACCTGTTCCTCTTTTCTTGAAATTCAAATTTTGAAAATCAATTTCATAATGTACTCTGCCATTTCAAAAAGTCAATTTGTTCAAAACTCCCCATTTTCGTCGCCAATTGAGCTATCTACGAATAGTAACTTCACTAGAAAAATTTTTCGGCGACCATGATTTTGGTACCCACCGAAAAAAATTCTCGGCAGCCGACAATGGGGCATAGTACTTAATTTTATGATGTACTTTAGTAATGCTTTATAATGGGTTAAGACATGTTAATCCAATATTAAATACCACAATGATGCTCAATGTTGGGTTATAACATCTAATATGACACTGAGTCGTTACAGTACACTCATGACGCTGAGGCCAACTAAACAATACCCAGATGTGGTGCCCCGCCTCACTGCTTGCGCAAACGAAGTATAATTTAGCGATGGTATGGGTCATCACTCTAAATGATAACCATGGATTAGTGTTAACAAAGTAAGTGCTTATTAAGAGACCACTCGCTTTGCCCACACTAATCTTACTGAGATGTCTAAGCAACTAACTACTTAGACATATAATTGTGCTCCAAATTATCATATAATGATAATAATTCAGACTACATAACATGTAGGTGGAATAATTAAATAGAGTGCGGAAGGTTTAAGAATGGAAATACATTCATGCATCACATTCAAGTAATAATAAAGGAATATTATGAATAATACATCCTAGATGATACAGTACTGAAATAGAAATATAAATAGTAAGGATAATGAAAAGCTAAAAGTCACTCTTTCTCAACATAAAATAATAGCAAAAGCTAAACAACTGTAAAAGGATCTTTATCATGCTCCTGCTCCTCACCTGAAATTGGATCCTTGAAAAATTCTAAATTTGACATGTTAGTTTTTACATGCCAATGCCCTAACTAAAAAAAAGAAAAACATTGTGTTAGACAAAATTATCTAAGTACATTTTAGATTGATGAATTGTTATAGTAACTTTAAATATCATAAATTATCATAAACAGTAAAGGAGCAAGAAAGCAAAATGACTGAACATGAAGCTATAAATAATACATTTATAACTTAAGTAAAATATGAAGTAACACATACCTCCAATTTTAATAATTGCAAAAAGGTTTAAATATTTATATACATTAATACAGTACAAAAGAAATTCCAATACAAATATAATCAATTATACATGCTAATTATATTGGTAAAAATACAGAATATGAAAAGTAAAATTGAAAATTTAGCATCCTAACATACTTACATATACAAAGCCGGCAAATCTGCTAAAGAACATATAAATACAAAAAATATTGAAAATATTGTAAACTGAGCTATACTAAACTGTAAACAATTTGCATTGAGAATCACCATATTTTAATTGGACGTATGCTTAGTCTAGCCTACCATAATAGCTGACATACCTAAAATACACGTCTGCGCTTGCACGTAAGTGTATGTAGTTTGAAGTAATAAGTGGAGGTTTAGCTTCGAGATTTATCGTTATCTAATAACGATGCTTTTGATACTAAGTTATATCTTCTTTCAATAAAATTTAGAAGAATGATTTTTGGTTTGAGTTGGTTCCTAAATTAATAATATAAATTATCTTAGGATAAGATACGATTTATTTAAAAGAAGAGGGTTGGGGTTTCATTGTAGTACTTGTAAGGACTTGGTGTTATCACTTTATTATTTAAATATATATATTGATTTTTCTATGCCTAATTGAATCAAGTGAACACTGTTAAAATTAGAGTTAACTTCCAATTATAACAGGTTCATATTTAGTAGAATAGGTTCAGATTTAGTGCAACAAGGAGAACTCCCCTTGGGGTTCTACCTCAGCACCTAAACTTTTATGAGATTATTATTTAAATTTATTTTTGATTTCATACATCTATGTTACCAAATATCTTCTTTTAATTATTAGATCTCACAAACATGATTTCCATCAATCTGCATCATGCGTTGACACATGTGGTTTAGCTAGATGAGAGGATGCATTGGGTCCAATAGATTATATCACATCATCCATTGGGTGGGTTTCCAACGTCCTCTCATCCCTTCTACCTTGCTGAGCTGCAGAGCATAAATTGATGGTAACTTAGTTCACAAGCATCAATCTCTTGGAAGAGTCCTTAAAGAATTGTGCAAGTAAGCTTGAGAACTTGTCACATAATTCTCAACTTAACTTGCACTAATTTCCTTGTTCTAGTCCAATTGATGAGCTTAGAACTCAAGTTCTTTTCTTATTGATAATTCATTTAAGTTTCATTTTAGCAAAGTAATTTGACAAATTTTTATCTAGGCATTCATTCACGATAATAATAATAATAATAATAATAATAATAATAATAATAAACATTAAAATATAAATTAATTATATTCATTCAAACATCCCTGTTACAACATCAGTTCTGTTTTAAATTTTTCTACAACTACATCACAACATTCTCCAAAGGGATTTAGCTTTCCATTATAGAGTAAATAAAAGCATACATGCAAAAGAAAATAAACATTGACATTGGTTTACAATAGAAAATAATTAAAAAGAGTTTAGTAAAAGTACTAAGAAATACTTAGAGGTTTTTTAGGGTTCTCTTGATCTTTCTCCTACACTTCTACTTGACTTCTCCTTCTTTCCCTTGTTGTCTTCTTCTCTTCAGTCTTCACGATCTACTACTTGCCCCTTTGAGAGTTCTCCTCTTTTTATTCCTGCTGCCTCTCCTTTTGGTCTTTTGAATATTGAAAATTGGAACCCTTCTTTGGTCTGAAATTGGCCTTTAAATAGAGGAATTTATAACCCCATGCATTATTCACCAATGACCATTCATGTAGAGCCCTGCCTCGTCACCGCGCATAAAAGATAAGTATAATCAGTTCGGCGGCGGAGCGGTGCGCCACTCGGGGAGGAATAACCCGTCTCCCTGAAATAGCTGAAACTCCAAACCCATCTGGAGGGCTGCTGACTCAACCTCAAGGAGGGTTGAGAGCTAATACTTAAGATAAGAATAGTATCCTTATCCTAAGTATTAGACCAATATATACATTAGATGTGAAATATATGATGAGTCCAATATATATGTAAGATATTAGCATTTCCAATATGCTAATCACATCGCAATACTAAGTATAAATAGTATATAACAGAGTGCGGAAGCTTAAAACAAATATTCAAAAATATTCATCACAGAAGCTGTATGAAAATATTCATCTCAGAAAAGAAAAGAAAATATATCCAAAATTATTATAAATATTTACTGAATAAAAGACATAGAGCTAAGTACTGAACTAAAATAAACTAAGCAGAAATATAGTAAAACTGGAGGAGAGTCCACTAGCGCTCCACAGGCTCCTCCTGAATCTCCTGAGTGTCCTCCTAATCTAGCTCAATATAATGCTCAAGATCTAGCAAATTATCGGATCCCAAAAGTACCCCGTGTTAGATAATAAGTTTAAGACATTAAAATTAATCTAAATAGTTCTAGTTATTCATTTAGCATTTACATAATATAAATAAATCTGCAGAAAAACTGTAAAAGTAACTGAAGGTATAAAACTGTATAAAATTGAAGTAAAGTAATTTAAAACTGAACTGTAAACAGAATATTAAAGGTAAACTAAAATAGTAATGGATATGAAACTGAGTAATAGCATGTAAAATTATGATGTATGCTACTGAAAATGTACATCTGAATATGTCACAATATTGTATGCTACTGATATACAATCAAAATATCACTGAACTGCTATGAGTCGTACGGTCCAATGTCTATATATATCCAGTTGGGAACTACGATGCTGATGCATCATAGAATTCCCCAATCAATATATGTAATATTTCATAACCCATAAATCATCACTAATACTCATACATCACTACTGATACTCAACATCATGCTTATGTTCATGCTCATGCTTCTCAGTTACATGAGATAAATCTAAAAATTCAGAAAAATGTTTTGAAATATGAAATAAATTCAAAGTCTCCATTGTGCAGAATCTTGCTAAAAGGATTCTGACTCTTACATTCTAGTTCGATACTTGGTTAAAGTTGAGAGTTTACTTAAAAATTATTAGATGGGATGATTGTATATACATATTTAGCACATTTACAAGAAAGGTGGTTCTTAACACTTAGTTTGATTAAGCCATCCTAACGAAGCGATCTTCGATGGGAGGCATCACCCGATGGCGATTTGTATCTCAAGCTAAGTCATTAAGATGCCAAACTCACAATCACACTTAGTGTCCTAAAGAAGGTGACTCAAATTACTTAGTTTGTTTAAGCCACACCTATTGAAGCGATCTTCGCTTGGAGGCATCACCCGATGGCGATTTGTATTTTAATCAAACTAAGGAATGAGTCCCTGTTTATAACACTCTTAGTCTTAGAAGATTTACTCTAACGAGACTGTATTCGTCTAATCCCTTGGGATAGCACTTGGTCATAAGTCCACATTAGAGTGAATCAACCAATCCTGAATACTATTGAAGTAATCTAGAATTATGGGTATACCATACTACACTAACCAATAATCTAGGTTCAGACAACTCTGTTTAATCAACAATGATTCATCCAAACTATTAATCCTTACTCTAAATAGGTGTGTCATACACAAGGCTCCAATGGTGCGATTAAAGGATCACTCAATAATGATTTCTACCATAATGGGGAAGTTCTATTGTAGATGCTTTATGTAGTTCTTACCACAAGGTGTCAAGATCAACATCTAAGGTTATGAAAGATTATCTAAGATTCCTACCTTAATAAGTTATAAGAGTTCTTTCTACCTCAATATATTAATAATTAAGGTCTTTAAATATTTTAATAATGATCCTATAGTAAGACCCTTAAGATCTCACTTTTTTACTTCTTAAGCTAACATTCAAGATTTACTTATTAGACTTAGGTTAAAGTGATCAGATCAGAAGATTAAATTTTATTTGATCATTTTCTATTCTACAATCATGAGATAAAATCAAAGATTTTATTAGAGTTAGATTATTTCATAAATCATTACAATTTTATTATCCATTTTATGCTAATAGTCTTATATAAGAGAAAATCAAAGATATAAAATTTAGATTCAGATGATTCAATCACACATATTTAATTTTAACCTTAGCACTTCTAATTCAATGATTTAAAATCAATATTAAATCAGATACATTATTAGAATAATGTTAATGAAATTATCTTTCAATCAAGTTAATTAATTAAGCAATTAAAGTTTAGATCTTAATCAAGATAAGTTAGGGTTTAACCCCTAACCCTTCTACCATTAAGACCAAAGGTTAATTTAAAGGTCAAAGTTAAATCAATGTATTATTAGTGCATTATTAATCGCAATTTCAGGTTTATATTAAGTATCATTACTTAATCAAGTTATCAAGATTCTTATGTTCAATTATAGTTTAATGTCCATTACACACAATTAGGTGTCCAAATAATTGTTTAAAGTTTTTTAACATATATTTTAATATCATGAAAGCATATAAATGTAAAGATGACATAGGATAAAAGATAATTAAGGCTAATTAAATTTTAAATTAAAACAAAGGGATTATCACTTGATTACAAATCTAAAAGACTTAAGTTTCATGCTATTTGGTTGTTAAGATTATACTCATGCAATACAAGCTTTTAAGGATTCTATTATCTAGCAATTGACACAATACATTTAAGATACATAATAGGTTTTGAGCACTTGATAAAGATGATAAAGTTTCAAACTTAATTTCAACATAGAATTTTATGTAATGCTCAATTTTAACTAAAATAAGTTCAAATTTAATATTTCAGTCCTACTAGGGTTCTAGGGATCTTAAAATGCAAAAACAGAGAAGTTCTGGCAATTTCAGCCAATTCTGGGTATTTTCAGAAATTATAGGAAATTTTATAATTTCTGGGCGCTGTAGCGCGCTGCAGCACTTCTGGCGCTGTGGCGCGCTAGGGTGCGCTACAACGGTCCAACTCACGAAAATACTGTTCAATTAATTTATTTTTCTAATTTTCTATAGTTTTCTTAAAATACAGCTACAGCTTGCTACAGCGCACTATGGCGCGCTGCAGCGGTCCATTTGCGATTTACTATTTAATTAGGTAATTAACAGATTTTATATGATTTTTCTGAAATGACGCTGCAACCTGCTACAGCACACTATAACACGCTGCAGCGCGCTACAGCGCTAGACGGTGTTTTCGCCAGTGCAAAAACCAAAAATGGCCTCATTTCGAGCTCAAATTCTCTCAATCCAGAGCGTTTCATAAGAGAAGCCATATATCAATGGAAAAGTCTTTCTAATACATTTCCATTGACACCAAAATTAGTACAAATTGAGCATCCTAACTATACAAAAAATAGTGATAAATGTAGGGGTGTACAGAATAAACAAAAAACATACCAGTTTTTCTTTCAAAAAAATGTGACTCTTTAAAGAGCCTTAATGGCTTCCATATATACTTATGGATTTCTAAAGATACATTCAAGCATAATAACAACATGAAGAAGGCAAATGGGTACAAGGAGAGTAAGCAAACGGGTACCTTAGCCTTAAAGGAAGAAGAAGGAACCTCAGTTTTCTTCAAGCTTGGAGATAAGTCTTCTCTTTTAGCACAAGTGCAATAATGGAGGGAGGAATGAGAAAACTTCAACAAGAAAAAGAAGATGGGTTGAGCTTCTCTTTAAAGAGGAGAAGAAATGATTAAGGGTATAGGTCATCATAAGCCTATGGAGCTAGGATGTGAAGGGAGGAGGAGAGGTCATCAGTAATCAGCCCAAGGGGCATGGGGGCATCATATGAGGTGAGGGGGCTGACATGATGTAATAGAAAATTAAAGAAAATTATAATTTGAGGACTGAATAATTACTTAATTATTTTCTTCAATTATTTAAAAATTCAAATTTTTGAAACGCACTCCGAAAATTCCAAAAAATTTATCTCTAGCTAATTTGGGGGTGAGGAACTCAACGGTGAAATTAGATTTTGATTCCGATAATTATTTAATTATTCTATTTTTCGGTGCATTTAATTATATTAAAATATTCACAAAAATCCGACGACTTCCAAATGCGTCCAAACATCACCCCTAGCTAATTTGGGGGTAGCGATCACAATGGCGAAGTTGGATTTTGATTTCGATGTCAAAATAAATATATCAATTTTTTAATTAATTAAATATTAAAATATTCCAAAATAATCTATTAAGCTCTAAATTGCTCTCAAACTTTCAGGGGTTGGTTCTAATGACTAGATGAACTTAATGGGATGATAATCATAATATGATTAGACTAAAATTAATCTGGGTAATAATCTTGGATTGTTACAATTCATCATCTTCTTTTTCAATGCAACCAATGTATTTTATTCTGCTTTAGTCTCTTTGGTTTTCTCAGCATTATTATGTAACTTAGGTATCAATAGGCAGGGAAAAGCCAAATGTCTCAATTTGTGGCCTTCCATATGTTGTATTTAATGCATATTTTGGAGTTTTTTATAGCGGGTGCTGCAGCGGCATTGATCCAAATACTGTTCTGCCGTGGCGCGCTGCAGCAACTGAAGTTCAAATACTGTTTCACTGTATATTTCACTCATTTATCTTGAGGCCGCTGCTTATCCGTTGCGGTGCGTTGTGGCGGTTAAACTTTTGTGAAAGCGGAATAGTAACTGTTCAATTAACTCACATAAAGTTTTCATAAATAATCAGAAATTCTACCGTGCTGCGGCGGTTAGACTTTCGTAAAAGCGGAATATTAACTATTCAATTAGTTCACATAAGGTTTTTTATGATTAATCAGTTATGCCGCAGTGGTGTGCAGCAGCGATTTTGTTCCAGATCAGTATAAATTCTTGTAGGGCATAACGCGCTGTGGCGTACTTAGAGCGCGCTACAACGGTTAATTTTTCGGGAAAACGAATTGACACTGCTCAATTAATTCATGTAACATTTTAATATTTTTCCCGGGAAATGACGATGTGGCTCACTGGGGCGCGCTGCATTGGTCTTCCTTCCAGGCATTCAGGCACGCTTCTATGTGAGGGAATTTAATGAACTACCATGGCATGCAGCGCGCCACAACGATTTTCATCCAGATTTGTTCAATTCAGCTCAGACTTGCTATTTTCTTCATTTTTCCTGAAAATGCATTAATTATACTCAAAGTATATCGATTTATATGATGTTTTGAATGCTTTTAACAATTAATTTTGCTATAACTTTCGGATATATCAATAGCAACTAGCTAAACATAGCAACTGAACAAAAAGTCGCACATCTATCATCTAAACCACTCAAGCTAGATCCGAGCCAAACTATAAAATTGTACATGTATCATCTAAACCCCTCATGATTGGATTCGAGCCGATTTTATAACAACAACAAGAACTGAAGAAGCAGACTCGCAAATTTGATTAAACTTGCAGCATGCAACCTGCTTGTGCTTTGTTGCATTGGCTTGGTCCATTGGCATTCGGGATAAAATTATCATGCAATTTGCACTCCTGCAACTAGTGTAGCATGAAAATTTATGTAGCAAATTACAATATATTAATTTGTAATTATAATAACTAGTAAATTTATACTAGTCTTCAGCACTATTGAGTACAAACTATGTAAATTTGTGTTAGTCTTGACTATTAACTATTCAAATATGTAAAATCAAGAATATTATGTAAATTTGTAATGCTAATATATTTTTAAAAATTCATCAATTTTGTATATTTAATTTTTTTTTAGCAGACTTAACCAAATTTGAATTTGAAATTTATGAGGTGAAGATTCGAATCAACTCGAACTCGAACTTTAATCAGTCGAACTTAACTCGGTTAGTACACGATTTTAGTTCGAGTCAAATTCAAGCTGAATTTGAGTTGAACTTAATTCGAAATTTAGATCGAAAAAGTTAAAATTTTAGAGTTTTAGTTTGTGCTCACTAGCTCAAACTCAATTGCAATTTATTTATAGAGAACGCTTCCCAGCGACCTGCATGCGAAGTTCATACTTCCCACAATAATGTAAAAGCTTTCAAGCGGCCCCCAATCTCTCATCTTTTCTTTCGTCGGTGGAATCTCAGTGATTCATCCCTCTCTTGAAAGGGAGGATCGGAGTTAAGAGTTCAATAATGGAGTGCGCAAGCTAGCGTCGCTCTTCAATTACTTATGGTGAGTTGACCTCTCTTTCTCGCATTGCCTTTAACAATGGAGACTTGGTCCTGAATTCAGTTAATTGTCTCTCTTGCTTGTACTCTGTATTAAAGTCTCTGTCGGTGTTTTTTTCTCTTTTGCTAGGCGATTCAGGTATTGTTTGCCTAGCCATTCTATTCATAATTAACTTTGTTTATTTTGCGCATCTGATTTTGCTAAGTTGAATTTTCATTTAAGGTATGGTATCGTTGGGTTTTTTTGTTACTTATTTGGGTAGTCGATGAGTTATCAAGATTGAAAAGACGTAATGATGAATTATTAGGTGCTACATACAAGAAAAAAAAACCCAAATTATAGTAAAATTGTATTTTGAGAAGGTAATAACGTAGTAAACTCGTATTCAAGTAAGATACGGCATTCTGCTTCATAAAAAATGGCATAGGAGGAAGAGCGTGTGAAAAATTATATTGTAGAGCCTTTGTTGTGCTCCTCAAACGCAGTTGCTGCACCAAGAAATTGTAGTTGACCAATCAAGGGCAATTTCTCTGGGGAGTGCTCTCAGGTTATTGAGAGATTTTATTTTCTGTTGTTTAAACACATCTAAAACGGGTGCTGTTACCACACATGGTAATTTATTCTCTTAAACCTGGCCATGCTACTTTTCTCCAGTTTTAAATTTCCGCACTATAAATTCTCAGAGTTTAGCATAACTAATGCATTACTTCCACATATTGTGTTTTGATCTAATACTATTTTTCATTTAAAAAAACAAAGAACAAAACAATTTATGTTGGCATATATTGAATAGAAGGCCATTGTGACAGGAAGTTAGGGAGGTGTATGAGGCCAAAGTAAACCGGAAAACTTGTTGCAGCTTTGAGGAAGTTCATTGAGGAAGGTCTTTAGGTTAGAAGACAAGGAGGTACATTGATAGGTGTAATGACCCTAGGTCATTTATAAGGTAAGAATTAAGTTCCCGCAATATTCAAATTCGTTAAATCCTTCTGCAAATTTCAGTTTCCCGTTAAAACTCCCGCTAAAATTTGATTTTTCAGTTTCAAATCCTTAACATAGAAACCTTTCAAATTCATTTAAGCTGAAATAGGAAGTTTAAATTTACTATTAAGAGCGAAAGATCAAAACAGGAAACGAAAGTCTCAGAAAAAAACCGTTGGCAATTAAGGTCGACAGTTCTATTAGGAAAGAAATTAGAAACGGACGTACACTTATTAGTTTTTTTAAGAACCGCCCGGCTCCATAATCACGTCTTTCCAAACCTGTCGAGCGCCTCCCGCACGTTTCAGCGCCAACGCAACAGCGCAGCAGGCGTGCGTTACATACGCACGCCTTATTTAAGCAATTGAAGACCGCTCGATTTCCTCACAGCCTCCTCTCGCATCTCCCTCCTTTCCGCTCGACGGTAGAAGCGTACTTGAGCAGACGGGAGTGCATAGCAGACGACGGTGAAGGCGACCTGATCCTTGTGACCGACGAAGCGACACGGTCCAGCCCTCCGCCTCTGCGCCGAACCCTCTCCGCTCAATTCCGCGCCCTATCCTTGCCGCTCGGTCCCCCTGCGTGTCGCTCGACTCTTCCGCTCGATCGTAAGGTAAGACTCTTCTGTTCGATCAATTAAAAAGGGATAGAATACGTGTATATATATATATATATGTATATATATAATAAACCATAATAACAATAATAATAATAATAATAATAATCAAAATTAATAGTTAAGGGTTTGTTTTGGCCTACTAGTTCATTTTGCCCCTTATTTTGTTTAAACTTTTTATTGAAAATTGTTCTTTTGATTATTATGATAAGTTTTAGTTATTATTATTATGAAGAACAGCCCATGAATTCAGTCTTTCATATTAGTATTATTGGGATTTAAGATCTAAATTTCAGTATAATGATTAGGTCTGACTAGCCAACATTAGGAAAAGACCTAATCAGTCAAAATCAGCTATTTGATAAATTCTTAATTAAAATAAGAGTTTATGGATCTATGTCATATAATGGAGTCAATTATAACTTTTTTTGAATATTATCAATATCAAATTAATAATCCACCTATCCTAACTTATACTTTAATATACACTAAGCCTTTGAGTTCATACCAATTTAGATCATAAATAATAACTCAATAAGTTTTGATTTCTTGCTTGAATGAAGTATGTTGTACTGCCCTAACCTAATAGATGGGTTCGGTGTTGATAAAGAGGGGTTTAGTAAAAATATTAATAATTCAATTAGACTCTTCTTTTCTCCAACTCTGTAATACGATTCTTTCAGATAAGGTTGCCTAAGTTCTTTAAGTCTAATAAAGTATGATTTTAGTTTAAATATTATAAATTAGAGTTATGAATTAGACCTTCTCATTGTATAATCTACTCTTATGAGATATAAATTTAAGTAACCAACTAAAGATAAACTTGGGAATACGAATACTAGTTCTAATCTTGTAAACAGATAGTTTCATAGGTTAATAAAATCTCAATTATAATTTTTGCAGACACATCAAGTTTGTAAGTGATTCATCTAGTTAAGTCAAACACAAAAGGTACACTGAATATTAATTTTATGATTTCTATCTTTTTGCTGCTTACTTTGAACCTATTTTATATTATTATTTGATGTTTTACTCTTACTGCTAGTAATGTAAGAGAGACAAGATGATGTTTATGTATATTGTGAATATTGGAAAGGGTTCTGAAACGGAGGTTGAATTAGGTTAGGGATGAAGTTAATCCATCAGGAGTTATAAGGGTGCTATCTGGAGCCTTTGAGGGGGCCCAGATGAAGGTCATGCTTAATTGCATATATGATGCCATCTGGAGCCTTTAAAGGAGGCCCAGGTGAAGGTTGCCATCTGGAGCTTTGAGAGAGGCCCAGGTGAAGATGCCATCTGGCGCTTTTAAGGGGCCCAAGAAAAGGTCATGCTTAATTGCATTTTTATGAACCTAGCTTCATGGTTCTGGCTTTGCCTATCAGAACTGCTAATATTGCTTCATAATATCAAGTCATAAACATAAATATGAATTTTTACGCTATTATCCCTCTTCCATTTGAAATTTGGCATATGACAAAATGACATTTATTTTGCAGGAATTGTGATTATTTTTTTACTATAAATTATATTTTTCTTACAATTGTTATCATTTTTGCTTTCCGCTTTATTTTAAGTATATTTTTAATATCCATTGTATTTAGAATGTTCACTAAGGCATTATTTTTATAATGTCAGATCAGATACATCTGGAGGCGGTTGATATAGTTTAAAGGCATGGCGCAGGAAAGTAACTGCCCCTTCAAGGGATAATAATTTTATGTATAATGAAAGTCATGTAATAAATTTTGAATATTATTTATTTTAAATTGAATGAATGTTATTTCTTACACTTGAATGACTTTGGATGTTTATTTAACTATTATTTCACATAACTGTCAATATGATCCTGCGAAAAGATGTATCCGATGTTAGTTTGGTTGTTACCAACTTAACTTGGGTCATCACAATAGGACAATAGTAGGCAGAGAGGTAGTGATTAATGGAGGTAAGTGGTTGGTGATCAACAATGAGAGGTCAATGTCAAGCACGAAAGTGGTTTGCCCATATAAGTGTGGGGTGAAGCCATGATAATGCTGAGGCCCGAGGGTGACAATCACGTGAGAATTCTCCATGGATTTCTTAGGTCGATATCATAAAATTTGTTTGGACGCAGAACGCCTTCTTGCATGAATCAATGCATACAAATTTTCAATTAATTTTAACTCATATCAAACTCATATAAAGTTAAAAATTACACGTATTTTTATTTCATACCAGTTTGTTCTCAACTTAACAACCCCTAAGACCAAGAGTTTGTCTTTGAAGGTAAAAACTTAATCAACATCAAGGCTTCATAGTCCTATTTCATGTTCTTCATTCTGGGATTATTGAGTTTGAGGTAAAAGAAATGTTGAAGTAAAATAATTACAATATAAAGTATTTTCAGGTAAAATAATTGCAAATAAAATCTTATTGGATATTTGGAATTTTTTTATGATTTAATTGATTTTAATATTATTTGGGTGAAAATTGAATGCATTGTTATTTTAAAAATTATACACTTGGCCAAGGCGAGGGCCAATGTGGGGCTGATAAGGGCTAGGTGCGTGATTGTAACGACTCGATATTGTTAATTTATAAATTAGGTCAAATTGCGCCCCAGAAATCAGGATCTCGAGAAATTTCAAATTAGGGCAAACAAAAATACCCTTAGTTAAGAATAATTTTAAGATCAAAGTGCCCTAGTTTAAGAGAAATTCGAATAACAGAAGCTTCCGCTTTATTTTCTGAATTAGTTAAATTTTAAAAATCAAGAACATTAAAATTTGTGTCTGAATTCATCGTTTTCAGTGCTGTGTGTTAAGTATATTATTTAAAGGCTGCTCAAGAAGTTTCATCAAATTCTGAGCACCGGTTTTATCGTGGTTAATTTTTGAAGTTTTTAAACTCAAAAATTAATATAAAATAAAATATTACTCCGAATCGAAAATATTCGACGCGAGGGTGTTCGTTATGTCATAACACACCTCAGTGTCAAGTTTCGTTGCATTTGGACACCAAACGGCAGAAAAATGTGAAAATTTTAAATTTAAGTAATTTTTTTTTAATTTTCCTTCTTTCCTTCTTCTTCACCCTCCATTCGCTCGATCCCCATTCGCCGATTCCTCCCTTCGATCGCAGGCTCTGTCGCAAGACAGCCTGCAACGGAACCTTCCGCCTGCCTGCGCCGTTTTTGCCGCAGACTGTCGGCCAAGTAGGCCGACCCCCTCCCCCTCCCTCTCGCTTATATATCCCCCCCAGCCACTCCCTCTTCTCCCCACAAACCCATCTCTTCCCAGCCCTACCCCTCTTCCCTGCAGCTCTACTCCTCTTCCCTGCCAGCAACCCAACCTCTCCTTCCAGCCAGCTCCCACAACCAGCAGCAGCCTTGCCCTCTTCCACAGCCAGCCAGCAAGCAAGCCAGCCACCCAGCAGCCCCCTGCCAGCCCTCCAGCGGCAGCCGGCCATCCAGCAGCCCTCTCCTGTCGCTGCCAGCTTGCTGCAGCCACCCCGGCTAGCCTTCCGACCACCCATTTTGACCTCTCTCCGATATTTCGACAATCATAATTCTAAAGGTAAGAAGAGAAGTTTAAGAGGAAGGATAAGAGAGAAGAAAAGAGGAGAAATTATTTTGCTATTTTTTATTTATTGTTATATATTACTTAATAATTTTTATGAAAATAAGATTATGTCATCACATTAGCATTGTTGTCATTAATCAATAAACATTACATATGTTATAAAATGACTATTATTTCAATTCAAGCATTTTCATTTTGACAGTCATTTCTATTATGTTATTCTTTCATTTTTATATTATTATTATCATTGAAATAATGATAATGATAATATTGTATCAATATAATTACTATCCTTAGTGACTTAATAACGCTATAATAAATATTACTGTTATCGCAGTATTTTAAGAAAATTGAACTTCAATCATAATGAGAAAGCGAAAGAAGAACATAATCGAAATGAAAAATATATATTATTTCTAAGAACATTGGCTAAAAGCTAATTTAAAAATATTCAAATCTAAATGCAGATCTAAAAGTCGAACTGTCAAACTTGGATCTTAAAGAATAAATGTACCCAGTACATGATATGTATTACTTATTTTGAAATTTATTGCTGTTTAGCTTCGCTTATTTGCTTTAAGCCAAATTCATTTGAAGCTTGGTTGGTTGTTCGAAACCAATGTGGCAACATTCTTGGGTTACTGAAAAAATGACATCAGTAACATTAATGTTTGATTGGTTGTTAGAAACTAACATCCTTTTCATTTATGAGTTACTGGAAAATGATATCATTAATATTAATGCTTGATTGGTTGTTAGAAACCAACATCCTTTTCATTTGTGGGTTACTGAAAAATGATATCAGTAACATTAATGCTTGGTTGGGTTTTAGAAACCAACATCCCATTCATTCGTGAGTTACTGGAAAATGACATTAGTAATATTAATACTTGGTTGGTTATTAGAAACCAGCATCCTTTTCATTCGTGGGTTGCTAGAAAAATGACATCAACAACATTCGTGGATCACTGGAAAAATGACATCAGTGACATTCGTGGTCGGTTACTGGAAAAATGACATTAATAACCTACATTTTGTGATAATACTTGTTGCAGAAAACTTTTATTCATTTTGCGCTATTACCTTATTTTTCCTGCATTTTTATACTTATATCTGCTAATCGCATATTTTGCTTTTATAAAAACGTAATATATTTTGTTTATAGTGGTACTTAGAGCATTATCTAATTATTGGGAATTCCTATCTTAGTATTGTTTTGTGTACAATACCAGATCAGGTACTTCTGGGAGAGCTTAATCAAGAACCTTGAAAATTTATACCTTTTACTTTTATTTTATTTTACTTTTTCAAAGTTCATCTCGTGTTCTAGCAGATGAATTTTGTCAGAAATTTGTTGACTATATTGTAAAATTTGAAATATTATTAAATGAGAAATGTCTTATGGTTTTTATATGTGTTCCTTTTCTTTCTCAAATTGCTCAATATGATCCTGCGGTATGTGAGTACCCGATGTCGGGACAGTTCTCGTTGAACCGATGACGGGCCTCCACAGCGATGCCTAGGCCCAAAGATGGTTGACAAAGCCCTGATTACAGACATTTCCTTTTTTTCAATTATGCTCCAATCTTGATGTGGGCTGGTGATTACCAATTACTTACAGTGTGGGTCGGCAAGGGCCACTTAGACCATTGCAAATAATTTTGTTGTTGTATGAAAGTTTGACCGGTGATTTACCATGGGTTGGCAAGGGTTGGGAACTCTACTGAGACTGTGATGGTGGCGGGGTCAGTTGTTTATTCGGTGAAAGCTTGTCAGTGTTGAATCAGTGACTTTTTTTTGCTACTCACAAGATGGATTTTAATTCTGCTAAAGGACGCAATTATAAACTAGGTAAAACTGGGTTTGGAATTTAATTCTCTCAAAATTTTGTTTTACTTTATAATTTACGCAAACCAAACAGCCACACATTTTGTTTTGGCTGTGATCATTTTGCTGTACTACAGCATCATATAAAACAAACAGTCCCTTTGGTTTCTCATTTATATATGTTTTCATTTTTTTGAGATGTTTCTTTATTCTAAATTAACTAATGGCTGTACCAACTCATATTTTGTTGCAAAATATATATTTATTTCCAATATCAGGGGCAATCATTAGAACAATTGATCTGTAATTATTAACTATTCTCAGCTCAAACAACCACATAAATTGATGCGCATCGACATAATTTAGCAGATTGTAATGGTAATGACATCACAGTGCTAGCAGAGAAGCATTTGATATCAACAAGCTGGGAGCAAAAACAATTACACAATAATAAAAATCTGCAGCCAATATCAAAGCAACTTACACATCAGCAAAGTAAAAAAGGTACAGGCAATAGCAAGGATAACATAGCAGCAACTTTAATAGGGCATACCAATGGAGTTGTGCTGGAGGGGCTCTAACTTTCAGCGGTTTGCTGCGAAACCAGGTCCTAAGTATTTACACGTGGTCGCTTCCTGGGAGGAAGAGAGAGTGATACTTGTAAAGGAAAGTAGAGATTTTCAGATTATGTTTTCTGGAATCTCACATTTATAGAGGCAATTACGTTTGGTTACTTATAATTGATCTAATCACTTTTGTAGTTAGCACACAAATTAAGGAAACCGCATCCATAAATAACTGATCGGATAGTCTGTATCAACCAACATTTCTTCTTAGAATTAGCTTATTTTAAATTAAAATTCAAATGCAGATTTATCTGAATATTTATTACAAGTTAAATGCATCTCTAGCCTGCTTCAATTTGAAAATTGATACAATGATCTTGTTTTTATAACTTTGATATTTTCTTATACAATATTCAATTGTAATTTAATTATGTTTGCGAAGAATTTTCAGCGCCTTATTCAAGCTCAATAATGTGATTTGAAATCATCACATTTAATGATATATTTGGGGAATTTCTATTATTAAAATTTTAATGGATATGATATTTCTTTAGATGCTGATGATTTAAATATTCACCTTTTGAAATCATTTCATTTAAGGTCAATTTTATTCAAATAATAATAATAATGTTTTTATCTATTTTTTGTTGATTGGAACAAAAGTTGTTAGTTGTAGAGCCTTATTATTACAATTTGTGGAGGCTTACACAACGTAAGTGGCTCATGCTCGAGTTTGCAACAACCCATCTTTTTGGATGTGAACCAAACTAGGTGTCATGATGTTGGCAGATTTGCAATATCATAAATTTTCAAGTTTGGTATTTTGAACATGGAACATTCGTTTAATATGAACCTATTGTATTTATGATTTTGTTAAATGGTATTACTAAAGATTTTCTTAAAAATTTTGTAATTACATCATATGGCTCTTCGTGAATGCAAACTTCTCGACATCAAAGCCTTAATCCCACCAGGTGGGGTCAACCACATCAAACATCAACAACAACGCCACCACCAAGCCTTAAACTCATTCATTAGGTGGGGTCGACTACATGAATCCTTTGTTTCCATTGTGCACAATCAAATAGAGGCCCCTATTTAAGTTTCAAATAGGGAAGATCTTGCATAGTAGTTTCTTCCTATATATTTTTGGGTCTTCCTCTTCCTTTTCTTAATATGGGAGAAATTCATAAACTCAATTTTTCTAACAGGGGTATTATGTGATCTATGCTTAATATTCATGAATTATTTAAGGTGACATTGTTTAATCTTATCCACTATTGGAGCAATTCCAACCTTGCTATGGATAAACTTATTTCTCATTCTATCTTTACAAGTATACCCACTTATTGACCTAAGCATCCTCATCACTGTAACACTTAATTTATCGATAAATTTTTTCTTTATTGGCTAATATTCAATCCCTTATAATATAGTTGATCGTATAGCTACTCTATAAAATTTTACCTTAATTATGAGTGAGATTTTTAGATTACACAACACTCTAGAAGCACTCCATTTCATCCAACTTGCTTGGATCATATTAATCACATCGCTCTTTATTTCACTATTATTTTGAATAATTGAACCCATGTACTTGCATCTCTCACCCTTCTTGATCACATGGTTCTCAATAGTTATGTTCTTGAGATTATGGCTTCTAATGCCATTGAAGTTATACTCCATATATTCTGTTTTTGATCTACTAAGACAAAACTTTTGGATTCTAAAGTAGTCCTTCATGACTCAAGTTTTGTTTTAACTCTATTCCTAGTGTTATCAATTAATAGAAGTTCATTTGCAAATGACATGCACAAAGGAATCTTCTCTTGAATGTGCTCAGTTAGAACATCCATAGCTAAAGCAATAAGGTACAAACTTAAAGTTGAGCATTGATGTAATCAACATAAATAGGAAAATCATTAGACAAGCCACCTTGTTATCGAACATATGTTACAATCCTATTATACATTATCTCTAATAGCATCAATATATGCAACACAAATCTCTTTTCTATCCAAAGCTCTTCTAAGAATTTTTCTTGGTTCTTTATCATAAGCCTTTTCAAGATCAATTATATGAAAATTTTTTGTTCTTTCTCAAAAATTTTCATCAAACATCTTAATATATATGTATTCTATGGTAGATCTATCTGGCATCAAATCAAATTTATTCTGAGAAATACAAGTGTTATATCATAATTTATGTTCAATTACTCTCTCCCAAACGTTTCCATACATCGATAGGGATATCATTCGATCCCACTATTTTTTTGCTCTTCATTAGGCTTGTTGGCTAAATCAACAATCTAAATTCAATGTTAACAATCCTCAACCATATTAGAGATTAAGTTAGGGTTCAGAGAGAGCCTTGAACACCTCCGCACTCTCTCCTTCATTTTCCTTCTCCAAGCAATTACTAGTTACTGTTTCTGTGAAGACCCATGTTAGGTTGGTAGCAACCAAACTAACATCAGATGTATCTCTTCACAGGATCCTATTGGCGGTGAAATAAAATAGCAGTTAAACAAACATCCAAAGCCATTAAAGTATAAAGAACTAACATTCATTCAATTTAAATAAATAATATCCAGAATTTATTACATAACTGTCATTATACAGAAAATAATTATCCCTTGAAATGACAGTTAGAATTCGTTAATTTTCCGCGCCATGACTTTAAACTATATCAACCTCATCCAGCTGTATCTGATTTGGTATTATAAAAATAATGCCTTAGTGTATATTATATATACAAAGGATATTAAAAATATACTTTAAGCAAAAGCGAAAGGCAAAAATAATAATAATTGCAGGAAAATAAAGTTTATTGCAAATAAGAGATGATCATGTTTCTTGCAAAATAATTGCCCTTTTTTGTCGCTTGCCAAAATTTTAAACGGAAAAGTAATAATAGCATAAAATTTATATTTATGTTTATGTCTATGATATTGTGAAATAATGATAGTAGTTCTGATGGGTAAAGTCAGAACCATGAGGCTGGGTTCATATGCATTTAAGTATAACTTTCACCTGGGTCCTCTTAAGGGCTTCAGATGGCAATAAACATGCATTTAAGCATAACCTTCACCTGAGCTCCGTCAAAGGCTTTATATGTCACCCTTATAGCTCTCGAGGACTAGCCCCGTCCCTAACCTATTCATGTTCCATTTTGGAACCCTTCTTGCAACATTCACAAGATACATAACATCATTTTGTTTCTCTTACATCATTAGTAGTAAGAATAACACATTAAGTAGCAATACAAAACAGGCTCAAAGCGATGCTTAAGCAGCAAATGATAGTAAAAAGCATAAAAATAATATCCAGTGTACCTTTATGTAGAAAATAAACGAATCACACGAAATTCTGATGTGGTACTAGGAAACTCGACGTGTCTATAAAAATTATATTTTGTAATTTGTTATACTTTGACAATGCCTGTCTTTATTATTAAAATATATATAATCCTCTCTAAGTTGATCTTGATTAGTTTATAGTTCTCTCAATATTTTAGATTCTCTTAAGATTTTAAGACCTAGGTTAGGAACTATGAATTTCAAAGGATCAATCATATTCTTGACCAATTTAGTCAATGAAATGCTTAAAGAAATCAAGCAAGTAGGTTAAATTATAGACCCAAGAGATTGATCATTTGATTAGATAAAATCGTTATAAAATCAATCTACAAGGTAATAATGACGTCTAGAAAGTGCTAATTATATTCATAGGTTTGTTTATTTTAATGACCTTGAAACTCAACGAATTGATCAATCACTCGAAAGGATCAATCCATTCTTGGCAACGGCTAATATATCTCTATAACCAATCGCCTTAGTATGATAAACAACAAAGAGAAGAAAAATGCTTATAGTTGTTTAATCTCTCTCAAAAAATTCCCTTAATCATGGATTTAATAAGGGAACGTTTAATAAGATTATATATATATATATGTTATATACTACTAAACTTCACAGGCAACCTTATTAAAGAATAATCGTACTTTTTTGATCTCCTTAAATCGATACTCATAGCATTCGACTCTCCCTCTCTCGATCGGCTGAAGGTAAAAGAAGAAGGTCAAGGAGATCGTACCTTACTCTCGATTGAATGCACTGGATCGACGCCGAATCGAGCGGAAGAGGCGATCGGGTTGAAGAGAAATCGACGCAGAGGAGAAACGATCGTGCGCGCTGGGACGTCGACTGCACTCCTGTCGGCTTTCGTCATCGGCCGCAAACAAGGATCGAGTCACTGCTGCTCGCTCGCCTGCTGTACGCTTCCGTCGGGTGCTGCGCGGTTCGTCCGTGCGGGAGAGAGTCGAGCGACTAAGAGGGAGAGAAGGCTTGCTTGAGTGGGGAGAGTCATTTGGCTCTTTCCGGTTAAATAGGACGTGCGTATGTAACGCATGTCCATTTCATTCGGGCTGATTAGCCGGCGAGTTACTGGTAATTACCTTTATTACTCTCCGCATACTTTCCTAATACAATCGAGATTTAATTGCTTAACAGTTTCTAAAAGGGGCAACCATTTCTTGCCTTGAATATGGGTCTTAATGAGGCAATTTATGCTTTACTATGCGTTAATGACGGGTCTTAATTTCTATTTCAACTTTAAATGAATTTGAAAATTTTTTAAATTAAGGATCGAAACTGAAAAATCGAATTTAGCGGGGTTTTAACGCGAAACTGAAATTTACGGGAGGATTTAACAAATCTGAATATTACGGGAAAGTAACGCCCCTTTTACAAATGACATAGGGTCATTACAAACTCCCATACTTAAAAAAATGTCGTTCTCGATATTACACCGAAAAGAAGACATTTAATTGAATGCAAAAAGATTTAATTAGGATTACCTGAATTCTGAAAGAGTTCGGGATATTTTTTTCTCATATCCTCCTCTCTTTCCCATGTTGCTTCCTTGGCACTGTGACCATTCCATTGCACCTTAACCATAGGAATTGTTCTCTTTCTTAATCGATGGTTATCTCGTTCTATAAATTGGTCTGGTTCTTCCACATACGTCAGATCTGGCTGAATTACCGTTCCGGGAGATACTAGTTGATAAGATGGTTCTTGCGGGCACTTACGTAAAGATGATACATGGAACATATCATGCACTCTAGAAAAATTTTCTAGTAGTTTCAAACGGTAAGCAGAGTTCCCTATTCAGGTAATAATCTCAAATGGTCCCACACATCGCGGGCTCAGCTTGCATGATACGCCAAATCAATATACTCCCTTCATTAGGCTTACCTTTAAATAAACAAAGTCTCCTACCTGAAATTCCAGCATATTGTGTCTTAAATCGTAATATTTCTTTTGACGATCCTGGGCTGCAGTTATTCTTAAATTTATCACCTGGATCTTTTTATTAGTTTCTTCGATAAGATCGGATCCATAGATTTGAACATCTCCAACTTCTGACCAGGATAGAGGTGTAAGACACTTTCTTCCGTATAGGGCTTTGTAGGGTGCCATTCCAATGCTGGTTTGATGGCTGTTATTATAAGCAAACTCAACTAAGGACAAATGTTCTTCCCAGTTTCCACTGAAGTCTAATATGCATAATCTTAAAAAATCTTCTAGCACTTGATTAATTCTTTCAGTTTGTCCATCAATTTGGGAATGAAAAATAGTGCTCATTGCAAAATTAGTGCTCAAATCATGGTGTACGGCTTTCCAAAATTGAGAAGTGAATCTACGATCCCTATCTGATATAATTGATTTTGGGATTCCGTGTAACCGAATGATTACTTTAATATAAGTTATGGCTAGCTTCTCCATAGTGTTTGTCCGTCTTATGGGCAGGAAATGAGCTGACTTTGTGAGACTGTCAACGATGACCTATATAATATCAGCTCCTGATTTGCTTCGAAGCAAACCAACGACAAAATCCATGGCAATATCGGTCCACTTCCATTCTGGGACTGTTAGAGACTGTAAGAGTCCTCCTGGCTTTTGATATTCTGCTTTCACTAAGTTACATGCATTGGAACGTGCCACAAACTCTCTCATACACTCCTCTTTAGTCCAGACCACCAATAAATTTTCTTCAAGTTGTGGTACATTTTTGAAGTCCCAGGATGGATATTAATCTTGAATAATGCACTTACTGTAATATCACAATTCGTAATTCTTTATCATTGGGCACCAACAATCGAATTTTATAATAATGTAGCCGTTCTTTTTTTGAAGATAACTATTCTTTCCCTCCAATATAAGTTGCTTCAATTTTTGATATTTTGAATCTTTTCCTTGGGATAGTTTTATGCACTCCTCTAATGTTAAATCTGTAACCCCTGTAGTTGAAATGGTATTCAGTTGGTTCGTCGTTACCAGATCTATCTCCAGCTTATTCAGCTCCTTAACGAGATCCTTATTAATGGTCATCGTGTTGAGTACGCTAATTGATTTCCTGCTTAAGGCGTCTGCCACGACATTGGCTTTCCTTGGGTGGTATTGAATATCCAGATCATAATCACTAATGAGTTCCAACCATCGCCTTTGCCGACAATTTAACTCCCTCTGAGTAAAGATGTATTTGAGGCTTTGGTGATCTGTGAATATTTCGCATTTTACCCCATATAAATAATGTCTCCATATTTTAAGTGCAAAAATAACGGCTTCTAACTCCAGATCGTGAACCGAATAGTTTATTTCATGAACCTTCAGCTGGCGAGAAGCATAAGCAATTACCTTCATATTTTGCATTAGAACAACCCCAGTCCCACCTTGGATGCATCAGTATAGACTTGGTAGTCCATCCCTTCTTGAGGTAATATTAGAACGGGGCGGTCGTGAGGGCATCCTTTAATTTATGAAAAGAAATTTCGCATTCAGAGCTCTAGATGAATGGTGTGGCTTTTTGTGTGAGCTTGGTGAGTGGAGCTGAAATCTAGGAGAATCCCTGTACGAACTTTCTATAATATCCTGCCAATCCCAAGAAACTTTTGATTTCCGTTACCGTTGAAGGCTGAGTCCATTCTTGAATGAAACTAATTTTCTTTGGATCTACTTGAATTCCTTCCGTGCTTACGATATGGCCTAGGAAGGCTACTGAACTCAACCAAAACTTACACTTAGAAAATTTCGCGTATGACTTGTTGTATCTTAAAGTTTTTAAGACTGTTTGTATGTGAACCTCATGATCCATTTATTTTTTGGAATAAATTAAAATATCGTCAATGAAGACGATCACAAATTTGTCCAAATATAGTGTTAGAACCCTCTGTATTAAATCCATGAATAGTGACGGTGGATTGGTCAGTCCAAAAGGCATCACAAGAAATTCAAAGTGGCCATACCTTGTCCTAAATGCAGTTTTTGGGATATCTTCTTCCTTTATTCTTACTTGATGATATCCAGATCGAAGGTCAATCTTGGAGAAAACAACACCTCCGACTAGTTGATCAAATAAGTCATCTATTCGGGGAAAAGGATATTTATTCTTAATTGTTACCTTGTTTAGTTCTTTGTAGTCAATACACATCCTCATTATCCATCATTCTTCTTGACAAAAAGCACAAGAGCTCCCCAAGGTGACATACTGGGACGAATAAGGCCTTTATCTAATAATTCCTTTAATTGCTCGTTCAATTTTTGAAGCTCTTTTGGTGCCATTCTATATGGTGCCTTTGATAACGGTTGCGTATCGGGAATTAAATCAATAGTGAAATCTATTTTCCGTACCGAAAATATTCATGGCAAATTATTGGGAAATACATCCAGAAGCTCATTGGCGACCCTTGTATATACTAAGAAAATTACTTCTTCTCTGCTTCCCAACATTGTTACTGAGTAGGCTTCGCACCCCTTCTGAATTAGCTTGGCTGCTTGAATAACATTGATGAGAGACGCGTCAGTGCCTAGCCTTCTCATAAATGTCACTAGTCTCCCTGCACTCTTGAGGGTGACCTTTTTACGCTTGCAGTTGATGACTGCTTGATGATAAGATAGCCAGTCCATACCCAAAATGATTTCAAAATTTGCAATTGGAAGAACTATCAAGCTGGCTTTAAACGTCTCACCATTAATTGGAATTTCGCATTTGCAATACTCTCTAGCGCTCATGAGGGCGCCATATGGTAACCCCACATTTAATCTTTTCGTTAGTTCTCTAAATGGCAATTGTAGCTTCGCTATCGAGGCTGGTGCACTTGCTGGAGCCGGGGCACGAGGAGGGGTGGATACTGAGTTCATGTTGGGCCTCTGAATGATGTCTCCATCTATAGTTTTGAAAGATTTGCAATGTCGATAACTATGTCCCATCCTGCCACATTGGTAATATCTGTTGCCGGTGTGATAGCGCCTGCCCATTGGGTGTGGTCGTCGGCAATCTGAATTTGCCCTTTCCCTGACAGGCCATGAGGTAATATGATAAACATTGGCCTGTCGACTAGGTCGAGACCTTTTATAGGTTTCACGACTGCCTTGGGATTGGGAGTGACATTTTTCTTGGCGTTCGGCGATTACCTGCTCATTATGCTCCATAATGGTTGCGCAGTCCAGTAACTCAGCAAATTTGGTATGCTTGAGCGGGAGTAAGTTGGTTCTGATGGACTCTTTCAAACCATCCAATAACCTACTACACCTAGAAGCCTCAGTATCCACTAGCTTGTGCGCATACCTGGAGAGCCTTGTGAACTCAGACTCATAAGCCGCGATAACTTGATGAATTGGTTCTCCAGTATTTTCTCGGCAGAAAGAGGGATGTAGAGACCTCGGAATGCCTCCGCAAATTCCTCCCACGATTTGTCCTCTAGCTCTAAGCCCATAAACTGAGTTTTGTGGGTGACTCCCCACCATCGATCGGCTTCAGCCTTGAATAGGCTTTTAGCCAATCTCACCGCATCTCTGGCCAGACATTTTATATCATCCAGTTTACCTTCTATCTCCTGTATCCAATCTTCAGCCTCCATCGGCCGAGCTGACCCGTCGTAGCGCGGTGGGTTCAGCTTTAGGAAGGCTTGCAAGGCTCCGCCAATTCTGTGCCTTTGTTTAGGAGGAGACTCATGAGTTTTGTGTTGATTGGCTAATATTTGGGCCATCAACTCTAAGATCTTATCGGTTTTATTCTCTGATGGTCCTGAAGGCAAATGGGCCTTCACTGGAGTCTCCATTGGCAACTCAGGAGAGTATCCTTCCGGATTCATCTATAAGGAGGGTGATTATAATAAATAAAGATTTAAATGCATTAATTAGGGAGAATTAATATTTTATGCAAAAGAAAGTTAACGGAAATAAAGATACAATCATTTTCTCTTGTTACACATAATTTTGCTCTTAAGAAAATAGTATTCTAAATGAGTTTCTTAAGGCTTTCAACCCAAAGCTTCCTATACTTATTGGTCATTTTCCTCTTCTTAGAAGTTAAGGCAGCATTCCCCGTTTGGCGGGTCTCGTGATGCACCTTCCTTTCAACCTCTGAATGCGTTCTTCAGAGCTTCTTCTTTCTTCAGAGTAAATTCTGCCAACTTAGGAAGTATCAACCTCAATGTTTCCTTCAATTCTTGCACCTCTTTTTGGAGGCTAGTAATTTTCTCGTAGGAGACATACATGAACCTTGTCAAGTTCTCACCACGTGCCTCCTCCTTGTCCTCCAATTCTCGAATCCGATCTTCAAGGGTAAGGGGGCTGAAATTAGGTTCGTGGATGTTCATTTGCCAAGACCCTTGTTGGCTTAAGTCAATTTCCGAGTGTTCCGCTGAATGATTGGGAGAATTCATCTGTTAAAGATCTAAACTTATAACTTGTTGAATAATAGCTTTATTATGTCACTAGTTTTTTACAAAATATTTTGTCCCAATAATAGTCTCATTGTGTCACTAGTTTTCTACATGATGTTTTATTCCTACCATAGCCTTATTATTTCACTAGTTTTTTACCAAGTATTTCGTTTCAGTGTATTTGTATTTTAAATTGAATGATTTCTCAATTATAGCTTTTATGTCAATTACTATTTTACTCCAACACTTCCAATCCTGCTTTGATACCAACTGTGAAGACCCATGTTAGGTTGGTAGCAACTAAACTAACATCGGATGCATCTCTCCGCCGGGTCATATTGGCGGTAAAGTAAAATAACAGTTAAATAAACATTCAAAGCCATTCAAGTATAAAGAACTAACATTCATTCAATTTAAAATAAATAACATCCATAATTTATTACATAACTGTCATTATACAGAAAATAATTATCCCTTGAAGGGGCAGTTAGAATTCGTTAATTTCCCGCACCATAATTTTAAACTATATCAACCTCCTCCAGCTGTATCTGATCTGGCATTATAAAAATAATATCTTAGTGCACATTCTAAATACAAAGGATATTAAAAATATATTTTAAGCAAAAGGAGAAGGTAAAATGATAATAATTACAGAAAAATAAGGTTTATTGCAAATAAAATATGATTATGTTTCCTACAAAATAATTGTTCTTTTTATCACATACCAAATTTTCAAACGAAAAAGCAATAATAGTATAAAAATTTATGTTTATGTGTATGTCTATAATATTATGAAGCAATGATAGCAGTTCTGATGGAGAAAGTCAGAATCATGAGGCTGGGTTCATATACATTTAAGCATAACCTTCACCTAGGCCCCCTTAAGAGCTTCAGATGGCAGTAAACATGCATTGAAGCATAACCTTCACCTGGGCCCCCTCAAAGGCTCTAAATAGCACCCTTATAGCTCCCGAGGACTAGCCCTATCCCTATCTTATTCATGCTCTGTTTCAGAACCCTTCTTGCAACATTCACAAGATACGTAAACATCATTTTGTTTCTCTTACATCATTAGTAGTAAAAATAACGCATTAAGTAGCAATACAAAACAGGCTCAAAGTAATGCTTAAGCAGCAAATGATAGTAAAAAGCATAAAAATAATATCCAGTGTACCTTTGTGTAGAAAATAAACGAATCACACAAAATTTTGATGTGGTACTAAGAAACTCGACGTGTCTGTAAAAGTTATATTTTGTAATTTTATTAGTCTTTGACAATGCCTGTCTTCATTATTAAAACATATATAATTCTTTTTAAGTTGATCTTGATTAGTTTATAGTTCTCTCAATATTTTAGATTCTCTTAAGATTTTAAGACCTAGGTTAGGAACTATGAATTTCAAAGGATCAATCATATTCTTGACCAATTTAGTCAATGAAATGCTTAAAGAAATCAAGCAAGTAGGTTAAATCATAGACCCAAGAGATTGATTATTTGATTAGATAAAATCGTTATAAAATCAATCTACAAGGTAATAATGACGTCTAGAAAGTGCGGATTATATTCATAAGTTTGTTTATTTTTGTGAAGACCCACTTAAGTAGTAATAAGTGAAACTCTTAAACATTGAGGCGCCTTTTCAGATAACGGTGGAGTTCCTAATAAGAACTCCAAAGTTAAGCGTGCTCAGGTGGGAGCACTCCCAGGATGGGTGATCTGCTGGGAAGTTATCTTATGAGGGCAAAACCGTGAGGCCTTTCAGGCCAAAGCGGATAATACTTTGGTGTTAAGAGTTTGGGCTATTACAAATGGTATCAGAGCAGGCCATAGAGTGTCAGATAGGAGCTAAGTGCCATATAGGGCAAAGTACCACTTCATGTGAGCAGCCTCTTGAACCCATTATGGTTAAGGTGCTATATGGTTGTGGGTACCTCTTGTGCCTGTAGGGGTCACCTCTAGTCCTATCTACCCAATGGATGGTTCTTGGATCTGTGTGTGAATACTGACGAGGACGTCAGTTACTTAAGTTGGGGAGATTGTGAAGACCCACTTAAGTAGTAATAAGTGAAACTCTTAAACATCGAGGCGCCTTTTCAGATAATGGTGGAGTTCCTGATAAGAACTCCAAAGTTAAGCGTGCTCAGGTGGGAGCACTCCCAGGATGGGTGACCTACTGGGAAGTTATCTTATGAGGGCAAAACTGTGAGGCCTTTCAGGACAAAGCGGACAATACTTTGGTGTTAAGAGTTTGTGCTGTTACAGTGCGGGAGAGAGTCGAGCGACTGAGAGGGAGAGAAGGCTTGCTTGAGTGGGGAGAGTCATTCGGCTCCTTCCGGCTAAGTAGGACGTGCGTATGTAACGTGAGAGGACCCGATGCCGGGTCAGCGGGAGCTAATCCAGCACCGATTTGCTTGTGGAATAGTAATAGCAACAACAACAAGCAATGACAAGTCCTTTAGCCGCAGGATCATATTGAGTGGTTTAAGAGACAAATATATAGACATCAAACATAATTCATTTATTCATTAATTCACGAGTATTGAATACACAGATTAAAATAAAAGAAAAATTATAAACTTTTTAAAAGTAGATAGAGTCAAAAAGAAAACGGTGGATCAGCAGGTAACGGTATCAGCACTGCTCAGTTCTTTAGCACCTTTCATCGATGATGAACTCCTGATCTTGGCATGTTTCAAAAGTGCGGGCATTCGAAAACCAGTTAGTTGTGAAACTAAGTACTGATAGATGTCATCTTTACAAATGTTAAATAATAAGCAAAATAATTAATATTTGACAGGAAATAAAAGTTGTACAAACTTATCCCTGCAAATCTGTTTCAATTGCACTTGAAACTTAGCATAGAAATAATTGCAGTCACAAAAATAAATACAGAATTTTTAGTGCTTAATATTTAAGGCAAAATATGATTTTGTTAGGCAAGTGCAAAATCGAGGAAAAGGGGGGTTCAGTTTTTGTTTTGCATATCTCAACTTCCCTCTATACCTGCCCCCTCAAAGGCTTATCAGTATATGCTCCTTATGACTCCCGATGTCGGACAGCCCCGTCCTAACGGTTGTCTGATCAGACAAAAAGTATAAAGCAACATGGAACCCTTGCTTCTCACTTATCCAAATTTATTCATATATCATTTTATGTGACTTTAAAAAGCACTTTTATCAAATTTGTGCGATGCTGAGCATAAAAAACATATTTAAACAGAAGTAATAAAAGACATCTGGTACCTTGTTTAAAAGTTCAACAGTTCGACAGTTCAACAGTTCGGATGAGTGACAGTTCGCTCATTCTGTAGTTAGGTTTTGGATATTTTTAAATTAGCTCTCAGCTAATATTTTTAGGAGTAATATTTATTATCATTTCGATTATGTTCTTCTTTCCCATTCTCATAACGATTGAAGTCTGATATTTAAGATACTGCGATGACAGTAATATTTATAGCGTTTGTTAAGTCGCTGCGGATAGAATCACATTATTATTATCATTATTTTAATGATAATAATAATATTAGAATGAAAGAATATAAAAGAAATAACTGTCAAAAAGAAAATATTTGAATTGAAATTATAGTCATTTTATAACACATATATATAGCTTTCATTATTAATTAATGAAAACTATATTAATGTGAATAACAATATTATATCTTCATTATTATCATAATAATAAGTATTTAAGTAGGTATAAATTAAAAGAACTTAAAAATTTCTCCTCTTTTCTCTTCTCTTTTTTTCTATCTTTTAAACTTATCAACTTACCTTAAAATTAGGATTGCCAGAAAGCGGAGGGAGGCCGGAGCGGGGTGGCTGGACGGCTGGCCGGGGGCTGCAGCAAGCTGGCAGCAACCGGAGGGGGCTGCCAGGTGGCTGGCTGCCGCTGGAGGGCTGGCCGGGGGCCCGACTTGCTTGCTGGTTGGCTGCGGGAGAGGGCTGGCTGCTAAGGGGTGGCTGCTGCTGGGCTGCTGTGAGGGGGAGGAGGGGCTGTAGGTTTAGGGTTTGGAAGAGGAGAGGGCTGTGGGGGAGGAGAAGGAAGGGGGGGGAGGGCTTATGTAGAGGAGAGGAGTGGGCGGGGGAGGGGGGTCGGCTAGGTGGGCCGACCAGCCTGCGCCAAAAACGGCGCAGGCTACCCCTTTCTGGCGCGGAAGCTTCCGCGTCAGGCGCTGTCGGGTGCGCTTCGCAGAAGGCAGGGGCGAACGGGGGAAGAAGGAAAATAACAGGGAAAATGAAAATAAAAAAAAATAAATACTTAAAGTTAAATTATTCGCATTTTTCCGCCGTTCAGCGTTCAAATACAACGAAACTTGGCACCAATGTGTGTTACGACATGACGAACACCCTCGCGCCGAAAATTTTCGATTCGGACAAATATTTTATTTTTAATTAATTTCTGAAGTTCGAAAACTTCAGAAATTAACCACAATAATTCCGGCGCTCAGAATTTCATGAAACTTCTCGAGCAGTCTTTAAATAATATACTTAACACAATGACACTGAAATCGATGAATTCTGACACGTATTTCAATGTTTTGATTTTTAGGATTTAAATAATTCCGAAAATAAAGCGGGAGCTTCCGTTATTCGGATTTCTCCCAAACTATGGTACTTTGATCTTAAAAATTATCCTTATCTAAGGGTATTTTTGTTTGCCCTAATTTAAAATTCCCCGAGGTCCTGATGCCTGAGGCAAGTTTTGACCTAATTTGAAAAGTAACGACATTGGGTCGTTACATAACGCACGTCCGTTTCATTCGGGCTGATTAGCTGGTGAGTTAGGGTAATTACCTTTATTACTCTCCGCGTATCTTCCTAATACAGCTGAGATTTAATTGCTTAACAGTTTCTAAAAGGGGCAGTCGTTTCTTGCCTTGAATATGAGTCTTAATGAGGCAATTTATGCTTTACCATGCGTTAATGACGGGTCTTAATTTCTATTTCAAGTTTAAACGACTTTGAAAACTTTCTAAATTAAGTATTGAAACTGAAGAATCGAATTTAGCAGGAGTTTTAACGGGAAACTGAAATTTGCGGGATAATTTAACGAATCTGAATATTGCGGGAAAGTAACGTCACTTTTACAAATGACCTAGGGTCATTACAGCTTCGTCATGATCGCCTCTCCACCATCCTCTTTTTATTTTGGTGCCTTTGAGGAGTTTGTAGTTGACTGTTTCTATTGTGATAGTGTTCAATTTGCGAGGAGCATTTTTGGACATGATTTTTCTTCCAAATATTTTTTTGTTATAGAAAATTATAATTTTTAAGTATTTATGCCTTATGCTTAGGCTCGTAGTTGTTGTAGAAATGCATGTGTAGGGCTTACATATTTTTTTTTTGGGTCTAAATTTTATCTAGATCATTATGATCATGGCTTTTTATACACTTAATACTTTGATGAAAAACTCTAAATTGAACCTGCATGAATGAAATATGATTATTATTGCATGTTTTTTGTTCAAACTGAGAAGATTACGAGTAAATTTGTGATCTTTTTAAAATTATTAAATAGCGTTTTATGCTTGTAGCTTTTATATTACAAAACTAGCAGTTTTGTAATTTGATTGAGATCTCTGAAAGTCTGTATTTGGTATTATAATATTGGAGTAATTGTAATTCTGTAATCTTTTTATTACAAATTTAAAAGTCTTATAATTGTTATTATCCAAGTGCTTCACTAGTGTTTAAGGTGAGTAGTGACTTAGTATCTGTGGAGCTTGACGAGTTCAATGAGAAAGAAAACAATCTTTTCAATGTTTATGGCTGAGGAGATTAGTTTCGGAGGTTAAAAGAAAAGTGGAATCTAACAAAGGAAAAGGTTAAAACATGTATTTATTGTCGTTCAATTTATAAAAGTGTTCATTCGAAGGTTGTAGCCTTTTAGTTCACTGTACAGTTTGTAGGTGATATAAGTAGGTGTCATATTCAGCACTCAATTCTTGTAATGCAATAAAAAGAGGCTGCATTATAATAAAAAGTGGAAAAAATAAAGTAGAGCTTTCTTCCCTTGCATATTTGAGTTGGACGTAGCTACTAGTGATGCATTATGGCGGTTGCTGGAGAATTCGAATACCAAAATGTTAGTGAAAATTCAATACAAGTATTCGATTTATTCTTTCTTGGAGAAGAAAGGTATTTATAAGGACATTATAGGGGACAAGCTGTTGGGATTTGGCTAACATAACCACACCTTGTTGGCCTACTAGGGCATGTTCTCTTACAGGTGTTAGGCATGCCATTTGTTGGAAAGGTGCGATGGCAGGTGACACGTGTCAGGATATGCGGGCCACAGTAGAAGATTCCATTGTTGGTGGTCTTGGAGAACGGAGATAGTCTTAAACTTACCGTTGAGTGTAGGAGCTTTCAAGCATTTCAGCTATGATAGCGCTAAGCTGGTAAGACCTGTATCTTCAAAATAAGAAAGAAGATGAGTGAATCAACAAAAAAAGAGGTGTAATCTATATAAGGATGCATCATAGAGAAGCATTTAATGGTCCCTTTAGACTTTGTTAATTAAATTAAGTTTGGACACATGGTTGATCCAGATAATGAATGAAAATTATACGTAGAAATAATTATGAATATCATATTTTGAACAAAGTGCTGAACCTGAATGAAGGCAAATAGCTCTCTAGGTTATGCAAACATGTAGGTGCATGAGCTTACATTTCCAATACAATTTGAGAATCTTTGTCATACTGTTTTGCTATTAAAATTTTGTGATTTTGGTGAACCTTTGTGGCTAAAGAACATTCAGTTCTGTATTTCACTTCAGTTGAATGGGGGTGGGTAATGTAACTTATAACATTACAACGACAACAATGACACTAAGCCTTACTACTGCTAAGTGGATTGACTACATGAATTTTTTGTTTTTTATGTACACAACCAATGTACCTAATAGTATTATGTAATTTAGTATATTTTAAATTGCTAATTTTGTAAGTAATAAGTTATGAGGTTTGGAACAAAAATGTCAAATATATGTTTTGGCTTTGGGTCAACAATTATGGCATTAACTTTACTAGTATGATGCATTCGTGAGGGTGCTGGCAAGTTATAATTTCTGTCCTAGGAGTCATAGGATCCCAATATGTTGAGCATCCTTAAATTTCATTCTATTCTATAGCCTTCCACACCTAGAGTTGGCAATGGTCTGGTATATGTTTTTTTGGAGAGGGTGCAAATGATGATCCTAGGGTTGGCAATAACTTAGTCTATGTGATCATATTTTCTTGAGCGTGCAATACTCATAAAGTGCATCAAGAGTGCCCCATTGTGATGGCAGTTGAATCACCCATTTTTGTTAGATTAGGTTTTTGGGAATCTTTGATCGCATAATTGTTCTGTATTGTCATTCTGCTTTTAAGTTTGATCCCTAGTACCATCACAATATGATTGTTTAGTTACCACCTGTTAAGATAAATTATAGAAAGGATAATAGCTTTGTTTCTATTACGATTCAATTCCATTTTTGTTTAATTTTGGTTTTTGTTTCTATTTAGTTGGCTTAGCACAGTTTTATTTTGACCTAGATTTTGCTCAGTTTAGTTTTGTTTCTGCACTTTATTCTTACATACTTTGTTTATATGCATGACATGTTGGTCTCAATAAGTATGTTGAGATATTGGTAGAAGTTAGGGCACATTGGATTTTACTTGCCCATGTTTGTGGGACTGCTTTAATTGTAAATACTAGCATGGCTACTAGAAGAGGAAAACTTCTTATGGATGGTTGACTTAGAGGGAGATATTAGTGTGAGTCTTGGTGCTGATCTGACGAGAGATATTTCTGTTTGTTTTGAGAGATTTTGTTGTGATGACTTTTGTACTGCATAACTGTATAATGGACTGTAATATATATATATATATATATATATATATATATATATATTTATATATATTGAGGATTTTGCTTTTGTTTTCTTAGCTTAATTTTGTAGTTGTGCATTTTTTATTCTGTTCTGCTTCCTACCCATCTCAACCCGACTAGATCCTTTGGATTTTGGCAGGCTCAGTTGGTTTGAGGTGCATTTCGTAGTGTTTTGGATTGCATTTGAGTGATGATTTTGATGTGGGATGTCACATATTTGCCGTCAAAGAGGAGGCAATGTGCCGATAAAGATCGGCATTGGCAAAGGCAGAGGTCATCAGATGCTAACTTCTTCCCAATTGGACACATGTCGAACTGATTAGTTAAAGTTATCATAATTGCCTGCGGTGGGCCAACCAGTTGTTGATGTTGAGTCAAACATTGAATGCTGAATGAGCAAGGCTGAGTAAGAAAGCTTGCAAAGAAGTTTGGGGCCTTGAAGTTAGCATGTGAACAAATTGCCTGGATGCTGTCATTTTTTGGGGCAGTTCGCTTTCAAATCATAAGACAAAAAGAATATATGCACATATAGGGCTTTGGGTTTTGAGGTTTTTGTTTCTACTCGCGTAGAAGCTTTACCCGTTGAAAGTTGCTTTTCTCCACGTTCTTTTTCTTTTACTTGAGCATTTAAACATAACTTGAGGTTGATGATATCGTTGCTGGTAATAAACAAGTTTTTTTTTTCTTTTTTGAAAGCAATCAATAAAATAGCAAGTTTTTTTTCTAATTTATAAATCACTTGGTGCTATCTTTTAATTTATATATTTATTAATAATCATACGTAGTTTGTGTTTGAATTGAATATGTAATGGAAATACAGTGAATTAAATGATATCAATGAGATGATGTATGAAATAATACCATACATTGCACGACACAAATTTTATAGATTTATTGGGTGGCTTGAGATGTTATCAACAAGTGCAGCCAAATGTTGATGATTGTCCATGTTTAAAAACTCAGATTAGAGCTTTTGGTATGACTGGGATTGATCCATGGTCTTGTCCGATTCAACCAGCTTTTGTAAATGCAAATGAGTGAGTAGGTGTGATTTGGTTTGAATTGGTGAGTTGATCAATGTTTAATTAGAGGAATTTAGGAAATTTTTTGGATATTCATACTTTTTGTCTTATCTCTAGCATATAAATGTCAAAGTGTGGCGACCCAATGTCAGATTAACTATCTTGACCTAATACTGGATGCCACTATAGTACTTAATAATGAATCACTATCTATCAATCCACTATTAGGCACTACTACAAGCAAATGATTTATAAGATAGAGAAATATAGATGCATTTTTATAGTAATGTTAATAAAACGTTCATTTCATTACAATTTTCCAAAAAAAAAAATAAAAGAAAATATTCATCTCAAAATCTAATAATTACTATAGTTCATATGCTTAAACTATTACATTAAATGTTTATAAAAATATAAAAGCTCTCTTCTCCTCGCATAATAGAATAATAAAGTAAAAAGGTCTCTGGAGGACTTCAAATCTGCCCCTGGAACTCCAGCTCCTCTTCATGTTCGCCTGTTAGCTCCCCTCCAAGCTCCTAATCTACCGTGTTTGGTTTTTAACATGATAAGGCACAGCCAATTAAATAAAAAAAATGGTTATACTAATAAAGTCTAAGCACATTTTATAATTTCTAACCTATTTAGTTTAAGGATATCATGAGTTTAAGCAGTAGGGTGCACAATGCATTTAAAGAAAAATAAACTAATAAATAGAACATACAGTATGAATATTTAGAGTAAAACAGTATATGTGCTAAGGCTGTAACGACCCAAAGTCGTTATTTTGCAAATTAGGTTAGAATCCTGCCTTAGGAAGCAGGATCCCGGGGAATTTCACTTTAGGGCAAACAAAATTATCAATAGATAGAAACAACTTTAAAGATCAAAGTGCCATAATTCGGGAAAAATCCGATTAATGGAAGCTCCCGTTCTATTTTTTTGAAATCTTTAAATTCTAAAAATCAAATCATTCAAATGCGTATCCGAATTCATCGTTTTCAGTGTCGATATGTTAAGTATATTATTTAAAGGTTGCTCGAGAAGTTTCATCAAATTCTGAGCGCCGGATTTATCGTGGCTAATTTCTGAAGTTTTAAATTTTAGAAATTAATTAAAAATAAAATATTTTTCCGAATTGAAAATTTTCGACGTGAGGGTGTTCGTTATGTCGTAACACACCTCGGTGCCAAGTTTCGTCGTTTTCGGACGCCGAACGGCAGAAAAATGCGAGTAATTTAACTTTAAATATTATTTGAATTTTTATTTATTTTTTATTTCTCTGTTTCCTCCCACCCCCCACGTTCGCCCCCCCCCCCCCCTGTTTTCCCGCGACGCGCATTCTGGCGCGGAAGGTTCCGCGCCAGGAACCTTTCCTGCGCCGTTTGGCGCAGGAATGGTCGGCCAATTTGGCCGACCAGCTCCCCCTCTTCCCTCCTAGCCGATCAGCCCTCCCTACCCTCTCCCCTAGCTTCTCTATAATACTTCCCTCAGCCCTCCCCTCATCTCCCACAACTCTCCTACCTGCCATCCCCTCTCCTCCCAGCCCATTCTCCCCTCCCTGCCAGCCACCCACAGCAGCAGCCCCCTTCCAGCCAATGCCAGCCCTTCCTTAGCCGCTCCAGCCTCCTTCCGGCAGCCCCCGGAAGCCCCTTCCAGCAGCTTCCGGCAGCCCCGGCATTTCCATCCAGCACCTCCGGCAGTTCCCGGCAACTCCCGGAAGCCTCCGGCAGACCCTTCCAGCAGCTTCCGGCAGCCCGGCAGCCCCCGACAGTCCCCTTCAGCCAGCCAGCTCCCTCTCCGGCAGCCTCTGACGGCCAGCTATCAAGCCGCCAAGACACTCTGTAGCCGCTGCCAGCCAGCAACATTCGGGGTTGTTACTGGAAAATGACATCGGTAACATTCGGGGTAAATTACTGGAAAATGACATCAGTAATCTTTATTTGATAAATAATATTTGTTGCAGGAATTGTTTATTTCGCGCTATTACCATATTTTCTTCTGCATTTTATTTCCGCCTTACTTCCGCTAATCGCATCATTTAAAAATATAAATGTTATTATGTATTGCTGTACTTAGAGTATTCTCTAATTACTGGGAACTCCAATCCTGGTATTGTTTGTTGTACAATACCAGGTCAGGTACTTCTAGAAGAGCTTAAGCAAGAACCCTAATGTTTAAAATTTTCAATCTGCAAATGGATTTATGACGGCGCTATTTTTGCTTGTTTATCTTTTATCTTTTCTTTATTTTTACTTTTGTACAAGGAACGCTGAAAAGACCTTGTAATGTGAACATTGAAATAATTGAATAATATCCTTTGGCTTTTGTATGTGTATGCTCTTTTCCTCTCAAGTCACTCAATATGATCCTGCGGTGAAAAGTCACCCGATGCCAGAACGGTTTCTGCCGAACCGGCGTCGGGCCCTCACAAAGGCACACTAAGCAGTCCTGCAAAAGAATGGTTAAGCATGCATAATATCTATATAAAAACTAAATCAGGTGAAGGCTAGCATCCTATATGCAAGTAAGGGAATAAAAGACAGATTCTAGCATCCTATAAACAAATATAACGAATGAACAAACTGAATTATAATATGCAGAAATAAGTGTATAAATATGTAAAGCAACTTATTTATAGTTAATGTATTATTTAAGTTATGTTATATTATGTTATGTGGACACTATCAGAACAAAAAGAGGAGTTAGATACGTCTACCCAAGTATTTGAGACTAGTCTCCTATATAACCAGACACACTCCCCTCCAAGGACATGTATGGTCTCATGATCTCTCCATAGCCAGCCCTGGTTCAAATTATCTATGCAGACTGATCCACCCTGAATTGAAACCCTTTATTTAATTATATTTATTATTATGCAATGATTATGATCAATTGGATAAGGTTTCAAAGTGTAGAAGCATTCAATGGGAATGCCAAGTAAATTAAGCAGTGATATCTATTTATTGTCTAATTTTAATCATCTACTTTAATGATTAGGGTTAACCTCTAACTGACTTAAGATATTGATCTTAAGTCAATTGTTAGATACATATATATATATATATAAGTATAGTTTTATAATTTTAAAATAATTTATAATAATAGCCAAAATTAAGACTCTCTAACCTAACCTTAAGGTCACCATCCTCAAATTCATCAATTATCATTTTTTAAACTCCTAAAACAAAATATACTATCTTAATAATCCAACTTAAAGTCTAGGTTTAATCTACCTCAAGAGTTCCTATTGCTGAACCTCACAGGTGCTGACTCTATACTAAACTCACTTCAATCAATTAGACATTATTAACATCTAAACATTTGCCCAAGAAATCCTCATATAATAACCTAAGAATCTAAAGCTACAATTCCTAACAATTCATATATAAAGATCTAAACTGTTTATTGATCTAACCACTTGTTAATAATATATACTTTATCAAAAGTAGAATTCTCAGTACAAGTATACATATTCCAATGACCTAATTTTTTCAAACATTCCCTCTTTCCAATTCTCCATAATTTCTCTAAGGGTTTATTATTATTGCTCCCTCACCTATGCTGATTTAATTGATATGTAGAGGCTCAAGCTACTTTACTTCTAAAGTTGAGATCACGTCGATGATAATCTTCTCAAAAATTCAAAAGTATTTTGGCTCCTAATGTCACATTCTAGATTTGCTATTCAACCTTAAATGAAATCAATTACTTAATACTCCCTATAGCACAATAGGAACTAAAACAAAGAGTATATTCAATTTGAAATTAAATTGAGCATTTTAGGGTTTTGATCTAATTATTAAAAATACCAAAAATATGATTTTGTAAATATATTTAAAATTGTAATTTAAATATTGTCATAATATTCTACATAATTTTCTGAGCACTTTAAGATATAATTTCAATATATTTCGATCACTAATTACAAAAATATAAAATGTTTAAGATTTTAATCAAATGAATTAATAACTCCATAAATTAATTATTTTCTAATAAGTTTTCTGTAGTCACTATTCAATAGCCCAATCCAACCCTGCGCACGCAAGCTGCCGTTTGGCCTCTACTCACACGTGAGTCCCTTTACTTGTACGAATCTTTGTTCGGCCAGAATAAGTCGTAGCCACGGCGTTTGTGGCGACCCGCTCCTGGATCAGTATAGCTAATTCAGCGTTAGGTGCTCACTCCCTATGATCATATTGGAGTTTAGTATAACAGTGTATTAGAGGTATATAAAATACACACTTCTACATTCATTGCAATATTCAAAAATACCAGAATAATCAAAAAAATAGATTCATTATAAAGATAATAATTATTTTACAAAATCTGTTACACACTAAGCAAAAATTTAAAACTTTAAGAAAATTTGCGCTTAAGTTGCTTCATCATGTATCAGTTCCTCTTCAAAGACTTGATCCAGAGATTTTTCCTAAACTACCATATATATATATATGTATATGACAGGGCGAACTAAAAAAAAGAAAATAAAATAAAAGAAAAGAAAAAAATTTAATTAGACATAAATGTCTAAATAGTATTTGTAGGATATCAAAATTTACATATAAGCGGCATGATTTTGTATGAGAAATATATACAAATAAAATATGATATTTAAGTATGATATGCTTATGATTATGAATACAATATGCATATTTAAGATATGTGTTTATTATGAAAGAAAGTACAATAATATATAATATTTATTATATTGGATAAAGTTATAGAATAATCGAGGAGTTAGATACGTCTATCTAGCTATCTGAGATGTGGGTTCCTAATTAACTATACATCCCCCCTCAAAGGCTATGTGCAGTCTCCTTATTTCTCTAGATATCAGTCTGTTCTGGCTTAACGTATTGTCTGTACAGACCTGAGATCAACCTGAATAAACCCATGATACTGATTTTTGATTATTTATTTCTGAGCACAAAATCTCATATAAATATATCAAAGTGGGTCAAAGCTTAATAGCGCTGCATATGCTGCAGATAAAATAATTAAAAAAAAGAATAATATTCTTTATTTTATTTTAGTAAAAATATCAATATTATTATTATCTTAGTTATTTATCTTTATATATTAAAAGTAATAATTTTTATTAATATAAGTAATATATATATATATATATTAAATGAAGGAAAAATAATTGAATTAAAAGTTATAGAAATTAAGAAATATATATATATATAGAAAAAATAAAAATGACAAAAATGAAAGTTGCAAAAATTATGAAATATATACATATATAAAAAAAATGAAAATGACAGAATTGAAAGTTGTAGAAATTAGAAAATATATATAAATATAGAAAAAAAAAATGACAGAAATGAAAGTCGTAAAAATTAAAAAATATATACATATATAGAAAAAAAAATGACAGATATAAAAATTGCAAAAATTAGAAAATATATACATATATAGAAATAAAAATGACAGAAATAAAAGTTGCAAAAATTAAGAAATATATACATATATATAAAAAAAATGATAGAAATGAAAGTTGCAGAAATTAGGAAATATATATATGTATAGAAAAAAATAAAATGACAAAAATTAAAGTTGCAGAAATTAAGAAATATATACATATATAGAAAAAAAAGAAAATGACAGAAATAAAAGTTGCAGAAATTAGGAAATATATACATGTATATAAAAAAAATGACAATTAAAAATTACAGTTTTTTAGAAATATATACATATATAGAAAAAAAGAAAATAATAGAATTAAAAGTTGCAGAATTTAGAAAAGATATACATATATAGTAATAATATTAACATTAATAATAATAATAACAGTATTATTATTATTATTAAAAGAAGAAATGAAAAGAATAGAAAAATATTTTATTTTTTTCTTATTTCTTATTATATATTGGAGTAGGGAGGGGATGTGGAAATTGGGAGGTTAGGGGTGTATTTATAATTTTTTTTTAATTAATTAATTATTTCTCTCTCATCCATTATTTGAATGAGATGGATGATAGAAAATTTATCATAATGGTTGGAGTGTTCAATTTGATCTTCTCTTTCTCCTTCTTATCCCCTCTTTCTCTCTCCTCTTTCTCTCTCAACTATCTCTTTTCCATTTTTTTTTCTAGAAAATAACAAAACTTGATACGGAGGTGTATCTTGATGAGAAAAACATACTCACGCAAAAAATTTTTAATTTGGAGCAACATTTTATTTTTTTAATTAATTTTTAAAGATAAAAAATTGTATATATTTCTGTAGCCTTTTTCTGTAAATTTGACTAAATTTGACGAAACTTTTTGTAGTCTTTTTATAATAGTCTTAATCCAATGACACTAAAATCGTTAAATTTGGACTTGTATTTAATTGTCCCAATTTGCTGAATTTAAATAATTCAAAAATTGATTTAGGAGTATCCGCTATCCAGATTGCTCCCAAACTTAGGCATCACGTTCACAAAAATATACTCTATCTAACAATATTTTTAGTTTGTCATAATTTTAAATTCACTTGGGATCCTGATTTTTGAGTTAGGTTTAATCCTAATTATCCTAGTAACGACTTGGGTCGTTACAACGTCTCTTCTAGCTCTTGATCTCGCTCACTAAGATCGGTACTCGTGATTCCACATGCGATCGTCTCCGCCGACTCGTCTGTTCCTAACCCTAGAAATCCACCGTCGGTTACCTTATATAATCGGCACGATTGATCTTAGCTCGGCTCAATTGGGCCCGACGAAGACACAACATTCTTACGCAAGCAATGAAATAGCATTACGAAATGTATTTACGGTAAAACGACACAACGACGGTAGGAAATGGGGTACCTGTCGAGCACTATCTGAAAGCTCTCGTCCCATCATTCTGGAAGCTTTTATACTCACTTGCATGCCTGCAATACCTTCAACCTTCAACAGTATCTGCGCTCGTTCTCCAGGTAACCAAACGTAGACGTAGGAGGGGTCTGATCCTTACTTGAGTGGCTGAATCAACGGCATAGCCATGGATTTAGAAAGACGCCTGCGTGAATTCCTGTCTCTGGAAATGATGGTCCATATTAGATCTGAACCGTCCTTTCTGAGGATCAGCGGCTGATCTTCTAACGGTATAAACACTTAATTAATTATTTAATTAGTTAGTTAATAATTGTCTTTATGTGAAAAGAAAAATATCAACCAAACCCCCTCCAAAGTTTCTCAAACCTTTGCCATTAATTAATTTTGGCGGTTTAAAAATTCCGTAACTACTATGGGTTGTTACATCAAGTGCTGCTATCATACCCCAATTTCTTACTAAAGTAGCTAATGGATAAGGTAGCAAGTCCATTTGCAAGGTAGGGATTGGTTCTATGTATTTTTATTCGTAGGCTTTACAAAATCTATCTCCAAATTTTACATTCTTTTTCTCACTTTTGAGAGAAATTAGGTCATAATTTGGGGGTTACGTAGCATTTTTTTTTTAAAGTATATGAATTAATTTTAGCCGATTTAGACTATCATATATGAATCATTAATATTTATTAGTTCCTAGTAGTCTCGATGTGTGTAATTGATTTTTAGGACCAATTTGCTATACTTGGTCACTTGACTTGTACAATCAAGCAAGCCGATCTACTCAAGTGAGCTGATTTAATGACAAGTTCAGATTTTGAAAATTTTAATGGTCTTATTTCTAATAGAAGTTCTGCAAGGAAGTTCTGGTGTTGTGTCATGCTTTTGTAATATAGGTGATTTTAAAATGGTATTGTAAGTTTCTTTGCTGAGAATTTGAGATGGAGGCTGATGGAATATTCTTTGATTATAAAGTTTATTAGTCAGCAGAGTTTTTTTGATTGCTTGTGTATGGGCTTGAAGATAGTGTTTAACCTAGTTGATTACATTTAACTTTGCCGTGAGTGAGGAATATTTTATACTGATTGTATGAATTTTAGCGATGATGCAAGTGCTAACTACAATAATGGTGATGACGTAGTGAGGTTGTTATCTTCAATTTTAGAGTAGAGATGGATAATTCTACATTGGAACTTTGATGCTCTTCATTACCAAAGAGTTCAAAGAAGCTATTAAAAATTTGTCACTATTAAGGGGCTGCTTTGTCAGGTAAAAAAATAATGGGGGTATAATTATTACAATGTTAAGTGTTTCAAGGTAAAATAAATAAAGTAAAATATTGTTAGGTGTTTGGACAAGGATCGGTTTATGATACGTTATTTTCTTAAAGATGTTCTGTGACCAGCCATGATTGCCGCCTTACAAGGGATGACAAGGGTCGGTAGGAGCACCAACAGTAAAGATATTCTGTGACGAGCGATGATTGTCACCCGACGAGGGATGACAAGGGTCGGTGGGAGCACCAACAAGAGAACTGAGGATGTGTAACTTTGAGTGTTGGAGAGTTGTATATGGGCTTGTAATATTGTAATCTCTCTTCTTATTTTTTCCGAGGCAATAAAGATGATCTAGTGCGACATGTGTTGTTGCACCAAACCATGAAAATCTTTATATTTGTGTATGTGCTTCTCTATTGTGTATTGCTTTCTCTTTTGTTGACACTCTAGTTTTCATGATTCACAGAGAATACATATCACTTTCTTGTAGCTTTTGCAATTGGGTCTTGCTAGAGACACAAAATGCATTGGTTTGGATCTAGCTAGAGTATTCCCTGATTTTTTAATTGATATCATAATTTTTACTGATTGATGGCACTATTCCTAGCACATAATATTTTGTTAGAGATAAGCACTACACATTTATTTCATCTTTCAATCTGCAATATGGTTGCTGCTTTTAGTTACTTGCATTGCATGGAAAAGCTCTGACTCTCAGTTTATAATTCTTTTGTGATGCTTTAACTACGATAGGTTTGTTTTTGGGTGATACTATGGATTTTCAACTTCTTTATTTGTTCATTTGGTTGTTGAAATTAGAACTCACACTTTTAAAACAATAAATTTATTAGATTTGTCTAAGTGGAAAATAGTTCATCACTCATTAAAAGCATGCATTGCTTCAAGCAACCAAATGAAACCCAAAATATTATCTTACATCGACTTTATAAAGCCATTTCTGTTTTCATATCATAGTGATAATACTGGACTAAAGCGCTTGCCTTCATGTGCACCATGCTTCTTTGTATAGATAACACTACAAAGTGTGTGTAAAACAATTCTTTTACCGATGTCATGGATTCTTAACATCAAGCATAGGCTTTGGATGTATTGATATAGTGTATTCTTTATATAGAAATCAAGAAGCCCGGCAAACAACAGAGGCTTCTTGGTTCACATGGGGGAAGGCGGTGGCCAACAATACCATGACATTAGCGATGAAGGATCTACAAGATTAAAAACTTTTCAGAAAGTTTCTATTGTTCCTCTTATTTTCTTAATCTTTTATGAGGTCTCTGGCGGGCCTTTTGGAATTGAAGACAGTGTTCAAGCGGCTGGGCCTCTTCTTGCCATTGTTGGTTTTCTAATATTTCCAATAATATGGAGCATTCCAGAAGCTCTGATTACAGCTGAACTGGGCACAATGTTCCCCGAGAACGGCGGTTATGTTGTTTGGGTCTCTTCAGCTTTGGGTCAATTTTGGGGCTTCCAACAAGGTTGGATGAAATGGTTAAGTGGTGTAATAGATAATGCTCTTTATCCAGTTCTATTTTTAGACTATCTTAAGTCTGGTATTCCAGCCTTAGGAGAGGGGATCACAAGGGCAATTGCAGTGCTGATTTTGACTGTTTGCTTGACTTACATGAACTACAGAGGGCTTGCTATAGTTGGTTGGGTGGCTGTATTTCTGGGGGTTTTATCAATCCTTCCATTCCTTGTTATGGGACTTGTAGCTATTCCAAGGTTGGATGCTTCACGTTGGTTGGTCGTTGATTTCAGCAATGTTGATTGGGGTCTGTACTTGAATACCCTCTTTTGGAATTTGAATTATTGGGATTCAATCAGCACATTGGCTGGGGAGGTTCAAAATCCAAAGAAAACTCTGCCAAAGGCCTTGCTTTATGCTTTGATATTGGTTGTTGTGGGGTACCTTTATCCTCTTTTAACCGGCACAGGTGCCATCCCTCTTGATAGGGAGCTGTGGGTTGACGGTTACTTCTCAGATATCGCCAAAATTCTCGGCGGGTTCTGGTTGAAATGGTGGCTGCAAGGGGCTTCGGCTCTGTCAAACATGGGGATGTTTATTGCTGAAATGAGCAGCGACTCTTACCAGCTTCTAGGCATGGCTGAGAGAGGGATGCTTCCAGAGTTCTTTGGCAGGAGATCTCAGTATGGAACCCCGCTTGTGGGGATTCTTTTCTCTGCATCTGGAGTCTTGCTGCTATCTTGGATGAGCTTTCAAGAAATTGTTGCTGCTGAGAATTTTCTCTACTGTTTCGGAATGATTCTAGAGTTCTTAGCATTCATAAGGCTTAGGATGAAGCACCCGGCGGCATCTCGGCCATATCGAATCCCTCTTGGCACGTTTGGCTGTGTTTTGATGCTCATTCCTCCTACTATTCTGATAATTGTAGTTCTGACTTTTGCTTCATTCAAAGTCATGGTTGTCAGCCTTTTTGCCATACTTATTGGGTTCATTTTGCATCCTTTTTTGAATTATGTCGAGAAGAATAGATGGTTCAAGTTCTCAGTCAAGCTTGATCTATCTGACTGTCAAGGATCGGAGCATGAGGAAGCTGGTTCTTTTATCGTCTAAGGTTCCTTGTTTGGTGAAGCTTATAATAGCTGTTGTTGAAGCTGGTGATGATGAAGCCAATGCCATATTAAGAAGAACTCTGCAAATTATGGCCCAATAAGTGCTGTTCTTGTAAGTCACCTTACAGTCTTGTTTAAATATTCCGTTTTTGTTTTTTTATAATTCTTTGTATATTAGTTGTCTCATGTTTCATTCTTTTTTTTTTTCTGCATTTACACTATAATTTTTAGATGACATTAGTGTTTGATTTGATTTGAGTTCGGTTCAAGTTAGCTCTGACTCGAACCCGAAATTTTTAGTACTACTCGAACTCGACCCAAGCTTAACTCGAACTCGAGTCAATTTCAATGCAAAAAAGCTTGAGTTCGGGCAAACTTGAATTTGATTCAAGTCAGCTGAAAAAAACTGCATTTTTTATAAAACAACACAATTTTGGCTTGGGAGATGATCAAACCCGAGGTCGAAGGAATGCAATTGAGACAACTTTACCATCAGGCATGGTATCTTTTTTTGCAGATGGTACACATTTTTTAATTTATGATTTTGAGTGACTCGATAGAAAAAGCCTGCATTTTCTATAAATCAACACAAGTGTGACCGAGGAGAGAATCAAACCTGAGATCAAAGAGATGAAATTGAAACAATATTATAACTGAGTCGGGCAATTTCTTCTACATATAATATTTTTTTTTTATTTTATATATTTCAACTGACTCAATTTTAAGTTCGATTCTAGTCATTCCCAACTAGAATTCGGCTTGAATTGGGTTATAGTCAAGCCGTTCAACTCTAGAATCAACTCGAAAATTTTGAGCCGTGTTTGAGTGGGCTCAAAACTCAAGCGTGTTTTGAGTTTTTGGTAAAGTTGTCAACCAACATCTAATTTATATTTGTTAGGTCGGGAACTGAAGAAAATCTTCATCACGATAGAGACATTATTGTTTTTAAGTTTTTGCAATACAAAAGTGTATTATCATTCAAAAGCTATGCGATCATTGTGACTTTAAGATGATTCGAGTGGCCAAAAGTTATGGCTATTAGGCACCTTTTTAGTGCCAGAATTTCTGATGATGTGTTTCATCTATTCTGGAGTTCTACTTCCCGAGAGGCTAAGTTGGTGGAGTTGGGCTAACCCATTTGGCAAGCCAATACCTAATAAGCTCAAATCAAGCCTAGTGGAGCTTAGCTAGATCTCCTTAGAGCACTTAGGACCCACCCTTAGTAATCCCTATCCATTGGAATCTTCATCCTTAGCTCATGGGAATGGTAATGCGTGCATAGTTTATCATAAAGTTTATTTTAAATATTTTATGCAAATTAAACTCTGTGCTGTATTAATTGAACGATGAGAATAAATTATATTTTATGTTAATATTTGTTGAATGGATTATCAAATGAATAACCAATAAGATCGTGCGGTAGATTATACAGTGCTGGATAATTGCTAATTAAGCTTTAGGCCATCACAAATTGTGACATGACAGCGTATATTTTGTGATAGGATGAAGTTTTAAATGTATTTGAGGACAAGTTTTCTTTCTTTTGTGATGGACAAAATGAAATATTAGACATATGTTGTGATAATTTCATATGTATTTTTCACTATATTTGTACTTTGAGTTTATGTATGTTGGACATTATATATAAAAATCTTAATATACATATGATGTTCAAAAATTTTGATAAATCTAATTGGAATTAAATATCTAATTACTTTTCATGTGTTAACCACTCTATAAGTTGAAAACTTTAGATTTATTAATAAATATATTCAGCACAAAACTAAGGATGAATTTCTTAGTATGAGTTGAGCTATGGTATTTTTTATTTTCATATTTAATATCATATATATATATATAACATTAACTTATATGTTTACAATCATAATATCTAATAATATTCTATCTAAAAATAAAATAATTAAAAAAGTTAAATTGGATTTTATATTTTTGTAATAAAAAAAATATATGTGATTACTTTGTATTATTTAAAATTTAACTATTAAATATGTAAATAATAAAATATATATAATAAAAACTCTAATTAGTCATTCAATCTTACATTATTAGCATAAATGCCTGAGAATAATAAAAAAAAAACAGGAAGAGAAAAAACCCTCAAATACATTACGGTTTAATTAAAATTGTTCGCCCGTTGACCGGACGAGCTGCTGGTTTTTCTTGGTTCCAGAGTGATTATATATAATATGTTTACGCTATAAATTAAATATTTAGAGGTAGTATTTTAGCATTGGCCTAATATTAAATAAAAAATATTATTTTAATAGAAAATGCTTTTCTAATAATTAAAAATAAGTATTGTTATACTTACACATTAATATATATTAAAATATATAGATGATATGTTAATATAATGTGTAAGTATATTATTTATTGAATATATATTTTTTATAAGATCTATATATATAAAAAAAAAAAAATTGATATATATTAGCATAATATTTTTTTAAAAAAAAAATTCAAATATAATGAATATTATATGTAACCGTTGGTGGTTCCACCGATGATTCATCGAACAATTTTAATTAAATCGTTTTATATATCTAAGGATATTTCCTTACATTATATTTTATTTGAGATATACATGTGCATAAATAAAAATGTCTTTATGATAATGTAAGATTGTATAAAATTGATTTGAGTTTTTATTGCATATTTGAATATAAAAATTATGTATTTAACCTGTATTATTTTTTTTCTTATGCATTTGCAAAAGAAACAAACATTTATATAACATTTTTTTTATATAAATGTTATTGTTTACATATTTAATACTTAAATTATATATAATACAAAGATATCACAAATTTTTATTATTACAAAAATATAAAATTCATTTTTTAACTTTTTTAATTATTTAAACTTTTAGATAGAGTATTATTAGATATTATTGTAAACATGGAAATTTAAGTATTATATGTGTAAATATATAAGTTAATGTTATATATATATATTAAATATGAAAATAAAAAATACCATAGCTCAGCTCATAAGCTCTCTTTTTTATTAGATAGATATAACAATTAATCATATTATCCAATCAATTATAAATTTAATATAAATTAATACATATTTAATACAATATAACATCGGCCAAACTTTAGAAGCATGAAACTCTGATTATAGGGGTTAAATGGACAATATGTGAATTATTTTCTTGAAGCTGAAAATAAAATTATTTTCTTGGAACTTAATTTTTTTTATTAATTTTTTCTTAAAACTTAACTTTTTTTTTTTTATTGAGAGGCTGTCTCACACCTGAAAAAATGTAAAACATTCGTTCAGTTTGGACCGAGATGGAATTTATATAAGCGTGAACTATATTTTTTGTGTTGAAATCATATATATATATATATTAGATAATTATTGATTTTTAATAAATTTTTAATTATAATTTTAATTAATAAATTTTAATTATTATGAATTAAATATTAAATTTAAGTATTTTAAATGATAACAAAAAGTATATTTAAAAGTTGCAGACGGATTTGTAATAAGAAAATAGTATTTTTTTTGTTTTATTTTGAGATTCAGTTTTTATCCAAAATAGCCGTCTCGATAAAAACAAGCGCAGGATAGGATATTTCATGAAGAAAAAAAAAAAGAAGAAATGGAAATGGCGGCAAATCATTTTCGACCCTGTCGTCCTGCAGGTCAAACCTAACAGCGCATCCCTTTTTTTCTCCCTAAATCGGCCTTTAAAATCTTTATTGAAGATCAGCAAGTCATTTCCCCCAATTTTTTTTTTAATGTACCGTTTGAATCTGTCTATTAAATTTGTTTAAGTTGAACAAAGGTTTCGCGCAGATCATTTAATTTTTCGTAGAAGCGGACAAATCGGCATCTCGAATCTAAACAGGACAACAGTGCTAACCGCCAAAGAATATCAACTGCTTAATCATCTTATAGTATTCTTAAACAATTTTTTGATGCTCGCATTGTCGACGGCTGCTTTCACTAGAATTGGTCGGTAGAATACGGCTAGGGCTTGCTTGCGCTCTCTAGTTGTGCGTCGATTGATTGTTTGTTCTTATATTGGAATCAAGTGAATTTTCTTTGTTAGTTTTGAATAACCGGATAATAATTTGCGGAGGAGGATTGATTTATAATTTCAGCAATTCTTTTAGGGTTTTTTTAGGAAACTTTGAAATGCTCGGTATAGAGGGAGATAGGTGAAGTTCTGTTGGAGTAAAAAAAAATGAGAAATTTAGTTAGAAGTATTTTTTTTTCAATATAATCAGAAGATTTGTGGGCGATGATTACAGCCAAGTTCGTTCTGTAGAGATCAGACGGATCTGTGCATGGAGATGGAAGGTAGGGGATTTTCAGATTTGCTAAGAAATACCAGTGAAGAGATATTTCTCAAGACTATGATGGAGAATCCGATCGGAGTCACAGCACCAAGCATGGAGATGCTCGGTTTCAAGAACATCACGCAGTCTTTTAGGGGAGATAGTGAAGAGCTGTTCAATAATTGGCTGACGACTGGAGAGGCAATGGAATTTTATGCAAATTTTTAGTTTTTTTTTCCATCTTCTTTTTCAGAATCTCGTTAGTTTATACTGTTTATGATGGGAGATTTAGTATTTCTTGAATCCTTCTATGGTGCCAACTAGCTTCGTTTAAAAAATATAGATCAAATCTCTGTTTTCATTGCTATATTAATATTGCTCACACTAGGAACTTGCATGAATTACAGTTAAGTTATTGTTGATCCAATCAAAATTTTCTTATTTTGAAATTTGCCGGGTTAGAGTGATGATTGCTTTCTTGATTATTCTTCATGTGAACCTTTTTGTGATGTTAACTCATCTTTCCAATATCGAGGAATCTGTTTGTTCTGATGCACAGCAATCATGATGTACATTGTAGCTTATTTTTACAATAATACTAGTGTGTTTACTAACATATCTCATCATGATTTTCAAAGATTTTTCTTAAATGTTATATTTTTTTAAAGAAAGTTTGCTCGCCAAAGCACTAATTCCTTTTACACTAAGTTATAATTGAATATTAGCTTCAACTTTCAAAATCTTTAGCAGCCAAATTAATTGGCACTAACATTAAACTGAGAAATGTGTTTTAAACCTAAGATTTTATGATCTTCTGTAATGCTACCAATTAGTTGAGCTTAGCATTATGCAGTATCAATTTTGATTTATCACTTTGAGTAATATTTAGTTACAATTGGCTTTTGTTGTTCAATGAATTATTGAAAATTGTTAACTCTATCAATTTTTCTTGAGAAATTTATCATAATAATATCTCAATTATCTTAGCTTGACGAAATTAGTTTTAAACTATCTACTCTCTACCAAATTTAGGCCCCAACTATTCATTATGTTCACATTTACGCCTAAAAATAAGAAGTTATGAACTTAAACAAGCTTAAAATGTATAATCAGGGATAATTTTGAACATAATGAATAGTTAATGGATTAGAGTAGCCAAAGTAAAATGGTTGGGGGATTATTTTGGCAATTTACTTATTTTCTTCTAAGTGTGTTGTATTATTCACTTTAAATATTTTCTTTAATTTATATCTTTCTTCTTACATCAACTTTTTTTGCCTTTTTTTACTTATTGTTTCTATTTTGTTTCTTAACATAGACACCTGGCTATGGTTCTTCGGTTACAACTCTTCGTACTCGACAACCATCTCGGAGGTGAGTTGGTAGTATTACACACGCATACATTACTTTTTTAATGCTACTATTTTATGTTATGTGAATTGGTAGTTTCTTTCAGTCTAACAATTTTATCTCAGATAGTGATTTTTGAACAATGAGATTTTATAGTCAATAATTTTTTTAGCTATAAAACATTGATTAGAGAAGATTTTCTTAAATGGTTAGGGCATATTAAGTATAAACCATATGTTTCCTTGCATTGATAGAGTTGAGTTAATGAATTTTGCACATGTTGAAATAGAGGCAACACTACACAACACCTCCAAGCCTTAATCCCATTAGGTGGGGTCATGCACTTAAATCTTTTGTTTCCATTTTTCACAATCAAATAGAAGCCTTTCTCTAAGTTTCAAATAGAAAATATCTTTTATGTTGGTTTCTTACCATATTTTATTGGTTTTCCTCTTCCTCTTTTAACATGAAAAAAATTCATATACTCAATTTTTCTAACAAAAGTATGGAACAATCTACGCTTAATAAGCCTGAACCATCTAAGATATCAATCTCTAATTATTCACTATTAGAGCCACACTAACCTTGCTGTGAATGAACTCATTTTCATTCTATTCTTTGGAGTATATCACTTGTCTACTTTAGTATCCTCATCTCTATAATATCTATTTTTGTTAAGATCTCTTAGAGTTATGAATCAATGCGGAACAAAACTTGAGATGATGAGCAAAATCAAATAAAGCAAGAAACAATCACATGCAATCACAATTATAGCACAAACAAAAGGATTTACGTGGTTCGGTGCTAACATCTACATGCACAAGGGGGAGAGCAGGAAATTTCACTATTGAGAAAGGGAATTACAATGAGTTTTATAGTTTACAAACCTTTACAAAACCTTTGGGAGGCCATTCTTCTTCCTTGCAAATGGAGCAGCCACCACACAAAATCAATGAAGGCTCAAAATTTTTGAATTTTTGCCTCTTTTATATCCCTAAATCTGGGTTAAGAATATATATAGGCGGAATTTCTGTAGCGTTCATCTTTCGGGCGCCTGGCGACAGGCGCGCTGTAGCGCCCGCCTCTCGGACGCCAAACGCGCTGTAGCGCCCGCCTCTCGGGCGCCAAGCACTGTGGCGCCGCCTCCAATCTGCTCCATGTTAACAATTTTGCCATATTGCCAATATTTAGCCTTATATGACAACCAATTTTATAGTTACTTTATAAAATTTTTCTTTAATTTTGAGTGAAATTTTTCCGTCACCCTACTTGAAAAGCATTTCCCCCTTTCATCTAATAGGCTGATTCTATTGATCACATTTTTCTTTATTTTGTTGTTATTTTGAATAATTGAACCAAGGTATTTGAACATCTTGCTCTTTTTTTGATCATATGGTCCTGAATTTTGCTTGTGTTAAAGAGAGGAAAAGACCAAAAAATGATATGGCATGAATTTATTAGGAATGATTTGGGTAGTCGACTCCAGCCAATGGGACTAAGGATTGAGGGTGTTGTTTTTGAAAAACGATGAAGAAAAGTTGATGACTTGTAAGGAGGGTCATAAGAGGCAAATTGTTTACATGCCATGTTCAGCTCCATTATTTGAAGTGGAGGTAAGAGGACACACCATTAGTTTTTGTCTGCATTGTTTGCTATTGATTTCATGTTACTTTTAATGTTTGGTTAGTTTGTTTACTTGAAACTTGTTAGTTATGCAAATAGGTGTACGCTAAATAGAAAACAACTATGTACGCATGCCAGCTAGTTAGTAAATATTTTGGAAGTTTTTGCCAAGGCTGTGGGACAAGTTCCTTATAAGTTTAGTTTATGCTTCAGCATTCAATTTTTTGTTAAACTGGTTGTTGGAATTTCATAGAGCAATGAAACAATTAGTGGAAAAAAAAAGCTCTACACTTAATACCGAATAATTACTAATTTCTGTTTGAAGTTGGTTTAAGAAGGGGAAACATCATAATATTTATCACACGAAGAAGAGCCCAGCTTCATGCTACTTTTTACATTTTTTTTTGTTTACCTGAGCTTGTTTATTCTATGAATTAGTTAACACTGATTAGGTAGCAATTTCTTGCTCGTGCTAGCTAGTTTAATTAGTATAGACTTTTAAGTATACAAAAGCATTTCTGTTTCATATCTGTGCGCAGTGCTCCAAAAAAAAAGATGGGGAAACCCTGGTGGATGCTAACTGCAATTTATTGCTTTTTTTAATACAATAACTAGTGGAAATGCTTCTGCACATAGTGACCAGGACTAATGGCTGTTTGTATACAATACCTCTTACCTGTTTAAATGCAAGTTCTCTCTTGGACATTAGTTGCAACATTCTAAATGTGTTCTAAAGATGCCTCTCACTATATGGTTTGCCAGTGTTTGTATACAATACTTCTTACCTGTTTAAATGCGAGTTCTCTCTTGGACATTAGTTGCAACATTCTAAATGTGTTTCTAAAGATGCCTCTCACTATATTGTTTGCAGGATAACAGATCTTGCTCCAAGCCAGCAAAATGGAGCACCATCTCAAAAGAGAACAAGTGATGATAGTTTATCTGCTCATAATATAGGTGTCAGCGATGAACATTCAAATGATCCCAGCCATTGTTCTCTAAGGTGATCAGTGATCTTTTATTTTATTTTTTTTGCAGCTGTTGGCTTAATTATTGTGTTGCTACCTTTTTTACCTACCGTATTTGAAAGAAACTATTTATTGCTTTCATGAATAAATATTGTTATTTTTAGAAATCGAATATATTCTTAAAACGTTTTCATTTATAATACAATTTGGAATTTGAAGACATGGACTCTTTTTTTTTTGTCTTATTTAACATTACATAATTTTTTTTTAAATAGCATCATTTTCTCTTTGTTTTTTTTTATTTTGACACATGTTATACTTTTTTATATCAAAAACGGATGGTACTTAGAGTACAAAGCATATTATATTTGCTTATTGCCAAAAATCTAATCTCATACTTTTTTTATCTTGAGCTACAAATTGAAAATTTTGTTCTGGTCAACTTACAAATAGTTCAAACCTTCATTGTTGTGTACTAGAAATTTAACCTGTTACGTGAATATCATTCTCTATTATTTTAGCCTGCTCTGCTACTACAAACACCAGTCATGAAGTAGAGAAGTACTATAATTTTTTTATAAGTGAACTGCCTCTTATATGAGAAAAAGATGTTTGATGTCATTGGGTCTTCTGATGGAGGGTAGAGCTATGAAGTCGTAAGAGGTATCTGATTCTGCTAGGATGACCCTGATTGAAGAAGAGCACCATCTATTCCTCAAATGTCATTGGGTGTCTAGATCACCAATATTTTATGCAGAAGTCTCTCATTGCTATTGTAAGAAGTGGGACGATCATAATTGGAGAGGACCATAGTCCAGTTTTCTAGTGTTGATGGTGCAATCAACCTCGTTATTTTAAATGAGTGGGATGGTCATGAATTTGGTTTGTTAACAAAGGCTGACATGATTATGTGATAACTTCTCCATTTGCCGAAAAGGCAGAAGAGAAAAACAAAACCTCCAGATTTCTTAATGTTTTACCTTCTTGTCTCTTCTCTCTATAAGGGAATACATTGTGTTCTTTTCTATCTTTAGCTTTTTTACTACACTCTTGTATTTCACGCCTAATAATTGAACGCATCTATTTGGGAAATACAATTTTAATTTAATAAAATTTATTTTAAAATTTTTTAATATCATGCCATCCAATATGTGATCCAATTTGAGCCTTTGGGGGGCTTCTTGCCTTGGTGTAAACGGAGTTTTCTCATTAGCGATTAAGCTGAATCTTGTGGTGAGGTCTTTTGGGACAATTACTTGCTTGTTTGGAGGTTTTCAGCTCAAGAACAAAATTAGGAAACCTTCAATCTCTTTAAGCTACTTTGAGAACATGCGTTCAACATAGAAGTTGTCCTTGATCTAATTTTGTTTTTAGAAAATAACATTTGAAGGCACACATGCTTATTTTACAACAAATATGATTTGTTATTCTGCTTTTGCGTTCAGCATTTTCAGTAGTCATTTGCAATCTGATCATGTTAATATATCTTATTTAGTAATTATTTATATTATTTATCAGGAATGCAGCAGAGAAAGGGATGCAATCGAGCAATTTGTATTTAGCTAAGGTCGGTCCCTCTTTTGCATGCAATTATTAATATTCTTCTGTTGATAACTAATAATTTAAACAACTCTAATTTCATTAAATAGAGATGTTATATATCTTGTCTGTCTTCCACTCTTTTGTGCAGGCTTGGTTTCATAGTTCTCAGCCAATGACCAGAAGTAGATCATCAGAACTTAGGTAAAGGGTTTTAAAAGTGATCGGTGAGATAAAAGCATAGAGTTTTTTATATAAATTTTAAGGAAAAGCATAATACCTGATCAATTTTATAAAAATATTTGTTTTTTGTAGTTGACTCTCTAATATATAAGAACCTTTGTATAATATGCCCTTTTCCTTTCACTTTTGAAGATTCAAACCATATATTCAACGATCATTTTCTTAAATTTCTTTTAACAACACCTGTAGTGAAGGGTGCCTTGATAACTTTCTTTATCCTGAGTCAAATTGCCACCAAGAATAATTAACTTAAGTTCTATAAATAACTGTAATTATAGGAAGAATATTGTTTTTGTTAGTTTAATTAGGTGGTTGACATGTTTTCCTTTGAGATTACAGAGGAATTGATAGTACAATAGCTGATGCAAGGTGTACATGGAGGAGGCTTATTATTATAGATGGACCAATTAGAACATTAGAAATGTAGCTAGTCTTTTAATAATTGCCCTCTGAATATCAATATACTTATTACACAAATTTAAATCTTATTCTTTTAATAGAGGGAAAAATTAAGGTTTGGCATCCATCTGCAGGAGGAGATATGCTGCCATGCAAGGTTCACAAATGGCAACACATCCACAAGCATCAGTTAGCACACCAGTTTATGATTCCAGCAAAGTGAAGCAAGAATTTACCAATGCAACTAATTTCTGTGACATTCCAATGGCTGAAATACCCAACCAAATGCATTCTTTCATGTCTCCTTCTAATTCATCCACATCTTTTAATGCTCCCCCGATCGCAACTTCTGACACTGTTTCTTCAGTTGTGAACATGCTCAAGGGTACCTTAGAACGGAAAAGGCTTAATGAAAAAACCGAAAATGATATGATTGAAGGAAGTTCTTATAATAATTTTTTTGGCTTACAAGAAGTTGCTCCTAATTTAACCTCACATCAAGGTCCAGGTAATCAAGTACCTGGACCATCAACTTCCTTTCATATTGCATCCCCGATGCAAGTCTCTGGTCTAGGAAATTTGGGAAGGGTTGACAAGTCCTTAGAATTAAGCATGGAAAGGTTCCTGATTCAGACAAATCAAACACGCTTGGAGGCAGCTTCTCAAGAACCGTCTCTAAGTGAATCATCTACTGCTGCACCCGAACATTCTATTGGCTTTGATGTGTGTGATGGCCCAACTCACTCTGGACATACAATTTCTAATTGTGTAAGTTCCGGTAGACATGCTGGTGATGGCACTTCAGACTATGAATTAAAGGCAAATGGTAAGTCCTTCCAAATTTTCAGATTTATTCTATTAGTCTTTTATTTATGCAAAACCTGAAAAAATCCTTTATCTTTAAAAATAACTTAAAGAAAAGATTGCAAATTACAAACAGAAATAGACAAAAAAAGGAGATGTAAAACTTCGACCTAAACAGAATGAACAGCCAAATTCTTTTGCCATCCTTGATTCATTCTCGATTAACAAATTGTGGCTTGTCATGTACTTGTATATGCGATACTGTAATTAAATTTCTTGTATAATTTGAAGAGAATAAAATGCATTGCCATGCGTGTAAACAAAATGAACAGCCAAAACTTTGTCATGTGCATATTCTTGTGCAAGTTCTGAATTTTTTTAATAGTCCGTATGATTCTGAGCTTGTTTATTTAATTTAAATTAAAATTCTTAACTGTTATTTGTTTTTGCATTTTGGTGGAAACATATTCAGTTATATGCTTCCAGATCTCAAAAATCTAGAATGCTGTTAAAGCTGAAAGTTTGGAATCTGACATTAGAGGCAGACTCATATCTATGACACTACGGGCTATGCTATGTTAGTAAAAAAACTTAAAGTTCCTTCACTTTAGAGATAAAATTCTAAATTTAAAGTTCTTTGAAACAGTTTTGTCCAAAGACTGCATTTCAAGGAAATAAAGACGTGTAAATTTATTTAAGACTGGGAGAAAATTGGAAATTATATAATTGGGGCTGGTGCATATATAGACATATGGGGGAAATCTATCATCACTGCTTTTGTAAAATCATTACACTAAGCCACTTTATATGTAGCAAATTGCTAAAGATATCCCTTTAACAAAATGGATGCACTCACAATGGATACACAAGAAGTATGAGATTACTTGTAGATCCACTGAATGCCTTTTGTGCAGATGCGGTGAACACATCATCATATTTGATCAATTAAAGTTTCTTAGCTGCTTTAAACTTTGGCTGAAAAAGTTTGGACGAGCAAAGAGGCATGCCTATCATATTTAAATTTTTCTTATTACATTTTGCAAATTGCCAAATATAAATTTGATCCAAAATAAAAAATGTGCTATTTTCTTAGTTGCCAAAGAGATGATCCCAATTAAAACACTTAAGATGGTGAACGATGAAGCTTATCATGAGTAGTAATACCCATTTTAATGGCTGTATTCTATAAAGATAGGTTAAGCTTTGCTGTCCAATAATTTTCTACTCCAGAGCAAGTCAAACTAGAAGAGCCATCTTATCTCTTAATTAAGAGGAGAAATATGAGAAAAAACTTGGGAGATCACAAAGAACTCTTAAACCAACACATTACTGTCTTTCTTTATTACTTCTTACAGTAGTGGAGAGTTTGAGTGCTATGATAAAGTTATCAATTACATAATTTGATCAAATGAGAGCTTGACATGAAAAAAGATAATTTGCACAAGACGAGGCTAGTAGTTAAAAGCTTCAAACTTAAGAAAGATATTGATTTCATGGACCTTTTTTCTCTTGGCATTAACTTAACAATTATTTGAGTAATTAGCAACAAAAAAATTATTCTTAGAATTAATGTATGTCAAGATAGCTTTTTTCATGGTGGCATAGTGAAAGAGGCCTATATAGTTTAAACTAAATGGTTTGTTGAACTTAAAAATGAAGTCTAGTTAAATCTATTTTTAATGGCTGAAAACAGTATTCCAAATTATTATCAAAGTTTGTGGCTTTATGCACAAGATTAACTAGCAAAAAAGCAATGTTGAACATTATTATTATATAAATTGCATTGATAAAATGGCAACAATATTTTTCTTCCGATCATACACAAGAATTTAACTAAATTAATGATCAGAAAGAAATTGACTTGAAAATTTTGGGGGAAGCTAAGAATATTTTAGGAATGGGAATATTGGAGACAATGCTGCCCATGAATTTTGAATCTTTCATGTTCATATTACCTAAAATCCTAGATATATTCAACATGAACTATACAAAGAAAATTAGCATGTTTCTAGCAAGCAACTTCAAGATTTAAAAGATTGTTCTTCAGAAGCTAGTGAAGGGAAATCTTGTATGACTAATGAGCTATGTGCAATTATAGTTGGCTCATTAACGAATGCAATGGTTTGTACAATACTTGCATTTCCCTTGGAATTAACTTTTAGTTGATATTTTCCAAGAAAGGGTCATTAGGATGCTATAAAATAAAATTTATATTATCTTAAAGGTTCAACAAATCTTTCATGAATTTATGTAGATTTAGGAGACCTGAGTACTTTAAGTACAACTGAACACTTTGGGTGGCATTGTCATAAGTTGAATGCTATAGCTATAGAAGATTACTATTTATCTATAATTGAAGGTGTACTTGTAGTAGCTATTGAAACTATTTAGGAGATGCTATGGTTGAAATGATTTTTGGATGAATTGAGCATATCATATGAAGCTGTTACTTTTTTTTTTAATAATAAGAGTTCTTTCCATTCACATGAAAATGAGTGTAACCTTAGCAAAACATATGTAAATTAAATACCACTATATGCAACCTTCTTAAAACTATGATGTTCAAGTAAGTGAAAGAAAAAGAACACTATTGATATGCTTTTAAAAACAAAAATAAAGGTTGTCTAATGTGTGTCACTATTATAAGTTCAATATAATGGCAAAATTGATAACCTTCTCATACTACTATTGGGGATCACATTTTTATGTGCTAAATTCAAGTGAGGACAATATCACTAAGCCTTTGTCGCACTAAGCAAGTTCAACCATGAACCTTTTGTCTTTATTGTGCACGGTCAAATAACTTCTACTTAAGTTTTATGTTTTTGAGATCCTTTCTAATAGTTTCTTTTTCATTTTTTTTTACTTCCTATTTCTCTTTTATCATAGGCTAAATTCTATAGTTCAAATTTTTGAAATGGTGCATTCAATGGTCTACACATTATTTTTTCATACCATCTAAGGTAATTTTTTCTAAGTTTACCATCAATTGTTGTCACTTCAACTTATGAATAAGCTCATTTCTCATCATATTCTTTAATGTATACCCACTCATCTACCTTAGCATTGTTACCTCAACAATATATTTTATCAATATATTTTTACTTAGTAAACAATACGCCTATGTGATATTGTTAGTTTTACTATTTTTTCTTAAAACTTTTCAATTAAAATTTTTTGATTGCACATAACCATAGAAGCCTTCATTTCATTTAACCAACATGAGTCCTATTAATCATATCAACCTTTATTTTGTTATTTTTTGCATGATTGAATTAAGATATTTGAAACTCACACTCTTCAAAGAATATGATTTTTATTTATTATTATTTTTTATTATTGTAGCTTTTATTATGATTAAATTTATAATATATATTTTATTTTAGATTTTTTAAGAAGTAATTCTCCAAAACAGTTTTACTTTAACCTCAATTTAATTTTATCATTATGAACAATATCATCTGCAAATAACATGCACAAGGTATCTCCTCGTTGTTGTGGAGCTTAACCCTCTTAAATATCTAAAAAATATTAAATTAATTTTAAGTTAGCGGAGTTAGTAGAGGGCTCATTGAAGCATATGTCCCTCTACATTTTTTAGTAAAATGTTCTCTTAAACTATTTCTGACTTCCAAGTTAGTGGGACCACAAGAGCATGTGCCCCCACAAATTTTGAAGTAAAACTAAGCTCCTCCAAATAAGTATTTGGCTCTGCCACTATCTCTTCTTGAATGTGCTAAAAAGAATGTCCATAACTAACATTTAAAGATACAAATCAAAGGCAGGGAACTTATTCCATCCAATTGAAATAGGAAAATCATTTGACAACCATCTTGTATTCTAATACTAGCTATTGCTTTGATCTTTGATAACTTAAATATAAGCCACACAAATTCACTTTTCTTTCCAATAATCCTCAAAATACTATTTGAAATTGATAAACATCAAATGAAAATCTTTCTCTCTAATTTTTTCTTAGCAAACCTCCCAGTAAAATGAACGACCTTTATAGTTGATCTACTTGGCATAAAATCAATTAGCATCTCATTGTAATGTGTGTTTAACCACTCTCCCAAAGTTGCAAAGTATGGTTCATTAATTCCTCTATAATTTGCACCCTTGCACTTTTTTTTTCTCAGAAATAGATGCCACAATATTCATGCTTCATTAAGTATTGTTGTTCTTATTTAAAAAAATTTAAAATAGTTCTTTCATCAATGTTGAATGTCATCATCCTTGAAATTTTTTTTTTATTAATAACCTTAATTTACTTGGATCAATTATTTAATTTTCTTGTCTTGGAATTTGGCTAACTTATAAATGAATTTCCTTTCTTTTACAATTTCAAATTTATCATATAAATTTATTGAAGTCTTGACATTATAATTTATATTTTAATATTCTCATTATTTTTATATTTAAACTACCTTTTATGATGAATTTTTCTTCTTAGTTTTTTCTCAAACACCTTGTTTTCACAATTAAACATCTTTATTATTAGGGGCTTCCTCTCTCTCTCTCTTGCATCTCCATTTGGAGCCACCTTACGAATACAACATCTATTGTTTAAATTAGCTTTCATTTCAATATCTCTTTGCCCAAACTCTAAAACTTTACTCTTAATATCCTATATTTTTTATTCTCAAGATCTCTTCACTTTTGAAGTCCTTAGCTATTCTTCCTAAATGCTTTTTTAAATCTCCTTCGATGTACAATATTTTCTCTTGAGGAATTTCTAAAACAAATTTCTCCAAAATATGCCAATTTTTTTTGTAATATTCATTTAGTTCTACCAAATACAATATTTAATGCCATTTAATCTATTTTCCTTTCTTTTAACTTTCAATATATCATTGTATAAATTTTGCTATCTAAAAGAAATCCAGCACTATTTTTATGTTAATTTTTGTCGGAGCGCCGGAGCTTAAAATTTAAATATCTATTTTTCTTACTTTGAAGACATTATATATATATATATTATTTATTTATTTATTTATTTATTTATTTATTTATTTATTTATTTATTTATTTATTTATTTATTTATCATAATGTTTACTAATTTTATAAGCTTGCATGTTAGTGTGCCAATGTTCTGACTATTTATCCTCAACCTAGTGCCTTGAATTAGCTTATCCACATGCATTCACCTATAATGTGCGAACTCTTGCACACTCGACGCTTGATCCGGGCGCCTTTTTTTTCCAGCATTTAGGCAATACTGTCACGTTTGTGGGATGCCCTAACTCTAAAAAAAAAATTTAAATGTTCCATGCCATATAGATTTGACAAAGATTTATATTGGCTAATGACTAATACAACATTTCATCATTCTTATATAAAACTTGGAACTTGACAATGTAGGTGTTATGTATACCACATTCAAAATGGTGGTTAATATTTATATTTAGTTTTATCATCTCCTGTCCAAATCATCTATAAAAAGAGGTTAAGAGCAATGGCAAAATTTATTCTAAAGTGCAAACAAAAAGTAGAGATGGATGTAAGAGTAATTGAGAGGAAGAAGAAAGGAAGACAGGTAGAAAAGGAAGGAAAAAGGAAGGGTTATCAACTAAGGGAGATTTTTATGGTGTTTAAAGGAAACTATCTTTAGCCTTTTTTAGAATAAATGGTAATCAAACAAGCAAAGTTCTTGGTAAGAAATAGCTCTTTGTGTTTGCTTCTCTACATCCAACCTCTGCTTTTGCAATAGACAATTATAGTTTGTTCATCTTGATATTTCAATCTTCATCATTTACTTTGTATAAAGTAACATTATTATATATATCTATTATTAATAATTACTAGACGATGTGGGCGTAGTAGGTGGATCTTAATAAACAACATATATCTAATATTCAGTGTTAGTGCATTTGTTGTGATTACATACTTGGCTTTATTTATTTATATATTATTTCTCAATTGCTACTACTATCTTTAGTTTCTAGCCCATGAGTCTTGTCTAAATAAAAATAGATGCAGGGTTTGCCTAACCTAACCCACGTTTTACTTGCTGCTATCACTTTGCAAAATAAAGAACTTAATTCCTTGCTATTCAAAATACTATAGCCTTCCAATTTAAGTTTATAATAGTATGGTGATAAAAATCACGTTTGTGGCTATTTTGCAAAGAAAGCAGCTTTGCGTGTGTTTTTATTTTTCTTCCAGATTATTATACATCTCCTTTTAAAATATCGATCATCGTCCTTGGTAACAATGTGCATTTTTCTTTTATACAGAAGGCAGGGAGAGGATTTTTGAAAATAGTTTCAAGGATTCTACAAAGGTATTCTGTTACTTGAAAGTGAGACCTGAAGTCTTTCTGGCAATTTTCCATGTAAAAAGTTGTCTTTAAGAACTTTGATTTTCATGGTGTTGCAGAGAACAAATCTAGTACGGATGGGGTCCATCTCATCGGTAGCTTCAAGTAATTCAACTTTGACCATGATGTCCCTGTTTCTTTCCATTTTATTGTAGTATGAACATTTCTACACTATTTCTAAATCTGCAAATGAAATTGCATCACTATTTCCTGTGAATGTTTGTTATCTGTTATCGATCTACCTAATTAAAAGGCCAAATTAGTTTGATTGTAGGTTTTTTTTTGGAGAGCAAATGTTTTCTTTTAAGATTGTTGAGACTTGCCAACAAATATTTTCTATTTATAAAATTATGGGTAAACTTGGCCGACTATTAGTATATTTAGTCTGAAAATGACTTTTCATTTATATTGTTCTAAAATTAATGGTTTTTCTAGGACGAAATTATTCGCTTATAAGCGAATTCTTTGTTCTAGTGTCTTAGTTAAGGGAGGTTTAAGAATGTTTAACTCTTAACATTTGTAGTCCATGACCCGCTTTTATCAATTTTGAGCGGATGAGATATGCCTAAAGGCCCAGAATTGTTAGATTTTGTTAAGTCGTGGAACTGAAATGTTCACTGGAGGAACTAAAGTGGACATTTGAGATAATTTTTTCATTCACTGTTCACACAACCACGTGATCAACTAATTATGCCAATGTTCTTAAGCACTTCCCTTGTTGATGCTTTCTTATAGATTAGCTCAACTGAGTATTTATCTTCTGAATTATGTGCTAATTTTTATTGCATAAACCATAAATTCATGGATTCTCATTTTCTTGAAGTTTTTCTTGGACACAAAATATTTTTAAATGACATGTAGACAATTTGAAGTGCACTGTCCTCTGGTATATATAAATTGCTTAAGGATGAGTTATTTATATGAATATGTTTACTCTTGTTAATTCCTTTCTTGTTGTGTGTGTGTATTTTAACGCAGTTTTCTCCTCTGCTTGTAATGAATGCAGTGGACACGACAGATCCAACAAAGAAAAGAAGAGTTGAACGTTCCCGCAAGTATGTGTACTTAGACTCTCTATGCAAAATTGGCTTCCTATAAATTTGTAATACGGAATGTGTAATTCAAATATTTGATATCAGCGATAAAATGTAATGTAATATTTTGTATATCATATAAAAAATTTAGGTATTCTTATCTACAAACTGCAAATTTCTTCTTTATTTGCATATTAGACACTGTTAACTAGAAATATGAATAAAAAAGCAGTACATCTAGCCTTACACTTTATTTGGGATTAAAACATCACCGACACAGTTATGAGCACAAATTTTTAAATGCGTAAGATATTAAATTCCACAATTGAACATTACAGAAAACAACTTTATAAAATAAAGAGAAATGCACAAAAACAACGAGTTTACCATGAATATGTATTCTCTTAGCCCCTTTGTTATTATAAACGAGCTTTGAGCAGCACAGCTACAGACTAAATTATCTCCCACGAATCACGGGGAGAAGATAGAAACAAAAGGTCAAGCCAATTTTAAGGCATCTACAATAATTCTGTTTCTTTTGTAAATATCTCATGGCTCTGAATTTTAGAAGATTTTAATGTGCTTGTTTCCTCATGATTCCTTAGGATGGCTGAGGCAAAGGAAAGAAATTCCACACCAGCATTGCCTTCAGATATGCAGGTGGTTCTCAAGCGATGTGAGACTCTAGAAAAGGAAGTTCGATCTCTCAAGCTCAATCTCTCTTTCATGAATAGGTAAATCTGATGAAGTTAGATTAATATAATGTGTTATTATATAACAAATAGCTGAATATTTGTTATCATTAGAACTGAATTTTGCTCACAAGCATCCTTTTTGATGAACTCCATAACTATGATTTCAAATGAGATGGCAAAATCGCATGAATCATTATTAACCTGATATCTTTGATATTATTGTGAAATTTCAGAAAGGATTCCGAGCAGACGAAACAGATCGAAGAGCTTCACAAACAGAACGATGAATTGGCGAACGAGAAGGAGCGCCTTCTGGAAGAGATCGAGCGGATCGTATCCGAAACCGGCCAGATGTGAGCCACATTCAGTTGAGCCTCTTTTTTCCCATTTTTACATTGCAATTTTGAGCCTCCATTTTCAACATACTGCTGTGTAAAACCCTAAATGCCAAATGGTTTTAGGATTTATTTATCTCTCATAGCAAGGATTAGTATCCCAACACACACTTTGTTAAGATTAACATTTCATTGTAGTTTTTTTTTCACATAGAGATTTACGCATGCTTTTGTTTAGAATTCTGATGAACATAATATTTGAGTATAGGAACTCACAAGGCAACTACTTTTTTTTTTTGTATGTGAAAGCAGAGTGAAAGGTAATCTCATATGATAGTAATCAATTTTTAAAGTTTTATATTTCAGAAATTAATATAAAATAAAATATGGTTATAAATCGAGAAATTTTTGCACGAGTATGTTCGTCTTGTTGAAATACACATCGGTGTCAAGTTTCATTAATTTTGGGAATGAAATGACGAAAAAATATCAAAAATTTATTTGAAATTAATTATTTATAATATTACATCATTTTCTCTCACTCACTTCTGCACGTGCAAGAGATGATGTGCAGAGCACGGCGACCGACAGGTGCTCTAACGGCGTGGCCGGCTGCTCGGCCCCTGCGGGCTTGCTGTTCCATCTCCTCTCTTTTATAAATATGACCCTACCTCTCTTTCACTTCAAAACTGCCCCTATCCTTCTACTTCCAGTCAACGCCTTCCCTAGCCTAGCTGAGCCAGTCGCTGACCCCTCCGGCCCTCTTCAGCACCGGCCGGCACTCCACCCCCACCCCCACCCCTTCGATTGCCTTAGTACAAGAAAGATATGTGATGGAGTGAATTTTTTTTTTTTTTTTTCATCATTCTTATTTTATTTTTGTTTTTTATTAATTAATAATAGTAAATTAATTATTATTATTATTTTCATTTTTTTAAAAAATAATATTATTATTATTATTATTCATTTTATTTTCTTTAATAATAATAATTAAGTTTTTATTATTAATTCTATTATTATTTTCATTAATAATAATAATAATATAATAATTATTATTATTAATGTTATTATTATTATTATTATTATGAATACTATATTTATATTTATTATTAATATTATTATTAATTTTCTAATTTTATTTTCAATTATTTTTTTCTATCAATATTACTATTATTATTAGTATTATTAATATTATGATTATTATTATTATTATTATTATTATTATTATTGTTTTTGTTTTTTTTGATAATTTTATTTCTGTTATTTTTTATCTAAAAAAATTATTATTATTATTTGCAATTTTTATTTTAGTTAACTTCAATTATGTCATTTTCTTTATATTATTATTATTATAATTTGTAATTTTTATTATTATTAAGATTAATAATTTTAATATTATTATTATTTTCTTCAATTTACAATTTCAATTGTCATTTCCTTTTATTATTCAATATTATTATTATTATTATTATTATTATTATTATTATTATTATTTTTAGTTTATTATCTTTATATTATTATTATTATGTAATTTAGTCATTTTAATCTTATCATTTTCCTTATGCAATTATTATCATTATTATTATTTTTAATTTTAATTATATATTTTAATTTATGGCCATATTAATTTATTATTGATGTTATTATTATTACTCTTATTATTATTATATTATTATTATTATTTGTAATTTTTAATTCTATCATTTTATTTTAGTTATTTTTATTATTATTATTATTATTTGAATAAATATAAGAGAGAATAAAAAATAATAAATTCATATGAGGAAATAGAGAGAGATAAGAATAATAGAGTAATTTCATATAAAAGACTGAAAAGAAAGAGATGAAGAGAGTATAATAATGAGAGAAAAAGAAAGAAAGATGATAATTTCATATGGAAAAAGAAAGTGAAAGAATAATAAAAGAGTAAGAAAGGAAAATAATATTGCTTTTCTTATATTATTATTATTTCATTTATTATTATATTAGTTTTATGATTATTCTTCTTATATATGTATTTTATTATTATTTTTGCAAAATTATAAAATAAAGGAGTTACAAATTATCCTAATTTAGAAGTTAATTAAATATCAAATCTTATGCAGATATGAGCAACTGTTGACTTTTGAGCTTAGAGAAAAATATACTCAGTATATACATATTAATTTTTGCATCTGTATGCATTTTATTATTACCCAAATTCTTATTGATGTTTGATTGGTTGTATGAAAACAACATCAACTTATATTTGGTTGGAATTAGGATGTTTTATTGGAAAAAGACATTAGTATCATATATTTGGTTGATTATTGGAAAATTATATCAGTAACGTATGTTTGGATGATTATTAGAAAAATTTAATCAGTAATACATGTCCAACTTATTATACAAGAATAATTTTTATGCATGAATTTAGAATAATTATCATTTTGTGTTATTTACTATATTTTCATGCATTTTATTACATCCATAATTTGATAATCATTTTTTTGCTGATAAAATTATAATATTTAATATTTATTGCAATACTTAGAGTATTCTCTAATTACTGGGAATTTCAATCTCGACGTTGTTTTTATAATGTCAAGTTAAATACTTTTGGAAGGGTTCAAAGATGAGCTTTAAAGTGATTAACGAGAATGTTTAAGTTGCTAATAGAGATGATGCCATCACTTATTTTTCTTATTTTATTTAACTTATCTATGTAACTAGTTTCAACATTGTATAAAGTACTGTCAGCTATTATATTTTTGTAATATTAAATTATAATAATTGAAAATTTTTCATTGATTTTTACTCCTGCATTATTCCTTTTTACTTAAATTGCTCAATAAAATATTGTGGTTAGTGAGTACCTAATATTGGATTAGCTCTTGTTAAACTGACATCGGGTCATGACATCATATGTTCTCATGTGTTATAAAAGTTTATATATATATATATTAAATAGGCAAAATTAGAGAAGAGATATTATTGATTTTTCCAAATAAAGCTCTGAAAATATATTGAAATTCTTAAAATATTATAAATATTGCATCTTATTTGTGTATAATTTTAAGAATTTTTATAATGATATATTAAATTTTGATGTTAGGTATATATTATAAGTATTTTTTATGCTAATGTAAACTACAGAAAATTCATATAAGATTCTTATTATCCATTAGATAAAAAACTATTAGTTTATCAACTAATAAAAAACTATTAAGTGTATCAACTTTCTATTATTTAGATAAATAAATGAAAAATATAAAATATATATATATATATATTATTTAGCTCTAAAATATCTCCATGAATAGAATTTTTATTAAAAATATATATTTATTTAATCATTATTTTTTGTTAGATAAAATAAAATTAAAAATTTAAATTTAATTTCTTTTTTGATTCATATTTTTTATCTACTTATATTAAGAACACTCAATTTGGTTAAAAAAATATTATTCAGACTTGCTGATATGTCATCCAAAAAAATTATCTAATAAAATTTAGATATTATTTAAATACACTTTAAAAATAATATGTGTATTTTTTTAATATAAATAAATATACATTAATAAAATGATATCAATTTTTTCTTTTGTTTGGCATAAAATCCTGAAAATAATATTCTGTTTTATATCTTAATAATTAATAAAATAATATTAATCATGAAACCAACCGTTAATAACTCCTTACATATTGATGTCATCTTTTTAGGGTTAGTCGACAGCACCATAAGGCTCACTTGAAAATATTATTCACTTTAATAATCTCATTGGGCAATTTCTTAGCTCCACATTATTTTATTAATGTTTATTTATTTAAATTAAAATAATTTAAATATTCAAACTTAATCATATATCATTTTATTTGATCTTTAAAATAATAGTTTTATCAAAATTATTTGAAGATAAGCATAAAAATATTTTAAACAAAAGTAAAGAAAATAGAAAAATGTTATTTAAATTGTTGATCCAAAAAAATTTATCCAATAAAATTTGAATAGTATTTCAATATAAATTTTAAAAATAATATTTGTATTATTTTAATATAAATAAATAAATATTGATAAAATGATATTCAAATCTAATTGGATGAGTCAGTGAATCTAAATAGCATTTCTAAAATAAAATTTTGATGGTGCTATTTGATGCTAAGCAATTCGATTATATTAACTCTAAGCTTTTAGATAGATGCTTTCAAGAGGAATGCTCCTAAGCAAGTAAGAATGCTTAGAACTCTTAGAAATAATATTTTCTTTCATGCCTAAAAATAATCATGGTTAGTATTGGGTTGGTAGATAAAGGCGCATATGCAAAGCGTTTTCTTCTTTCTTACTAAAATGAAAATTTGATGGTGCGATTCTGTAATTTTTCTTCTGATATGATGTTCCGTATATTGTTCTCCCAGAGTTTGAGAGCCTTCAACTATCTCTTTCACTTAGGTTGGATGGCTTAGTTAACTTTTCTAAGCATTATCTTTAAAATATTATAAGCTTAGTTAGACACATGTTTTTTTAGTAGTTAATTCTCACTTAAAACAATTAAGCATATCTCGTGGCCTGCACGATCTGGCTAGTTAAGATCACCCTGGTGAAGCTGCTGGCCTCGTCATTCCACTTGGCGACCTTCTTCGACAGGATGAAGGAGAGCGTGTTCCAGCACTACGTGCTGGAGGCGCTCTCAGGGGAGCCTGGGAAGCCGGACATGGAAGGGAAGGAGAGACGGGCGGTGAGGGCCACCAGATCCATGGCTGGAAAGGTGGACATGGACAGGCTCCGGCGGCTCAGCAGGGCCGGAGCCAGCGCCTGCATCGTCAGGCGCCTGGTCGCCCACATCATGAGAACCGGCCTCAGCCTAGGCGTCACCGCCTTCGAAAAACAAGGCAACTTCGACATCTCCGACGAGACCGAGGCCATGGCCGCTGCCCAGAGGATCTTCAGGAACGTCGCCGGCCCCTCCAACAAGTCCATTTCTTCTTCCCTTTTCCTCTCTCTCTCCCTCTCTCTCTCTCTCTCTCTCTCTGACAATCCTCGCTGATTTAGTCGTTTTAGGTACATCGATGCCGACTATTTGAGGAGATTCTTGAAGGAAGAGGAGGTGCAGACCATCTTTCCGCTGTTCGAGGGTGCTATAGATTCAGGAAGGATCAAGAAATCTGCGTTCAGCAATTGGGTGGTCAGTCAGATTCATGATTTAACTCTATTTCCATATCGTATTTCATCAATTAATGGGTGGCGCAGGTGAGAGCTTCCAGGGAGAGGAAATCGCTGGCTCATTCGTTGAACGACACGAAGACAGCGGTGCAGCAGCCGCATAAGCTGATTTTGAATCTAAAAAAATAATATAAATATTATGTAAAAAATTCTAGTGAAAATATAAATATATATATATATTCAAACAAAAAAATTATTTGGGTACTCCCATAGTATCTCTCAATATATTTTTTTATGAGCAATTAAATATTTTTAATAAATTTATAATCATATTTTTTATTATTATATCTCAATTTAAAACATATTTATGTGCATTAATTATGGCATTGTTGTAGATATCAATTTCTTAAGAAAATATAATTTAATCTATTGTTTGTAATTATTATGCCACCTTAATATTCCTTGCCTCCATGCGTTGATGTCTTTCTTCTTCATCTATTGTCTTATAAATAATATTCTCTTGTATATTTTTATAGAATTTTATTATATTTGTACTATTATATACCCAATAAGATATAAATGATATGATAATTTCATATGATTATGATTAGTGCAACATATTTTTGCTTGGGATTATACGTAAGAAAATATAAATTTCTTTTTTTTGATATATGTGATTATGCATAGGATGATAAAAATGTAGAATTTTTTTCTTCTTCTGCCACAAATTTTTCCGATATAATCTTTTGATATATGTTCACCAAAGCTTTGATCACTTTCTATACAATTATAGACTCGATATATCACTTGTTCTTTGAGGGAAGTTATTTTTTATCTTTGGTGTATATTCAGATAGTTTGGTGAGTTGGATGATATATATTGTATGTTGTTATGTGTTTTAGATAATGAAATTATTTCAATATTAAACTCAACAAATATCATATTCTTACATATAATAACAATGTTTATACTAATGATGCTAACGTGTTAATTATGCTTAAAATATTGCATAAATGACAAATAATACTGAATTAGAGATTTGGTCACATTTTGTGCTCCACATTCGCTCGGCGCATGAGCATCTAAGTGCCCTGGTTTTGGGTATACGACTCCTCAAATTCAAATAGCGGACAAGACAAAGTCACCATTGGCAATGATCAATCCTTATACATCTCCAACATCAGCAAAGATCTCCTACCCACTCCTTCTCGTAAGCTCACACAATCTGAAATCTTACACGTATCTCATTCTTAGTTTAATCTTATTTCCGTCCATAAACTTGTTACAGACAATAACTGTTCTGTTTCCTTTGATCTTAATGGTTTTTATATCAATGATCTTCAATCGAACACAGTCCTCCTTTAAGGACGTAGTTGTAACGGTCTCCACTTCATTCCACCCAAGGCACAACCTCCCCTTCAGCCGATCATGCTAGCTTCTTCCGATGCCTCCCTCAATTTAGCCCTCTGGCATCAACAGTTGAGCCGATCCAACATCTTCTAGCTCGGCAACATCCACATATCTCTTAGAGCAACAACCACTCATCTTACTTACTTCAATGTATCATGAATAAACATCACTAATTGCCTTTCTTCTAAAAACCATTATTAACAATTGTTATAATTAATTCAATCCGAAATTTAACCAATGAAGGTTGTCAGTATTTTGTGCTATCAATACTTTCTCAAGCTTTGCCGAAGCCTGTTATCAATTTTAACCCATTACATAATAAATTCAAATATAAATGGCAAATAAATAATTATGAATAGTATTATAGTCTGATAATTAATATTTAGAATTTATTATTCTATGTCTTGAATTTAAATTGCTTTGTGTACACATTTGATTCAAATTAAACTGATATAACTAAAAAATAAAAAAATAATACTGAAATTAAAATCCTTAAGGATAGAGATAAGCCGTCCACCTCCTCTCATAGTTCGCCTTTCCGCCTCTTTTTTTTTTTTAGCTGTTGGGTCCGCCGAAAGAGTCTACGGAAGAACACGAAGAGCATACGAGCGAGCAGCGCAGGCGCGATCAAGGCGAGTGACTTTCAGATTTCGAAGGGAAGGAACGATCTTCCGATCGGCGATGAGCCTCTTCGGTCTCGGAAGGTAAAAAAGCCTTCGATCTTCTTCTCATATCGATGCTCCACTCTCCACCTATGCGATTCGATTCGATTTCTTTTGACAATGGTGTTTTTTCGCTTGTTGGTTGTTCTTGTATGGATAGATGTGATTATTTCGGAAAAACTGTGTTATCGATCATGCTTCTGACCTGTTTAGTTGCTGGTAAGATTCAGGGCGGGTAGTTGTAGTTACGATTTCATTTGGAAGATGAACGTTCTCAGACTGTTATGCTTTGGTTTGCTAATATGCTACTGCATAAGAGTAATCAATTGGGCACGGAATCTATCGGAATCACTTATTAAATTTATGCCAGCGTGATGTGCTACTAATTGTAAATTCGCAACATAATTGAAAATTTTTTTTTGCGGGGTTTTATTGCCGTTCTTACTGCAACTAAACCATCTCGATCGCTTATAATCTTTTTAATTTTGCGTATTATTTATTAAATTTTATTTAATTTATGCAATATCTAGGTCTAAGCTGCATTGCACTGAATCTGCAGTCTTCGAGCCTGCTTATGGTTATGCAAAATAAGCTATGCTTGACTAAAAGTATTACAATTAAGCCTAAGTGGAGAATACAACCTAAATGCCTAACCTATTTAGTGGGAGAATCTTTCAAGCTAAGAACTGTTCTTTATTCTTTAATGGAAAATTGATGTGAGGCTATTTATAATACCATACCATTGTTTACCTCTTGAGAATTTGATGCTTACAACATTCCTCTTTGAACGGTCCCCCTCAACCACCCGAAATCAATCCACGCACCTTATGCTTGCCTATAGCTCAACCAAGTCGATACTGTTGGCACTGGCTTACTGACCGCATATTTCTTGGTTAATCATGATGACCCTCTTTGGATAACTTCACCTATCTATCAGTCTTCAATGCACTAATTAATTTTTCTTATAACATGTCTCATGTATATGTGTTGAAACCAATCTGCCAATATAAATCTTCTGCCCTTTTTCCCGAACTTATCATCAAATTTAACAATTTACATATATTATGGCCAAATCATTTGCGGCTTTTCTGAACTTATCCTCAAATCAAGCTATTCCATCCTTGCTATTAATATACTTATTTCTCATCATATTTTTTGTGTATACACTCATAAACCTTAGTATCCTTATATTTGCAATACGGTATGTTTCTGCTTTGCAAGACAACATTTTGCTACATATAGCATTGCTGTACTTATAACTATTATTTATATTATTTTTTAAGTTTCATTGGGATTATTTAAGTGCAAAACATCCAAAAGTGCTTCTTTATATTTTCCACATCTATATTATATAAATCACACCATTCGTTAATTTGCCATTATAGTATATGGTTGAACTACTATGTTTGAACCTCTAAACTTTTCTTAATAGCATGACCTTCAATTGTCATATCCTTCACATAGCTTCTATTATGGTTGAACTTAACTCCATTTATTTCATTTATAATCCCAAAGGGCTGTTTATTTTGAGGCAAAATTGTGTTCGAGGTAAAATGAATACATTGTAAAGTTATTCTTTGGTAGAATACTTATTTCAGGCTGTACTTGGCTTATAATAAATTTTTTATGAATTTTGATATCTTTTGTTTGTATTGGGATTTTTAAGTTACTTTAAAATATAGAAAAAGAAAAAATTTCAAACAATTCTTATGCTTCTCATGGTAGATATTAGCAAGAGATGTTTCCTATGATCTGTCTGGTTGGTCATGACATCCTTTCTATACTCAATCAGATCACTTATACAAGGAAATTTTATGAGGATATGTTACACATGTTAGAACACATAATGTAGTAAATAAAAAAAATGAGGAGCATGAAAAATATTAGGTAGCAAGAGTTAGCCTCATTCTTTGAATTTACTAGTGAAGTTTTGTAGCCACAATAAAAGAAAAACATAAATATTGCATTATTGTCACAGTATAATGACAATGTAGTAATTTAATACATAACCTCCTATTCCTTACGCCACTCAAGTTACATAACATGTGAGTTGATAAATTGTCGTGTTCCATACTGCCACATGACATTTTGTTTTTTGTGCTCCCGAGTTAGTTTCATGGATCAGGCTAAGCTATGGACACTTGGTCAAATCTTTATTGGCTAGTTTTCACTTGAATGCGTCCCAAGAACTAGATAATTCCAAGCTATTGTAGCTCAATAAATGAGTGCGTATGCTCGATTATAGGCTGAATCAATGGTGATTGGCTTAGCCATTAATCCATTGTTGTTCCCTTAATTTGTTGTATTTGATGAGGGTTGATAATGGGGAATTTTTGACAAAATGTGTTGTTAATGGGATTTGATCATCGAAGCATGGCTTAAGGAAACATAATTCAAACTGACCTGGGTTGGTGGGTCTCCATTAGGGCTTAGTTGGTGAGGGACTATGTGTCGATACCTGGCTAGCGAGGGCCAACATTGGTGGGGTTGGCCGATGAGGGGTGGGATGGTGCAACATGTGATTAGTTTTAAACACGACAAAACCACAATAGTCTAATATTATTCGATTTGAGCATAAAAATTATTAATTTTGTAATATTAGTCGTAAACTTTCTCAACAAATTCAAAGCGAATCAAGAACTACAAGCTAATACCTTTAGATACATGAACAGTTCTCTAAAACATGCATTTTGATTTGACCTCATATTTAGCCTTATCAATAAAATGCAAGATTGATAATTATTTATATTTTTAAAATCCTAAGCATATACATATATATAAACTAAAAAAATATAAAGGTGTTTTTATATTTCCATGTGAAAATTTCTTTCATTAAGAGAAACTCTTAAAATATTAAGACATCTTTTGAGATAATGATGGAGTTTCTTACAAGAATTTCAGAGTTGAGCATTCTTATAGTGTGAGCACTATTAGGATGAGTGTCATTTTGAGAAGTTATTTTCTGATGATAAAATTTGTCAATATATTGTTTAAGCTTACCCGGCCATGAAAGAATTTAATTAGTCGCTATGTTTTTGGTTAAAATAACTTGCTTTGTCTATTGAATATCTGAAATAATTTTGGTAGGTGAGAAATCCCATCCAAATATTAAGAAGAGATCGGGTGGTGGTGGTGTTTATTTTTTGTGAGAATAGTAGTGTAGTCCTCTAGTGCCTTCACTGTAAATTCACCCTGATTTGAGTACGAAGACAGGCATTTTCATATTTAGTTGATATCTTGAATGACTCAAATTTTCTAGTGATGACGAGTTCAAAAGTCATTTACTAAAATACCTGATTGCAATATTTTTTTTGAGGAATTAGATTTATAATGTTTCGTGTATGTTGTTTTTTAGAGCAACAAAAATTGTTCAATATTTTTGAACAATTTTTTTGATATTAGCTATACATTGATAAATGAGGTCTAGTTATTCTTGTATTTTCTGCTTGAGCATTTTTCCTGTATGACAATACTCATTTTACATGTTGATTTCTTAAAAATCTTTGATAAAAATACAGTAGCGCAAATACAATTGTGTATCAGAAATTGTAAACTCTGGAGCTTACGATGTGTGCGTGTAACATGCGGCATCTTTTATAGAGCATGCATTTGCTTTTTAAGATAATTGTATCGACTGTTTGATTTTAAATCACTAGTTCAATGGTTAAGAGTGCGGGATTCATCAAGAATTTTTTATTCACATAACTAAATTACGCATGATTATCTGATTTATTGTGCGCTTTTGTGTTTTCCTTCAAGTTTTTGTTTTGCATATTTTGTATTATTATAAAACAATAAAAATTTATGCGTTTTACAGTAGCATTTTAATTCTGCATGCATGGCAAAAAGTACGTTGATGAGAAAATGTTTAATTGAAACTTTCTATTATTTGTGGACTGTAGGAGCATTTAAACTTTGAGCTAAGAGCTCTATATTTTCTACGAATGCATTGGAAATTCATTCTTGTTGAAATTATGATTTCAGTGGAGTGTATGTTACTTTCATCAACTACAATTTTTCTTATATTAAATCATGAAACTTAGTAAAACTCTACTATTCTTAGAGTTAAACGGGGCTATTAATTTACTATAATTGAAATTGATTTTATTCATAGAGCTATTTATTTTTATATCTTTAATATGGAGAATATATATTGAAGAGTATTGCTACACTTACACGATAATATACACCAAAATATATAGATGATGTGTCAATCTAATGTGTAAGTAGATGATTGGTTGAATATATTTTTTTGTGGGGCCTATATGCAAAAATTAAAATAAAAAATAAAAAATTATTGGTCCTGAATACTTTTTTATATATATTCTTGTGTAAGCATAGCATTTTTCTATATTGAAAATGATATACTTTTAATACATCTATGGGACTTTTGAGAATTGATTTAGAGCATGTTTTTGCTAAAGCTATGATTGTTTGAAGTGGATAAATGATCTAGTTAAGGCAGCATATTGATGGAAATTGAAAAGGTAACTAAATTTGGAACTAGGAGAGATGAATTGGAGACAACGGTAATTTATCTATGTTAGATTAAGATTTTCAAAGGGGAAGTAATACATAATTTTATTTAGTATAGAGTTATTAAGATTAATTGAAGTTTCTAAGAATTTTAGAGTGTTTAAAAGAGGAGAAATTAAAGTTTTCACTAAAAGTAGTTTAAGGATTTATGAGATTAATTAATACATAAATTTTTAGAGAGTATATGTTTTAATAATGCAATTCCTCATTTTCAAAGTCTAATAGTATTACAAATATAATTTATGTAGACATATCAAACCTTTGAGTGCTACATCCACCTAAGTCAAAAATAAAGGTACTCAGGATATTCCTTTTTACACTTATATTTGTTCTTATTGCTACTTTAGCATCGTTTTGAGTTTATTTCGTGTTAATATTAAATGTGCTATTTATTTTATTGCGAAATGCTGTCAAGGAATAAATTGTTGTTTATGACTTGTGAATGTATGTATGCAAGGGTTTCGAAACGGTGATTGAATTGGGTAAGGACGGGGCTAATCCATTGGGAATTATAAGGATGCCAACTGGAGCCTTTGAGAGGGGATTAGTTGATGAACTTGTTTTATTTGAACCCTATCTCAAGGTTTTGAATTTGCACATCAGAACTGCTAATGTTGCTTGACACAAACATGAATTTTACGCAATTATTAATTTATCATTTGAATTTGGTATGTGGTATAATCATGGCAATGAGATGTTTGTTTGCAGGAATCTCAATTATTTTTATTCGTATTAAATCATATTTTCCTGCAATTTGTTACATCATTTTGTTTTAGTGTAATATTTAATACCTTTTGTACTTAATATGGGCATTTTAAGAAATTATGATGTTGAATGAAAGAATAATTTTTTAGTTTATTTTTATGCTTATAAAGAACAATTGATAATTCATGTGTTGAAAACATTTAAACTATTAATGTAATATTTTGAATAATTTTATTTTAAATTGAATGGAATGATATTTTTGCATCGTATATGGCTCTCTGGATGTTTAAATATTAAATGTTATTTTGCTTAAGTGCCCAATATAATCCTGCATAGATGTACCCAGTGTTGAATTGGTTGTTATTAAATCTAACATCGGGACATCATAGGATGCCTATCCAAAGACTTGTCTTTTAGATTAGGAGTCTCTCTAGTCTTCTTAAATTATTTCCAACTTGATGATTGTGGTTTGTGAAATCCTAACAAGTTTAACAGATGTTATATTTAATATATTGGATATTAGGTTCTTCTTAAATCTAAGTCATTGTGACCTTTTCATTATGCTTTTTTGTCGATTTTTAATGCATTTTAATCTAACTTGCAGTGCCTATTTTAGCTTCTGTACTGTAGATGCATCGATACTTTTCATTTTACAATGACTAGGCTTGGGTTGTATTGTACCAATCATATTGGTTTATGGTCATGCTATATAAATTATGCCCAACCAAAATCATTAGGATTAGGCCCAATAGGAGAGCCTAAAAATTGTTGTCCTATGAGGTGGGAGAATTTTATAAGAATAATACCTCTTTTTTATATTATCTGGCAATTCAGCGTGATGCTGTTTGTTGAGTCCAACACTTCCCATTTCTTAAGAACCGATGCCCACAATATCTTTCTGTAGATTGATCGGCTTCTCTATCACTGTTCAATGTTTGCATCTTAGTCTAACCTGTAACATGATTCAAATCAATATTAACGACACTGACTTGTCAGCAGCCCCTTTTTTAAGATTGCTCATTATGGCTTACTTCTACTGCCTTCACTTATCTATCATTATTCAGTGATGATGCTTTAATATAACCTCATAGCATGTCCTCGGCCAATATTTTTGGTGCTAGCTTGCTGCCCTTTTCCAAATTTTCTATTCTGCTTCTTTGAGCCTTAACTCATGAGCACCACTGTTAGGCTTGTTTATGGGAATGACCCTATTTGTTGGGAAACTTCTCGAGTTTAAAAACTTTTAATTTAGTTTAAGGCAATTCAATGCGGTACTGTTTAGAGATTCCTAACAAAAATGTCAACTTTTTATTTCTTTGCTATGTGTGTGGGTGAAAGGATACTGTGGCTTTGAAGCATAGATTATAGTGGGCTAGTTTAATTTTTTACATTGAGTACCAGCCCTATATTTGGACATAGCTCTGGCGTATCAACATTTTATGTTGAGGACTAAGTTCCTTTAAGATTTGAGTGTTAGGGCATTTTTAATTGTTGTGCATGCAAATTTCCTTCAAATATTTTTAGAGTTAAGAGGGTAAAAAAATCTCTTTATGAAATTTGCAGGTCCGAAAGCTGAAAAAGGGCTGCAGAATTCGAAATCAACGGATACAATGATGGGTTCCCCTTTTTTCTCTTCTTCTTTGCCTTCAACGCTTCAAAACCCCAGTCAGGAAATTCTCAAAGAGGTCGACTCCTCTTTTTTTTTTCTTTCGACTAGCTTAGTATATTTATTGATCTTTTACATGCAAATTCACTAATGCAAAATTATTTGTTTCTTACATGCAAATTCAAAGAACTACAATACTTTTTGGCATATCATCTAAATTTTTCTTACAAAGTCGTTTGATTTTTTTTAATTTAGATGAGGAATCACGAGATTGCGATTGTGGAGTTGGAAAGTCTCTCGGCTTCTCGCGTAACATCCTAACTCTTATGTAGTATATACTCGGTTTTTTTAATATTACCTCCAAAAGCAAATCAAGACTTTTAAAATGAGGTCACTCCATTCTATTGATAAGAAAAAAAAATGTTTTACAATATGATTGAGTGAACTTTTTATGCATGATTCTTGATAGTGTTGAAAAGTTTCCGTTTGGAAGGTGAGATTATTGAGACCTGCAATAGTAGTTTAGTCCCACATTTTGTAATTAGAAAAAAATAAGTAACAGAAAATCACAATGGTTGGTGCTCACCAATAAACTTAAGCTTTTGGATTAAAATCGGCCAAAGTGCTCTAAATATCTAACACAATTGTATACCCTAGTGTAGCTAAGTATTCTTATTGGTATTTGACCAGTTCATTTTTTTTTTTCCTTGTAATGATATCATTTTTCAATTTTGGATTTTTAATAACAGGCTGTTTATCACAAAATGGGCAATATTTACTTCCGAAAAAGCATTGAGGATGCAAAATTATTGGAGGAAAGTATGTCCTTTAATCTCTATTACCTTAATATATATATATATATATATATATATATATATATATATATATATATATATATATATATATATATATATATATATATATATATATATATATATTCTTTTCTTAGAAAGAAAGTAATATATAAGAAGTAAATATGTGATCCGAATTGAACTTATGACATGGAATAATAAATTTAATATCTTAATCACTGGGCTATATATATATATATATATATATATATGGTTACAAGATTGAACTTTACTCATTTGCCCCTCAACTCTTAAAGCTATATAAATTGTCTCGAATAAAATTTCAATAATGTTATATTAATTGGCACTGCAAATAAAAGTTAAAGTTGATGTAATAAATGATACATTAATTTTTTCTTTACCACAAACCCTTTAATTGTTGACTCAATCATTATTTCAATTGCAACCTCTTTTTTTATGTTGTCAGAAAAACTTGAGGCAGCGAAGGCTAAGTCTCAAAAGCCTAATGCAGCATGAAACAGTAAGAGAGCCTATTTTCTTCTCAGACATTATCTATATATTTTTTTGTAGGTTTCACTTATAAAATTGAATTTAATTATAATTTTTTTAGTCTCATATTTAAATAAAAATTTTAGTCATTAATTATTTTTCTTTATAAAATTGCTAGCTATTCTTTCTCAAAAGCCGTTAGTAACTCAATTTGTGGATGCTCTATTTGTAATTAATATATATTTTTTAAAGTAAATATTTGACTGATGAAGATTTGGGATAGCAATTCTTGCAAGATTGGGCCCCACATGAGCAAATTGATGGGTTACACGTGTAAACTGGTCTGTGAAGCAGCTAAGTACGTTTTTAGGAATTTTTATGAAAGATATGTATTATAATGTTTACATTTGATGTTGACGAGAGTTTTATATATGCGTGCGTGTGTATTTAATGAATATGCAAAGCTGGGTTAAATCTTTAAATCTTCTTTGTTAAATAGTGCTTTAACGTTGCCAAAGATTTAAAATGCTTCGTTTATGTTTTCCTTAATTCATTCATATATTGGCTTCCACCATCTCAATTTCTTTTACATATTGTTTTGATTGAACACAATGGGTTACTTAAATTGAAAGAGAGCAGAATGATGATCAATTGGGGGAAGAGAGTCTTATGTGAGGCTGAGAATGATGCAAAAGAGGAGATCACAAGAGAAGTCACCCTTACCAGTGAAATGTAAGGTGACTAGCCAACTTGATCCTATGGAATGTAGATTAAGCCAAAGAGAATGAGAATGAGCAGGCATTAACCTAGGAATGCAAGCTACATCCATAATCTCCCCATCCCTTGCGACTTCTGATTGTTTCAAAACCCATGATGAACTGACCCAATGCAAGAAAGAGGGCCAAATGACGAATGTGGTGAATTGCCTCAGCTCTCCTCTGCTCTAATCAACAAACTACAAGCCATAGATGAACCTGCTGCAACACCAGAGGAGAACCGAGCCACAGCAGCCTAGCCATTGTAAATAAGCCAACACATAGATAGCTTTCTTAGGATGTATAGATTTTATTTAATTTTTATTCTTTGAGATGTGTTTATGGAGATCATAGAGTTTTGATACACAGCTGTTTAAATTACAAAATGTTTTTTGCAGCATTAAATTCTAGTGCAGTCAAATATTATTTTTCAAAGAAAATTTAAATTTCATGAGCTGCAAACTTCTCATTGAACTTATTCTAAAATAATAACTTTCACTGTAAAAGATAAATATTGTGCATCAATAAATAAATAAATAAAGTATAAATATTTATTAAAAAAATATATATAACTATCAAAAACAATCAAAAAGATAATTTTGTGCTTGGTAAAATTAGAATTATTGATCTGTTAAACTATAAATCCAAAGATCTTAATCATTGGGAAGAAGAAGATTTCATGCATATAAAAATTTCATAGTAACATAAAACTTTATGGTATTCATATCAAGCACTCTAGGCTTTATAAATTACAAAAAAACACTTTCATCTTCATTCAAAAAGTACATTGTCACCAAAAAATGCTATCATATTACTCCTTAACAAAAACCTCCCAAAAATAAGAGCTGATTTTTATTGATTAAAGATTAAACAATGCGCATTTGCAAAAGATGCACAGAACAACCATAAAATTACGCTTTGGAGAGCTTTGGGGGCAGTATAGTCGGTGGAATTCTAAATTTCTGAAATAATAGTATTTTATTTGTAAATGTTAAAGTTTGGGTGCCCAATTTGGAGAAGTTATAAAGTTTACAGATATAACAAAACGAGGGTTGGATATGTAAATATAAAAAATTTTAGCAGTAAATTCAACGGTTCAAAATAGCACACCATCCATACGCATTAATATGACTGCATTTTACATGCCATGAAAAAAATATTATTGAACATGATTTCCAATTAATACAACGAGGCCTCAACTCATCTTTATGTACATATCAATCACCCAAATCTTTGTATTTACAAGCAGCCCTCTCACATCTTATCAAATCATCCAAAACACCACTTCCGATTTCATAATGGCCAAAATTTAGATGGTAGATATGTAAATAAGAGCGTTTGCAGTGCCAAGCATGCAATCTTCTCAGCATCAAAAAAATGTATATAAAAAAAAACAGCCTATCCCCAGAATGAACACAAATTAACAATGCAATTAATGGAATTTCTAAAATAAATATTGAAATTCGGTGCCAAAATGTAGCACCCTATATTCTATAATACACATATCCAGAATCCAAAATTTCATATTTACAAAAAACGAGCCTTCATTTACACGATACGCCTTTTGTAAATATTATAAGTTTGGTGCGTGGATTTGTAAATCATAAAAAACAGGTGCTATGCGTGTAAAAAGAGCCCTATAAAAAGTGGAAGGGAACTCACAGTGCCAGAATCAGAAGATTGTATGCTTCAGAATCAGCAGCAGCAGCATGATAAAGCACATTATAACAAGCACTGTGACACACATAACCATTCCCCCTTCCTTCTGGCTCCTCTCGGCCTGAGAGAAAAGGCACTAAAAATCAGCAAAATTTTAGCAGCGGCGAGGAGCGGCTGGAACATTACAATACAATTTCGATCCGGAGATTGGGTCTCATATCGATCAGAATTGTATCGAAATATGCCAGCACAAACTCGCAGGGAAATTGAGGGGATGACGAAAAAGCACCTTTTGCAGCTGCTTGTAGCCGTCATCTACCGAAGCCGCAACATTCTGAATGTTATAGTCAATGCGGTCGACAATGGTTCCCTGTTCAAAAATAAAAAAATGCATCTTTTGATCATTCAAAATGATGGGAAAATATATATGATTAGATGTTAGTTTTGTCGATATCAAATAAATGCTCTTGTTTTGCATGTCATTAGGGTTACTTGTAACTTTAATCTATTCAATTAGATCTAAACTAATAAATGATTGGCGAAGCCTTAATAGTCTAGGAACTGTTCCAATAATTATGGAGTGCGAAACTCATTCAAAGGTAAATAAACAAAAATTACCTGATCTATTACAAGGACAGAAAGGTCCTTCATGATTTGTGCAAGCTCATTAACAGATTCCACCACCTGTAGAAAATAATAATGATTAAAAATGAGGCATAGATGACATGGAGCTTCTTATATCACAGGTATATTTAGATATTTAACACCCAAATTTTCAAATATTGGAATCTCATCCAATTGCAATGATTGATGAAAAGGGGGCAGTTTTTCCTGGAAAATTATGGGAATATGGCAGTGATTTTGTCAATACTGAACTTTGATGTATTACATGTAAATAAGAAAGGTTTTTGTGTGCTCTGTGAAAATTTCCGTTTAAGAAAAAAGGCATCGAAATGAGGTACCTGGACAATCTCTCTTTCCCTCTCTTTTGTGAAAACTTCGCTTTTTTTAAGCTTGGACAACTGGAGCCCATCAAAACCCTGGCAAAAAAAAAAAAAACAAAGCGAGAGGGATTTATATGCTAGTTAACAAGTAAATGATGTAGATGATGCTTTAATTGATAATATAATCAGATAAGTCCCAGAGGCAGCTCCCTCGTAATCTAAACTATTTGAATATGCATATTTGAAATTTTCGCTTCTATATATGTGTTCACTTGAGGGGATCAAGACATCGGGTTCTTGTAATTCTCTCTAATTCTCCCATCAAAAAAATTCACAAAAATCTCGTTACTTTTGTGTTGTGTTTGCAAATTCTGTGGTGCTTTTCTCCTTAAAAACATCAAACTTATACGGATTTTAGTAATCACATCACCCCCATATCTCATTGTTATTTTTTATGATGGAACCAAAATATCTGAACCTTTTGCTCTTCAATTGTCATAACCTCAATTTGATAACTTCTATTGTGACTAAACTTGCAATGTAAATATTCCAAGTTTTTTAAAATCCTATTTCATTAGTTGAGACAGCTAAAACTAATCAACAATTAATTATCAAATATTAGAATTAATGCTTATAAATAAATTACCGAAGTGAAATGAAAGAACATTTGAAGAAATAGATAGACAGTAACTACACATTCAAACACCTAACAGGAAAAATATTTTGATCCTGTTTAACAGGTATGTTCAATTAATTGTATATAAAATCAGACGATACTATTAGAGGATTAATTAGATTAGTGATGCAGAGGCTCATAGCAAGAAGCAAGCTATGGTGAAATAGAAGGCATTGGCAGAGGAGGAAAACAAGAAAAGAAGAGGGGAGGAGAGAGAGGAGTAGGAAGACGATAATCAGCTCTCCTAAGAGTAATCAAAGAGGAATTTTAATTCAGCTATACTCTGATTCTTGACAGTTACATCCATACTTAAAGCCTCCACCCTCGAGATTTAAGGCAAATTTTGAATTTCAAATTTGTTATCATGATTATCCCACAACTTCAACTTAAAACTTCTAATTCAAATTCACACTTTTGGTAATAAAATTACTATTTCAAATTACAATATCTATTCCCAATTGATATTCTCGCCCAAATAATGGTGAGTAGTCAGTATCCAAACACTACGGCAAGTTGGCAAAACCTGCTACATATTGATTGGTCTGATTGGTGGGACTCACTCGGTGTTAACTAGATCTGATGGAATATACATCTAGTAATTGCTTCATTTTGTGCGACATTAGTTGGCACCTAACCAACAAATACAAATTCATTCTTAATCTTAATTAGTGTAGTCAATGACATTAGCCCTTTATCTCTGCTCTACTTTATCAAATATGTGATCAATCTGAATGATTAATTAGATCCTATTAGACAAAATAAAATTAAAATATAAAAGACATTTTGGATATGTAAAACCAAGAATATCAAATGCACTAATCATACAAATATAAAATTTGCTAAACATAGCTGGTAAAATGACATTAAATATAATTTGCATAGAACAGTCATAATATCTCATGCACACTCAGAAAGTACTAATATAAATAAAGTATTCATGAGGCATAGAGGGAATTCAACAAAAGAAACTGACTGCTAGCTGCATCAGACATGAAATATAAGAACGTACTAGATCAGAAAAGCCATCATCTTGAACTCTAGATCGACTACCACCATTCAGATTCATCTCCAAATCAATGCTATCTGGGCCCTTGAAAGATAATTAAGAACTTAAATTATATCACAAAATCACAATGAAAAGAAAATTGATAAATATTTTAAACGAAAAAAAAAACGGTTTACCTCCTTTTGCTTCTTAAGCCGCTGTAAATATGAAGATTGATGCTTACGAAACTCCATAGAAAGTTTCTGAAGGTCAGTGGCTAACGATCTCTGAGGAAGAAATGTTATAATCACAACAAGTAGATAAGGAGACGTTAAACCCTACTTAATATATACTTGATTATATATGTATACGTAAATATATACATATATATATATATAAACATATACACACACACACACAAAATATATATATATATATATATATATGAACTTATAAATCAAAGAATTCAACCTGGACATTTTTTCGGACAGCTGAATCTTCTGAAGGGTTATTTGAAGAAAGTTTTTGCAATCTCTTCTCTGATTTCTTTAGCAAAGCTGTAATTTCTTGAGTAAGATTTTCAATCGTATGCTGGTCATCTTTCCCATCACCAAAAGATGGCATTAGAGCCTTCGCATGAGCCTTAATTAATTCTGACATCTTTGTTCGAGCACGTTGCATGTTTGCAGATACATCTTCAGAAATATCAACCCATGCAGGTGGCAAACCAAATGTAAGTGCTCCGTTACTGCAATGATAGATATTCAGTTAAGAGGCTTTCAAAACTCAAGTTGGCAATCATATCTAGATTCATTAGCATTGCTTTCCTTTTTATGTTTTTATTAATTGGTAGGATGCAGCTAGAATTTCTGCAGAGGGTAACATTTAAAACTATTATCTCTGATCACCCCAAGTTTACTCATTAATGTTCATTTCAAGTCAAAAATCAAATTGAGACTGAGTTAATTTTTATCTTCATAACCAATTTATGGTTTTATGTGTGTATATCAATCAATTAATGAGAGAAAGATACAGAGAGAGTTAAGAGACAGAAATAGAATTAATTAAGTTTACATTTTTTGAAAGAACTGTTTTGAAGTGAGATTCATCACCTATCTACATTCGTAGTATTAGATGATAATACCATCTGCCATGTATTAGAGTATATTAAGATACAATCGAGCAAGACAGAGGCTGGGCGCCCAGGCTCAAAGCACTGCCCAAGCGTAAGCATGGCAAACGCTAGCCAGAGAATGAGCGCTCAGATGCCTACGTACCACTCTTCACTATATATACTACTAGAGTATAACATCATATGTATATACCTATACATGTGTGTAATGACATGTAATGATTGAAAAAGCAATTGAATAAAAAATGTCATTCTCTACTTTCTCCTGCATTATACCTATCTTCTCTCGTCTACTACTACCTTCTCTGATTCTTACATGGCATTAGAGCTCTCGATCCTTTCTCATCCTATCATCAATCCTTTCTCCTCTTGCCATCAAGAAGTAATAAACTTGCTCCCTTTGCTCCTCAAGAACCTCTGGTTCCCTCTTACCATCTTCAAGAAAAGCCAACTCACCACCTTCTAAACCTGCTCTCAGCATCCTCAACATCTTCTTTGAAAAAGCTCTCAGCCTGCCCTCAGCATCTTCTAAGATCCTTCAAAAAACCAACCATCCGATCCGATCCCCTCTCCCTGTGAAGCAAATGGCATCAGCTCAAGAACATCCAAAAACCTCAAGAAAATTCAATGGCCACACCATCTTCCACCACGGAAAGCAGAACAGATGCCTCGAAAAATCAAGGAACATCAACCTCACTCGCTCCCCCTTCTAATCTCACATTTTGATAAACAACATCAAGAATCTAATCAATAACCTCCTCACCACCAACAATTATCCAATATGGTGAGTACAACTCCTCAACCTATTCACGGCAAATGGCCTCCATGGCCACTTAAACGGCTCCTCAACAAAACCTCCTCTCCACCCCAGGAAAGCGCCAGCAACCTCATTCCCAACCCCCTACACCGCAGGGAACTTCACCGACAGAAACTCGATTCTTCACTCTATTCCACCATATCCCCCTTAATTTTCCCCTGCATACTCCAAACTTAAATCTGCCAAGGAGCATGGGTAACTCTTGAACTAAGACTCCAATCAACAAACTGATCCAAAGTGATTCAGCTCAAGAGCGCTCTGCACAACGTCACCATGAAAGATAAGACAATGACAGCATACCTCTCATAAATCAAGGAAATCGTTGACAAATTTCATTCGTGGATTCCACCGTCAACCTAGAGGATGATTTTTTACACTCTAAACGGTCTCCCAGCTCAATACAAAGCCTTCAAAACAGCAATCCGCACAAATCCACAACCCATAAGCATTGACGATCTATACTCTTTGCCCGGATTCCTGATGCATACAAGAGGCCGGGAACGTGGCTGGCCGTGGAGGGGGAGAGGCTGATTCAGATCAAGATAAAGAACAGCCAGCAACCGTAACAATCACTTTCAACTTGCAACAGCGGACGGTCAAATCTTCTGGCAAAAGAGGTCACACAGCCCTCAACTATTGGCATCAAACTGTTTCATTCGTCTCACGACAATCTACATATCCCACCGCCCTTGTAGCAAACAGCTACATAGACAACAATTGGTTTCTTGGCTTTGGTGCATCAGTTCACATAACAAAGGACTTCAACAACCTCTCCATCTCATATTTATATAGCGAACAAGACAAAGTCACCATTGGCAACGATCAATCCTTGCACAGCAAAGGTCTCCTGCCTACTCCCTCTCATAAGCTCACACTATCTCAAATCTTACAAGTACCTTATTCGCAATTTAATCTTATTTCGTCCATAAACTTGTTACGGACAATCGAACGCAGTCCTTCTTTAAGGGCGTAGTTGTAATGGTCTCTACTTCATTCCACCCAAGCCACAACCTCCCCTCCAGCCGAACATGCTAGTTTCCTCCAATGCCTCCCTCAATTTAGCCCTCTGGCATCAACAGTTGGGCCAATCCAACATCTTCTAGCTCAGCAACATCCACATATCTCCTACAGCAACAACCACTCATCTTGTCTTCACTGTATCACGAATAAACATCACTAATTGTCTTTCTTCTTAAAACCATTATTATCAATTGTTAGAATTAATTCAATCCGATGTATGGGGTTTGGCCCCAATTTATCCAATGAAGGTTATCAATATTATGTGTCTTTTATCGATATTTTATCTTGCTTTACCAGAGTAGTTCCAATTAAATAAAAATCTGAAACAACAAATTTATTTATTCAACTATCACGATTCATTGAAAACAATTTCACTGTCATATCAAAAGACTTTGTACTGACGATAGTGGCCAATATTGCAACACTACTCTTTTCCACTTTCCTACGACAAACTAGCATCCATCATCATATTTGTTGCCCATATACGCCTCAGCAAAATGGCATTTCTGAAAGAAAACATGGTCACCTCATCAAAATAACTTGAGCCCTCAACAACGCCAACCTCTCAGCTACCTTCTGGACCGACGCCCTCTCAACCTCGACCTATCTTATAAATCATCTCCCATCCAAAGCCACCAAAAACAAAACATCCTAAGAACTCATCCCAATAAAATTCCCACATACAACCATCTTCATGTCTTTGGATGCACTTGCCATCCACTCCTCCCACCACAAGTTACTTGAAACTCACTCACAAAAATATCCCTTGCATATTTATAGGTTACTCGCCCAACCACAAAGGCTACCGTTGTCACAATCCTCTCATGAATAAATTATCTTCCGACATGTCCATTTCCTTGAAAACCATTTATGTCCTAAAATTCCCCCTTCTCAGCCCTCTACAACATCAACACCCTCCACCCCCCAGCTTTTGATCCCTCCATCTATTCTCATACCACCTCCAGCACATCTCCAAATCCCACTACACCTACAATCTCATCTAACCCTCCTCACGATACTCTCTGATCTCAATCCAAAAATCCCTCACCCACACAAGAAACCAACTCCCCACTCCCTAGCAATTTATCCCAAAACCGCAAGCCTCCTCATCCGGCACCCTATGCTCACTGATCCAAATTGGCACAATCCAACATCGACACATTCCATTCCAGTTCTTCACCGCCCAATCAACCCCTACAATTCAACCAGCCATACAATCGGATCCCACTGCCTATCTTCAAGCCACTAAACACAATCAATGGAGAACATTCATGGCCTAAGAAATCACAACCCTCAAAAATCAAAATACTTGGGAATTAGTCCCACCAAATCCAGCACATCCAACTCTCAGTACCAAATGGACTTTCCGAACCAATTACAATGCCGACAGATCCATCACCTGGTTCGCCTTTTGTCTCAAAGCTACAATCAAATATATGAGAGATTTCACTGAAACCTTCAATCCAATCGCAAAAAAATGTCCGCCATTCGTGTTCTTTTCACCAGTCACTTATCACAATTGGTCATTGTTGCAGCTCAATGTTCGCCATTCGTGTTCTTTTCACCAGTCACTCATCACAATCCACATTAAGCAACTTTTGTGCTTCACCGACCCTACCAAACCTAACTATGTATATTGGTTAATGAAAACACTGTGGCTTAAAACAATAAACAGAGAAGTTTGGTGAATAAAAAACAAGCAGTTGTTTTAAGAGGATGTCTGCTGTTTTTTATTCAACTGCTTGTTCTATTGATGACATAATCAATGGTTCCCTGTTCACCAAACTTCTCTCTTTATTTGTTCTATCAATACATATAACAATAAATGTGTGTGTGTGATATGTAATGTTAGAACAAGCAGTTGAGTAAAAAATGTCATTTTCTATTTTCTCCTCCTGCATTCCACCGCTATTTTCTCTCTTCTACTACTACATTCTACGATTCTTAGCGCACCCCCATAGAGTAATCATCCTCCGAATTATAGCAGCCAAGTTAAACCCATTTTGAAATCCATTGGAGTTAACACGATCAGAAATGCTGTAAAATTGTATTAAATGAAACAATATTTTTATTGGTGTAATCATTTCTTGTAACATAGATTCCAAATTCCTAAAGTCCCTGTGCAGAAAGAAAACTGCTACGCTATCCCGCCTTCTGACCCTAAAAATTTTTAACATGCTGTTGAATCAAACAACCTGTTTGAGATAGATAACTAAACACCGAGCGAAATGCTTGTTATCTCCCAATAACATCACATATCATCAGAATGTTTGACCTAAAATTTAAAAAACTTCCACTCGCATGAACAAACTTCAGCCCAGATAACAATCTATTGCTAAACACGACAGATTCGTATCTCACCAAAATCAGCAGCATCCAAGAGAATCCATCAATCTTAAAACACGTTATTAAAGCAATAAACAATAACAACGAATCGCACCATATTCGATCAGATCTGGAATGAGTTCCATTCATGAAAAATATACAACGAAGTCGCAATCGCATCACGGACGCATATACAAACAGAGACCATAATCAAAGGCGGATTTAGACACGAACCTGGAACTGCCGGGATCCTCCGTGCTGAGGAGAGAATAAGATCGATCCTGTCGCAAAAGAGATGTGCTCACCATCTCGATCACCGGACCAGCGTTTCTCCCCGTTCCGCCGACCGATGACGACGGAGGCGAACGTACGTTCCGGAGGGCATCACGGTACTGTCGATACACAGGCGTCCGATTCCTCGTCGCCATCAAAGAGGACAGGGGCGGAATCACAGGGGAAACTACTGGGGAATGGAAACTCTGATTTGGGCACCAGAGAGTGAAGAAGATGGGAACTGGGAAGCTTCAATTCTTCCCACCCGTGAGGCCGCGGAGGACGACTGGGATACCTCGGTGACGGAGCCTTCCCGAATAATGGGGTCGGTCGGCTCGGGCCTGCTTCTTGGTTTGGCTTGTATGCTGGCCTGGCTCGCATTTTATATGGATGTGTCTTTTATGCATTTTTAAAATATACTATTTTAGTATAAATAAAAAATGGATTAATCGACTAAATAAAAGATTTTAAATATAATATAGCTTTAATGGGTTACTATTAAAAATTTTAAAATAAATTAAGTTTAATAAGCTTAAATATATCAATTTTCTAATTAATTAAATATTATCAAAATAATCTAAATATTCAATTGAGCTCTGAATCGCTCCAAATTTTCGGAAATTGGTTTTGATGATTAAATGAATATAATAGAATGATAATTATGATACAATTAAGCTAAGATTAAGTCAAGTAACAACCTATGATTGTTACAATTCTGACTTAGTATATCTTTTCAATTAAGTTCTTTTAATATATAATAGACTCTGACTTTGCTCTGTGGTTAACTAGGGGGATACATATCTGGTTCTATAAGTTCAACTTTGTAAAATACTAAAATCTTGTTTCTAATTGTTTATTAATATTTAAATAATTTTGATCTCAGATTGAAAATCTAACTTCGCCATTGCGTTCACCACTCTCAAATTAGTTATGGGTGAAGTTTTGAACGCATTTGGAAGTCATTAAATTTTTTGCAAATATTTTAATATTATTTAAATACCCGAAAATTTGAGTAATAAAATACTCGTCGGATCGAAAATCCGAGTGCGTCGTTGAGTTCAGAAGACCTCAATTAGCTATGATTAATATTTTTAAAATTTTAGAAATATAATTATTAAGTTAATATTAATTAAATAAATTAATTAATTTGAATTAAATAATTATTTAATTAATTATGTATTAATTGTACTGTCACACTTCCCTTAACGCCGTTCATTAAATCCTAATTTAACCGTTTAATGAAACGGGTTCTGCGAACCGTTCGATCGAAGGATCGAACGGTCCCCAGACCGTCTTCCTCATCCTAGCGCGAGGACTCTCCGCGTGTCGCAGAGGGACGCGCATCGCTCGAGCCTTCGACGCGCGGCATCTCCACAGCAGCACAGGTCGCCATCTGTCGCTCCTCGACCGCTCTTCAACCGCACTTTAAGATCTCTGGGACTTCGTCTTCACTAGGCTTCAATTCCGAAATCCAAATCTCAAAACCTCTGCATCAATTAACTTAGTACTTAATCTTTCTAAATCTTCGAATATTTGATTTCATATATAATCTTATTTCAATCTCCTTATGCTAAATTTCATTATTGTTTAAAGTTATAGGAATGTGATTTGGAAGGTTTTGCAATTTTCTGATTTTCAAACAACTCGATCAGAACCTCCAATCCTTTTTGCTTAATTTCAATTGTCAATTTAATTGCACAACTGATGCATATCATTTTCTGCGAATCGATGAGCGTGACTACACTCGATCGAAATAATCAAATTTTCAAACACTAAGAGCAAGAATCGAACAGATTCATTTCTCTCATCATTCGTATACTTCCATCTAGGGCTACCTTTTATCGATCGATTAAGCCATCTCAAGTCAAGATTCGGCTGCGATTAGAAAGCCCCCGTTCTGTACTTCACGAAGCAGTGCGGGCTAGCCTCCGGCGCCGGTGAAAAGACCACCTCCTTCCGTGCCCTAGTTCGCTCTCTGTCATCGTTCGTGAAGAGAACGAGCCCCGGGACGGGCGGGCTCGCTTGGCCCGACCCGTTATTTGCGTGTCGAAGACTAGGTCTCGGGCCCGTCTCATCAGGCCACTAAAATCAGTGGGCCCCGCTCAGTACAGTCCAATGCATTTCAGGCCGACACGTGTCCTAACCGTTGGCGCTGTCATTGTCGTTGGATCAGCCGCGGGTCCCACCTACAGAGTTAAATCTAATAATATATATATTTATAAATAAATAAATATATATATATATATTTATATAATTTATAAAAGTTATATATATATATAAATGTCAAATCAGACAATATAAAATAATATATAAACAGAAAATTTAAATAAATATGATAAAGTAATATTTAATAAATATATTTAATAATTAAATAAAAACAGATTAAATAAAATAATATATTAATTTAAATATAATAAAATAGATAATAAAATAAATACAGTAATTAATATATATATATTCATTAAAAAAAAATTAAGTATAATTAATTAAATAACAGAAATTAATAAATTAATCATATTAAATAATAAATAATAAATAAACATAATTTTTTTTATATAAATAATATAAAAATAGTAACATTAATATAAATATAAAACAGATTAAGAACAATATATATTAATTAAAACAGTAATATTAATATATGAGTAATTAATAAATAACTAAATTTTGGAAATTCATAACTTACAAAATACTTAACAAAAATTAACAAATAAATGTGTCAAAATTATCAAAAAAATATAAGGAATTTATTAGAAGTATTAAATTCCCATTTGGACTAATATTTAATATAGTGACATTTAGATCCCTAAATTGAACCCTAAAAATCATAAAATTTAATTTAATCATAACTTATAAACTACTAATCCAAATATACTAAATATAGGTCTTAAAATACTCAGAAAAGCCTAAAAAATAATTTAGAAGTATTTATTTTTTTGTTTGGATTAAAATTTAACTAATAATAATTAGGACCTAACCCTAATTAACCTAATTTAACATAGAATTTCAAATAGCTAAAAGTTAGCCAATTTAACTCCAAATTAAATAATCCAAATATCCATTTAGATCAAAAAATCTTAAATTTCAGTAAACTGCAAAAATATTTAAGATCCAACGGTAAGATCTCTTAATTAAACCCTAATTACTCTAAAACTTGATTAGTGAATATTAGCAAATATAATAATCCAAATTAAGTGATTTCAGTTTTAAATAACTTATAAAGTGAATTAGAACCTAAATGTATAATTAGTTTAATAATTTTGTGAATAAAATCAATAATCACTCACTAATCATTCTCTAATTATAATAAACCCTAATTATTAACCCTATAAATAAGACTAGTTATAACTTAGCCAATTCACACCAGAATTGAATAATTTTAGACTCTATAAAAACTTTAGGATATAATCTACAATAAACTCACATAAATTTTGTATTATATTAAGGATAAAATTACTAAAATACCCTTATAAGGTCAAATTCCCAATTTGACCTTATAAGGCATAAATAATTATATAACTTAAATAGTTCAAAATAGTCATTTTTATAAACAAATCATGATAAAGATATTAAATTAATAAATTTCATTATTTTGGCAGATCAAAAAAATTAAATTTGGTTGATTTTATTAAAACAAGTCAGGTACGCAAATTTACTTATAAGTCTTATTTCAGTATTCTTATTTGAGCCATTTTTCATTTGAGTATTATTTGCACTGCTTACCGTATTTTAATCTACAAAAGAATTATATCAAAAAGCATGTAACAAAAAGAATTTATATATATTTTGTGGTGTTTGTCTTTGGATGGTGGAATGCAAAACTGAAATCTGTACAGATTGGGCTAGCTAGCAAGCCCCTGGGAGTTATATGGAGGGATTTAGCCTATTGTAGGAAGTAGGCAAATCCAGAGGAAAGACACACCATCAGTTCCTAATTTGAGTAAGCTACCGACGGGTGGCAAGAAAGCTTCCTACAGATTATGCCTATGGGTTTACCCATTTGGGCTTAGGGGTCTCCAGACTCGACTTATTGTTACAAATGCTTTTGATAAAATTTATTTTATATATGTTGATTTTCACAGTTATTTTGCAGGGCAGAAATTGAATTTAGCAATTGCTTTATTTACATGCAGATTTTCAGTCATTTTTATATGTGATTCATACCTATTATAGGATGCTAGATTTATTCTTATAAGAACAATTTGTGTACTCCTACTTGACTGGTAAACTGAAATTTTCAGGTTTTGATAATTAAAAAACTTTGAAGATCTGCCAAAGTAATAAAAGAAAATAAGAGAAGAGAGATGTGAGATATGAACATTGAATACATTTTTATTGTAAATTCATATGTGTATGGCTCTTAATATAAATATGGATATTCATATATTTTATTTTCTTTATTTTCATAAATAAATATTTCCAGTTGTATGAATCATTCTTTAAAGACTATCGAACTTCGGTCCCCGGTCGCCACAAACTTGGACCTTGCTCTATGCATGCCTAAGGGGATACATGCTAAACTTTCTGTACAGTGACCTTGTTTTGGCCTATTTCTGTTATGTCAATACTAATTTAGGCATATTTATATTATTTACTTTAGTAGCTTGTTTATACATATATTTTAATTGAGTTTTTACTATTTTCTTCACACTTTTACAGTTCACTACGGTTCAATGTTTTCAGTTCAACTTTGCTTAGTTCTTGTATACTCTATGATGCCGGTCCTATTTTCAAATATTTTATATTTCAGTATAAATTTTCTTTATATAAATCAGCACATGTTCTCGTGATCATAAGAATGTTATGATGAGTTTACTTTCAGTACTTTTTCAATTATTTATATATTTACTATCTAATTTTGTTGCAGCTTCTGAATGAGATATATTAGTTTACATACTTTGCTTCATTTAGTTTTAAATGCTTAATTTATAATTATAATATTTCTTATGGCTTGTTACACCTTAATTACTTAAATGCTTAATAAAAATGTGATATCTTAAATATTGTTTCATTTAAATCAACTTAAAATATGCTTAAACAATTGTCTAATTGTAAGTTTGTTTATTTTTTTGGCTGGGGCCCTGATATTGTGATACCGATAATGTCAGATTCGAAGTTGTTCATTGAGGTTGCTTCTAGAGAAGAGCTTGACCAGGATGAAAACCTTCCTGCTGCTATAGCTTAGTTAGATTTATTTTTAACTGTGAAGACGATTGTTCATTTTTCTTTTAAAATTCAGTTTGTAATAATTTCATATTCTAGATGTATTTATTTTCTGCATTTCTTATATTGAGGTGAGTTACTATTTCAACTTTCTTTACTATACTGTAATGTGAATGCTATACTCTTACTTGCTTTCGCTACTTTGATATTTTGATGCATGATGCTCAGTTTCAGATGACAAATCTTTCAACTAAGGCAAATTGAGTTTATACCTGACTCGACTATAGTTGGGAGGGTTGTCACACTGTGATCGTATTCATGCTTATTTTATTATCAGTATAACCACGGAGGGTACGGGGCTTCACTCTTATACTGTTAAGCCTTTGAGGGGACAGGTATAGAAGGAAGTTGGGATATGTAACACATAATAGAACCCACCCATTTTTCTCAATTTTGTATTTGCAAAACAAAATTGTATTTTTGCGCAATATATCAAACACTAAAATTCTATATTTATTTTTGTGATTACAATTATTTTTATGCTAAAGTTTCATTACAATTGAAATATGTTTGTATTGATAAGTTTGTAAAAGCTTCTTATTACTTATCAAATTATTGATTATTTTGCATATATTTAACAATTGTAAATTTGACATTTATTAGTACTTAGTTTCATAGCTAACTGGTGTTCAAATGCTTGCACTTTTAAAATATGCCAAGATCATGATGAGCTCATCCTAAAGTAAATATGTTAAATATCAAGCAATGTTAATACTGCTACCTGCTGGTTTTTTATTTTTTAGTCTGTTTAAAATTTATATATTTTTGTTTTATTTATATCTTTGTGATTAAAATTTTGTGATATTTCTAAATTAATGATTAAATAACTCATGTTTGATGCTTACATATTATGTATTTTAAATTACTTAATATGATCATGTAGCTATGGAACAACCCAAAAATTCGATGGAGGATTAGTTCCTGCTAACTCGGCATCGGATCCCCACAAAAGCTTGAGCACATTTGAATTGAATACTAAATATTTATATTATTCCTTTCAAGCCAAAGCCAACATATGACAATGAAAGAGAAAATAATCATCACATCACAACAGAAAAAGTTAATCTTAAAATAGTGAAAGAGTATGTGCATCCAAAAAATATGAGCACAACTTTTCATATAATTAAAACAAAATAGCATTTAGAGTCAACATTGAGACTTATAGTATTAAGAATATTCATTATTTTATAAACAAATTGAGCCATATCCTTATCTTTGGTCTACAAATTAAGACCTATAGCAATATTAAGACAAGGTTTTAATATTCGTTTAAGCTCCTGTGACACACTCTCTTCCCCTAAAAGGTACCATGTGAGCTAGTTTACAGTCTAGCTAGCGAAGCAATGGAGCACTTAGAAAGAGATGATGCAGAAGGTTGCATAGTATATTTGTTAATTTTTGAAAATAATTATTATATGGATATTATAATTATAAAATAAGTATTAAATACGTAAAATAAATGTAATTTATATTATTTATGAAAAATTTCAATAAAAAAGTAAAAGATAATATAGGTTTATGATTTGATATAAAAAATTCAATTTCTACCCATCACATAATAATTTTAATATATAAAGAGTTAATAAATAAGAAAAATATTTAAATACTTTAATAAATACTCTAATATTTTTTTTTAAATTATTATTAGTATTTAATAAAATTTTAATCATAATTATAATTAGTAAATCTTATTTATTATGAATTAATCATTAATTTTAAGTTCATTAATAACTGTGAGTCATTAAAAAGAATATATTTAGAAGGTATTGTAGCAACTTCCAATAAATAATTATGAATAATGTTGGTCTTATAATTGAGATTTTTAATTTACTATTATAGATATTGGATTAATTAAACTCAAAATTAAAAATAATAATAAACTTAAAAGCCTCTATAGAGATATAAGCCGTCCACCTCCGCTCATAGTTTCGCGGGAGGATTCTGGATTCGCCTTTCAGCCTCTTTATTTTTAGCTGTTGGGTCCGCCTAAAGAAAGTCTACGGAAGAACACGAAGAGCATACGAGCGAGCAGCGCAGGCGCGATCAAGGCGAGTGACTTTTAGATTTCGAAGGGAAGAAACGATCTTCCGATCGGCGATGAGCCTCTTCGGTCTCGGAAGGTAAAAAATCCTTCGATATTCTTCTCATATCGATGCTCCACTCTCCACCTATGCGATTCGATTCGATTTCTTTTGACAATGGTGTTTTTTTCGCTTGTTGGTTGTTCTTGTATGGATATATGTGATTATTTCGGAAAAACTGTGTTATCGATCATGCTTCTGACCTGTTTAGTTGCTGGTAAGATTCAGGGCGGATAGTTGTTATTACGATTTCATTTGGAAGATGAACTAGAGTTCTAGGTGTCTGTTCTTAGACTGTTATGCTTTGGTTTGCTAATATGCTACTGCATAAGAGTAATCAATTGGGCAGGGAATCTATCGGAATCACTTATTAAATTTATGCCAGTGTGATGTGCAACTAATCGTGAATTTGCAACATAATTGAAAAGTATTTTTGCGGGGTTTTATTACCGTTCTTATTGCAACTAAACCATCTCGATCGCTTATAATATTTTTTATTTTGCGTATTACATAACAAATTTTATTTAATTTATGCAATATCTAGGTCTAAGCTGCATTGCACTGAATCTGCAGTCTTCGAGCCTGCTTATTATGCTTATGCCAAATAAGCTATGCTTGACTAAAAGTATTATAATTAAGCCTAAGTGGAGAATACAACCTAAATGCCTAACCTATTTAGTGGGAGAATCTTTCAAGCTAAGAATTGTTCTTTATTCTTTAATGGAAAATTGATGTGAGACTATTTATAATTTCATACCATTGTTTACCTCTTGAGAATTTGATGCCCCCAACATTCCTCTTTAAACGGTACCCCTCAACTACCCGAAATCAATCCACGCACCTTATGCTTGCCTATAGCTAGACCAAGTTGATACTGTTGGCACTGGCTTATTGATCGCCTATTTCTTGGTTAATCATGATGACCCACTTTGGATAGCTTCTCCTATCTATCAGTCTTCAATGCACTATTTAATTTTCTTATAACATGTCTCATGTCAATGTGTTAAAACCAACCTGCCAATATAAATCTTCTGCCCTTTTTCCCGAACTTATCATCAAATTTAACAATTTACATATATTATGGCCAAATCATTAGCGACTTTTGTGAACTTATCCTCAAATCAAGCTACTCCATCCTTTGCTATTAATATACTTATTTCTCATCATATTTTTTTGTGTATACACTCATCAGCCTTAGTATCCTTATATTTGCAACACTATTGTATGGTATGTTTCTGCTTTACAAGACAACATTTTGCTACATATAGCATTGCTAATCTTATAACTACTATTTATATTATTTTTTAAGTTTGATTGGGATTATTTAAGTGCAAAACATCCAAAAGTGCTTCTTTATATTTTCCACATTTATATTATATCAATCACACCATTCTTTAATTTGCCATTATATCATATGGTTGAACTACTATGTTTGAACTCTAAACTTTTTTTAATAGCATGATCTTCAATTATAATTACCTTCACATAACTTTTGTTATGGTTGAACTTAACTACATTTATTTCATTTATAATCCCAAAGGGCTGTTTGGTTTGAGGCAAAATTGTGTTCGAGGTAAAATGAATACATTGTAAAGTTATTCTTTGGTAGAATACTTATTTCAGGCTGTACTTGGCTTATAATAAATTTTTTATGAATTTTGATATCTTTTGTTTGTATTGGGATTTTTAAGTTACTTTAAAATATAGAAAAAGAAAAAATTTCAAACAATTCTTATGCTTCTCATGGTAGATATTAGCAAGAGATGTTTCCTATGATCTGTCTAGTTGGTCATGACATCCTTTCTATACTCAATCAGATCACTTATACAAGGAAATTTTGTGAGGATATGTTACACATGTTAGAACACATAATGTAGTAAATAAAAAAAATGAGGAACATGAAAAATATTAGGTAGCAAGAGTTAGCCTCATTCTTTGAATTTACTAGTGAAGTTTTGTAGCCACAATGATAGAAAAACATAAATATTGCATTATTGTCACAGTATAATGACAATGTAGTAATTTAATACGTAACCTCCTATTCCTTATGCCACTCAAGTTACATAACATGTGAGTTGATAAATTGTCGTGTTCTATACTACCACATGACATTTTGTTTTTTGTGCTCCCGAGTTAGTTTCATGGATCAGGCTAAGCTATGGACACTTGGTCAAATCTTTATTGGCTAGTTTACACTTGAATGCGTCCCAAGAACTAGATAATTCCAAGCTATTGTAGCTCAATAAATGAATGGGTATGCTCGATTATAGTCTGGATCAATGGTGATTGGCTTAGCCATTAATCCATTGTTGTTCCCTTAATTTGTTGTATTTGATGAGGGTTGATAATGGGGAATTTTTGACAAAATGTGTTGTTAATGGGGTTTGATTATCGAAGCATGGCTTAAGGAAACATAATTCAAACTGACCTGGGTTGGTGGGTCTCCATTAGGGCTTAGTTGGTGAGGGACTATGTGTCGATACCTGGCTAGCGAGGGCCAACATTGGTGGGGTTGGCCGACGAGGGGTGGGATGGTGCAACATGTGATTAGTTTTAAACACGACAAAACCACAATAGTCTAATATTATTCGATTTGAGCATAAAAATTATGAATTTTGTAATATTAGTGGTAAACTTTCTCAACAAATTTACAACATCAATGCGAATCAAACAACTACAAGCCAATACCTTTGCATACATGAATAGTTCTCTAAAACATGCATTTTGATTTGACCTCATATTTAGCCTTATCAATAAAATGCAAGATTGATAATTATTTATATTTTTAAAATCATAAGCATATACATATATATAAATTAAAAAAATATAAAGGTGTTTTTATATTTTCATGTGAAAATTTCTTTCATTAAGAGAAACTCTTAAAATATTAAGATATCTTTTGAGATAATGATGGAGTTTCTTACAAGAATTTTAGAGTTGAGCATTCTTATAGTGTGAGCACTTTTAGGATTAGTGTCATTTTGAGAAGTTATTTTATGATGACAAAATTTATCAATATATTACTTAAGCTTACCCAGCCATGAAAGAATTTAATTAGTCGCTATTTTTTTTGTTAAAATAACTTGCTTTGTCTATTGAATATCTGAAATAATTTTGGTAGGTGAGAATTCCCATCCAAATATTAAGAAGAGATCGGGTGTTGGTGGTGTTTAATTTTTGTGAGGATAGTAGTGTAGTCCTCTAGTGCCTTCACTATAAATTCACCCTGATTTGAGTATGAAGACAGGCATTTTCATATTTAGTTGATATCTTGAATGACTCAAATTTTCTAATGATGACGAGTTCAAGAGTCATTTACTAAAAAACCTGATTGCAATATTTTTTTTGAGGAATTAGATTTTTAATGTTTCGTGTTTGTTGTTTTTTAGAGCAACAAAAATTGTTCAATATTTTTGAACAATTTTTTGATATTAGCTATACATTGATAAATGAGGTCTAGTTATTCTTGCATTGTCTGCTTGAGCATTTTTCTTGTATGACATTACTCATTTTACTTGTTGATTTCTTAAAAATCTTTGATAAAAATATAGTAGCACAAATACAATTGGGTATCAGAAACTGTAAACTCTGGAGTTTACGGTGTATGCGAGTAACATGCGGCAGCTTTTATAGATCATGCATTTGCTTTTTAAGATAACTGTATCGACTGTTTGATTTTAAATTACTAGTTCTATAGTTAAGAGTACGGGAATTTTTGATTCACATAACTAAATTACGCAAGATTATTGGATTTATTGTGCGCTTTTTTGTTTTCCTTCAAGTTTTTGTTTTGCATATATTGTATTATTATAAAACAACAGAAGTTTATGCATTTTACAGTAGCATTTTAATTCTGCATGCATGGCAAAAAGTATGTTGATGAGAAAATGTTTAAATGAAACTTTCTATTATTTGTGGACTGTAGGAGCATTTAAACTTTTGAGCTAAAAGCTCTATATTTTCTACGAATACACTAAAAATTCCCCCTAAAATTGTTCTCTTTCTTCAGGAACCAAAGGACATTTCGGCCAAAAAAGAGCGCACCGTCTGGCAGCAAGGCATGAGATTTCTGTTTTTGTTTTAAATTGAAAACATTGGTACCTCATATCTAATTCTTATATTCTTTAATATTTTAAACTATATTTTTCAACTGACCTTGAACACTTCAAAGAAATTTCAGGATCTCTGATGTTAATTTTTTAAGGCATGAGGTTTCTGTTATTGTTTCAAAATGAAAACATTAGTACCTTAATATCTACTTTTTATACTTTTAAATATTTTAAAAGATATTTTTCAACTGAGCAATGGTAATACTGGGAGCCTAACCGCAGCTACAATCATTTATAACTCAGAATAATATGTACATTGATGTTTTACCTCAGACTGCAAAAAAATAAAAAAATCATCTGAAACTCATGTTGTGTGCTTGTTTCATTTGACTATGAAGTTATTATTGAATTATATTATTATTTTTTTAAAAATATGCTCATTTGATATTTTGTTTGCAGGGTGCACAACTTCGAAAACATATCGATGCTACCCTAGGTAGTGGGAACTTGAGGGAAGCTGTGAGGCTTCCCCCTGGGGAGGATGCTAATGAATGGCTTGCTGTTAACAGTAATGCTCTTTCTCTTCATATAAGATAGATTAAATTTTCTTAAGCAGTAATTTCATCAAGTTCTGAATACTGCATTTATGGAAATGCTTTTTGAAAACTTTTTCTATATTGTAGTAGATTTGTGTCTGAATCTATTTTGTTCATACAGAATGGCAGCCAGATGTCGATGAATTCTGAAAAAGTTAATTTTCTGCTATTATATAGTTTGAGTAATATGAAATTGTAACCATATGCTTTGAATGTTTTCAGCTGTGGATTTCTTCAACCAGGTGAATCTTCTATATGGGACTCTTACCGAATTTTGCACACCTGAGAACTGCCCTACAATGACTGCAGGGACAAAGTATGCCTACATATTCGAACATATGCAATGTATATATTAAGTATTAATATACTGTTTAAGCATTCTGTTAAATTGTTGGGTTATTTACTTGCATAGTGCTAGAAACTGGTTAATTTATATATCTAGAACTCAAATTTAAATGTTTACAATTATAGCACCAAATATTTCTATTTCTATTTAAAAGGGAACATCTATCATGTCTTTACTAATTATTAAAAGTGATTTGATTTTGACGCAGAATATGATTAGGTGATAGTTTTGTAAATATTGATGTTTGGGTGTTGTTATTTGTAAATCATAATGTTAAGGGTATTAGGCAAGCACAAAGTCCTAAATTTAATTTTTGTATTTGGAATCTTCATTGTTTTGTCAGTGCAAAAAGGGGTACGTTAGGTATTGTTTTATGTCAATCAAGTTAACACTTAATCTACTTCATCCTTGATTAATGCAGACTTAGCTGGTAATAAATGTGACCTGATCTGTTGTTGTAGCTGCTTGTCAATAATGCATTCACTTGTGCTGAATTGCTGGTGTGAATGTGAAAAGCTATGGAGATGTGTAGTAGTGCACTCACTTGTGTTGAATTGCTAGTGTGAATGCGAAAAGTTATGGAGCTATGTGTAGAATTGTTGTGGCTAATTTGTTATTATTTCTAAGTTGTGTATAAAGTTGCATACAGTGGACGTGTAATCTTGGTGAGAAAATACGTATAGCTTATCCATGGTAACACTAGAGTAAATTTAAAATTTGAAAGAAGTTTTTGAGGGCTGAGGTTTAATCATCCTTCGCTTCCACTATGTTGAGATTTGCAATTTACCATTTTTAATTCAACTGAATTTTTCTTTAGTTTACATTTTCAGCACCCAAACTTTGATGTTTACAAAACTAATTATACCCGCTTTTGTATGGAATCCATTTAATGATTAAAATGACCCAAGTTATGTGGTATTTCTGATCAGAAAGGCCTATTTTGTCTGACGTGTACTGCCGAAATTCATTGTGCAGGTATGAATATAGGTGGGCAGATGGTGTACAGATAAAAAAAACCCATTGAAGTATCTGCACCTAAATATGTTGAGTATCTTATGGACTGGATTGAAGTTCAACTTGATGATGAATCTATATTCCCTCAGAAGCTTGGTAATAATATTGTCTATTTATACCCAAAAACAATTATATATTCATTCAGATTCTTATTTTCACTCTATTTGCTTTCAGGAACCCCCTTTCCTCACAACTTCAAAGAAGTGGTGAAGACAATTTTTAAACGCCTGTTCCGTGTATATGCACATATATACCACTCCCATTTTCAGAGGATAGTGAGTTTAAAGGAAGAGGCACATTTAAACACATGCTTCAAACATTTTATTCTATTTACCTATGTAAGTCAATCAGAATTCCTTGAAATCAAACTTTTGTATTCTCTTTTTCTTATAGTAATTATATTACTTACTTCTAGCCTCCTGTTATTGGCGGGTATTTAGTCAATGGCATGCAATGCTATTAGATTAAATGATATATGCAATTTCTTGCATTCGAAGCCATTGGATTCATGGAGTACAAAATAATCACGCTACAAGTCCTTGCAACGTTTATAATTAATTTACATCAGGGAAACCATTCACTGTAAATAAACTTTAAATTTTTATTTACACAACATCCAAATCATACATTTTTGCTTATCAAAACATTGAAAGGATAATAATACTAGAAACCCAAAATATCTAAATATATTCAATTTAAACATTCCAACTAAAACCTTCAGATTTTTAACACTGAGAACAAAAAAAAGCAGAAAAGGAACTGAAAAATCACAAAAAGAAATCTTGCCCACACGAAAGCATCTTCCAAGGTTCACCGTTCCTCATTCATAAATTTCTAATCGCCGATAACCGACAGCTGGGGGTTTCTTGATTGGAGTAGCAGGCTGTGTGCAAATTGCATGTCGCTGATCCACAGGTGGTTCCATTTGCTAACTCTTGGATTAAAAACGTAGCTGCAAACCTTATCAATGAGCTTCTTCCATTTGGATCTGTGTATGATAGGACCAAACTTTGCCCAATGTTATGCTTTGTATTTCAATGTAGCTTGGGATGGCTTAAAGTTTAGAAACAGCAGATTTTCCTTTATCTTCTGTGAGCATTGTTGCTATAGAAGTTGCACACAGGGCCAGCGGAAGTCTGAATGACAAAGGTGTAAGAAGCCGATGTGCGTCATGAGTTGAGGTTTTTGTGTGATTAGGAAGATGACGAGTGCTGCTGGGCCCGACGTGATGAACGGCATGTGAGTTGTTTTTACTGTTTTTTGTTTTTACTCTTAAAAACTTTATTTGTTAGGGTGTTTATATTGATACTATTTAGCTAATTTGGGTGTCTTATATATAAGTATACAATTTTGGGTGTTTAATAAGTAAATATATAAGTTTTGAGTATTTATGTAAAACTCACTTTATTATGTTTTCCTGCTCTGTAGATTTCAAAATTTTTAGAATAATCTATGAATTTCTTTGTTAACTTGGGTCTACTGCTTATATTTCTTAAAGATTGTGCTGTCCCAACCCATCACATCGTTAGTTTAGACGGTTTTGGAAAACACCTCAAATGGTGCTAATTTAGCTTGCAATACACTAGGTTGTTGAATTGAACATTTCATATGATGTAGGATGTCTTGTTGTTCTAAATTTATAATTCTGCATAACATATGCGAAAAATGCAATAAGTTAGTGTTAAATGGGCCGCATATAAGCGAATATTAGCTCTTGTTTGGTTCATTGAGTCAAATGCAAACATGCTCAAGCTTCTTAACGAGCTAAAAATATAGTTCGTGTTTGGCTTTCTAAACAAAACAAAAATTATAGAAAAAGAATAAAGAGATGGAAGGAAAGGAAAGAAAAGAGTAAAACTTGGGTCTTTGCAAAGTATTATCTCTATACGAATAAGATAACTTTTATCATTGTATATCTCCTACAATATGGGTGCCTATATCTATCCATGATTTTAGATACAACATTGAAGGAAATGTACGTAGGATAGAATAAGGGAACTTAAAGTTGATCTACCAAATTGTTTCCTGAAACTTCTGAAAGGATCTTAAGGGGCGCTCACACTACATAATCTCTCGATCGGATTTTACTTGCATAGCTTAAGCTTTAGCTATCCCTAATCATCATAACAAATTGTGACTTGCTTACCATGGTAGGTAGCTTTATAAAAAGAAACCAGCCATTTTCCTACTAAATTTAAAAGGCAGTCGTTTGGATGCTTAATAAAAATTGAAGCCAGAAAATCGATTGCTAAACAATTTGAGGGCAACTATAAGTTATAAAATATGATTCTAGTAGGACAAACTCACTTATTGAGTTGATTCTCTCTAATATTAGTATACAAAGACATGAAGAATTTTTTTTTTTTTTTGTGCACTTTACTAATTCAAATAAGTGCAACAAAACCATATTTTTGGCTGAGCTCAACTTTCTTAGCAACAAACCAGCAGCCCACTTAGTCCTTTTTTTTAGTAAGTCTACAATTGTGTTGCAAAATCCTACCTTTTTCAAAAAGTTGCATGATATGCCAAGCTTGTGTGATTTGCTTAAGTTCATAAATAACTATAAGTAGTAAGTATATACTTATAATTCATTTGTTGCATAGATGAACTATTTATTATTGGTGGCCACAGAGTAAATTCGATTGAGTCTGATGAGAGATATCGCATAAATATGAGCAACTCTTTTGGCAACCAGCTGGGCTTCAATATTGATTGATGGAGTTATGTTTGCATAAAAATGAAGACCCATTGGGAAACAGTGGACATCTTACATCCATGCCCACCATCTTACCTTTCTCCATGCCCATGATCTCCTTGACTACCTCTTGAATTAACAGCAAGTACAGAACGAAGGCATGGAGCTAGTTATCAGTTAAGATTGTATAACATGCAAGGAAAGGGTAAAGCCCTTGGAGAGGTTTTGCGGCCAAAAATCAATTCTGTTTTTTTCCATAAAAGATGATCAATAGTGATGCAGGGCAACACTAGGGTTTGGTGTTGCCGGTCTCTAATGCAATCTTAGGGTTTGTGAATGCTTGTGAATGCAGATGTTTTTCTTTAAGATGTATTTAGAAATTTAAGCACTTTTTGCGCAGCCGCTTTAGATCAATTAAGCTTCAGCATTACTTGCAGAAGATTTCACAATAATTTGAAAATAACTTTCGTTGGCAATGGGGTGTCCTGAGCCACGAACAGGAAGAGCGGTCGACACCAGTTCTGGATCAAAGGAAAGGCTTCGGTCCGTAAAGGTAACTCGCACTTCGAGTTGTACTTGGCATGCGGGTGTGTTCGGAGGCGTTTCAGTTCCGAAATCACTCGCAGCGACCGGATTTAGATTTGTGCTCCTACAAATAATTTCTACCCGAAAATCACACAAGAAATTAATTGAATAAATTCAGTTTAGGATATGAGAAGAATGAACACACGCCGGTTTAAACCGGGAGTGAGAAGGGTGATCCGAGTAGATTTCTTGCAGCGGCTAGGGCAACGACGGCTGGGCAGTGGAGGCGGTTGGACAGCGGCGGCGGCGGCGGCAGGGGCAGTGACGGCAGCTGCGGCTTGCAGCGGCCGCCGGGGCAGCAGCGGGAAGTGGTGGCCGGCAGCGGCAGCGGCAGCAAGGGCAGCGGCGGCGGTTGGCAGCAGCAGGGGCAGCGGCGGCGGCTGGCAGCAGTGGCTGGGCGGCGGCGGCGGCTTGTAGCAGCGGCTGGGCGGCGACGGCGGCTGACAGTAGCGGGGGCAGCGGTGGCGGCTGGCAGCAGCGGCTGGGTGGCGGCTGGCAGCAGCGGCTGGGTGGCGGCGGAGGCTGGTAGCAGCGGCTGGGCAGCAGCGGTGGCTGGGCAGCGGCAGCGGCGGTTGGACAGCGGCAATCGGGCAGCGGCTGCGGCTGGGCAGCGGCGACTGGGGTGGTGGCAGCGGCTGTCCTGCAGGGAGAGGTCCGAAGGCAGCAACGGGAGGGGTCCGGAAGGTGGCGGCTAGGGTTTGGAGAGGGAGGATTTGGAAACTAGGGTTTCCCGGGGGTAACAAGAGCTGTTCTCACTGTTTGGAGAAAACTCAAAATTTCTATTTATCAAAATTGAAATTAACATACAGATCTTGAGTATTTATAATACCCTCAAAGCAATCTAGACCTTAGAGTATTTTTAATAAACGATTGGAGGGCTAATATTCGTCCCTCCGATCAATACATGAAACGAACAAAAATAAATGCGAAAATAAAAGTAAAACGGACGAAAATAAATGCATAAAAATAAAATTGAAATATCAAGGCCGGTACGGGTCCGGGCGGGCTCGGCGGCGGGACCCGCGTCGAAGATGGTCCCCATCAACTCTCCCCCGCTCAAAAGCACTCATCACCGGTGAGTGGTCTGTGCGGTAGCGGGCTAAGAGGTCAGCATCCAATCTCTCAATCTCCTCTGCAAGTACCCAACTGTTCTTCGTGTCGGGTCGTCCTCTCCAACGAACCAAGTATCTCTGAAAGCCACCCTCAGTAGTGGCCACCGTCTCCTCATCCAGAATCAGCTCTGGTAGTGAATCTCCTCGGGGTAATTTGTCTGTGGACCTTGGTATCGGCAATAGTCCTCAACTGAAGCTCTATCCTCTGGTGTGGGGTGCTACCATCAGGGGGAAAAAGTAGGCATGGCTGTCTGTGGAGCTATATCCTCACCAACACACTGCTCTCTCATACGTTCCGGTTCGGAACTATCTGCAGAAGGCTCCTCAGGTCCCAGTGGGTGTCCTTAGAATTGGGTCAGATCAACCACATTGAACACTGGATGTACTCCCCAATCACATGGAAAGGCTAACTGGTATGCATTCGTACCAATCCTTTTCGTCACCCTGTATGGTCCGGTTCTTCTGTGGTCAGCTTCTTCAGGCTTCCCGAGGGAAGCCTATCCGGACTCAGTCGCACCATCACCAAGTCACCTACCTCAAAAGATGCGTCCCTTCGTCTGGCATCAGCTTGCAGCTTATAATGATCGTAGTTGCTGTGTAATCTGCGCTCAATCTCCTTATGTAATTCATGCAATTGTAATGCAAACTCTGATGCAAACTGACTCGTCCTATGAGTGTACGGTAGGGGAACTAAATCTAGAGGAACTCTAGCTCTATGGCCGGTGAACTATCTCGTTCGGAGACATCCCAGTTGACCTGTTTAATTGGGCGTGTGGTAAGATCAAATCCCAATTATTCTTGTGGTCCCCAACTAGACATCTCAGCAGATTCCCTAGGCTACGGTTGACAACCTCAGTCTAGCCATCGGTCTATGGGTGGTAGGCTGTCGAGAACATGAGCTTGGTTCCCATAAGACGCCACAAGGTTTTCCAGAAATAGCTCGTGAACTTGACATCCCTGTCAGTCACTATCGTCTTGGGTACACCCCTATGAGCTACCACCTCTTTAAAATAAAGTTTTGCCATGGCAGAGGCATCGTCAGTTTTGCGGCACGGGATAAAATATGCCATCTTGGAGAAGCGATCTACTACCACCAAGATGGAGTCGTGCTGATGTTGTGTGCGCGGTAGTCCTAGCACAAAGTCCATACTGACATCCTCCCAAGGGGTGGAAGGAATGGGTAGAGGGGTGTACAGTCCATTGGGTTGCTTATTTCCCTTTGCAACCTGACACACCCTGCAACTTCTCACAATTTGGGCAATGAACCTCACCCCTGAACAAGATCTACTGTCTTGTCCCTCCCAAAATGTCCTCCTAGTCCTCCACCATGCAACTCCCATACTATAAAATTGCGCATAGATGTATTGGGAATGCATAGTCGTGTGCCCCCCTAAATAGGTACCGGTCCTGAATGACATAGTTCGTAGTCTCGTGGTATGGGTCGGCGGCTAGAGCACTATAGATGCCACTAAAATCAGGGCATGTGGCATAATCCTCGATCATGCGCTCAAAGCCTATCACATGTGCTCTCATCTCTGTGAGGACAAGAGTAACTCTGCTCAAAGCATCGACGGGTGTGTTATTCTTCCCTTTGCAATGTTTTAGTACGAAGTCGTACTCCTGTAGGAAAGACACCCACTTTGCTTGGCGTGGGCTAAGCTTGTGCTGCGAGTTTATATATCTAAGAGCTTGGTGATCCGAGTGTAGGATAAACTCCTTTGGCAACAGGTAGTGCCTCCAGTGTCTCAAGCTCTGCACTAAAGCGTAAAACTCACGCTCATAATTAGAATAATTTAGCTTTGGGCCCGAGAGTTTCTCGCTGAAATATCCCATAGGGTGGCCCTCCTGGGTGAGGATTCCACCAATCCCAACGCCGAAAGCATCGCAAGACACCTCAAAGGTCTTGCCAAAATTTGGCAATCTCAACAGTGGGGCAGATGATATCTTCTCTTTGATAAGCTGAAATGCTTTTCCAGCAGAAGATGGCCACTTAAACTCGCCATTCTTGGTACACTCTGTGATAGGGGCCATGATACCACTAAAATCCTTTATGAAACGTCGGTAAAAAGTGGCCAGGCAGTGAAAGCTACGCACATCATGGATGTTTTGTGGCGTGGGCCACTCCATGATAGCCTTCACCTTCTCGGGATCAACGGAGATTCCCGAGGAGTCTACTATGTAACCCAGAAAGATGACAGACTCCATGAAGAATGTGCACTTATTCATGTGGATGTATAGCTTTTCGGCTCGCAGGAGCTCAAAAATGGTGCGAAGATGACCCAGGTGGTCATCGCTAGAGTGGCTATACACCAGAATGTCATTAAAATAAACGACGACGAACTTACCCATGTAGGGCTGGAAGACATGAGTCATCATCCGAGCAAAGGTGCTTGGGGCAGTGGATAGTCCAAAGGGCATCACTAGCCACTCATACAATCCGTCCTTCGACTTGAAGGCAATCTTCCACTCGTCTCCCTCTCTAATCCTAATCTGGTGGTATCCGCTCCTCAAATCTATCTTTGAGAAGATAGCAGCACCACTCAGCATGTCCAACATCTCGTTTAATCGTGGAATGGGGAATCTATACTTCACAGTGATTCGGTTGACAGCTCGGCTGTCAACACACATGCGCCATGTTCCATCCTTCTTGGGGGCAAGAAGGGCTGGAACAGCACATGGACTCATATTATGACGAATGAATCCACGATCTAATAGCTCAGTGATCTGCCTCTGCAGCTCAGCATGCGCTGCAGGGTCTAAACGGTAGTGAGGCAAATGGGGTAGGGAGGAGCCAGGGACTAAATCAATGGCGTGCTAGATAGACCTCATGGGAGGTAATCCAGCAGGAAACTCCTCAGGATGGACATCCTGAAACTCCTCAAGAAGCTTCCTAGCAGATTCAGGAAAGTGGGTGGTGTCAGGCACCAGTCCAGATGACTGGAGTACCACCAGGGCATAAAGGATGCCATTCGCAAAACTCTCCCTCTCTAACTCAACTCCTCGGATAATATTCAAGGCCTTCTTCCGTTCTGTGGGCGGAAGGATCTCCTTGGTGGCTTTCGGTCTTGGGTGTGAGGCTAAGGGTCTGACGGGATTCAGGACCACCTTCTGCCCATTCAACATGAATGAATATGTGTTCGTCCTGCCATGAATAGTCACGTCCCTGTCATACAACCATTGTCTCCCTAAAAGAACGTGGCAAACATCCATGGGCATGACATCGCACCAGATCCGATCGTGATGGGTACGAGACATCTGCGCGTCACAGGAATGGTAGTCTTGGTAACCCAAGCTACCTGAAAAGGTGACGGGTGGGGCTCGGCAGTGACCCCTAAACGCGCAAGTGCGGACTCTGCCACAACATTCATGCAATTGCCACTACCAATCACTAATCTGCATGACTTCTCCCCTGTTTGGAAGAAGGCTTGGAAGATGTTAGTCCTCCAATAATTAGTAGACTCACGGGGTGTGGCGATCATACATCTCACCACTAGGAGGGTCGAGTTAAACTCCTCATCACTGGGGCCCCTAAGTCAAGCTCATTTAACACAACACCGACATCATCAATTCCGGCTGGGGCAGACTCATCGTCACTAGCCTCCTGAATCAGTAATGTGGTGAGCTGCTTGGTGCAGTTCCTGGCATAGTGCCCAAACGTACTACATCTAAGGCACTTAATGTGTGCCAGACTCACAGCTCCTACGGGGGCCTTCCCCTTATCCTCTCTTGTGGCCACGCCCGTAGTCTTGGCTCCATCACCTCGAGCCTTTGAGTCATCCCGTCTATCGGTCTTAGTCGTCCCAGATGTCTTATTGCAACTCTTTTGATACGTCTCTATATCAGTCGCAATAGACACAGTGCCTTCCAAATTATATACGCCGTAGCGAATGAGTTCGCTACGAATCTCTGGCCTCAATCCGTACTTGAATTTGGACAGGGTGTCCAGCTCAGACTCACGGATGCGGCAACGTATCATGAGATCTTTCATCTCGGCGTAATATTCTGGGACGGTCCTAGTGCCCTGGCGCAATGCGGTCAGCTCATCGCGTAATCGGCTCATGTGGTATGCCGATATGGATTGGGCCTCTAATAGGGCTTTCATCTCAGCCCAGGTAGTCACTGGAGGAAGCCCATCGTACTCCATCTGTCTCTCTTTTCCTAGCCAAAAGGTCTTTGCTTTCAGGGTGAGTCTCATCTTGGCGAAGCGGACCTTTTGATCCTCGTACATACCGTACCAGTCAAAATAACTCTCTATGTCGAGAACCCAGTCTGCGAAAATCTTGGGGTCCATCGTGCCATCATAGCTAGGAGGGTCTAGCTTGAGAACACGTGTCAGGTCTGGGCGTCTGTCTCGCACGGGTCTATCAAAGTCATTCTCAAATCGTGGGTAGTCATCGCGTTCCCTGGGTGGGAATCCGCGGCGGCCATCCCGACCTCTGGGAGGTGGTCCGTAATAATCCTCTCGAGGGGGGGGGGGGCTCGAACAGGACGTCTCACATCTCTATGCCCAGCAGGTATGGGTCTCTCTTCCTCCCAGCGCTGATCACCAAAAGGGGCATCGGGTCGGACCCTAAAGGCGTCATCATATCTAACATCTTGAGGTTCAGCAAGTCTAGGCCTCGGTGTGCGTGCCCTATGATCTATCTCGGGAGTTAGTCTGTCATCATCTCGCTCGTGGTGTAAATCATGTGGACCTAGATGTGGGTTCAGATCTTCATGAGGGGCATCCACTCGAGTCTGGAAGCGGTTCGTGGATGGTTCTCCTCCTGAACCAGGCGGGTTAGATCCTCTACCCGTGTGTTCCAGTTGGTTCACCTGTCCTATAACTCCTCTCATATCTGCTCTCAAGGTGTTCATCTCTTCCCTCAGGTGATGTTTCTCCGCGTTCCATTCCATGCGGAAGTTCCTAAACCAGATAGGTTTGTCATGGCTCAAATGCGGTGCAACGTGGGTCATCTCTTGCGGTTGGTGCATCTCAGACTCAAGTGTTGACTGTGGCTACCCATGCTAATTGTCCTATTACTCCTCAGATGCATGCAATGATGGATGTGATTTTAAATATGTATGCACCTAGACTCCTACGTATGCAGTGATGTGAACCTTAGGAGAATAGGATTCCGAAATTTGAGAAAATTTCGGAGCCTTCTCTGATACCAAATTTGATGCAGGGCAACACTAGGGTTTGGTGTTGCTGGGCTCTAATGCAATCCTAGGGTTTGTGAATGCTTGTGAATGCAGATGTTTTTCTTTAAGATGTATTTGGAAATTTAAGCACTTTTCACGCAGCTGCTTTAGATTAATTAAGCTTCAGCATTTACCTGCGGAAGATTTCACAGTAATTTGAAAATAACTTTCGCTGGCAATGGGGTGTCCTGAGCCACGAACAGGAAGAGCGGTCGGCACCGGTTCCAGATCAAAGGAAAGGCTCCGGTCCGGAAAGGTAACTCGCACTTCGAGTTGTACTTGCCATGCGGGTGTGTTCGGAGGCGTTTCCGTTCCGAAATCACTCGCAGCGACCGGATTTAGATTTGCGCTCCTACAAATAATTTCTACCCGAAAATCGCACAAGAAATTAATTGAATAAATTCAGTTTAGGGTGTGGGAAGAACGAACACACGCCGGTTTAAATCGGGAGCGAGAAGGGGGATCCGAGTAGATTTCTTGCAGCGGCTAGGGCAACGACGGCTGGGCAATGGAGGCGGCTGGACAGCGGTGGCGGCGGCGGCAGGGGCAACGACAACAGCTGCGGCTTGCAGCGGCGTCGGCTGGCAGCAGCAGGGGCAGCGGCGTCGGCTGGGTGGCGGCGGCGGCTGGGCAGCGGCAGCGGCGGCTGGGCAGCGGTGACTGGGGTGGTGGCAGCGGCTGTCCTGCAGGGAGAGGTCCAAAGGCAGCAAGGAGAGGGGTCCGGAAGGTGGTGGCTAGGATTTGGAGAGGGAGGATTTGGAAACTAGGGTTTCCCGGGGGAAACAAGAGCCGTTCTCGCTGTTTGGAGAAAACTCATAATTTCTATTTATCAAAACTGAAATTAACATACAGATCTTGAGTATTTATAATACCCTCAAAGCAATCTAGACCTCGAGTGTTTTTAATAAACGATCGGAGGGCTAATATTTGTCCCTCCGATCAATACATGAAACGGACAAAAATAAATGCGAAAATAAAATTGAAACGGACGAAAATAAATGAATAAAAATAAAACTGAAATATCAAGGCCGGTATGGGTCCGGGCGGGCTTGGCGGCGGGACCCATGTCGAAGATGGTCCCCATCAAATAGGTTAAGGTCAATGTTATAGCAATTCAATTTCTTCATAGTATATTATAATATTGTTTGATTGTCTTATCAATTTGTTGAAGAAAAATATGTTGGTTCTATATAGCCTGTCTTGGGAACATACCGATGGAAGCAATACACTGTTTATGACTATATTGAAGCCATGTGAGATTTATATAACTTGGTGCCTAAGATGTTGAGATCCGGATGGCATCGTTGTTGGTCTCGATGGAGTGCCAAGATGATTAAGTTTATCATATGAACGTATTAGAAATCAAACTGTCCTCTCTTGTAGAAGATAATTGATAGCTTGGCATCATTAAATTTTATGGTTGTACAAATAATGGCAGGATGAATTTAATTTTGGGAAGAGACAAAATTGTCATCATGTCGCCCCAATATGAAGGCTACCCCTTATTTAAACAGAAATATAGAGATAAATTACAGGATGTCACCTTGGATGTGTATTGCATCAATCTTATGTTAACATTTGCTATTGCATTCCATCAAGAGTATTACAATAGCAAGGTGATATGCAGGACTGTACAGATTATACTTCAAAACTTTGAGAGTAATCAAACAGTCATTACAACAAAATACGATTTCATAGAATCTAATTTTTCTTATACAAAGTATATTGATTAGTGAGGCAATGCATTTGTTGGAAGTCTAGTGATTGAGTTTTAGAATTATTTTGGGAAGAGACAAAATTTAGAGAAAAGATTTTTTATATATTTATTTATTAGAAAAGGTAGAACTTAAATATATCCAAATCTAAGGTAGTTTGCCAAATGATTTTTTTTTTTTTACAGTAGGACTGGATCATTGATAAGCTTTAAGACACTTATTCATTCAAGAAGCCATGCCTTGTGATGTTTTATGCATATGATATTTTATGATAAAACTATTAATGCAGTTAGAGCGAAACCTAGAGCGAAACCCAGGTTACATGGAAATCATAGATCTTAAAATGCAACACATGAAATATAAGAATCTTAATTGAAGAAACATAATATTGATGATTTTATAGGTGAAGATCTTGGTATCTGCAGAGTGGGATATTCTCTTATCTTTGTTCTGTCGTACAACATAAGTTTCGGGTTTTGCGAATTGTGTTGCAATCTAGTGATTATTTTCTCACGTCGTGAGTTCAATTCCTACCGATCGCATATTTCGTTCTTATTTGAAACCCAATCACCCACTTCCAATAAAAAAAGAACAGTTTGGCTTATAAAACCGCCCTAATTGTTTCTATATATAAAAGTAACTCACTTAGAACAAGTGTTGGTTTATAATTACAAAGATCTGAGTGCTGTAATTGTAAATATTGAAAATTATTATTCATGTAACTGTTCCTTTTATTTCTCTATAATATGCAGGAATTTGGACTGATAGACAAGAAGGAACTCGCCCCTCTTCAGGAGCTCATAGACTCCATTATCGTCCCTTATTGATGATAATAATAAATAATGCTTGAATTAAACAAAAATTAAAATATTAAAAAAAAACTGTAAATCCTATTGGATATTAAATAATTGGTGGGTTTATTGCTGCTAATTCTCTTTTGAGTTCGATGAAAGCTTTCAGAATTTGCACTTTGGTATGTAATATTTTGCATTATTGCATTATAATTGTGGGTGTAATTTGAATGATTTTAAGCGTGCTGCATAATCATAGATTTGTTTTGCCAATTGCACTCTATTTTCTGAAAAAGAGTAAGATGGTATATATGCATTGTTAGAGTGATTTGTGTAAAGTTCTCCCCCACTTTTTCCTTTCTTTTTTTTTGTTTGAGAATGGTATGCGATTTAGTCAGTTAATCTGAAATTATTTTTATAAAATTATTTAATAATTGTAATTATTTAACTTAATACAATTAACCAATTGCTTAAATAATATGAATGTTATCATTATCATTAATTAATATAAGCCCCTCACTATTAATAAAGTATGCTATATTCTTGGAAGTTAAGAATTTGATCTCTCAATGTGGTATTAAAATGAGATTAACTTTAGTAGTTATTACTTTTAATGATCAGTAATCAATCCTTCAGTCGATCTAAAATGATTTAAAATAATGCTGTGCGATTAAGTATCCATATCTTACAAAATGTAAATTTATATAAGTTCATTAAAATAATATAATTAATAAACTGGATGTAATTAATAAGCATAATTGATAATAATGCTAAGTTAGACTGAGATAATCTTGGAGAATTATTCTAATAATTTGGTTAGTAAATTTAATCCAACTTTTTTTAAGCATCTAACCATAAATCAACTAGTATGAATGATTTGATCTTGTAATGTATAACGATCTTGAAATTTAGAGCTTAAAAAAAGCATACGAACAAAGATTAAAACATAGATGGTAAGTTTAAAAAGGAATAATAATGTATATTTTTACAATTTTAACACATTCTAAATGATTACAAAAAGCCAATAAAAGATAATTTGTGTTATAATTAAAAGTTGGTAGCCTGTTTATTTCTATAGTATCATGAAATTTATATGAAATTTCCTTTATATAAATAATATACAATTTAATGTTGCAATATTAAAGCATTATAAGAGTAAAAAAATGATAAAAGCAATGATGATGAAAGTGTTATACGTGCAAGCAAGCAAAGCCACTACATATAAGGGATTGATGCAATATACAAAGAATCTCTCTAATGAAACAAAAATCGAAGCATAATTTTGCTTGTTCTCAATTTCTCCAAACGAATGGGGGTGTTTAAAATTTATCAACAACACATGAATAATCATTAGATCCAACGGCTAAAGGAAATAAAGCAATGTTCAAATAATATATCAATTTTGATTACTTAATACTATCATTTACAGAACCACCACCTTCCCACATACTCCATTCGTTCAACTTATGTACCTCAAAAAAGCTTGTAATAGAAGTACAAGAGTTTCCATTAGGAGAGTCCCAATCTATTATGATTTTGATAAATTGCTACAAAAGAGGCTTATCCTAATCTGTTATGATCCTAATAATACATTGTGATTTAAACAAAACTTCATAGAAAGCATCAACAATAATGGATATTTCAGGTGTACCGCCCGCCGGAGGAAGAGGAAGCAAAAAAGAAAGTCATCCTGAGGCTTCTGCCGCAGCACCGCGCTTATCATCTCTTTGCTCCTCTTTGGCAAACTCCTCGATTATCATGCGTTGTCTTTCTGTGAGGTGGCTGCATTTAACAAAACAAAATAATGAGCTATATAGCATGAATGGTATTATAGCTCAGCCTTGGATTTATTATCATATATCACATAGTTGAAGCTGACCTTACAAGAAAAAAAAACCATATAGCTTTCCACAAGGTTTCAAGTTGGTTTGATAAGCTAAACAGGTTGAACCGACAAGATAACCATGCCGGGTCAATATCTAGTTTGGGTGAAAACATTGCACATCACCTTTCATCTAAAGGCCCAAGGGTGGACAAGCATATATATATATATATTTTTTTTTTCTTAGATGTGCCGATGGGATTTGAACCCATGACCCGGGATAACAATTCCTGAGCCTCAATCATTAGGCTGCAACACCATTCATGGATGGACAAGCACATATATATATATATATATATATATATATGCATATATATAGTTCATTAGGTTGAAGGGCCAAATACGACTGGAAAATCAAGGGCTAACTCCGGTTAGTTCAACTAGATATTGACCATCAGAATTATATAATCTATAGCATAGTACTCGCCTAAGAATTGGAAATTTAACCCATTGAAAAGCTCAAAACAGGCTTCTTTTTTTTTCTCAGCAAGCTAAAGGAGAGGGCAGCATAGCGGAAAAACTTACACAGGTATTGTAACGTTAAAATGAACATATTGGTCTCCATAAAAAGTCGAGTTCTTCATCTTCATTCCTACAATAAAAAGGGAACGAAAATAGACACTTCAGTATGAGAAATTAATGAATCATAAAACAGACAAATTCACAAAAATTGAAGCAAAAATCCAATTTGAAAAACAAAAATATCAGCTAGCCTTGGCCATTGCATTGAATCTCATTCACTTAGAATGACTGGAAGGGCAATAGCAAATTTTCATTGCTAGTTTTGCAAAAGAAAATTTTGAGTGACATGCCTGAAATTCCTTCATGTTTATGCATGGTTTGAAAATGAAAAAGAGGGAAACCAAAAAAGGAAAAATATTACCTTTTCCCTTTAAAACAACCTTCTGGCCTGGTTGAGTGCCTGGTCTTACCTGTGAGGAAAATGAGCACACATATCCTCCGATAAGCCAAAACAAAACCAATATAACAAGTGGAAATGTCAATGCAAAGTATACTCAAAACAAACCTTCAGAATAACATCCCCTGTAAGAGTTGGGACATGAATAGTACCACCTAATATAGCCTTTTAGATGAAAAAAAGTAAAACGTCAGTTCACAGTTTTATCATATGCATGGAATAATTATTGGCATAACGCCCACAGTTTGGATATTAGTTTTTAATATACCTGATGGTTAAAAAAAGTTCTGAATATTGTAAAAAATATATGATTTTCTCATTATCACTCACCTGAGTGACATTTAAAACAGCATCTACATGAATATCAGATTTCTCTCTGCGAAAAACTGGATCTTTTCGAACCTACAATAAATACTTTTGTGTGTATTTAAATTTTTTAACAAAGATGCTAGTTAATAAGACATAAATAAGAGACTAACTACCTTTATAGTAACATATAGATCACCAGCTTTTCCCCCTTCAGGATCAGCACCGCCGCTGCGAGAAACTCTTATATTATCATCATCATCCACACCTGAGAATAAAGCAATTTCCGCCAGTGTAAAAGGAAAATTAACAGTAATCTCAGCTAAAAATTTAGAAATCAATGAAGTCAAAATAACGTATAATCATACACACCGGGAATGATGTCGAGTTTTACTGATTTTGTTCCCCTGACAACTTTATTTCCCTTGCATGAATTGCAAAAGCTCTGCCAATAAAATGAAAGACAAACACTTGAACATTGCAAATATTATTCAAGAAGCAAAGCGCATGGAAAGCTAAATCAAAGATTTACACGTAATAAGCATATATATATATATATGAACGCTAATATCCTTATATATTATTATATAATTATTATTTCTTGCACATCTCTTACCATCCAACAAAAATTTTCAATAGATTCAATTTCTAAGAAACAAAAAAAACCATACACACGTCAGCTTTGTCATTCAGCAATTTTTAATTTAATGTATTAAAAATACTTGATGGATTGTGAGAGAGGTGAAAAAAATAGCGTTATCCTCCTGTAAAAATAGTAGTGTTCCTGAAAAAAATATATAAAAAACACTTAATCTTCTCAAAAGTATATATCTACTTGTAATTCAGCTAATGATCCTGAAAATTGTCAGAATATGAGCGCAAGTGTTCAAAATATTTTTCACCTTGACTATTTGGCCAGCCCCACCACACTTTGAGCACGTTGTTTGCATCCTGAATGGACCACTTTGCATGTATATCTGTTTTAATGCCAAAATAGAAAAAATACATACAAACATACATACATACATATATATATATATATATATATATATATATATATATTAAAAATTTAGAAATATTGTATCATCATAAATTGGAAGTTTGAAGGCATAGAGTGCTTATATTTGTATCTGACCATTCCTGCGCCTTTGCAAGTTCTACAAGTCTCAGGTTTGGTACCAGGAGGTACACCGCTACCACCTATAAACACAAGGCAGCCGGGTTTAATAGTTTTGATTAAAACATTAATATTTTAGTTAAACTTGTATTGCATTACAATTTGCTTTAAATATGTATATATCAAAGAAAATAGGTTTGTTCTTTTGATTTTAGGTATAAAAATTTTAAAATGAAATTATAGGTATAGGTATTTCAAAGCTCAGATCCCCATTACCCAGAGAGCCAAAGTACCCTAAATACTGCTTTTTTAAAAATTAATTTACATACCGCAGACCTCACAGGAGACGTGAGTTTGAAAAGTCAATGTTTTAGAGCACCCATAGACTGCTTCCATGAAAGATATCTCAAGAGAAACCTATACAAATGGAAACAAATTAATTCAATGTTTGCAGTTACAAGAAAATCAAAATTAAGTATGACTAACAAGTTTTTTTTAATCAAAAACCCACCTTGACATCTTGTCCACCATAGTCTCCTCCTTCTCTGAAAATATTCTTGAAGAACTGCATTCCAAGTAACAGAGAATAGTTAAGCATATAAACGAATTTCCTTATCATACTTATATAATAATAATATATAAAGGAAGATGCTATCCTTTTAAACAAGAAAAAAATCAGAGTTCCATTTTCATTCACTCGAATTACATGTATATGTCAATGAAAATTTCCAATTACCATAATATAAAGCTCCGTCGATAGTACACAAAAATAATTTCCGATAACCAGATGAAAGAATATATGGAATAAAATTTAAACATTTGAAAGAGCAAAGTAAAAATGAATAGGTAGTTCCTCCAAATATTCAGTTGATTCACAGAACAATTTACAACAATTAAACATTATTCCGAGACTAGAAAACTTTGCTATAAAACATTATTAGATTTGTACATTCTCCTTCACAACATACTTTCTCTGAGAAAAATAATCTAGAAATTCAAGCTTATGAGCACATCTTATCAATGATAAAATGTTTCCAACGTAGTGTTAAGCAATTAAACTTTATTAGCACTACTCCAGAAATAATTACTCATTTTTTTGCTAAAGAAAAAGATTGAGCGATATTATAGTGAAATTAAGAAAAAAACAAGAAAAGGTAATATAGCAAAACCACTTGCTATTATAAAATAACATCATTTTTTAATATCTCCAATCTTTACTTTTAATTTAGGACATTTTTAAAAGAATAAAATGAAACAATAGATAATAATATAACAACAATAACAACAGCAACTAATACTCACAAATATTCAGCCACTTGAAAATAATTCTGAAAATTATAAAATAAATCTAATTTCTGATAAAGAAATATCTATAGATGAAATGTAACGATCCAAGAACAATTTTCAGAATTACAAGTGAAAGAAGATTTGCACCTAAATAAATTACAATATTCAAGTACTTTGCTTTAAATATCATTTGCAAATTGCAACATATCTAGAGTAAATATATAATAATGAGGAAATACGATTTTAGCAGTGATAGTGAGTTGAGGTTCATCAAGTTGAACTCAACTACAAATACAAATATAGAACTAAACTAAAACTCGACTAAAACTCCATGTGACTTTGAGTTAGCACAAAATTAGTTTTTAAGTCATTTGAAATAGATAAAAATTTAAAATGATGGCTGGTAGACATGATACAAAGGGTTCCCCATTAAAGGTGAGACTTTTAAGCTTTTTCATCAATACACCTAGCTAATTTAAGGTACCAAAAAATAATACTAAATAATACTAAATAATACTAAATAATATCTAAATAATTTTGAACCTGCTCTAAATTTTTAAATTAAACTCAAAATCAAAATAAAAAACTTAGAGCAATGGAACAAACAGTTCAACTTTAGCACTAATCATCAAAATAATTTTGGGAGAAGACAAATTAACACAATTTTCGATCATATTTCAATTTCATTAACTAAAAATTGCTCCTATTTGCAAGCTTACAATCACCAATAACTACTAATGCTAATCAATGCACAATCATACAAATCTTTAATAATCCCAATATATCTTTGCAAAACATTCTTGACAAACACCCAATTAAGTATTGTGGATCTCAATCAAATTCATTCGCAAAATCAATCATATCAAATGAAAATTCAATATCTTGGATATATATACCCCTCTTGATTATCTTCACTAAGAAAATTAATTAGATCATTCTAAAATCAAGCCAAACAGAGTTTCAAAAATTGACATTTTTCACAAATATTATGTTGCCCGCATAAATTCATATGATTCTTCAATAATTAGAAAATTTTAATATTTTCCGTATACAAAATATTGTAGCCATTTAGCATCATCTTAATCTTCAAAACTCTACTATAAAGATTTGTTAACTTTATTATTAAAACTATTCCCAGTTGCTCCACAACTAAGCAAATGTCAATGGTCATTAAACTAAAACTAAATTCTTACATTTATGCTGAGTTTTCAGAGCTAAATCTATTCCAATCTTTGAGATGACATAAAAAATGTTGTTCATTTGCATTCACAAAAATTTCTTCCTTGGAGCTCTCATTAGTAATTTATCAAAAAAAAAATTTTATCTTATATTAATATATTTGTATTTAGCCTAGATTTTATAATTTTTACTTTCAAAGCATCTTATTAACTCAAAACTTCTAATCTCATATATTTTTAGCGATTCATCACCTCATTTTTTCCATTGCTATCAAAATTACTATATAAATCATCAAATATAAAGTTATAATTTAACTCAACACTATCTTTGCATGATTAAATTAATTTTTCTAATGATCAACACATTGTCTAGCATCATATTTAGAACCAATTATACTTCAATATTTCATATCAACATATTGCGTAACTCACTATATTGTTCCTTTTGCAATTTCACAATAATTTCATCCTTAAAGCTGTCCCTAGTAATTTATCAATACACTATTTTTAACATTTTCATTTTTAGAACCAGGCATGAACCAAACTTTAATTGCAGGTGAAATTCATTGAACGGGTGTGTGCGCCAAAGTGCTAGATTGGGCACCCAAGTGTCAACGACTGTTTAAAAGAAAAATGGGATAGGGCGCTTAGGCACGCAGGCACCCATCAAGAAGTCAAGAACCACGGGATAGGCGCACCAGGCACCCATGAAGATGCTCAAGATAACAGGCCGGACCCTGGGCAAGCCTAGGGCCTGCTGCCAAAACCAAAACAGAGCCAGTAAAAGGACCCGGTGTGTGGGAGCTCCCAGGCACCCTAAATTATGTCACCACCAGCCCAATTTTCAGTAATGACAAGAGAGGCCGGAGCCTGGGCGCGCTAAGATGCCAGACCAAGCGTGAACAACGCAAGTTCATGCTCAGCCATTATTCATGTGTTGTGAGAAGTTTTTCTTGTACTTATTTTCTGTGATTTCTTGCTTACTTTTGGCCGTTGTTTCCATGTGTGATGAAACCTAGTCCTTATTGGAGTGACATGAAGAAGCATAAGAGACTCTCATTCACTAACAATCACTTATCTCATTAGCAAATACTAAGCAATGAAAAGAAAAAGGTAAAAGAAGGTTATGCATGATATTGATCGATGTAGACAAGAAAATGTAAAGCTTATTGAAGAAATTTACATACATCATTCATTCCGCCACCAGAAAAGAAGTCATCAAATGGGCTCCCAAATCCAGCACCTCCAAACGGCCCACCAGGACCTCCACCTGAAGCAGCTTGTTCAAAAGCATCAGGACCAACCTATTTAATTTCCCTCCAAAGTATCAGCAACCAAAAAATAAGCAGTATTAAAGAATCCAGCTAATCTTAAAAAGAATAAAGTAAACAATAAAAACTTATCCAGTAATTACAATAATTAGATGAATGAAAACTTTGAAAGAAGCTTAACCGATTTAATATTTACAATAATGGATATAAGGGTGATAAACACAAAAATCTGCCATTCATCAATAAAAGATTTAAAATACGATAAATGGATCAATCAATAATATTTCAAATTGCTGGTGTCTTTATATTTGCAATAAAATAGCCATTGCACTGAAGGATCTAAGAAATTAAGGCATATAATAAAATTTCACCCAGGGGCTGAGTTAGCAAAAAAATCTAGTGGAGAGCAATTAAAATGTACTATCAAAAAATAAAATCATACTTATAATAAAAGTGAAAATACAGTGCTTACATATTATATAAATCATAGTTACCTTGCTATAAGTTGTTTATAAAAAAGTTAAATTCATAACTGATATAATTTACTATGTTCTGCTCCAAATACATGACTGCAGCAAGCAATATAATTAAGAAATAAAAATATCAAATTCAATAACTGAACTTTAAAAGGGAGCTAAATGTATTTGTTTTAAAACTCTACAAGTCCTTCCAAATTATAATAAAATGAAAACATGCATTTTCACATGTATGATAAAGAAAAATAAATTAACCATTTTTTATAGCAAGTTTTTAACAATAAAACAATCAAATTACCGGTATAGTTAATTTAAGAGAAAATCATCAATATGTCCTATATCACACATATTATCACACATATGGTTAGAACAAATTCTTGCATATGAAATAAATAAATAGGTTTGGTATCAAATAAAAAAATTATTTTGTAATAAGTTTGATTTGAAAGCAAAGAAAAAAATTTATTTCAGAAAATTTGGATCGGAATAATTTTACAAATAGCTTACCATTTTACAATATTAGTTTTTAATAAGAGAGGTGAATTAAATAAAAAATAAATATATGATAGAAATAATTTTACAGATACCAAACCTGTTTATTTATTTCATGTGCAAGAATTTGCTCTAACTATACGTGATATTTTATTTGTTAAATTCTAGAAGGGCAAATATACCCTTCATATTTAATAGTTTCCATCTAAATTAATAACAAATGAAAAATGAAAAATTACTTAAATAATAGTCAAGGGACCAAAAAAATCATTTGCAAAAGTTAAGAACTAAATTGAATGTTTTGCAAGAGTCAAATGATTATTTTGATTATTTAAATGATGCTATCATAAAAAAAAAAAAAAAATTTTATATGCACCTAGGATTGACCCAAAAGTACCTTATCATATGTGATGAGGGAAAAAGAGAAATAAGAATTACGGGTCAAATTAGCATTTGTTACATTATGAAATAAATTTTCTCATTTGTCCACTTGTTCACCACCGCAACACAAGTCATCTAGGCTACTCCATGATATTGCAAGATAAATAGTAGAAATAAACCATAATCTCTAAAATAAATAACATTTATAGCATACAACTGATTAAAAAGTGCTATACTAAACCATTAGCCAAGACAGAATAATTTTGACAGTTACAACTAAAGCAATATTCAAAGATAAATAAGTTTGAACTGAATCACTAAGGAACAAATCTGTGAATCATTAGCTAAAAACCAAAAAAATCACTTAATTAAATAAAAATAAATCGTTCATTCAAATTTAAATTATATAAAACATCGAGCAAAATATTTCAAACAAGTATAGGAAATTCTTTAAAAATTTTACTTGGAAATCAAGTAATTTGAACATCAATGTAAATTTTTGGTATATTTTTCATGGTTGAAACAATATTACCAAGAAATTTTCCAGCTTCACTATTTATAATGCTTACATCATTCATTTTCAAAAAACTTCATTATTTTAATTTTGCAAGTTAGAAGGATAGTTCGACATTCGAGAGTACATGGTCCATGGAGAAGAGGAGGTCAATGTCTAGTGGAGTCGAGATGTTGGTGCGAGCGTGAAGAAGATAAGGACGAAAAATGAAAAGAATGATGGTAGAGAAGAGTAGGTCATGACAGTCCTATACTGCAGCAGAGCTGCTTCAATGGCCCGACGTTCTACTCTCAGTGGTTAGATGCAGCCATGGTCCATGCCAACGTGTAAAAAAAAACAACCGAAGATAAAAGAACAACGACGAATGGAGCCAAAAAGATAAAATCCCAAAAGAGACGGAATTTTTACCCCTTTTAATAAAAATGCTAACTAAAACTAGAAAGCATCATGACAGTTTCGGCAGACTCATGTCTGTCGATTCTTGAAAAAAATTAAGCACAAAAGCACATAATACTACACTAAACAAAGGACTTTAGATAGAAAACTGCATTATAGATAAGTCGCCAATACATATAAAAGCCTTTAACCAGATTTATATGTTCAAGAGTAGCATATTTTTATTTGATTTGGCAACAAAATTGGAAATAAATTTTTCTACTCTAAACAAAACTTTATTCAGAAAAATATAATGAATACAGTCGCCAACACATATAAAAGCCTTTAACCAGATTTACATGTTCAAGAGTAGCATATTTTTATTTTGATTTAGGCAACAAAATTGGAAATAAAATTTTCTACTCTAACCAAAACTTTATTCAGAAAAATATAATGAATACAGTGACAACAGTTACATTCAACATGGTTTGCTCGTAAACAAATAATGAAATAACAAAGATAAAAAACCTGGTCGTATAGTGATCTCTTTTCATCATCCTTGAGGACCTGCAAAGAATGCAAATTCATGTTACATTAAACAAATATTGAAATCAATTTCTGATATGAAAATACTATTGCATCACCTCATAAGCTCTTTGAACCTCTTGAAATTTCTTTTCAGCATCAGGGTCATCTTTATTAGTATCGGGATGAAGCTTCTTAGCAAGCTGGAATGAGCAAGAGCATTTTTAGTGTATAAAAAGAATGCATACCATGATAAAAACTCATTTACTGGATAAAAGCATTATTATCTAAGCGGATGGCAAAGTATGTAATTTATTAGCAACTGAAAACACATTTTTATATTCAGGAGCTTAGCCTCTGATAAGAGCGTGCATGCCCCATTAAAGGGTTAGCTAAAAATTTCAAACTCACGATAAAAAATATTGCATTTGTATATAAATACAGTTCCCACACAACAAATAAGCTCAAGAGCAACCGATTATCACATCCATAAGCAAGAGTTAATTTCAGGTTGAATGCAGTAGTTTTAAAGCTACGGGGATTTAAATAAACGAATTTCACAAAATTGAACTTTGATATATTGTGTCACGAGACCTGCAGTTCAGTGTTACATAACACAAGATAAAAAGGGCCTTCTTAACTCAGAAAACCTCCCTTAACAATATTAAATTATGAGGATTAAACTAAGAAGCAGTTTGATTGGCTGGAATTTGAAATTAATTTTGTGTCTAGGGTAAAATTTTAGGAATTTAAAATCCCCTCGATGATTATTATTTCAAGATTTGGATTCCCTTCATCTCAGCAAGATTTGGAATTCAGCTGTAAAAAAACACAAAAAAGGAAATAACAAATTCGGCATAATGTCAGGTTGGACTAGACATCACGAACCTAGTTAACTCATCCTTAATCTCACGGCTTCAAGTATCCAGATTAGGCATTATCGGATCTCTTGGCAAACAAAAATACGAGCCATGCCAAACCTTAATCTATCTTGCTGGAACCTTGGAATTAGATACTAAACCTCAGTGGACCTCACTGAAACTCTCGTAATGAATGTTCAATCTCAGTTAACCTCGCCAAATTTCTAGAACGGCATGCCAGAATTTGGTTATGCCCTAGCTTGAAAAAATAATTTTTTTTTGTTTTTATCATATTTAATATTTAGTTTTCACCCTAAAAATTTAAAAAGATACAGTTGAAGTTCATAATAGACCTAGACCTGAACCCGGAACTCGGAACATGACTTGGCCCTGGTCCAACCTGGTTAAATACGTGGCTTGGTTGAAAGGTATGGGCCCGTAGCAAGCATCGCGCTGAATCGGCCCTGTGGGGCCTCCAGGGATCAAAATCGAGAAAAAGTGATAAAATAATTGAAATATACAATCAAATCCACACAACAATTACACAACAAAAACTAAAATAGGCTATACCTTCCAAAGTATCTATTGAAACAATGCTCCCTTTTGAAAAACTAGATATCGAACTCAGAAATTTCACCTAAAAACATCATGTGAAAATACCATCAATAAATAGTACATAAAAATAAAATATTACTTAAGTTCACCCGTATGCCAGATTTATTTTGTAGAGTTAAGTGAGAAACATAAGTTTGAGGCATTTTATAGTTATATATTTAAAATGCACAATAATTAAGAGAATACACAAGAAACTGAACAGATTAAGCAAATTCAAGTATTTAAAAAATATACTTAAGAGGTATGCAAAAACAAACCCTATCAACAATGTCTATCAGCATGAAAATTATCCTAACAATAATAATCAAAGATAAAAATTAACTATTATTATTATGCTAATTTCGCTACTAAAATCTCCTCATTTATCATATTTGAATTTCAACAATCTCTTATTTGAATCGCAACAATTAAGCCAACGACTGAAACTTACCATTTTTTTCTCATTTAATCCATCTCAGCAAAAAATTCATGCCCCACAACCATTATCTGAGAATAGCCCAGAGGCACATTGTCATGGTGTTTTTCAACCACAACATCCCTAGGAATTAATACCTAGTGTCATAGCTATGGAATGTTTTCCATCACCAATCAGTTTGATCAAATGAGCCTCCTTATGTCTCTAGTGTTGATGGCACAGTTTGTATAGACATCAAACGAAACTCAAATGCAATACAAGACAGCAACTAAATCTGATCATAAGATCATGATTCATTTCACATTTCATTGACATGCTTCATAAGATATTATATTAATGTCATACAACAAGCTGATAACAAGGCTACACTACCTTACTCATAATATCACAAGCTATGCATAAATCTTTACTCATGCATTATTATTTTACATGTATATACACAACAGTTAATAACATGCTCGCTTTAATGATGCATCCCATCTAACAAAGTTTTCATGCCAATAAGAGGATATAGTACAAACGTATTAACAATTTAATGACTAAACTAGGATGTTCATGACTTGGAGAATAACAACATATGCTAAGTAAATATTACCCAAGGTTCCCACTTGCACAATTGATAAACTAGATGTAATAATTTCAGGCTATTAAACAATCCAGTATTTGCAAAGTAGCAATTTCTATGATGCAATTCTAGTTTACAATCATTCAGCAGTTAAGACACATTCAACATTTAAATGAAAAGATAATGCAATGCTAATATCTACTGTATAATTGAATCGCATAATAGCTCAGCTAGATCTAAAGGTACCTCCAACAGCTTGCGGAGATGAATGAAAAATGACACTCCTTGGTCTCACTATAATGCTCCCAACATAATATTAATCTCTTAAGGTACTCACAGAACTCGTGATTTTGGTAGGGTAACAATGCTTAAATGAAAAATGTGAAATTTCAAATGAAAGGAGAGATATTTATAGGCTTTCTAAATGCACTTGAGTGCACATATTTATGCGCCAGCGCACCCAACAAAGCGTACAAACAATATGTGCCATTTAATACAAATTTCACTCAATTTATCTAATACGTGTCTGGGCAAGTGCTAGATCATGTCAAGGTACACAACATAATAAAATAATATTATTTATTATTTTAACTTTTTATAATTTTGACAATAATAACAATGATAATAATAGCAATAATAATGTAGATTATGATAATTCTAGGTTAACAAAATTCCGAGATATAAAAATGTCCCATATTTAAGGGAATATCATCCCCTATATTCAACACATAAAAGTTAATCTATACTATGAAAGTTTAAATTTTTAATAATTAAAGTTAAGCACCTATTATAAATTTATGTGAACAAGTGAGCATAAGAGGAAAATGTGAAACACCTATGTACCACATTTTAATGATATGATAATCTATATTAATATGCATTAAATTGACTTTTTCTATGTAGCTTCCTCAGCTCTATAGTTCTTCCACTAAGCTCGAGTCAAATGAATTGATTTATTTCTTAATTTTTTTATATCGAATGCCAATATTTTATCTGGAGGCTCTTCATATGTCAAATTCGATTGAAGGATAATGTCTTCCATTACAACTAGTGATGCTAGCTCTGATAGACATCTTAACAGAGGAAATGCAAAACACATGTACCACATTTTAATGATCTGGTAATCTATATTAATATGCATTATATCTCACTCACGATGGAATTTTGAACAGACCAACATATCTTGAACAATGTTTTCCTGTGACTCAGAATTGAGTAATCTCTTTCAAAAGACTGACCTTTATGTATACAAATTCTCCCACTTCAAAAGTTAACATTCAGTGTTTGAGACCAAAGTACATGTCGACCTTGTGCAGCCTTGATACGATTCTAAACTAATCTAACCTTTACAATAGCAGCTTAAATCACATCTGAACCAAATAATTGACTATCACCAACCTCTGACCGAGTAATCGACGTAATACACCTTTTTCCAAGCAATGCTTCAAAGGTGTCAACCCAATACTAGATTAGTAGTTGTTGTTATATGAAAATTGCATTAAAAGTAAATGTTCATCCCAGCTACCTCCAATCTAGAATGCACAAATGAAGCAAACACTTAAGAATTTGATTCACTCTTTCAGTTTTCTCAATTGAAAGGTTGTACTTAAATACACTATGATCCCAAATTTGTTTGTATGACATACCAAAATTTAAATGTGAACCAACCGTCTAAATCACATACGATTACTTTGGGCTCCATGAAACCTGATTATTTCCTTCAAATAAAACTTAACCAATATTTTTACTAGATCAATTTGATGCATGGAAAGAAACATATATACTTAGTAAGGCAGACGACAATTATTACTCATAAAGAATCATTTACGATTTTAGAGAGTTGAATTCCTACTACAAAACTCACACATGTCTTCCAACTTCCATTTTGGGTTTGAGTGTGGTTGGGGTAGTCCACCCAATTTCTTATGCTCTGCTGTGATCAGATTACATACTATATAATTGGCCAGGAATTTCCTCACATCTATCTTTAAACCAAGCCACCAAAATAATATCTTCAAATCTTTGTACATTTTAGTAAACACAGATGATAGTGTACCCTGCATTGTGGGCTTTTGACAAAATACGCCTTCATAACATTGTATTGTTCGGTACTGTGATGACCCGATACTGGTTTAGCGGAAACTGTTCCGACATCGGATATTCACTTACCGCAGGATCATATTGAGTAATGAAAGAAAAGGGACATATAAAAATCAATGACATTTCTCATTTATTTCAAAAGTTCATATTACAAAATTTTTCATCGTACTCATCGTACAAAAGTGAAAAAAAAAAAAAAAATATAAAAGATAAAAAAAAAGCGCTGTCGTAGATCCATTAGCAGATTGAAAATTTTAAGCATTAGGATTCTGGTTTAAGCTGTTCTAGAAGTACCTGAACTAATATTGTACAACAAACAATACCGATATTGAAATTCCCAGTAATTAGAGAGTACTCTAAGTGACACAGTAATTAATGCAGTATTACATTTTATAATAACAGATATGCAATTTGCGAAAAAGAGATGCAAGAAAAATAAAAAGGTAAAAGCGCAAAGATGTAGGTTACTTATGTCATTTTTCTGGTAACCCACAACGAATGTTGTTACTGATATTATTTTTCCAGTAACAACCCACGAATGCTATTATCGATGTCATTTTTCCAGTAATTAGTCACGAATGCCGTTACTAATGTCATTTTTCAAGTAACTAACCACGAATGCCGTTACTGATGCTATTTTTCCAGTAACTGGCAACGAATGAAAATGATGTTGATTTCTAGTAACCAACCAAGCATTAATGTTACTGATATCATTTTCCAATAACCCACGAATGTTACAATATTGGTTCTGAACAACCAACCAAGCTTCAAAACAAAATTTGGCTCAAAGTAATTAAACGAAGCAAAGCAATAATAAAAATGCAAAATGTAATACATGTCATATACTGGGTACCTTGTCCTTTAAGTTTGGATGAGTAGTTCGCTCAATCTGCATTTTAAGTTTCTGATATTTTAGTATTTAGCCAATGATTTTAGGAATATAATTTCCTTTAAGAATTTTATTACATTCTTCTTTCTTTTTTTTATTCTTTCACATTCTTATAATGATATAAGTCCGTAATTATTAAGTTATTTTATGTAATCATATAATATTTATCATATTAATATTATGAAAGAATAAAGACAAATAAATTGATTGATTAGAAATAATAGACATCTTTATTACATTTTCATTGTTATCAATTATGATAATGTGAACGATGTATTTGAAATGCTAAAACTATGATTAAGCACAAAAGGAAAAATTTCATTTATTTTCTTTTCCATTTCTTACCTTAGATTACGATTGTTTGGACAATGAAGGAAGTCGAAATGGATGATCGGACGGTTAACCGAGGTTGCTTCAACAAGAGGGCTGGCTGGCGGCAGTAAGAGAGGGTTGCTGGGTGGCTGGCAGCTTGTTGGCTGCTGTGGGCTGAAGGAAAAGCTGCTGTGGGGGATGGTAGGGGCTGAGGAAGGAGCTGACAGCTTGTTGGCTGCTGTGGGCTGAGGGAGAAGCTGTTGTGGGGGCTAGTAGGGGCTGAGGAAGGAGCTGGCAGCTTGTTAGCTGGCTGAGGGAGGAGCTGTGGGCTGGTAGGGTCTAAGGGAGGAGCTGTGGGCTGGTCGGGTCTGAGAAAAGAGCTAATAGCTTGTTGGCTGTTGTGGGCAGAGGGAGGAGCTGTTGTGGGGAGAAGAGGGAGGAAGGGCTGCTATTTGGAGAGAAGGAGGGCTGCTGTGTGGGGAGAAGAGGGAGGAAGGGCTGCTATTTGGAGAGGAGAAGGAGGGCTGCTGTGTGGGGAGAAGAGGGAGGAAGGGCTGCTATTTGGAGAGGAGAAGGAGGGCTGCTGTGTGGGGAGAAGAAGGAGGAAGGGCTGCTGTTTGGAGAGGAGAAGGAGGGCTGCTGTATGAGGAGAAGAGGGAGGAAGGGCTGCTGTTTGGAGAGGAGAAGGAGGACTGCTGTGTGGGGAGAAGAGGGAGGAAGGGCTACTGTTTGGAGAGGAGAATGAAGGCTGCTGTGTGGGGAGAAGAGGAAGGAAGGGCTGCTGTTTGGAGAGGAGGGAAAGGAGGAAATTTTAATAGAGGAGGGAAAGGGATGGGTAGAGGCGTAGGATAAGGAAGCTTTAAAGTGTACTTTAGCGCCCATCCAGGCGGACTGCGATGGGGGAGAGAGAAGAGAGAATTTCTTAAAGAAATTCTTAAATTTACTTAAACTCAAATTAATCGTATTTTTCCGTCGTTTGACGTCCAAATACAACGAAACTTGACACCGAGATGTGTTATGACATTATGAACACCCTCGCGCCAAAAAATTTCGATTCGGAGTAATATTTTATTTTATATTAATTTTTAAGTTTAAAAACTTCAAAAATTAACCACCATCAAACCAACGCTCATAATTTAATAATTTAATGAAACATCTCGAGGAGCCTTTAAATAATATACTTAACATAACGACATTGAAATCGATGAATTATGGCACATATTTCAATGTTCATGATTTTTAAAATTTAAATAATCCAGAAAATAAAACGGGAGTTTTCGTTATTCGGATTTCTCCCAAACTAGGGTACTTTGATCTTTAAAATTATTCTTACCTATGGTATTTTTGCTTGCCCTAATTCAAAATTCCCCGGGATCCTAATTTTTAAGATGGGATTTGACCTAATTTATAAAGTAACGACTTTGGATCGTTACAGGTACTCATATTATGTTCTTTGGTATATAACATTATTTATGTTCATTTTAAACTCAACATTAGATCCTTTACGCACATTATTTGTGTACAATCTAAACTCAATATGAGATCCTTTACACTATAGTTATTAGTGATTCTTACTATTTATCTTCTTTTTGAGTAAACTTGATATGTTCTACTAAAGAAGCATCCAATGATAATTGAATATGACTAGAAGAATTTTTGCTTGGCACATCTTCAACCACATTAGGTTTTCAAGAATGCTATTGAATATTTAAATCAATCTTTTATAAATTTTAACCATGATTGATGTCTCAAGTTCAATTCTTTCCAAGTGAATACATATTCAAGGATCTGATGTTTTGTAAATATTTTACATCTGGTTATGCAGAGATAATCCAAATTTTAATTGTAAACATAATCGCTACTAGTTCCAAATCATGTACAAGGCAATTTTCAATTGTTTAGATGTGAATGCAATGACTTGTCCTTATTGTACTAGCATGCACTATAAGCATAGTGAAGCATTAGTATACAGTTGATAATGTTTTACTTCAATTGAAAGTACTAGTACGAGTGCATAAGTCAAGGCAATCAATTTACTGCTAGAAGGTTGATTCACAATTCGAACACCAAACAAAAGAAACATTCTTCTAAGTCATTCTGGTGAATAGAGTTGTTATTTGAGTAAACCCCTCAGTAAACTTTCAATGTACCCAGCTAATGTCGCTGAGATTAATCACATACAACAATAATTTCTTAGGATAAATCAGAATTCCAATTCTGCTAATTACATAACCCAAAAATGCAATTGACTCTAACCAGGACAACATTTTGAATACTTAGCAGCTAATTGGTATCTTTTAAAGATACTTAGTATATAATTTAAGTGCTTTGAGTGCTCTTTATCTTTAGAATACATAAGTATATCATCAATAAAAATGACACATCTATCTAAATAATGTTTTAAAATTTAGTGCATTAGGTCCATAAAAAATTGTAGGGTTAGTACAGCTAAAGGGCATGGCCAAAAATTCAAAATATTCATATCAAGCTCTGAATACAAAAATAGAGATATATTCTTTTTTGATTTGAAGTTGATGGTATCCTGAACATAGATCAATCTTTGAAAAAAGTGTTGCTCCCACCAACTAATGAAACAAATCATCTATTCTAAGAAGAGAGTATTTGTTTTTAATGATAACTTTATTTAGTTCTCTATAGTCAATACATAACAAACAACACTAGCTCTTCCCATGTTAAAATTTTAGTACACAAAGCCACAATCAGTTAACTTTTATAACTGCACTTAAGTTTGTGGAGTTATTTTAGAGTCATTCTATATGGTGCTTTTGAAATAGGTAAACTATAGGCATTAAATCATTAGTAAACTCAATCTCATGCTCCAATGGCAAACTTGAGAGATCCTAAGGAAAAACTTTTGAAATTCATAAATTACTGAAGTATCTTCCAATCTCTCAACAAGTGAGGAGGTTCCAAACATTACAACCTAGAATGCTTAATTACATTTCTCGAGTAAATTATAAGTATGAAAAGATGAAATTAAAGAAGACACTACCCCTCTATGGCATAATAAATAAAGCTAATCTTCCCCTAACCCAATCTGAACTTTCTTCTATGAATAATCTATAATTATATTTTGCTTACTCATCCACTCCATTCCAATCTAACATCACAATTGAAAGAACAGTAAGACTTGTAGTTACAAGTTTATCGTTAATGTTTAACTCACATGTGCACTGAGAAGCTGCATTTAAACTTTCCTACAATGATAAGTCCACAACCAATGGATTAAACATTTATTTAACAGATAAACTGAATGAAATAACACAATAAGCAGAAATAAAAGAATAATTAGCATCAAAGTCAAAATAAAGTTGACCAAGTTTGGTGGGGTGCCCCAGCCCCGCCGTAGTCCTGTTAACTCTTAAGTTAACATGATTACTGTGAAGTGGTCACCAATGACAAATTTCTCACTTATAGCTAGATTAAGTATTTATCCTAATCCAATATAATTAAGAAATTTGCCATTTAAGGAGATTTCACTAAATGATAAAAACATGAAATTAGAGTGCGGAAGTAAAACATAACATCCATTCCATCATTCATGAAAAGTAAAATATACAACTCAGAATAAGTGCAGTAACAGGAAATACAAAATATCCATGTATTATTACAAAACATTAAAAGAGTTTAGCTGAAAAAGAAAGAACAACTCTCATCCTCACAAAAAGATAAAAATCATATAAATTGGAAATCCTGGCCTGAATTAGAGCCTTGGCTGCAGCATGGAGCCCATTTATCTGCCTCAAAGGATTGTCTTACAGGAGATTTTCCACCCCCAAAGTCTATTCTTTGCACAACCTGCACTGGTTACCCCAATTGATGACTTAACCGTATACTCTCTTGCAATATGCCTAAGGTATCCACAATTAAAATATTGTTTTACCTTAGTAAGGCAATCTCCTTTGGATATTCCCATCCACAAGTAGTACAAAAATTCATCTTTAAAATAGCTTTCTCCTTTTTAGCGTTAATTGAAACATAGGGTTCGTTCCAAAATTTCCCATTGGACAGATGATTTCATGTACAGGGGAATTGAAGTTGATTTGATTAGGGAGAGTTTGATTATTTACACTTTCCAGAGGTATGCTGCTATTAATTTGTTCCATATTTTCTATTTATCTTTCTAAATTTGAGGAAATTTCTTTTATTAATTCTTACTTCTAAGCTACAAGGAAAATAAATTGACATTAGCAACAAGCTTAGCTATTAACATACAGTCAAAACTCCTAGCAAACAACTTAGCTTGTTTGCTTATTTGCAATATTCCTCATATAATACTATTCCTCTCTCTCCTCGAAAATCTCAGCAAGGTCAGTCTTAGGCTCGCATCCTAGAAGAAAGTCTCTAGTCGCAAAGACCTTCCTAATCTTAGGTGGAATTTTATATGATACGAGCTTTATTGGTGGAATTTGGGTTAAAGCAACCTGTTTGCACATTGCATATGTGAATAAATTGATTGGTAAACAACTCTCACATCATCTACTGGTGCTTCTTTGATGGATTGCTTATCAACAGTGCTCATTGTGAAATTAAGAGTGACGTGCCATTTAAAAATAAAATAATCATAAATTTTATAATATTTTTTCTGAGACAAAGGAAACCTAAAGCTCTTAGAAACTCCCATCTTAAAAGAATTTTACCTTATTGAATAGAATCAAACATAATGACTTTGGACTTAATTCTTACCTTCAAATTTCTTAATCCAATTTTGATACCAACCGTGGGGTCCGGAGATCAAGAATGAGGAAAAGATAAAATAATTAAATTACGAAATCAAATCCAAATTTAACTTCAACCGCAGTAAAAATTGCATTATATCCAAAACTCTGACAATACACAATCATACTAATAATGCAAAGTGGTTCCATCCACACATTATAATTACACAACCAAAATAATGCAAAGTTCAACACAACAACTAAAATAAGCTATACCTCCCAAAGTAACTATCAAAACGATGTTCCCTTTAAACATACTAATTATCAAACTCAAAAAGTTCACCTGAAAAATATCAGGTGAAAGAACTCATTAATAAAGAGTACATAATTTAATATCACTTTATTTCATCTGTGTGCCAATTTTTTTATATAGCTAAGAGTGCAACATAAGTTTAATAAAATTTCATAATTTTATATTTAAAATGCACAAAAAATTTAAAATATGCAAAAAAATGAACAAATTAAACAAATTCGAGTATATAAAAAAATATACTTAAGAGGTATACACAAACATAACCTATCAACAATATGCCTATCAACAGATAAATTTTTTCATTATGCAAATTTTATTATTCAAATCTTCTCACTATTCAAATTAAACGTTTATCATTATGCAAATTTCATCATTCAAATCATCTTACTTATCGTGTATGAATCTCAACAATCAATTATTTGAATCGCAACTGTAAAGTTCATGACTGAAACTTTTTCTCATTTGATCCATTCATCAGCAATGCATTCATACCACGCAACATTTATCTAGAAATATCCTAGAGGCACGTTGTTGTAGCGTTTTTCAACCACAACCTCCCAGGGAATTCCAATACGATGTCATTAGCTATGGAAGGCTTTCCATCACCCATTGGTGAGGCTTTTATAGTAACACAGTGACTCTTTATCCGGATAGGTCAATGCCCCTTACTAAGATCACATGACCCTTTTTATGTCTCTAATGCTAATGATAATGTCTATATAGACGTCAAAGGGAACTCAAATGCAATACAAATTAAATTAGATCATGATCATTCCTTGATTCATGGGCATACTTCGAATGAGATTATATCAATGACATACAAAAAGTGAAAACAAGGCTACACTTCCTTACTCATAATATCACAAACTATGCAATAATTTTTACTCATGCATTATTATTTTACATGCAAATACACAACAATTAGACAAATAACATGCTTGCTTTAATGATACAAGACATCCCATTCTAACATAGTTTTCATGCCAATATGATAACATATTACAAATGTATCAACAATTTAATGACTATAACAAGGTGTAAATGACTTAGAGAAATAACAATAGATGCCGAGAAAACATTACCATATGGTTATCACTTGCACAATTAATAAATTATATATAACAATTTCAGTTCATTAAACAATCCAGTAATCGCAAAGTGGCAATTTCTATGCAATTCAAGATTACAAATCATTCAACTATTAAGACACATTCAACATTTAAACAAAAATGTAATGCAATGTTAGCAATTAACTCTTATTGTGGAGATGAATGAGAAAAGACACTCCTTGGCTTCACTACAATGCTCCCAACACATAACTAATCTCTTAAAGTACTCATAGCACTTCCCAATAAGACGTACAAATAGTACAAGACATTTAATATAATTCGGCCCGACCAATTCGATAAGCGCCTGGGCACATGCTAGGTCACTCCTAAGCGCAACGTACTTGGGTGCCCATCCCAATCAAATAAAATAATATTATTTAATATTTTAACTTATTTTTTTATAACCATGATAATAATAACAATGGTAATAATAGCAATAATGCTGAAGGTTATGATAATTCTATTTTAACAAAATTACAAGATGTCACATGCCTGGCATGCAAAAAAATTGCCGATCGTGGATACACTGGTGAAAAACTGACCTGGCCCGCAAATATAATAAAGTCGTGAGGCCCATGACTTTTGTGAGGTTGGATGAAGCGGTATCAGCCTTTGATCAAACAAACGGTTGATATGGGATTAGATTAGGGTTTTTCATGTTTAATATAAAAGCCGATTTCAAAGTTATGCCTCAGCCTTCAAGCCTCATTTGTTATTTATCATTCCTCAAAACCTCAATTCTAGGTATGCTTACCTTCCTTCTTTCTTACTCACTCTCTATTCTTCTCTCGTTGATCCACTCGATCCCTTGCGCAAAGCTTTAGTTTAAGACTTTGATCTATATTAGTGACCGGTATCTTTTATTTTTCAAAGATCTTGCAATTTTTTAATGATATATCAACAAAAAATATTGCAGATTTTTTATAATTTGTTTAACAAACAAAACTCTATTTGTTAATTGTTAGTTTTTAGTTTGTTAGTTTAGCATACTAAACGGATGTAGTAGAATTGAATCGTGAATGTTTTTTAGATTTTTTAACAAATGAACTCAAATTGTTAATTGTTACTGGCTAATTTGTTAGCTCGTAGTTGTTACTTTCTACTCCATTAATGTATCAGATGTATTTTAAATAGAACGCTCGAATCACTATATATCTCTTAGTCTGCTAGACAGCTATTCATCTATGAGTTTGTGACTTGCGATTCTACGAGTATGTGAGGGAGGGTCGTCTTTGTTACTATCTTTGCATTTGTTCACAATAGCATTTGCAACAATCTTCCAATAAAGCATATTATGTTCTATGAATACTAGCATATCATTGAATAATATAAAATCATTGAATACTATGTAACAAACTACATTACTTACACTACATTCATAGTATCATGTTCATCTCAACGAAAATGCAATTAATTGATAAGATATGCCTCTGCTTGTTTCTATAGTGAGCATGTTCTGTAAGCATGTCTCTGCTGTAAGAGAAGTTTGTGTTGGTATGCAAAGGATTTCCTTTGTGTGCTCATCTTTGTTATTGTATTAATTGATCAGATATGTTAGTTATCATCTAGAATTTTTAAGACACTACATTTGTAGTATCCTTTCCTATGCAATTCAGTATGATGGAGCTTGTCTTGTTTTCAGCAAATGTTTTTGGTAATTTGCCCATCTTTGTTACTCAGTTTATGTATCAGATATCACTTGGTTACCATTTTTATTGCAAATGCAATCAAATTGGTGCTTATGCTGCATTGAACTCTGGCAAATCAGCAACATAATACTCAATCATCAAGGAAAATGGCAGTCACGGGACTAGTACAGTAAAATGATGGTATAAATTGTTTGCTGGTCTATAAGGAGCGGTGCGTTATCATTCTGAAAGTAACTGAAAATCAGCATTGTTGAAAGAGACATCTGAATCAATATAAAAGACATTGGCAAACAATTAATGATTATAAGCGAATTCAGGCACCACGGTACAGTACAAGTGTTCTTAAGTTAGACACCCTCATTTTCTTGCATCAACGTGGTAGACATTTGTATTCTTCCATCAGCAAGACAATACCAAAACAACTAAAAACAGAGATGGGTTCATATAAAAATCAGATCAAACAAATGGTTAATTGCAAGAATCAATGCTTAATGTCACAAGTAGAAGATGTGATATTCCTATACTTACAGCACACATGTACACAAGCTCTATAAAAATCATAAGAGATGAAAAATAAATGGGATCTATATAACAATTTTTTACTCTTTTATCTAATTTTCATGTTGTTGGAAGGACAATCTTAAATTTGTCCCTTTGCATTCAAAATGCCACTCTTAAATATAGCAATGCTTGCAATTCAAATAGATTACAAAATATGTGCTTTGAGACCCTGATGCTGAAGTTAATGCAACCCCATTATGCTTTATTAAGTACATACAACAGGCCACAACTAAAATGACTAGCATTTGCAAACCATGATGCAGTATTTGCTATTTTTTATATTTGACAAGAAGCATGAATGCTAAAGCATAAATTTATCTTTAAAAAAGCATTCTTATAGTATCGGCAATGCAAAACATCAGTGTAATCAACTGAGTGAAAAAAAGTTCGATGCAATATAAAAGTTCATTCTTCCACCATATGGCCATTAGTGATCTAGTTGAAAATTCAGATACTATGAAATAATTGCGATTCATCGAGCAGTATAAACTTACCCCATAGTAAGCCTTCTTAATATCTGAAGCACTTGCGCCTTTACTGACTCCAAGAACATCATAATAATCTCTAGCAGACACTACTCGAGTCCCTATACATCATTAGAACCAACAAAAGCAGTAATCATTCGTTACAACAAAGCAAGGAGTTTGCTAAAAGAATGGGGTAAGTTTAATGGCAAATACAGAACATTTAATTACCAAAGTAAATGAGAGAAAAAAGGCATACCATAAAAGTTCCTCTTCTGAAAAGCACGTTCAAGAATACTAGCACCCCAAGCAGTCATGGTCGACCTACCTGAACCAATCCATAATTTTCTACGTTAACTATGGCGGTTTAGCGCAATAGAAATACGAATTTAAACAATTATAGTCACTTATTTAGCGTTGTTTATTCAAAAGAAAGTTCGTAAAGTAATCTATGACTTGATTTCGCAACTCTGCTAAGGCAATATGCTGGCATTTGCAAAAAAAATTATGATACTTTGGAGTGAGCCAAATACTCTTTGAAAAAACATAACATCAAAAAATAAATAATTAGTGCATTGGTGTGAAATAAAGCACGCACCAGTTTTCTGATTATTAACTGCAATAATCCTCGACGAGGTGCATATTCCCGCCACATGCCACGGCGATAAGCCCCATAGCTGCAACGAGCGGGGGAAAAAAAAAGTTAGGAACCCATCAAGAATAACAAAAAGGGATGAAGAATGACTCACGGAAGCAGTGGCGTCTGGCAAATCTCCGGAGAGGGCTGACCAGAGGGTCCGACGATTCAAACAAGCAGCGAGAGAAGCGCCTCGGAACCGCATGGTCGGAAAATTTGCCGGCGATCAAGAGAGAATTCTAGTGCCTTTCCATTATTACCGGCAAAGAAGCGGAACTTTCTGGTTCTTCCAACAGTGCAGCTGGAGATTGAAAGAGTTGAGCGGATATCAAATGGCGAGAGACTGAGCTAGGGCAGCAGCAGCCCATGAAGTAGATTACATGTATAAAATGGGCCTTTTGGATTGTTAGGCCCAAATGTGCATTTGATTAAATTTCTATCACTTAACTTGTTTCCTTAATTATATTAGCTTCAATTATAAATACATAAGAATATACACTAAACAATATCTATAATTAATAAAATTTTATTTTTTTATTTTTTTATTTTTATATATAGATCCTATAAAAAATATATTTAACTTTAGATTGACAGATCATCTATATATATTAATGTATATTAATATGTAAGTATAGCAATACACAAATCAAAATTATGATCGGTATAATTTGAACTCAAATTATTTTTTTAAAGTTTAATATATTATTATTTAAGAATTCAAAAGTGATGAGCAGAACAAAATATAATAATTATAAAATATTTTACAATAATAATTATAGAATTCAAAATTTATCTCAAATCTTATATAATAATTATAAAATATTTACAATAATTGATACGAGTTACAAAGTGCGGTAAAGAATATTTATTTTTTTTGTATTATTTGAACTTTTCATTTGTCAAATATTCAAATTTAAGAGCTCAAATATTAATTATTTTATTAAATTGAGATTTATATATAAATATATGATCCATAAACTTGAAATAAAAAAAAATGAAAGCGCGTTTTGGTAAGAAAAGTTGAAAAGAGAAGGGTGCAATTATTCGAGACGGGCTATAATAGATTTGGGCTATTTCCGATGTGAAATGGTATTCAGACACTGGAAGTAGGATTAGGGCTGAGGAAAATGATGGGGAGCGGGGAAGGGGAAGGCGGGCGGGCTTTTATGGCGGTGCAGCTGAAGGCGGGCGGTTCGGCTGAGAAGGCGGTGTCTCAGTGGGGACAGGCGGAGACGGGAGAGCTCATAGCCATTCGCGCTGATTTGGAGCGGGATTTCACTATGGCTCGGCGGAACAAAACTCTCTGGGAGTCTGTTTCTTCCCGCATGACCCTCAAGGGCTACCCCAGGACCCCCGATCAATGCAAGTGCAAGTGGAAGAACCTCGTCAATCGATACAAGGTCTCCTTTCCAATCCCTTTTTTTTTCTTTTTTTTAGATGCACCATTGCGATGCAATTATTAAATATCTCATCATAGATTCTAAGCAGAGGGAGTTTGGGGGTTTTTGAAAAATTGCCGAGAAGTGTAAGGAACTTTAACTTTATATCTTTAGTTTCTTCTTCGGAAGAGCTATCGTTTTGAGATGCTTTTGAACTTGTGCCAAGTTCAGATTCTTAAGAGCTATCGTTTTGAGATGCTTTTGAACTTGTGCCAAGTTCAGATTCTTAAGAGCTATCTGAACTGCCTATATTGGGGTATCTGGCACTTGTCATTACTTTAGGGTCTTCATCTCATTCTTGGTTGGGAAAGTTGAGATCATCTTCTAAATTAGTAATTAACTTTGTCATGAAATTTCCCCTATATAGCAAAGGATGTTTTGAAGGAAATTTTGATCTCTGAAAGATTCTAAGATCAAGTTAATATTCCAATGAACTCTTCCAGCGAACTGCATTAGTTAGCATTAATACCTTCACCATTTGTTTAATCTTTTTCGAGGTATAATCATCATCTGCTACCTATGGTGACTTCCACATTTAGTCTTCACTTTGTGAGATTGAAGATGCAGAAATCACTCTGTGAGATTAACAGTATAAGTTCACTATTCTGATAGCAATTTTCTACCCGGTCTTTTGAAAAATAAAAACAATCTTTGATTGGATGACTTATCACCTATGATACAGACATTAATTTGGGTCGTCGACCTTATCGACTTGTGCCGATAGATGAGGCTCTAGTAAATGAAGTTCAACCTTGAATGCATGTTGAAAGATTTTAGCAATGCATTATTGTAAACAGTTATTTTTTCTTGCATATGATTTAGTGAATGTTCTATCCATAAATCAACAGTAAAAATTGATTTAGTGAACGTTCTAGCTCATGAATATCTGCAGTACTTTAATGCTCGCAAGAAATGCAGTTCAACAGCATTGATGGGATTGATAACAAGAACCTTCTCCTATAAACTCATGCATGTAAACCTATTGGCGGATGAATTATTAGCACTATAATTATATATAAAAGAATTCGGCCACTTGAGATTTAACAATGGGTCAACTGTGTTATAGAACATTATGCTCTTTAAATTCCCCCCACACCAAACATGTTCCTTTACCAAACAAAACAACAGACCATATATACTATATCAACAGGAGGAAACGCTCTTTTAAGCCTATAGGGTGATTTTTTTAACTCAGTCAGCAATTCCCTCACGCATAAGTTGAAAGCATCAGTAATACCTCAGACATTTTATTTTATGGTAAATGGACTGTTTGGTTTACCGACATCTTACGGTAATGTGATGTTATTTAAAGATGTCGGTGAAATGGGACTGCTTGGTTCGATGCTATCTAATTAACGACATCTCAAAAATTACCTAAATGCCACTGCGAAATGATTTCTGAATGTCGGCCGACATTCAGGGTTCTTCGCGTTCGATCTCCTAAAGCTCGCCTCCACCAGACCCAACGTCGGTGCTCCGCCTTCGCTTCGCCTCGCCTCGCCAATTTCGTCAACGCAGGTGCTCCGCCTTCGCTTCACCTCCCGTTCCCATTCATTTCGTTTTTTCGATGGATGTTTTTTCTGAAGATTTGCTTGATATTGCCAATTAATTATGATTAATTTATGATTATATTTGCTTTGTGAGTTTTAACATTTACTAATGCTAATTTAAAATAAATTTCTGATATACATGTGTATGTATAATCATTGACATCATTAAATAATAATCTTTTTAAGGTGTTTGTAATAAAATTTGTATATTTTTTTAGTTTTAATACTCTTTAACTAATAGTTATTTTGTTGTGGTTTTTCAATTTATATTTAAATGTCAGTATTTAGGATAATCTTATCTCATGTGTAATATAGTATGAATGATAATGAACCAAACAATATACATTTGAATAAGACATTTGTTATTTAAATAATACTGAATTAAGCAGTCTCTCTTATATGTTATATGAATAACACTGCTATTTAAATAACATGCAATCTTAATAACTTTTCACCTGACATTCAGCCAACAGCCCTTAAAGCCTATGTTTGCTAAAAATTTAATCAACAATCTTATTGCATTTGACCTGCTATTTTCTTTGAACAACCCATAATCGTGTATCATAAATCAACAATCAAAATCGGATAGCTCAACAAAAGCTGCAGCACATGAATGCTGACAAGCAATGGCCAACATCAAATCAAATCAATTTTGCCTAATCTCAATGATTAAAAGACGCCATTCATTCTCTTCTTGAAAGCGCTGGGTGCATTCGATAATTAATATTAGAAATGTTATTTAGATCATTTTATATGATATTCAAGAAAATTTATATAATAAAATTTATACATCAAAATTTGTCTGAATATCATATTAATAAATCTAAATAGTATTTCTCAATCCAAATAAGGCTCATGATGTATTAGAAGATATGCTTACTTGATCATGATCTGAACATGATCCAATCCGCACGCTGCTTACGCATTATTGTGTCTAGGGCAAGGAGACGGGCGATGCGGCAGAGAATGGCAGGCAGTGCCCATTCTTCGAGGAGCTGCACGCCGTGTTCGCGGAACGGGCGAGAAACATGCAGCGTCTGCTGGCGGATTCGAGGAAGACGACTTCGAAGAGGCCGATTTCGGAGGAGGCGATCTCAGAAGAGGACGAAGGCGAGGACAGCGACGAGGAGCGGAGCGGCAGGCAAAGCAGCAGCAAGAGACGGAAGGCGCAGAGCCGATCGGCGGCGGAAAAGCCCAAGGCGGTGGGCGAGCTGCTGCAGGATTTCATGCGGAAGCAGCAGCAGATGGAATCCCGATGGTGGGATCGGATGGAGCGAATGGCGTCGGAGCGGCAGAGGATCGAGAAGGAATGGAGGCAGTCGATGGAGAATCTGGAGAGGGAGAGGTTGATGCTCGAGCGGACATGGAGGGACAGGGAGGAGCAGAGGCGGATGAGGGAAGAATGCAGGGCGGAGAAGAGGGACGCCCTCTTCACCGCCCTTCTCAATAAGCTACTTCAGGCAGACGATCTATGACTCACCTCCCTTCCTTTTCACACTTGCACAGGTCATATACATCTCCTCTTTACGAAATTTGTTCTTTTATTAAATATTCATTCAAGTGTAGCATACATAACACACACTTATTCTTATTTTATATATTTAAAACTTCTTTTATAAATATAACATATATAAACCACAATGTTTTTTAAAAAATAACAAATATACCGCACTTTTACAAATTTGAGATCAAACTGTCGTGGATAGGTATTGCGCTCCATTCCTTCTTTTTCTCTCTGTTAACAGCTGCAACTTCCAATACAGAGCAAATGGAAACGATCGATCTCTTCTCCAAATTATCTGCGGCTCCCAAACAAGAAAATATGATGAAAAATGCAGAGGATGAAATGCTAGGGTAGGTTACTAACATTGTCGCTGATAAAGGTACCACATTTGTATGGAAAGTAGCGGACAAGATGATATATTTCTATTATAAACTCACCGCTAAGGCCCCGGGCTCCCTCCCCTATTTTGTTCATGTTTCCATTTCTCCACCATTAAAGAATGCCGCCTTTTTTGGAGCTGTCGAAATGCTAAAAGTGCTCCTCGTGGTGAGATTCACCGCTGAAATCTTCTCTTTTGTCACCGCTATAATTAGGTCGTCGACGGTCTGCTTCTTTATCAAGAGGCGATTCAGTTGCTTGTTAGCGTCCTCGAAATATATCAGTTTCTTCATTACTTTCTGTACAAATGTGGCATATTTATCAGTGGCAACGTTCGAGCCCCGCTCTTGCATTGCATTCTCTATATTTTTTATTATATTTTGTTTGTTTGGGAATGACGGATAATTTGGAGATGAGATCGATCGATTCTATCTGTTGTGTTGGAAGCTGCCCAGAGAGAATCAGAATGAACACTGCACTATGATCTATGGTGGTTTGATCTCAAATTTGTACACGTATAATATATTTGTTATTTTTTAAACAAGTTTGTGATGCACATGTTATATTTATAAAAGAGATTTTAATATTTATAGATTAAGAGTAAGTTTATGTTATATATGTAAACATTTCTATTAATTTGAAATATTTTTTGAGGTATTATTGTTTTAGAATATTTATTTTTTTATTAAATTAGTATTGCAGTTGTATTTATTAATAATAATCATAATTAGTATTTAAAATTCTTTTTTTTTTATTTATTTATTAGTTTGCTGTCTATTTTATGTAATCCATATGTATTTATGAAAAGAGGATGTGATTGTATGTGCTTCAGTCCGTGGGTTGTTGATTGATCCTTTTTTATAAACCCGCTCCTGAATTCTGAATATTACATAACAGCCCCCCAAACTCTGTATTCACCTAAAAATAGAGAAAAGAGTATATAGGTGTTATGCGCATAAATATAATTATTTATATTTTTTTTTCTTAGCAACACAATATATTTTCTATACTAATATGAAAAATATTTCTAATAAGCTTGTGGTTGATTTTAGAATCTAAAATAATTAATATTGCCATTGCCGTATAAAGCATTGTATTAATAACTAATACCACTTATAAATATAATATAATAATATCAATAGTTAATGTAAAATTAAGTATAATTATAGTCTTAAAACACACTTTAAAAGGGCTGCGTGGCTTGAGGAAAAATTGCGCAAAAGGTTTTGTGGTATGAGGTAAATTTGCGTAAAATAATTGTTTTTTATGGTTTCAAGTAAGTTTTTGGAAATGATGAAATAAAATTTTGGAATAGAATGTTTATCCTGCTATAAAAGTGCCATGGTAAAATGCTGAATTAGCCAAAATCCACTTTTATGCCAAGCAACGGAGATGTGAAGGGAAGGAAGTGATGAAGCTGCGAAGCGAACGAAACGAAATTGTGAAGGAAATGTTCAGAGATGAAACCAATGTTCAGATATTATCGTTATTTCTGCTATTATTACAAAATCTTTTTTTTACTATCAACATATAACGCTTCAATATCTCTCCACATCCCTCACATTTTTTATAAATAATTAATAGTTTTTATACAATTATAATTATAATTTAAATTAATAAATTTTAATTATTATCAATTTAATCTTAAATTAGATGCATTATTAGGACGGTAGAGAATGTACCTAAAACGAAGTATCCTAACAAAATCCATTATTATGTAAGCCTCGATAAAAAAATGTGATTCATTAAATTTTAACTGAAAAAAGGCGCAATTTCAAAAAAACATCTATTAAATCAAAACATTATTCGTATATTATCTTTAATATTATTAAAACTAAATTACTAAATCACAATATCATTCGTATACAAGTAATTAACATATATTGCTTTGGAATTGCTCTTAAAATTAAACTAAACATAAATTGAACTTCTTTTATGTAAAAGATGATATAATTCTTCTATTAATAATACTACAGTAAAAGCAATTGAACATTGGCTTTTTTGGTTGTAAGACCTGCAAAAACTAAAACAAATTAGTTTTACTAAATTATTTTTAAATTTACAAAAAATAACAAAAAAAACAGAGTTAAACTCTATATATGTATATATAAGAAGACAAAGGCCTTAGAAAGAATGCGCATTTCCCAAAAAAAAATAGTTTTACATTACAAGGGCTGATGGAGATGTTTGGGGGAATGCTTTACAATACTACTTGAAGAAATTAGTACAATTCTCAATAATATAAATATAAATATATATATATATATATATATATGATTGTAGAAGCAAAGAACCGTACCTGATGATACTACTGGATTCAGTAAGTGGCTCCATTGTTTTTGCGGGTATGGGAACAGTACTCGGAACAATTATGAAATGGATTTGATGCATTCACACATTCAGATCCAGGCTTTACATTTTTTCTCTTTCCCTCGATCAAACCTCCTGAAGCCGTAGTAGCTGCAGCACACAATAAGGCCTATATTATAAAGTTTGATGAATCCACAAACTTAAATTAAAGAAGAGATTGGATGCAGCACCACATTTAACATGACTAGAAGCGGATTCATAATACTCCCCCTTTATCCATTCCCGGTAGTAACGTAGTTACTCAAGTAGATCCTGCCGGCTTAGCCTCCTTCCTAGATTGACAGAGTTGAGTTGAACGGATATAGGTCAGGTTCAGGGCCTTCTTTGTACGTCTCTTTGTGGGGTTTGCACTTCCGCTTATGGTCGTTATTACTCGCAAGAGATCTAGTTTCATTGTCATTATTACTCGCAAGAGATTCTAATCATATCCTATTCTTGAAAGATGTTCATGTTGGATTACTGCTTGTCTTAGAGCATTATATTGAAATTTGGATGGTTGAATATGATTTATATAGTTAGATTTACCTGCAATAATAGTAAGGAGTATTTTTGTTAAATCTCTAAGATTAGGCTCCAGTAACTTATCTTATTAATCAAAGATTATTTCAGTGACTGATATTCAAGCTTTTAGTAATTTATTTAAGAGTTACAATGGCTTCCATTTGATGTTATGTAAGCTGCTATTTGGGACTGCACTAAGCAGCCATTTGGGGAAAATATAATAATAACTTTTATCTCAAATTGGTGGCTGTTTAGAAATTGATTTTGTGCTGAAAATGCCCTCTAATTTGAGCAGATTTAATGGTCATTTATGGGCTTAAACATCTCTATTTTAGAGTCAAATGAAATTATTCATGTGCGTAATTGGAACTGAATCTGAGATTGTTCTGGGACTTGGAGTTGTTTTAATGTCTCTAATAGGAAAGAAAAACAAATGTATTGATAAGATATACTTTAATGTCTCAAGAGAGCTATCAGAATGTTTATTTAAAACATGATTTTGCTTGAGAGTTGGAATAATTAGGTTAAGGAATATTAAAGCAACCTTATATAGAAAACCTATGGAAATGCCTAAAACACATAAAATGTAGTTTATTCTTATACTTATTAAATAAATAAAACTTAGTTTCAAAATCATTAGAGATGTTTTGATAATGCAAATCATCACATTCAAGGACTAATAAAATTATTAAAATAAATTTCTGCAAACACATTAGCCTTACGAGTACTTCTCGATCACTATCGAAACAAAGGTATACAGATTCTATTTTCTTGCACTTAATTTGTTGTTATTATCACTCAAGCTTCGCTTTGAGCTTTATTCACGTCAATCTTGAATGCAAATGCCAAATTTTTGCCAAAATAATGTCACATAATAAAAATGTATTTATTATATCTTGTGAATGTTTGCAGAAGTTCCGAAATAGTGATTGATTTAGGCTAGGGGCAGGACTAGTCCATCGAGAGGTATAAGGGTATCATCTGAAGTCTTTGAGGGGGCCTAAATGATGAATAAGTTTTATTGAACCCAGTGTAATGACCCTAGGTCATTTTGAGAAAGACATTGAATTTCCGCTAAACTCAAATTCTGTTGTTTTACCCATAAATTTTCATTTTCTGTTAAAATTTCCCGCAAATCCATTTTTGTTAAAAAAATTCTGTTACATATTAAATTCTTGATTAAGGAAGTTTTCAAACCCAATTGATGCTAAAATAGAAGTTTAGATTTGTCATTAACCTATACTTAAATTAGTAAAGCATAAATTACTTCATTAAAATCCAGGTTCAAGGCAGAACCGACTATCCTTGTAGAAACCGTCGACAATTGAGTTATTCCCAATTTTATTTCTCGTAACATACAGACATAGAATAATGAAACCTAATCAACCTAGTAACAACACATAAGTTATTAATTAACAAACTAATTAAGATCAACTTAGAAAGGAGAATATATGCTTTAATAATAATAAAGACAGATATTTTCAAAGACTGATAAAATTGCAAAACATAATTTTTGCAGACCTATCAAATCTTTCAATACTACATTGGAGTTGTGTGTGAATCATCTCATTAAGTCTACACAAAAGATATACTGGATATTATTTTATATACTCTTATTACTTTCATTGCTGCTTAAGCATCATTTTATACCTATTTTATATTGCATTTAATGCATTATTCTTACTACTAATGATGTAAGAGAAGCAAAATAATATTTATGTATATGGTGAATGCTGCAAAGGGTTTTGAAACGGAGCATGAATAAGTTAGGGACGAGGCTAGTCCTCAGGAAACAGTTCCAAAGCTGGCTTTTATTAGGGGGTGGGGGGGGCTAGTCCTCAGGAAACAACCCCCCTCAAAAGCTGGCTTTTGCAAAGTGTAAAAATTTAGCATCTTTTGTACTTAGAATATGCACTAAGGCATTGTTGTTGGAAGAGGTTGACATAACCTAAAGACATCTAAGAAAATCGTAGTGCAGAATTGACGTAATAAGCTTTAGTTTTTACTCTTTTAATAAACATACATTTATTTTGTACACTATTAACTTGTAATAATCTGGATAATGTATTCTTTAAATTGAATGGATGACATTCTTTATATGTTGTATGGCTCTGAAAAAATTTGAATACTGTCTGAATGCTATTGTTTTTAACCGTCAATATGATACTCAGGAAACCGCCCCCCTCAAAAGCTGGCTTTTGCAAAGTGTAAAAATTTAGCATCTCTTGTACTTAGAATATGCACTAAGGCATTGTTGTTATAATGCCAGAGTAGGTACACTTGGAAGAGGTTGACATAGCCTAAAGACATCTAAGAAAATCGTAGTGCAGAATTGACGCAATAAACTTTAGTTTTTACTCTTTTAAGAAACATACATTTATTTTGTACGCTATTAACTTGCAATAATCTGGATAATGTATTATTTAAATTGAACGGATGACATTCTTTATATGTTGTATGGCTCTGAAAAAATTTGAATATTGTCTGAATGCTATTTTTCTTAACCGTCAATATGATCTTGCGGAGATGTACCAAATGGTAGTTTGATTGTTACCAAACCTAACATTTGGATCATCACAGAGAACACCATGACATTGATACATGGGAAGGATGCTTTAAGATATGAGGAGGTGACAACAACCCTTTTGAACTATGAGTTTCGGAGAAGGGAAAAAGAGTATACCAAATCAGAAATTACAGAGACACTTACCCTCCATAGAGGAAGAAAAAAAAGGAAGAAGTAATGGCCAAAGAAGGCTGCAGACATTCAGAAGAGGGGAAATCCAGATGACAGAGTATTGGACGCAATCAGTGAGCTTTTTGTTTGGAAAATAAACATTGGAAGAAGGATTGCCCAAAGTTGAAAGAAAAACATCGGGCTAGTGGATCTTCAAATACAAAGGTAAATGTAACCCAAAATGCGACATGTTACAGCTTTTTGCTTGGAGAAGTCAGGCTCATAAGTTTTTCATGTTACAATTTCAATGTGTTTGAAAGCAGATACTTCCAGTTGGATCATGGACATGGGTGCAACATATCATATTTGCTAACATAAGGGCTGCTTTTGTTAGTACAGAGAAACAGACATTGGTGCAATTACTATGGGAAATAGTCACATGTCGGATAACTGACATTGGGAGTGTGCTAATCAGAACACATACAGGAACTATACAAGAACTGAAAGAAGTCAAATACATGCTTGCGATCAAAAAGAATTTAATGTTTGTTGGAGCCTTAAAAGCTAAGGGCTTTAAGGTGGTGGTTGAGGCAGCAATTTTGAAAATTCAGCAAAAGTGCAATGACTTGTCTACGCGGAGTCCGACAACATAACCTCTACTACCTTCAAGGGAGCATGATAATTGGATTGTTTTGATGTGGTTATTTTTTTTTTGTTCTTGCATATTCATGTTGTGATGAATGTTTAAAATATTTTAGTTTAAATCATAGCATAGATCTCAACATATATATATATATATATATATATTTATTTATTTATAGTTAGGCATTGACGTGGTGTTCTATTCTCCACCTCATACACATACAAATTAAGACTACGAATGCAATGTATAACTTTTTCATTTTTCGTTTAACACATATTACTCAAACTAATATTTTTAAATCTCATCTTGAAACATTTATAAGAAAATTGAAAAGTTAATCCATCCTTCAAATATTTATAAATCTTTGTCATAGCGGGATGTGCACATTTTTTAGCTCAAGAGGTTATCTGATCAATTAAAAATAAAGTCTATGGTAGTAGCTAAGAAGAAGTGATTTAAAGTAGAGATTAATGAGTAGCAAATAATGATTTGTTGAGAGATAATGCAGTGGAGATTGATATGGCTTCAACAAAGATCAATTATGAAGGTTGATGGTACAGCAGATGTATCCGTCACGCTCAATTTGGAAAAGAGAAAGCCACGCGAAAAAAGAAAGAAAATTTAGCAAAAGAACACTTTGAATGTGCAAATATTGTGAGAGTAAATCATACCAATATTAATGAGTTAAATTCAATATTTCAAGATTTTGAAATATACAAATAAGAGTATTGCAATGATTAGATATTTCTATATTGTGCTTTTTATTTCATTCTCATCAACACATTTGGAATACTGATGTATAGTTGCGATATAATAAACTAGATGATTCCAAGTATTACCACTCTTCAAGAAAGTGGGAACTCAGCTCAAGAGAGACAACAAACCAAGTGCACGTTGGCGGCTAATCTTATGAGAATGGGCATTTTCTAAGCATGGATCCCCTTCAAATCATGGCCAAAATAAATCTCAAGATAGAACTAGAAAGTCACGCGCCTCTTATAAAAAAGAGAGCCTATAAAAATAATGTAATAAGATGCGTGGCCCAACGTGTTATTCAAAACTCATTGGAATACAGTAAATTCGCCAATAACCTGCACAAAAAATTACATTTCATTTATTTTTTTCTGGATTTTACAGCACTGTTGCATGGCCGAAAATAATTGCCAAGTTGAAGACAGCCAAAACGAAGAGAAGTCAGTTGTTATTGTCATAAATTTCCCTTGTTTTAGTGATTGTATTGTGGGGACGAATGTTAATGACCAAAAAGAGCAGTGAATTTTGAACTTGGCTTGTTCACACTACATATGTTTACATAGACACGTGTTTTCTGTAAACAAATAAATTTTCTGGTCTATGTTTATATAAATTTTGTTGTGTGCAAGATCATTGGTTTTAGCCTGATGTTGAGAAGGCATGGTGATGCATATGTCTCATTATTTGGAGTCAGATATGTGCCAAACTTGATAAAAAATCTAATATATGCAGTGATCTTAGTGATGCAAGATGTTATCCGATGATGCACATGTCTTAGCATGCTTTTATTATCTTAAAAGTGAAAAGAGTTGAATTATGTTGTAAATCACAATGTCAAATTTAACAGAAAAATTCGCACATGTAAAAGCTTATGGAAGCAAAAATTGTATCAAGCATGTAACATTAAATACCAAAAGGGTGAAAGCTATCAATTTTATTTTAGAAGCAATATGAGAAAATTCTATTGGATGAGAGCTTCCAAAAGCAAGAAGTATTGCAAGTAAAACAACAGACTAGGATCAAGATCAACAGATTAGAATCAAAGTACTAAATTACAACCAAGTAACTATGAAAAAAATGGCTGTCGTTGCTACGCTAAGTTACTAAAAAAACTTAGCAACTCCTTTTGAAAATTTATAAGGGATGCTGCATAGAGATGTCATTTACATAACAATTGTAGCGTCATTCTTAATCGAAAGAAAATTAGATGTGGATGCAGACAATAATTCTCTACCAAACCATGATTTTAAAAGTCTACAAATGCAAGAGACATGCTCTATCGAATCATTTTTCTTTCATAATGACTACTAAAATCTAATATTTTATAATATCATTTTAAAACCCAAATAAAGAAGAAGAAACGAGAAATTGAATCGGTTTCTTAAGAATTTCCAAATCTTTCTAGTGAAAATCAAGCAGCACACCTCTCAATTGGACATGTATAGTGGTGAATTCAAAGAATATCCACGGTGGTAGCTAACAAACATAAGTGACTTCAGGTAGAGACTAGCAGGAAGAACACAAACCACTCAAATATTTCTTATTTACATATCCAATACCAATTTTTTTAATTTTATAAAACCTCCACCAGGATCTTTACACAAGAAAGCACCATCCTACTTAGTTGCTCTTATTTAAATCACTTTTTTACTAAATTCAATTAAATTCCATAAAAATTGGCAAAGAACAATGAGGCAGCAAACATACCTTTGCCCTGTTTAGGTTGAACCACACTTCCATATACAGAGCAGTCACGGAAAATATTGTACGCATTAAGGCCGCCCGAATTATTTACCTTTTTATTGACCGCATTCACCCCTTTCTGCTTTGATCCATCTATTCAATTAAAATAGTGATCAATTATTAAATAAAAATACACATTCCACTCAGTTTAATTATATTAATTGGGAAATTTATCAAAATAGTCCGTCCAATATTTCAGTTTGCCGAATTTAGCTACAGATTATTAAAGTTTTTCAATTTAATACTCCGACCACTTAGATAAACCCAATTTATTCAGTCTCTCAAATACTAATAATAAAGCCAATTTAGTCCTCAACACTAAATTAATTGTAAAACTAGTAGTTGAGGGCTAGCTTATTTTAGAACTAGTAGGGAATTAGCTTGACCAATCTAATATATAATCAAATGACTATTTTAATAAATTATTTGATATTTAAAAGTGGAACAACATTTTGAGATCGAGACCGTAAAAGAAAACAATAAAATTCAGAGAAACAATAGCAAATAATCACAAACATACTTTTTTACGTGATTCAGCGTAAAACACCTTCGTCCATGGGAGAAGAGGAGAACATTTTCACTATAAGAGTAAAGCAATTAATACTAAGATTCCAAAACCCTAGATCAATTTCCGTACACTCACATGAAAATGAACCACACTATTCATTTATATAATTGCTACTTTTTTTAACAGTCATTATACAACTTTAAATTGACGTCGATTACAAATTGATCTGTCATTAACATCCTTAAGTTGGTGTAAGTTACACTTTGGCAAACCATTATACACCCTTAAATTGGCATCAATTATGAATTGACGTTAGTTACGAAATGACAAATTGGTGTCAGTTATGAAGCGACAAATTGGCGTCAATTTTATGAAATTGTCGATTGGTGCTAGAACCTTCTCTCATGCCGATTGAATTCCAAAAACATTCAAAAATTCTCCATATAATCTCTCATATGCATTATATGAGAGATGACACCAACACATACTAAAGCGTAGTGGATGCACATAGTTCACCCAATAATAAGCCTTAACAAAGCTCCTCAATTTTCACCATATTTTATAATGAGTGAACTTCTAAATAGTGAGTACCTTAATTAACACATTTGTCGGGTTATCTTTGGTGTCTACCTTCTTTACAAGAACCCATTTACACCCAATAATCTTCCTTCCTAGAGGGAGCTCCACCAACCTCTACACTTAGTTCTAATGAAGAGACTTTATCTCTTCATTCATGCCTTGCTTCCAAAAATTTTTTTCAGGACTTATCATAACATCCCTATAATGAGAAGGAATATCAGTCTCTGATACTAAAAGTGCATATGTGATGTAGTCCTTATACCAAGCCAGCTTTGGGACTGTTTGACGGGTTCTATCTCTTGCAATGGACTCCTAAACAAGAACCTCTCCAACAATGTCTTCTACATCATCATCATCAATGTGGTCTTCAATCCATGGATTCTGACATTCTTTCAAGAAATAATCAGAAGTATAATCGCCACCATTATTCTATCAGATCTTCTTAATTTGTTTATCAGTCTGATTTTTCACCAACTTCTTCCAATTTCTATAAATTTATAGTACATTATTTTTGTTCTTCATGATATAGACCTATACATATATGGAGAAATCGTCAATAAAAGAGACAAAATATCAATAACCACCGAAAGATACATTATTTGTTGGTTCACATACATCTGTGTGCAGATAATCCAATATACCTTTAGTGTTATAGATATCAACACCAAACGATACATGTGTCTCCTTGCCAAAAATACAATGCTCACAAAATTTTAATTTGCAAGAATTTATACATTTAATGTGTCCATCGCTCTCCAAAGTTTTTAGAGAAGATTCTCTAGCATGCGCCAATCTTATATGCCAAAGTCATAACATCATCTGAATTCTCAACAAGCGCAACTGAACTAGTCACCGTACTCCCTTAGAGATAGCAGAGATTTTGTTGCCAGACTCCACGCATATATGTCATTATTCCCTTGATAGTCTTCTAAATTCAAGGTTCCAATAAACAACAATCTTTTTTGATCTCAGATACACATCTTACTTCCTGCAATTCTTGAATAGTTTCATCATGTGTTTTGATCATAACGCTCCCAATACAAACTATACAATATGTAACATCATTTCCCATAGTAACAACTCGGTTGTCCGTCTCCTTGAATTAATAGAGCTAATCATTATTTGGGCAAATATGATATATCACAATCAATTGAAAATATCAGCTAACAATTACTTGGAGACTATAATAAGAGAAACTTTTAAATCCAATGCCTTTGCCAAATTTTTGAGTAATGTTTGCATTTGCTTCGGAAGATCCACTAGCCCTCAACATTTCTTTCAACTTAGGGCAGCCATTTTTCCAATGACCAAACCTAAGCAAAATGCACATTAATTGTGCCCAAGTCCACAACTCCTAGATTTGCCTTGTCAAAATCACCACCATTTTTCTTGGACCAATGTTTCTTCTTCTCAGATCTACCTCTATGGAGGGTCAATGCTTCTGCAAACTCCAACTTTGTTGACTCCTTATCTCGACGATGAAATTCATAGTTTAACAAGGCAACAGTCCCCTCGTCAAATTTCAAGGCCTCCTTTCAATGAATCAGTGTCATGATGAAGTTCTCAACCTCATCTGCAGTGAGTTTAAAAGAAGAAGCACATTGTCTTCATCCTCAACAAATTAGCATCATTTACGAGTTATTGTGTGGAGGCCCGAAGCCGGTTCGGCAGAAACCGTTCTGGCATCGGGTGACTACTCACCGCAGGATTATATCGAGCAATTTGAGAGAAATATATCATTTATGACTCCAGCTAGGTTAAGACTGAGCTCAATTCTAAAGAAAAAAATGCAAGCTTCCCAAGAAGTGTATCACTAATAGCCTTAATGACAAAAAAGTACATAAAGGATTGAGAAACAGCAAAAAAAAAATACATGGCCCCATTTTGCAAGTGATGCCACAAACCCCCTTTTTACACCTACGGCTTAGTGAAAAAAAATAGGTGAAATGCAGCATATCTCCTCTAGAGATTCATTAAAATGACTCTCAATCTCATTAATGAGACATTCAAGTGGGTTTATAAGTTCGCTCCACTCATTGTTGCAATATGGCATTTGTTTTTAAGAAAATGTACATAAGATGGTGAAACTTTTTAACTTAAAAACCCTGCCATAATTAAATTATAAACATTTTAAAAACGGACAGTTTTTACAAAAACAAAAATCAACAGTAATAACACAACGACTCAAATATTTACAAATTACATATAAAAAACTAAAATTTTTAATACTACTCTCATGACACCTAAATCTTCAAACTCCCGAAAAATACCCCTCACCGTTAGCACCGTTAACCCCATCATCAAAGTTGTTGCTGAACCTTTGCTGCCAACATTAATGGAGCCATTGCCATAACCATCGAAGAAAGACCAAGGAAGCTTCTTCCTATTCTCATATTTTGGTTCTTTAATAGCAAAATATAAAGATTCGTGCAGTGAGCAGATGAGGTCATAAGTTCATTCCCTCATGCAATGCCTACGCTGAAAAAGGGAAGAAGATTCTATCTTTCATCTGTGATGCTGGTGGTGGCAGAGGCTCTGGGGACAGTGACAGCTGAATCTTCGGCGGCGGAGGCTCCAAAAAAAAGGCGGAATCTCTATTCCGAGACCGGAGATGGTGAAGACCACAGGCGTAAAGGGATTTTTGTAGATTTAGGCGTTTGCAGGCGTAATATAAAAAATTTAGGGTAACATTAGTAAACTATAAGGATTTGAGTGATACGTAGGTAAGAATCCTCAAGAAAATCCGTTTCCTCTATTTCTAAGAACCGCAAACAATTAGGACAAAAGAAAACTAAACAACGATGCCGGCTTTCAACCAAAAATAAAGTACAGTAAACAAAGTGATGCAATTTTCAAAACTTTGCTAGGAATCAAAGGGTTAATTATGATTTTGTTAGACCAACTAACTAGATTAATGTATTCAAGCTCGTTTGTGATTCGAACTAGGTTAGCAGATTGAGCGCTATTCTATACGTAACTCGCAATCTCATTAGCGATACAGCTCAAACTATCTTATGAGCTAGCTCAGATCATTATTTTAGCATAGCATTTCATTTAACAAACGCGCGCACGAGAGCGGAATTTTTTATACACAATCAAACTGTTTTAATCAAGTCATCCCTCATTCTAGAGATGGGTAGCCAAATACCCAAAAATTAAAAAAAAAAAAATCCTTTTCCGATCGATCAAGAGAAAATAAAAGAAAACAAAGCGACGCTACTTTTAAGACTTCGCAATAAATCAAAGGAGAATTCGCAGCCGATAATTGTTTATTCAGACGGGATCTAGAGATATAATAGTTTAATGAAAATCAGTATTTATAAATAAATGCGCAAATATCCGAGACTTGCGTGCCTTGAAATAAAATCTCAAAAAAACATAAACAATTAAAAAAAACCAAAAAGGGAATAAAAGGAGTTTCACCAAGATCATCCCCTCTCGATGGTGATACTCGACTGCCGCTGTTCCTTCTTCCCCCTCCCAGTTCCTCTCTCGTCGCGCTGCTTCCATCGACACTGGAACCTGTACCGATAGAGGAATAGAAGAGATTTCAGAGAAGAGAATAAGGATGGATGAATGAACCAGAAATCACTTTACCGGCTGCAGTATCGATAGATCTAGTAGAATCTCCATGCACACAGTACTCGGAGCAGCTGTGGAAGCGATTGGAAGCATTAGGGCAACCTGAGGGCACTTTCTTGTTCCTTGTCATAGCTTCGCGCCGGTTGATGGATTGAACTAAAATTTCCTCAGCTTTTATAGGGTGAGGGAAGAGTTGACGAGGGAAAGGGTAGGGAGCGCAAACACAGGGAAAGTGGTGTTAATAAATAACTTAAATATTTAATTTTTAAGTCATAAATTATAAATTAGTCAATCGAATTTAAGTATAAAATATTTTGATAAAATCTAAGTAATAATTAAAAACTATAAATGATATAATTATAATCAATAATAAAAATACAATTTATCAATATATATTTTTATTTATTTACTATAAGAATATTATTAAAAAATATATAAATTTATCTTTTGGTTTTTTTTTTTTTTTTTTTTATTTCTTGCTTAAATAACAGAACTCTTAATTAACTATTTTTGTTAGAAATCATCAATAAAGGCGGCTTCAATTTCTTTGTTCAAATAATTTAGAGAAAAATTAATCGTATCATAAGATATTAAAACAAAAGTATATTTGAATATTATTAAGATTATGTATTTATTATCATATTTGTTTCTCAGTGTCATTATTTATTTCTTAATAAATAATAACTATAACATACAATTAAATTGTATTTTTGTTAACATAGTATATATATTTTAGTGAATAAAAGATATTTAATTTTTTTTCTCAATTATTAGCAATTTCTCAAGAAAATTGGAGAAAAACATAAAATATATATCTTCCGTAGGTTGCTTGTCTTTTCATATAGTAAAAAATAATTAAATTAATTTCTGAGTTTTAATACAGATTATTTTATTGTTACAAAAAATTATAATAAAATTTTGTTGTAAGAAAATCACAAATATATTATAAAATATTTATTAAATTGTGATGGGTAATTAAAAACAAAGAAAATCTAAGAAAAAACTAGTCTTTCATGTCATTAGTGTTGGAAGTGCTGGTGTGCCCAAGCATTGGATTCATCGTTTGTGAAGACTCGGCCCATTCTGGGCGCTCAACTGTCTGGGCGCTCGACTGTTCTGACACTAAGGCGCATCTGGTCTTTGCCTAGCATTGTTTTGTTTTGAAACTGGAACTCCGTCAGCACCTCCTGTGTTGATCCAAACAAGTTCCGCATAATGCAACTCTTTGCATTCAAAGTTATCTTTGAACTCAATCCATGCATTCATATTGGCCAATAGGATAGAGCTGGGGCCGCTCCGGGAAAAAGTTGCTCAAGCGATGCCCAGCTTCGTCCGCTTGGCCAATGAAAATGTACGCAAAAAAACATTAATCTATTTGTAGTAGTTGAAAAAAAAAAATAAAGCATGTAACTCATATTTAGGCTAGAATAGATCTAGAAGTCATTAGATTGGGTTTGAGGATTTTAATATTACTTTTGAGCACAAATTCAGGTCAAGTTTGACTCGAGTTCGTGTCTAAGCCGGCCCTATTCTAACGTATTATATATTTTATTAATTTTGTACATTTAATTAATATTTCTAAATCACTTCCCAAAAATAGTGTTTATAAATATAATATTAAATAAATAATAATTAAATTTATTAATCAAAATTATTATTACAGCTGAATTAAAATCGGGAGGAATTATTCATCAAATTTTTTTTATTATTTATTTAATTATAACAAGCAAAAAAAAAACCAAGGCAAAACCGAGCCGGCCATTTCTTAGTCTCTATAGCATTTACTCCAACGCATTACTTTATTGCCATCTGCTTTATCTAAGAACTCCTTCCGAGTGCAAATATTTTATAATCTTTGTATTTATCTCAATTTTATTTTATTCAATTGTCTAATAATCATAGATTATTAAAATTTAATTTTTTATCAAGGATTGAATTTTTTGATAAAAGTTATGCAAACATATTAGAAAATGATAAAAATTAAAATAATTTCCAATTGTTACCATTTAGTTACTCTAAAATTTAAGCATATTTATAATAATATTTTTTTAATTTGATATTTTTTGTAAGCTACAAATTATTTTAAATAAATTATTAAAATTATATAAATAAAATATGACACCAGTTTTTCCTAAATTTTGTGACAGATTATTATTAAACTCATATACTGGTATATATTAAAATATATAAATGATGTGTAAATTGTATAAATAAATTATTAATTATACAATTTTTTGTAAAACTTATATTTAAAAATAAAAAAAAAAAAAAATAAATTATTTTAATTTGAAATAATTTTTAATTTATATTCTTATGTAAGCACCATTAAAATGCCTCAATCAATTCCAATCTAATGTTTCTCCATTTAAACAGTTGACAAATCATTATTAACCTTTAATTGGGATTAAATTGACTTTACGGAGCTCAATAGTTTTTGTTTTGTTACTTACCTGTTGCTATGGCCGGCTTCCGGTCGAGATTTTATGCGACGAATAGAAAAATTAGACGCCTTGACGACTGAGTCAAGTGACAAGCTTTGTATACGTTTAATTATTTTATATATTGTGTAATTAGAACCAAATTCAAGTAGAGTCGAACTCAGCTCGAACTCGACTCAAATGGGTTCGAGTCGAGCCCTTCAACTTGACCTCGATTCAAAATTCGTGGCTCTTCATTGTTATCATCAAGATTTGTTAGACACATAATAAAATGAGAAGTTCACACTTCATAATTGTAATAATAATATCTATGAGGATAGGAGGGATTGTGATGGAAAATAAGCAAAATCGAACATGACTTGGTTGCGGTATGAGGGCCGGTGCGACGATTCGTCTTACAAGAGAAACAATTATAAAATCCTTTTTAGATAGGCTCACTTGAATCATGACTAAATGTATTGATTCCTAAAGTTATCATGTTCATACAATATAAAATGAAGATTATCTCCTTATTACCACAGTACAGGATTACTACATAACAGAGAAGACACTAAAAACATACTACAAACGTGTATATTTTGATCTTATAATAGAAACCCACCGCTTTTCCCAGCGACAATGTCGCATCTAAATTCTGCCAAATCGCAGGGCTTTAGCTCTGCCATCGATGGCATAATCCCGAGCTCTTTGGCCAACAGTGGAACAGAGGCAGTGAAGCTCTACTGAATCAGGGAGGCTCTGCCAGTTGATGCATCACAATTGATATTTCCAAACGTAATTAGCACCAAAGAATTTATGCATCTTTTCGCTCTTTCTTCTTTTCTGATTATTTTCTTTTTCTCCTCCTCCTTTCAGAGTTCCCATCATCTATGCTTTTGCTTGGATCACACACAATTTACTGCATATCTAACACTGTAAATTTAATATCTGCAATAATAGCATATTATTGATATATGAAAAATCTAATACTCAGTAATTAAGAAAAACTCAAGCAGAGTGCTAATTTTATTAAATTTAAAAAACCTGGGTAATATATATTTTGCAGATAGATGCTAAGAGTAAAATTCCTAAAATATCAGAAATCTTCATCTCTTGATAGGTGCTGATGAAAACGCAGCATCACAAAGATGAGAGGATGACCGCTGCCATGTTTAGGATAGAGAGAAAGCTGAAAAAGAACAAATCTTTGCAAAAATAGGTAAGAAATAAGGAGTAATACAGATTATTTATTAATAATGATGAAACATTACGTTCGTGTGCTAAATAATAGCATAGTAGAGATTTGGTGTGATAATTGAACAAATTATGCATTTAAGTCTCTTTTGTTTATACTAAATAAGCTTGGGTTATACAGGCACAGACTACTTTCCCTTGACGATCTAAGAAGAGGAACAAAAGCTCCGAGAAAAAATCAAACGAAGTCAAGAAAATTTGAAGTAAGAACTTTTTATACTTCACACACGGGAATTTATAACAAGTGCTGAAGCATTAGATGTTGTAGGATTTCACTATTATCAAATATCCATCTTATAAAATGGTTGAATGATTTGTAAATACTGCTGTTTTCTTGACAACTTACCAAAATTCAAACTATTTCTCAGCTACTAATTCCTTCAAAAACAATATTCTGTCAACAAAATTAAGAATTTAGCAATTTAACACTGAAGAGCTTAGAAGCATTTGTGACAAAGTAATCAAATGAGAGAAGCCGGTGTTGCAAAAAGCAGGAAACATTAAAGAGATTTTTACCTATCAGCCACCATAAACTTTATAATATGCATATTCAGCACCAAAACTTATAGTGTGAATCAAAATGTATCTGTTGTTGATCAATATTAGAGAAGCCATAATCAAATGTGCAGAAAATAAAGTGCGGCCATTGCTTAAAGGGAGCAAGCATTTAATTTAAGTGGTGAAAATAGGACATCACCCATGCTGAAAGGTACAAACTTAAACTTAAGGAGTGCAGCTAAGGCATCGCGTGCTTCAGTTTTTTTTTTGGCAAAAATTCATAAACATGCATACCCATATCTACAATTTTGATATTTAAATAAATGCAAAACAAAAATGTAAAAGCCGAACAGATATGTACCCTAAACATCACACACATGATTGTTTAAGCCCAAGTCATGGAACATTAAAAGTTGAAACTTTCACTGTATCATCATGCACCTAATTCATCAAGAAAAATGATATGGCGCCCCATTCTAGACCTACTGTAAGAATTAAACCAGCTCGTTTAAAATTGCATAGCAATAATAAAATGCCATGTAATTGATTCAAGCCAAGTTTGCAGACAATAATATATGAACTAATAACATAAAAGATCATAATCAACAATAAAATTTAAGGAAAAAATATGCAGATCACTAAAATCATTTTGCTTACATATCTAACAAACAAAGTTTCATCTATATTAATATAGTACAGTAATCCACATATACTGAAGTAAAATACAGCTTTAAGCAAATCCTTGTTAACCATTAGTTGAGAACAAGATTCCATAACAAAAATTTGGTAGTAATCATTAAAGCTGGATATTGAATTTGTAAATTATAATGATTTGGGGTAGCACGTATTGAGTAATTCATATTATTATACTGTTTATAAACAAAAATGCCAAACAAAACACACTGTTCTCAAAATAACATTATTGTACAATATTATTTTCTTCAGGATAACACTGCTATTAACATTTAACAAAATTTATGCAGGTTCTCAGCCTAATCCCAAACAGTTCTCTGCAAAAATCATTAATTCATAAATGAAAAAATTTCAAATAAAAAAGAGATTAAGCTTAATCTACTTTTAATCTCAAAAGCATCATCTACAAAAAAAAAAAAAAAAAAAAAAAAAAAAAAACAAAGCAAGTGGGATTACTCCATTAAATACCTGACAGAAGACCTAACAAGTAGTAATACCACCTACAAATACGAGATCAGGCTTCCAGAGAAAATAAACCTTTTGTATGTAAAAATAAAAAAAAAAGAAAAAGATTCAAGATCTATATTTTTCCACGGAAAGATTTTATTAAGTGCTTAAGAAGATATTAAACAGATCCGAGATATGTGAATAATCAAGCCATGGGAGCAGAGGGAGACGAAATAAAAAACCCGATCTTCCGGAAGAAAAACGAAGCTATTTCAAAATCGGAAGCGCTAAATCCTCGCTCATCGCAGCCGATTCAGTTGATGCAAGGCAGGATCCAGTTCAGATCCTGACGGAGGAGCCTCGCGCCGGTCCCGACCTGCACCAAGCGAATCAGCAGCCATGGCGAACGAGCAGAATCCTTGAATCCTTCTGCTCCTGATCACACACACAAACTCGCTCCCTCTTGTTTCTTCTTACCCTGAAAAAGGGCTTCAATCGGTTTATGATTGGGAAATTGGGAACGAACGGAAATCGGAAAATGAGATCTCAGTTCCAGATGGCGACAGTGGATGGTGTGGAAGGGTTATGTATAGGCTGCCGTCATGGGAGACTAGAACGCGTTGATTTCAACAAACAGTAATTAGGGTTTTAAATCCCAATATTATTTTCATAAATTTCTCAATTTTTAAAAGTGTACTTTTAATATTATACATATATCAAAATTGTTATACTCAATAAAATTATATATATCAATATATATATATATATATATATATATATATATATATATAACAATTTAATATTTAAATAAATTATTAGTATATTGATTTACATACAAAAAAAAAAAAAAAATTATATTGATTCTGAATATTTTTTAAATATATTATTAATCTCAAATTATATATTTTTTTCATCTCTTAAGAATTTATGAATAATTATTGAGAATAAAATAATTAATGAGTTCTACTTTATTAGTAAGTTATTAATATTGATCTAAGACAATTAAATTCTATTTAATATGTAATATTATGTATCATAATATTGGCTTTTAATAAGAAAAAATATCTAAATAAAGTCTTTAATTACATATAAAAATTACTAATATTTTATAATAAATATAAAAATTAAGGAGATGGAATGGGCAATTTATTTTTGAAAAATGTTTGAATATTTATAAATGACCTAAATTTTTTTTAATATAATTAATTTATTTTATATAATTTATAATTTTGATTTCTAATGAGCTAAATATTAAAATTAATTTTAATGATGCTGAAATACAAATGGCACTAATAAAGTATTGCAAGAATTTTTATTTTTTTATTTTCAGACACACTTTGAGCACTGTTTTGGTACAACAGTGGTCCTTTTAATTATTTAATAATATATATATATATATATATATATAAATATAATAATTGGATTATCTAATATACTTCAAATTAGATATATTTTTGGATGAGTAACTTTTCAAAAGCAAATATAGAAAAAGTCAATTCAACAGTAAAAGAGATGAACCTATAAAAATGCAACAGATTGGAAATTAAAAGCAATAAAACTAAAAAATAATATGAGGATTAGCATATATCTTATTTGTTGTCAAAATGAGTATCTCTAATATTTGTGCAAAAAAATTAATAAATAGGGTTTCGAAAAATACAAATTTATGTTTGGGTCCTGCAAAAAAATTAATTAAATATTATAAAATATATGTTGAGAGTGGGATTTGAACCCACGCCCTTTCGGACCAGAACCTTAATCTGGCGCCTTAGACCAACTCGGCCATCTCAACAGCTACATATGAATTGATGCTTTATTATATTTATAAATAGTATGCTGAAATATAATAATTAAATTTGTCTCATTCAAGATATCATATTTATATTGTCTGGTACGAGATATTTATAGAGTAAAATAATAATTAGCTTATTTAAATTTACTTGATTTAGAACTAGTAGGTTAAGCTGAGTTATAAATCAAAATCATTGTTGGAAAGATGGAATAAAATATAGATTTTGCATTTTAATATATTTATATAAAAAATATTATATACAATGCTATACATTCTAAAATATATCAAAATTATATTCTAAAAATATAAAAAAGATAAAAAGAGGAGAGTATAATAAGAAATGGCCTCAATTTATAATAAATTTTATAGTCATAAAATAACAATTATATTTACATATCATATGATAAATTAGTTAAATATTTATTGAAAAGTATAGCAAAATTCATATATATATATATATATATATATATATATATATATATATATATATATATATATATATTAGATATGAATCTTTTATTTTTGAAGAATTTAGGGCTAGATTTCACTCCAAAGCAAGATAAAAAATTTATACAAAGAGTTTAAATACAAATTACAATTAAGAATATGAGAAGAAAATATACTTGCAACTAAAATAAAAAATAAAATATGTTTAAAAGAGGCAACTAAACCAACACAGACCATCAAATCAAGTAATCAAAGCCTAAAAGAAGCCAGAATGACCAAGCACAACAAAATGGGAGGAAATTATAGCCCAAACTCTCTGTTGTTGTACTTTATTGTTTTGCCCTTTCTCATATCCACTATTAGTTATTTTGTCAACCTTCATTTAGATAGGGGTTGTTGATATGGCAGGTATTCTGAGGTGCCTTTCTATTTTTTTCTCCACTGATCTTACAACTTCGATAAAATGCTTTCAACACCCGTGCATCCGTACCACCAATGATAACTTAAACTAAGAACATCTTTTTGCTTTTCACTACTGTCATGAATGCTCTTTCTAACATGATTATAGAAGCTTGTAACTTATACCGGATTATTCTAATCAAGTTTGAGAAATATTACTACTCACACTTCTCTTTAAAGGTGACACTCATCTTTTTGTGAAAGCCTCATCGGTTATCTTACTTGATTAAATTATTACTTATGCAAGTTCCCTTCTATCACAGATTTGAATTGCAACCTTGAAAACATGAAAAATTTGGTCTCAAACTTGATTAAAAATTGTAATAAATTAGTTGATGAGATGGGTTTACGAATAAATGCTCTTCCATTCAAATCCCATTCATAAATATAATATTAAAACAATGAATTGTGATCCTTAAACTGATAAAAATGGAAGTTGGAACAAAGGAATGAGCTCAAAAAATTTATTTAGTTGATTGGTTAATTGCAAAACTTGAGTTACCAGTTAGTATTTGCTTCTCCATTAATTAAGAGCTTTACATATCCTGGTTGCTATTATTAAGATTATAAATACTATTTCTTCTAACTTTCTTGACCAAAGAACTGAAATTCGAAAGATGCAAATTCTAGCTTATAACTTAATTACCAATGAACTTCTCTTTAATAGCAAGCTATTTTAATTGGTTTATTTTATACAATAAATATATATTGGCCATTTGGTTACAATTTAAGAATCATTATATTTTTTGTCTTGCATGAAATAACAACTCTCAATATTGTCATGCATGGCGCATTATATCATTTACTATATTTTTGAAATCTATTAGATGACAGGACTTAAATGGCTGGTTTTTGTTGGTGTTGCCAATGCAAACACAAGAAAGATAAAAAACCACAACACAAAGCAACCATAGCGTAAACCACAAGAATATTCAAAGACCAAGATTTAAGAGAAAAACTCATGAATATGAAAAATCACGGAACCACACCACTAAATAAAATCCACTATTAAAATAAGAATGTTAGAAGGAGTTTTCTTATCTCGAGAGTGAGAGCAAAAAGGATCTATCGCTTTCAAGCCTCATGATCAACTCTTTCTCTTAGATTTTCTTCCAACACTCACTCTAGGATTAAGAAGTAGAAACAACCTCCACATACTTTTCTAATAGAGTTATAAAGAAACTTCCAAAACATGTTTTCGCGGTGATAGGGTTTTCGCGGGGGCCAAGGCGCCCAGACTTGATTTTAGGAGCCCATGTTTCGATTGTCAGGCGCTAAGGCGCGCCCTAATGCCAGGCTCTCTGGTTCAATTCCTGCGGGACGCTCGGATTGTTGATAACTTGTCCCGGAACAGCCCGGGACCTCCTAGAAACCCACCAGAGTTCTATTAGCACCTCCACTGATGATTAAATTGGACACACTGCTATTTTTATGAATCCTTTCATCACTAGCAGGCCAATTGAGGATTATATTACTTACTATTTATGCTGCAAATAAGCTTCTATCAAGAATTAGTTTCGAGTTGAGTTAACCCAGACTCCAACTTGACTCGAATTTGTTCGAATTTGAGTTTGAGTCATTTCGAGTTGAGTTAAATAAGATTCAAGTCGAGTCAAAATATTTTGAATTTGAGTTTCAGGTCAAATTGCAAACCCTACTTTCTACCTTTCAGTTGCTACAATATGCTTGGTGGCATAAGTTAGTATGGTTAATGGCCACAAATTCAAGTTCTCACCAACACCAAGCAAAAATCTCTAAATCTTCTCTACAATTTTGACTTTTTCAGGCGGAGCCTCTCCTCATCCATTACCCTCTTCTTAACGAGAAAATCTGCAACCATTCTTCTTCACATTAATGATTTAGAGTCAAGAAAGACTAACTTGCTTATCACCTTCATATACCAATATGCCAACAATCTACTACCTACAATCAACAAAAGGGTAACAACTTTATCTTTTATTTGATTTTTAATATTTTAATTAATGAAGTTCTATGCTTAAGAAACAATCGATTCTATTAATGAACACTTCAAAGCTCAATATTAATGCATTGATCCAATATTCGTTCCGGTATATACGGTTTTACGGAGTTGTTGCTCGGTACGATAGAGATGTCGATCCCACAAGCAATTTTTTTAGCATTTGCATTGCTACTTACAAGAATTACAAAAGAGAAATATGGTTAAAGTATTTAATGATAAATTGCAACAATTTGATATTTCTATGATCAAAGATAAATGTATGATAAGAAAACATTTAATTTTATTTACCTGCAGAAAAGAAAGATATAAAACGAATACAGGAACAAAATAACTTAACTACAGCAAAACTTCCCAAACCAAAATCTGCTGAAGAATGAAAAAATCTACAATAACTTTTGAAAAATAAGTGTGACCTCAAAAACAAATATACATAAATCACGCCTAAGGTTGTGTCACCTTTGGCGGTGGTGCCCGGAAGCTGAATCAGAGGTCTCAGAACCGCTTGATCCCGAATGGTGTCTCCTGGTTTTCTTTTGCCTGCCCCCGGGCGATCCGCAATGCTTATTTCTCGACTTCCTGAGCTTCTTTTTCGATGTCTTCTTCCCACGCCGATCAATTTCAGAATCTGATGAACTTTTTCGATGTTTCTCGGTTGCCCGCGGCAGTCCTTTTTCCCTCGCAGGGTCGTCGGATTCCAACAAAATAGTGGCGAGTCTCTTCACAGACCTTTTCTTGTTCTTGTAATAATGATCGGAATCACGATCCGAGAAGCCGTCGGGTTTATTCCTCCATCTCTCTGCCTTTTTCTTTAGGTTGGCTTCGGAATCAAGCGGTCGGACGCCCTTATCCTTCTTCGGCAATCGCTTGCCCGTCCTCGCAAAATCCGAGTCAGAGGACGAGGAACGGGTTTGGCATTCGAACTTGGAATCCCTGCAAGAGGTTGATGATTTGTGCTTGTGTTTGTTATTATTCTTTGAATGCTTCTTGGATTTGGATTTGGAGGCGGAGAAGTTGGAGAGCAAGGCCGGGATGTCGCCGCCACTGAGGAATCCTAATAGCAGAATAATATATATATATATATATATATATATATATATATATAGAAATTAAATATTAGGAAGATGAATTAATTAGAACAAATCAAAATTCACATTGCACAGTTTAATAATGCAAGCACAAACGCACAACAAAAGAGGTTTTATTGAATACTGCTACATATATCTCAATTATCCATAAAAATATCTAAAAGTGAGTAATAATTATCAAGTATAAAATAGGAATTTGTTCAATGCATAATACCTTTCTTATATATCAAACACTATTTTTAAAATGAGATATTTAATACTAAATTTTCAAAAATTACAAATATATGCCACACATTTTATACAATAGCTAGTTTTATGATCTTAAAATAAATATAAAATAGAAGTTTATGACACTCTTATGCTATATAACATAAGCTCGTGATATGCATATCAAATTTAAAAATTAATGTTCTATAAGATTCTCAAAAGTTTGTGGTAAGTACGTAAAAGCCAGGATTATATAGTTATGACAAACATATCACAAATCTATATCACATACACATACATGCCAATACACAAATCGACTCTTTTATATAAACTGGTTAAATATCTAGCAGTTATTTATCAAAGTAGTCCTGTAGTACTTCGGGCGTCAAAATAGCGTTTAAGGTAAAAAGAAAATAAATGTAACATTTAATGACTTCGTTAGCATATTTTACAAAATGCTCTTATTCGCACAACAGCTAATAAACATGATTTTATGAAAATTTAAACTTATTGTACAATATTTTTAAAAATTGATAGATCAATTTTGGCTAATGCAGGGGAAGCCTAGCTTTTCTCTTGAGACAATTTTTAAAAAATAGGGGACCGTTTTAGGAGAAAACTCAATATTTAGTGTTACCAAATAAGCAAAAATAAAAAACATGTTTATAGCATAAAAAAAGAGTATTACTACACTTACACGCTAGTATACATCAAAATATATAGATGATGTATAAATCCAATTTGTAAATAGAAAATTGGTTGAATGGACTTTTTGATAAGATCCATATTCAAAAATTACAAAAAAAGAAATTTTCTAATTGATCCTGGATACTTTTTGGTGTATATTCTTGTGTAACCATAGCATTTTCCTAAAAAAAGCCAAAAATAAAATAAATAAATAAAAGCGTGATTTACCCCCATATTCATCAAAAATTTCATCAGCAACAATCTGCTGGTTTGGATCATCAGGTCGAAAGCCACCACGTGGAGGGCTCATGCCAGGCTTCTGCTTCAGTTCCCACTTTACAGGCTGCGCAACCAGAAGAGAGAACATATTTAAAGATGGGGGCAAATCTGCAAAATACACATTTACAAAAAGCAATATTAAAAGTTCGATGGGGCCATAACGAAAGATGGCTGCTAGGCCCTCAAAGACTAATCAAATCTTTTAAAGAGGCAGAAGAAGCATCAGCAGCACAGTTTATAAGATTCTCACGTGCTTTTAATTGCAAGGAAGCTATAATGTGCGGTTCGGAATGTCTGTTGTTCTTCTCTGAATTATTCAGGTTTTTTAGTTTCTGCCAATGGATTTCGGTTAAATCTCGGCATTTTCAGCTTCTGCTTGTTCTCTAGCATTTTATTATTTTCATTACAGGCATTTGCAACGTCTACACTATTTTGATTGCCCAATCTTTGCAAACTTGGAAATTTATGAGACAAGGACGGATAAAGATGAACTTGTTGGAGCCACATTCTCAAGCTTGGATGGCTTATCCCAGATTTTAGTCATTCAGATCAGATGCCACATTTGTGATACTACAAAGGCAAGCAACCCCGAAGCATCAAGGGCTACACCTCTCTCCCTTCAGAAGTCTGAATCCCGAGTCCCAGAATTATTTTATTTTATAACGTTTGGCTTCATTTAGTTCGTTTTATGATTTTCCTTATATTTTGTACTGAAGCTAGCCTTGATTTGATCTAATAATATGTGATCTGCACTCACATGGCTTAAGAAAAAGAGGAAATTAAAAAACAACAAGTGTCCCACCTCAGCAGAGCTCGTCTGTGCCATTATAGCAGTCAAGGGATCATCCCTCTTTAGCCTGCTCTCTTCATTCGGCATGATTGTGTCCTTCAGCGGGCACTCGCGATCGCCACTTTGGTGTCCAAAGGTTCCGCACCTCACGCATCTCACATTGCGAATCTCAACTCCGAACGGCTTCACCCTTGCCGGCATTCCTGTTTCAAGCCTGCCAAGAAAATAGCAGAAGCACGCCAATTAAAACATTCATACAACAAAGCTGGAACAAGTCATGGATGAATGAAGAACACACAGTATATTTACGAAGCCATTATTCAAATCCCGGATTTTGATTTTTTTCAGTCATTACAAGCAGGTTGAGAAGGGTAGCAAAGACCATATGTATAATATATACCATGGACGCCTGCAAACCTGCTTGTAATGCCATGACTTTAAAATGTAGCGTGATGCCAAAATTCATTCCAAATGCACAAATATATGATATAACATTTTATTTACATTAAATACGCTTTTGAAGGATAAAAATCAAGTATTTATGTAGAGCATTTGCAAGAGCACATGAAAGAACAACTTTAGAATGTTTCCTGTGCAAAGACCATATGTACAAATTTTTACTAACGAGGAATGCTATCATCCCTTTTAGGAATATAGGAGCACAATTTCTCTTGCATATATCTGATCGCCTATAACAATGAGATGTACTTTCCAAAATATATCCCATATTTAATCACAATAACAAAAAGAAAACATAAGCGTAGAGAAGTGTAACGAGAGTGGGTAGAGAAATGTAAAAAGAGTGGGCACATTTCAAAATATATTGTACCAATCATATATCTATAAATATGCAGGCCATATCATCAAACTAAATAGCTGAATATGGGTTGAGAAGGGTAGCAAAGCTCAATAACAAATTTTTTAGTCTAAAACTTAATTAAAAAGCCATGTACTTTAATATAGTTCTTTGACTAATTAAAAAAATTATGATAAATATTGATAGATGCAAACACACACCACTATGGGAGGCTGCAGAGGTAGCCAAGTGCCGGAGCTGCAAAGGCGGATGACGCTGCTGCATGCGGAGGTGTTACAGAGCGGAGTTGTCGAAAAATCACAGAGCAGTTGTACGGTGGCTACTGGGATGTTGAAGAAGCTTTTCAAAGTAGTTTCAAGCAATGAAGACTGCATACCTTGAACACCTGTGCAACCATGTTGATGGTTGTAGGGCGGTCGCAGCGGAGGCTGTGGCGGGATGTCGGCAAGGTGGCGTGCTGCGGTGCAGCAAGTACGGCTGTAAATGTAAAGAAACCTCAAAAGCTTGTATTCTTTTTTTCCTGATTCATAATAATTTCTTCATTCCGTGATTTTTCCCTGATTTTGAGGTTTTCTACGTAAATTTTAGTGTTGTGCTTGTGATTTTGCCGTTTTTCTGTTATTTGAAGTCGTATCTCGCTCTTGTCGCTTCTTGGTGAAATAATTTATGTTGCGGTGTCCAAGTTGGGATACACATTATTTCACAACAGAGCCCTCACCATCGCAATGCTGGATTTGTGAAGCCTTGATTGTAGCCCAAGACATAGCAATGAAAGTACATGGGAGCAAAATACATTGTTGATGGTGAAGTCTAGAGCGTATTGGATGGTCCACGATACAATGCAAGGCTTTGGAAGTGGCTTAGGGTGAGTTATGAATCAGCCAAATGCAAGTTGGATGCAAAACAAGCCGGGCTAGGATTGCTGTGGAGTTTCTAGTTAAACGCCTAGCGTGCTACACTGGGCGCCTAAGCACATCCAAGCACTGAGAACAGCTAAGAAATAGGGCCTAGCGCTTGGGAAAGCCCAAACACCCTTGAAATCAGCAGGAGCCGTGAAATGGGGCCAACAAATTGAGCCTAGACGCATGGGTGCGCCCAAGCACTATTGGATGAAGCCAAAACAGCATCGGGCAGAGGTCCAAGCGCTTGAGTGCGCCCAGAAGCCTTGTTATAAACTAACCATGCAAGGGTTAAGTGGCTGGGAACACTCAGGTGCCCAAATTCAAGGTAAAAAGCAGCAGCATGGGCCTATGAGGGTTGGATTGGAGAGCTAAAAAAAGTTTCAGGATTTTATGATGCTAGAGTGTGTTGTGGTGGGGGCTTGTGAGGAGCTGAGGTGTTGAGAAGAAAGAGATTGTTGTGTGTGGGATTGGGTGGAAATGTTGTGAGTCCTAAGGATAAGAGAGAGATCTCTCTATTGTAATAATCATTAAGTTTTATAGTGAAATTTTTGTGTGGTGTAGTTTCATAATTTTTTCTCGGATTTGAAGTTTTCGAGATGAATCTGTGTGGTTCTTGTGTGTCCATGTTTTTTGTTGTTTTGTGCTTTTGTATCATGGTTTGCTCTGATGTAACAATATCAGGATCTACTCGGCGTTTTTGCTGCAAGTTCATCGCCATTGCACAAACCAGAAGGGGAAATGAGTAATCAAATCCGTAACACTCGGAATAAGGTAAAGGTCGAGATGGGGAAAGCTGAAAAGCAGAAACACCAAAAATTTGAAAAAATACCCTTATTTCTTAAGGCAAATATACAGCCTAGCAAACAAATAGTGGCTTTGTCTATCTCTTAGAAAGGAAACATACGAGGAGAAAATATATGAAAGAAGAAAGAAAATAGGGTTTGTAGGATAATGAAGAAGACAAGAAAACCATTACAGAGGATAAGCACAACGTAGATGACGAACAAAGTGAATACCTCTAACCCTAAAAAAATTATAAAATTATTGCGGCACTGTTAGACATGGCGAATACATACATGTGGGCCGCCACTTGTAGGAGCCTTTTTTAGAATGCTAAGTGGCATTTGCATCACGCTTGGAGAATATATAAGAAAGACACATTTGAATGTTCTTGCTTCAAGTTTACAGTATTATTGAGAATGTCTGACAAATGTGATGCATTCACAAATTTAAGCAGGCATAATGAATGAATGAGTAATACGACAATTTATAATTGTAAAAGCTTATATTCTCACACATTTCTTACCATTTATCACATTGTTAAAAAACTTGCATTAAACTAATCCAAAGCAAAAACAATAAACGCACAAAGAAACTTCTGCCCTTGGACTAATTTAAATCTGGATAACTTAAAATTATAATAATGGCAAAAAAACATGTAAACAAAAGTGCTCTACTATCTTTAAAAGTAGTGTCCCAGTTTTATGGAATTTAGTAAATATGCAAGCACCAAAGAGTATAGTGGTGAGCTATGATACAAATATTTCAAAAATGTTTGTCGTGTTGCCGTGTCGAACACTTTTCAGGCGCTGAGTCTTGCATATTTATGAACAATGCATGTCATGTAATTTATTTTTGAAAGATAAATTGTGAACTCTTGTTCGACCTATAGGACAAGTGTTGAAAAATAATGTACTAATTATCTATATCGCACTCAAATTCTAAGTATTTATATATATTTTACCTAAATCTTGATAATTATAATACTAGCACATAAATATTTGTAAAAAGTTAAGGTGCTATTTGATTTGTAATTAAAAAAGCTAGAGTACAAGTATATAATGCAATTGCATTTCAGATAAAATAAGTTCAATGTATTTAATTAATAGTGCATGGACTATAGCAAATAGTTTTTCAGAATTTAAAATTTATTATTTGGTTAGGTGGGCTTCAATAGTGATCAATGATCTACTTTTGGGTGATGCATTTATGTATAAATCATTATTGTAATGTGGTAAAAGATAAGAAAAGAAATGTAGTTTCCAGTAGGGTTCACATGGTGTTGAATCCTGTGCTTTTATAGGCTAGCTGAATGTCTAGAAAGTGAAATCGAGTGCTGTTCCATTTTTATCCCTCGGTGCTTAACCAGTAACCCAGAAAAACAGTCCTAAGAAAATCAAAGTTGCGCTAGGTTGGATGGGAGGGAAGCAGTCAGCACGGAAAGAGGTCATCAGCAAGGGGCAATCACAGGTTAGGAAAATGCCACATCTCTGACTGGGGAGAAGGGCAGAAGGATCACTGCAAGGGACTAACTGAAATGGGGTCAAAATAATATGTGAGAGGGTTAATCAAGGACAATATGCGGTGCTCAAATGAAAAGAGATATGAGACCCTTTTGACAATTTTACCATATTAAACTACAAAATGAAACAAAAGTTCCGCTTAGAATTTGCTTTGCCATAATGGAGTTAAAGGGGGCTGCTTTTGAATAAGCTGCCTCCCAATAGAGCATAAAAAAAAGTAGGCTGCGTCTAACAAAGTGAAGCATCTACCAAGCTACCATAAAAATAGCCCGAGTTATTCTATTTCTATACTAAACACTGCAAGATCACTGTTATTAAAATAATTATAAGAAAATGTTTACCTTGGAGCATTTTTTAGCACCTCAAATTCATGCTCTGTTGGTAAAGGTCGACCAAAAACATCTTTTGGTCTAAACTTCTTATCCTCAGAAGACTTTTCAGGTTCACGTTTTGAATCATTCCTGCAAAACAGCATATCACACTATCTTTTAAATAAAATTTACAGTAGAGCTGTTGAAAATTTATATTTATTGCAGAATTCAGATGAAAAGTCAAGAGAGCTATGACAAACGGTACAATGAGCAGTTAGCTGTTCCGATAGGTAGGTCTTGGCAAACGTTGTTTACGTTTGCTCTTTTCTTCTCATCTTCAACTTCTGCAGCTTTTGCACTTTCAGCATTATATCCAGGTGGACGAACATACATGAAACTCACAGCTTTCATTGTTTCCATCTAAGGAAATAATTATTGTGATAGTTAAAATAAACTTCGAACAAACTGTTCCATTACTACAAATATAAAACAAGATGAGTAGGCAGAATATAATGGATCAAACAAATGAATACCCATGGAGCACAGGCAGAGCATATCATTGAAACGACATTAAAGTTGGACGATTGAGCAATTCATTCAGTAAGATTTAGATAAAGTATCTGCCATGTAATCAATATTTGATGAAAGAAAACAAATAGTTCAAAATTTTTCAAATTTTGCCTCAACATGTAAACCAAAAATGCAATGACCGAATTATGCTGAACAAGTTAGCTAATCTATTCCATTGGCACAGCAACTCAACATATGTTACATAAAAAATATTGAATGCGGTTGCATAGTATTCAACAGTAGGAGTAGCTGTTAATTATCCACAAAACCACATCATAGAATTGCACGAGATTGTGAACCAAATTACAAATGTTTAGCACTGAGAAAGGAATATGAGTTCCAGATTTGTGTAGTTCAAAGAGAAGCATTTGAAAAATAAAAGATTCCTAGAACAATCTGCCAAAGCCATTAAACATTAATAGGTTTTTACAATTTTCTTTGAAAGAATGCAGATATGAAGCTCAAAAAATAGAAATTAATTCAAATGAATTACCCTACATCAGAACAGATTCACTATAGGATCCGTTTTGATAACATAATAAATTCTTTTACAGCATATGCTTTTATTCGCTCAATGAAAACTTAGTTTAATTACCACACGACTGTTCAAAAAATTTGACTTTCTAGCAATAAATTCTATGAAAACCCCAGCAATTATTTCTAAATTAACTACTTGCCACGCATGATGTGGGTAATATTTCCGAGTGAATTGATTATTTTTTAACTTTTTTATTTAATTACACAAATTACCCCTAAACACAATGCATGAGCATAGACATAGCAATTGCATATCAGTTATGTATCTTCAATTATAAAGAAAAGATAATTAGAATCACTTCTAATGGACCATTTTCCATATCTTATAATGGTTTCAACAACATAAATCCTTATCCCATTGTACGGCATGAATTACATGAATACATTGTTTTCATAGTGCATGATCTAATAGAAGACCCACGACTTTGTTTTCTTATTTTTTTGTCTTCTACTAACTCTTTTAACATAGGCAAGATTCATACACTCAATTTTTCTAACAAGGATTGATCTACACTTAGCATGTTGAAACCATTTAAGATGGCACTCTTTAATCTTATCGATTCTTGAAACAACTGCAACCTTGGTTGAATGAACTCATTTCTCATACTATCCTTTGAGCATACCCATGCATCCACACCATCATCTCTATAATACTTATTTTAACAACAAGCTTCTTTGTTGAAAAAAATTCAACCACATATAGCATAACTAGCCTTAACTATTTTATAAAATTCCCATTTAATTTGAGTGGAATTTTCTGATAGCACAACACTCTAAAAGCATTCCTCTATTTCATCCAACCAGCTTGGATCCTATTATCACATTGTCTTCTATTTCAGTATTATTTGTATTATTAAACAAGGTATTGTATCTCTCACTCTTGTTGATTACATGGCCATCAATAATTACGCCATCGAGAATAAGGCTACTATTATGATTAAACTTAAATTCCATATACTCCCTTCAAAAGCTACTATGATGAAACACTTTAGATTTAAAGCATCATCCACAAAGTCAAATTTTTGTTTAACCTCATTCCCAGTTTCATCAATTAGGAGAATTTATTTGCAAATAACATATGCTTGGGCAACCTTCTCTAGAGCATATTCAACAAGAACATTCATAAATAAAGTAAAGAGATGAATTTTGAGTAAAACATAGATGCAATCCAATAGTAAAAGCCTCTTAGTAAAAGTGAAGCCTCCGTTAGAGATCTACTTAGCAAAAAACCAAATAAGTATGTAAAATTCAGGAATCTCTTCATAATATTCATTCCATCATTCTCACGATGTTTTAATGTAAGTTCATTAAGTTAATTCATGTGCTACTTGCGTCGCCTTGAGCATCCTTTTTACTTTATTTATCCATATATTCATTTCTCCAAATAAGATTAAATAATTTGGTAAGCCAAGAAATTCATTCTTCATCCAAATATTTCCACACATTGATAGGGGTATCACCCAATCCTCAGTTTGTCCACACTTCATCCTATTTAAAGCATTCCAAATCATAATTTTACAAATTCACCAAATGATAATGCAATTAACATCATTTTTATAATTAGTAAAAGCACTTAGATGAATTTTTTTAAATATTTTCATTCTTAAAAAACAACTTTTAAATAACCATCTTTAACATATTTTACTTGAATCAAATTCAAATTTCTCTTATATCTTAATTTGACTAGCTTATAAATGCATCTTTTTTCCCTCAAGGGTTGTTTATTTTACAGTAATTTGAGTGTAAGAGAATAAATCTCAGGAATCATAAATTTGTTGTGTTTGGTATACAGATTTCAAAAGTAAAGTAAAATAAGAGTGTAAAATACTTGCTGAACTATAAATAGCCCTGATGGATAAAAATTTCGCCCAAAGTAGGTAATTCCTGTGATGTAGGTGAAATTCAGATTTTGTCAGAGCTCGCGAAATCTCTAGATGATGACAACAGAGCTTGCCAAGACAGAGTTTGATGCAGGACTTCGTCTTTGCAAGAGTTCAACGCACGAGTTCAGCAAAGCAACGAAGACAAACAACAAAGCTCGCCAATGCATATTCGACGGCGATGGAGCTCGCAACGACGACGAGCCGACAAATCAGCAAAGCAAAGAGTTTGGCACAAGTTTCCGCATCTCCATTGCAGATCTTCCAGCCTTTGAGTTTTCGTTCGTAGAGCATTTTGTTTTGAGGAAGTTTGAGCATTCGAGCACATGCCGCAAACCTTTGTCTTCACCACCGACGCAGCTACAACTATTCTTTCATTAGTTTTTCTTTAAATCACTAAGCTATTGTTAGTTTATTAGTCAATTTGCTCTTGATCAAAAAACTAATTAAGATATAATTACTAATTATATTAAAACTTCAGTTGCGATTAAACTTGCGTTGTTTATATTTAATTTTGAACATAGTATGATTAAAGCCTAGAAAAATTAAAATCATAATTCATGAGGTTATTTCAACATTGAATTGCTCGAAGCACTATACTCTGCAAATTATTGTATTCTAAATAAATAATCAAATAGATGTAAAGTAATTAAATTACACTGTAATCAGATCACATTATAATTAGATTGCAATGTAAATTCAACATACCAAAAACCTCTTAACAATTTATAACATGAATGTAAATCATTGAATCTTGCAAGTTTAGCATTATGAATTATTATTTCAAATTGACAATAACCAATTTATATTTTTTTTTCACCATTTATACATTAAACCAATTCATTATTACAAATCAAATTTTCTTTAATTTTTTCTTGAATGTTTAAATTCCACCACAAAAAATATGTATTATAAGATGCTATCCTTTTTTATTTGTTATAATTTTTTTTATTATATTTCAAATACAATTAACAATTGAATTTGACAAAAGATTGACTCATCCTCAAAATCCTATTGTTCAAGCTTTTAAAATTCACTCATAAAATAACTTGATTCCCTTTCTAAATATTCCATCATCTTATTTTTAGATATCTTAGAATTAGTACTACTTCTCTTACTCGTTATTTTCAACTAAAACTAATAATTACTATTAGGTTGTTAAACAAATATCTGAAATAACTTTAACATCCTTGCAGTATAAATGATCTATTTTCTTTTAAATAATAACCAAAGTTCTAGAGAATCTATTTTTTAAATAATAAATTATTCATATCTTTCCTTAGTAATTATTAGCAATCATAAAATCATAAATCAAAGCAAACTCAAATTATACTTTTAACTCTATCATTCCAAAATCAAAGCCATCATAAATACTATTAATTTCTTCAACCACCCTTCTCATAATTCATTTAAATAGCCTCCCATAAATAACATTTTCATTTGAGGCATTCTTTAAGCGAACTCCTCCAAATCATGCCAAATAATTTCTTTTATACTTATATCCAATTTGTTTAAGGGGATAAATACTTACAATATTAAAAGTTATTCCATTACTAAAATTTTAAGATACAATTCTATCAATTATCCTCCTAACTTTCACTATATTATCCTTTACATTTTATCATTGATAATTCCCATGTCATTTCTATGATGCTTCTTACTTGAATACCAAAGTTTATGGCTTTAATAATCAATTTCTTTTGCCTTCTCTTTCACCACTTCATTTCTAAAACATAAATTACTTATACTTGTGTTAATCATAACATCTGCCAACTCAAAATTGAGTGCTAATATTCCAACCATATATTCTAAATATAATGTCATAAGACTAATTTCTTTACCCACATGAACCTTCAAATATCAATATAATGGTCTTTACACCTTATCGCCGCAATCAAGTAATGCAGCAACACCACTCTGAGCTGATGGTCTAGCTCATGAACAATTTTTTAAAGGATTAATAGTATAAGAGATGCGACAAATTTTATGTTTTTTGCCGACCACCTCTTTTCACATCTGAAGCTTGGCATTTGGCAATGATGAAGTTAAATATGCATCTATTCATTGTGTTGTTAAATCAACACCAAGCCAATAAATATTGGATTAAGTAACTAACAGACCTTAAATTTGAATTTTTTCAGTATTTTGGTGCACACAAAATTATAAGAATAATGAAGAATATCATTAAGAAATCTGACTTCATTGTTTACATAGATAGTTCCGTGTTGTCTTGAAAATTTTGAAGCAACCAACATCTCAGTTTTCATGCCAACATTATCTTTTCCTAAAACAAGCACAACTTAATTTATTGTTAAATTTTAATAAGGAAAATAAGTGTCTGCGTGTGTGAGGGGAAAACCAATATGCAAATATTTGCGTACATGTGAGCATTTAGATGCAAAATTATATATGCTCCTATTCATGCAAAAATATTTATATGTACATACAACCATGTATAATGTACAATGTATATAATTATATAAAAATTCTAAGCAAACTACATAAGTTTCTCCCTGTTCGGATCAACAAGCCCAACAGTCCGAACATATAGAAATTTTAACTCACTTTCCAAACAAACCCAAGTTAAACAACACTTGAGTCTGCACAAATTCATCCAATTCACACGCTTTACTGTTTGTAGAACTTAAAGCTAACATTGATTTCTAACAACCTCATATCAAATGATAAAAACTAGTCAAGCCACTTATTAAAACTCAGACGCTTCCTAACTTTAAACAAGTAAGAAAACAAAACTATAATTCTCAGATTCTCTAACCATGTGAATAATGCAAAACTTCCTACAAAATAAATAATTAATAAAAGAAAAGAGAATTACTTTCTCCTTCTCTTTCTTCGAGAAGAGAGCAGTCTGGCGAAAGAAATCCTGCTCCTGGGAGAACTGAAACACAGCGGAAGGGTCAACTACAATGCAAAAGTGAAACCCTAGGCGAAAACTATGCTACGAAAACATAATTCAAGGAGAGTGGATGACCTCCCGAGCAATTTCTTCAGCTCGGCGCTCTCTGTTAGCGTGAGTCTGCTCTGCGATCCACTTTCGGCGCTGGTTAGGGTAAGACAGTGGATGCCATGGCTTCTGATTTAGATACGAGTGGCTCCATGCTGTACCCGATTTCGTCTTGTAATCAACCTCGCCCTTCTCCGGCTGGCGCTTTCCCAGTCGAAACCCACCTTCTCCGCTGCCTCCGGCATCCCAGTCATCCATGGCTGATACGTCTTCGCTTGCTTCTTCAGCCTGAGAGATGGCAAGTCTCACCACAAGAAAATAAATTGCCCCACACCGCACCTCGTGCGGCCACATGCCCGTTCTGTGGGCCCTAACATAATTATAATTTAAGTTCAAAACTAATATATGAAAATCAAATAACTCTTGAACCTAGAGGCTCCTCGTTTATCTTGTTTTTCCAAAATATTAGATTTATTTTTATAAGAAAGTTTTTCCGAAAATGAAAACACAAATATGGCTCTAAGTGGAATCAAATATGCATCCAATTATTACAAAATTTATGCATGCTAAACAATTATTTCAACTTAGGGCGGCCCGCAAGGATCCGCAAACGACAGACCGGCCACGACGCCGCAATGGTAAAAACGGATGACAAACGTCGCGTCATAAACCATCGTGGGCCAAGCATCTAGTTTGTTTCCCAATATCACTCATTTAAGGAGTGTTCTCATATAAGCATGCTTAAATTTGAAGTTCTTATCTTGAAGTCCAAAATTATTTTAAAAAGTGTATCAATGTTCAAGAGTTTTGCTTAATATTATTTAATTGGGTCATTGCAATCTCTCAAACTCAAATAACTAATATCATTGTCAGTATCCACACACAGATCCATAAATCATCAATTGGGTAGATAGGATTAGAGGTGGCCCATATAAACTAAAGAGGTACCCAAAATTATGCAACACCTTAAACATTAAGAGTTTATGAATCTGCTCACATGAAGTTGTACATGCACTGTATAGCACTTGGCTTATATCTGATATACTATGGCTTGCTCTAATACTATTTATAAGAGTTTACTCTTAAGCACCAAGATATTGTCCGTTTAAGCCTGATATGACACACAATTTTGTTCTCAGAATATAATTTCTCAGCAAATCACCCATCCTCACCGTTATTGAAGATGCGTCTCGACGTTTAAGAGTTCTGCTTAATACTACCTAAGAAGATCATAACAAGCACCCACGTTTGAGCGTCCGTGCAGCGCAATCTTAACCGCCGGCTGCCAACGTTGCCCGTCCCCCATAAATGCCGGCGGCCTCGCGCGGATCCGCAATCGCGGGAGCAAGCGCATGACCGGACTGACGTGCTGCTGCAACCGTAAATGTGAATGCCAAACGTCGAACTTAGGCGCTCGCACAGCACCGCTCGCGCAGAAGGAAGTGCGTGCGCAACCATGAACGCCGAATGCCGAGAAATAAAACGTCGCAAGCTAATCCCAAATGTTGCACGAAAGAAACACTTGCGGGGTATGCAAGCGCGGCCGCCGGACGGGCCGCACGGTCTCGGACGTAAGCGCCAAACGTTGTGCCCTAATTCGCCGCACGCCACGCCCGGATGTCGCTCTCTGGCGTGAACAAGTTTATTTCTTTTATATAGTTCGCGTCTAGCTTGTATCTTATTCGAGTCCGGACATAATCGAGAGTGAACTCGCTTCAACTCGTCCAAGCAGGAGCCTTAAGTATTCCACATATATATATCTCAAATTAAAATTAGAATAATAATTATATGCCTGGAATTTGTCTTGATTTATATAAATTAAACGTAGCTAGAAATGTTTTAAGACATTTGGAATGATTGAACAATGCATATAGCATATAAAGTTGCCAGTTCAACACAGTGCCGACAATGGATGATTTTAGGCCGCCACGTGGGCAACCAGGAGACCAGCAGCCGGAAGACGATGGCGGGTGTTGAACGAAGAAGATGAGTGTGAATGTGAGAAAAAAGAATAATTTAAAAAAACCAAAATAAATAATTAAAGTGATTTCTATAAATTCAAAAAATTAAGGAATTCTTAATGTGATCCGCCTCACCTAGTGGGCTTACGGCTCGGTATTGCTGTTATTTTTTTATAAATAATTCGTTTCACAAGTGAACATGAACATACACAAATATAAAGGCCGCCCGATTCTCCAAGTGCACTAAGATTCCATCAAATTTTTAAAAAAAATTGTATTTTTGAATTTATATATTAAAAATTTCATAAAATTTGAAATCAATTGAAGATAAAATACAAATTTATATTTAGCATATATATACATATACACACACACATTGGCCACCAGACCAAATACTGTATTGTTTCATATGAGATGCTTGATCAACTAAAGCTTATCGGATCCCATCGGAGCGGATTAGACCTACAAATGAAACCCTAAAATTTTGACAACTTACAATTTGTCACAGCATTGAGCACAAAAAAGGTATAGTTCTAACCATCTTAATGGGTAAAACACAATGAAATATTAAATTGCCCTAATTGACCATTAACTGGAGCTTAGCTTGTGAAAAATAAAGCAAAGAATTTTCCATATACCAAATATTTTCTTAGGACTCATGTGACACAATCATACGCTTAATGCAAAATTTGGAGGATTTCATTAAATTTTTAATCTTAAATTTCCCTTCCTCTTGGAACTACTCAGAGAGACTCCCATACCTTGCATTTGATTTACTAATGTTCATGTTTTAAGTGATTAAATTGATGAACCGACTTGTTTTAAGCTAATCTACTTAAACCTAAACAACTTCATTAATTACTTCAACCCTTCATCTTGACTTTAGATAATAAATATATTAAATACTTTTATTAATGTAAGAATTGTTGTTAAAGGAAATTACTAATTACACTAACAACATCATATTATTAAGTAAACTTTTTTTTTATACGATAATAAGACATCAAATAATTTAGCAAATTAAAAATGCTTTCCAAATAGATTCTATTACTGAGGAATTAGAAAAGTAAAGTGCGCATCTTATAAAATGTTGATTTCTTTAATAAAATGGCGCAAAATGTCACATACATTAATCGCCAACGGTCTCATTCAAATTATTTTAAATTGCTTTTACTTTTAATATATTAATCTCTGATATCATAACTTGAAATGGTTTCGGCTCTTTAATACCATCAAAAACCAAATGATGGTACCAAAGATCCCAAGAAAATAAGACCGAAGCAAGACGAGTCGATGAACGATGAGAAGAGAGAGGCCCATTTGATTCATGAATATGCGAAAAATACACTTTCAAGGCAAACGAGAAGTGCTGAGTAATATGGACAAAATCGATCAACTCGCGGGGAGGAAGGCCAAAGAGATTACACCACAACTAGTTCGGATTTATACTTCTAATACTACTATAACCTTGCGATTATTACAACTCTAGTTTAAGTAATTCAAGATTGAAAAGCACGAATGCTTAAGAAAAAGCAACAAAATATGTACTAGTTTCCATATGCTCCCATTTGAACTAACCACAGTTAAGAAAAAAGAGAGTGCAGGAGACCAAGAAGGCAGGAACAATTATATAGCTTACCAATTCATCAATATTTGTGCATCAATCTAACGTTGGGCTGCAGCTCCCACTGCAAAACAGAAGAAATTTTGAACATCCAGAATATTCCACATTAAACATCAATAACCTGCAATACAATTCACTTGAGAGCTGCTTGTTTTGAAGTAATCTGACTGTAAAGTATTTAATCACATAAAATTTGAAGTTTTAGGTGTTTGGTTTGAGATAAAAAAAGTTCATATAAAATTTTAGGGGAATAAAATTTCCCAAAAAATCGACTTTGAGGGAACAAAAACCAAACGTCACCAGCCCCATATTGAACCTCACTGATCAAAGCTGGCACCTCGCTGGTGAATGCAGAAGCCTTAAAGCACCTCACTGACAAAAATCGGCCCTAATTGAGGCCATACGTGCCCTGCCCTCGTTGGTTAGAAATCAGTCCTATCGGCATCGAAATAGAACTATATATACAAAATTACACTTTCACCTGAAATTTCTTTATTGTGACTGTTTTGCATCAGCATTTCTTTTATCTCAAACCAAACAGCTTTTCAGAAATTTTCGTGAGCACATTAATAGATTGTTTCATATGAAAGTCATACCAAAAGTAGGTGGGTGATAACTAGAGGGTCACTTAATTGGTCGCAAGTATTAAGCAATGTGTTTTTACAAATGTGATGATACAGATCATGTGGCTAAATTTTTCAGAACTGCCACCAAAATGTTTCAGAAGTCTCAATGTTGACAATACATCATTCCATATAAGAATGTACATCTCCTAATTGCAGATGTCTGTAGGAAAGATAAAACTTCGTGGTATACCATCCTAGGCATGAAATTCCAAAAAGTTGGCAGTTCAAAATGCTTTTTTTGAAGTCCTGCATGTCACTGGAACAAATACATATAGCACACAGATAATTTTACAAAACAAAGGATTATGTAGCCGTCCCCACATAGGGCTAAAGCTTTATGTTGTTATTGTTTTAAAATGATGTTATAGACAGCAGTTAAGAAAATTTATCTGCATACCTTAGCTGAATATATCTCGAACAAGCATTTAAAAGAAAAGAAAAAATACAGCATAACCAAATAAGAGGATGAATTGTAAAACAACTAAAGCTAAGGCAACAAAAATTACCCCACATAAAAAGATAAAATTCAGTGGGCCCCACAGAAACTTACACTTTAGACTGTTTAGAAAATATAGGGGTGGAGTAAATTTTTTAAGCAATTTTAGATTAAGCGAGTTTGACACGAAGTAAAACAGAGGAAACACTTGCACTAACTCAATTGTGCATTACTATAAATAGAAACGGGGTAATCCAGTTACTCATGAACCGGGCATAACTGGCAATTACACAGCAGTCGACGCATATGAGCGGAGCCGAGCAAAGAGAGGGAAGTTTGAAAGAATTGAACGAGCGTCTTCTCCGGTGCTGGGCGTTTTCTCTGGCGAAATACACAGAGCCAAACCTTTTTCGGAAAAGTTTGATTGATTCATTCAAACGATTTTGAGCGCGACGGACTCATTCGAACAATTTGCTCATTTGTTTCAATACAAAAATCTTACAAAAAAAATTTTTGTGGGCAATTTTACTCACAATTCACATATAGATTACTTCAGGCCAAATAAAAATATGTTAAATTCATTTAAAATTACCAAACAACAGTTAAGTAATCTTACTACACTATAATCAGATTTCACTATAGTTAAATTATTTTATACTCAAATTTCTTAGATAACCTCATGCCAAACAGTCCCTTAAAAAGTAGACTCATATAACCTCTTGAATCGGCTATTCCTTGAGAAACTATACGAAAGCGTCTCGCAAAAGCAAATTGATCCTTTGGAGTCTTTTGATTCGCTTAACAGCTCTTCTAAGATTCGACAAGTATCTATTATTTCCATATGCTCGACTATTGTCTCCATCTATTCAACTATCATTTCACCTCCTTTGGAATTTTAGTTTATTCAAAATTTAATTTATACATTTATATATATATATATATATATATATATAATACTGAGATAAATCATGTGGCATAATAGTTGGAGTGGTAATATGCAACCTGTCCGTTCTCTTTAAAATTTTAGAATTTACCTTTCAAACAGGTTCGAACCAATTTCTGTTGACTCAAAATCAAATCATTTTATGTTAAGCTGCTCACCACGAATTTCAAGTTAAGCTACTCACCACGAATTAAATTTAACTATAATCAAGTTTAAATTAGCTTCAAACGCCTGCATTTTCCATAAGTCGATCTTTGGAAATATACAAGTACACCAAGTAGTCATCCTGAAAGTTCTCTAACCGATTACATTGAAAGATAACCCTTCAAATAAGCGCTATCATTAACTTTCACTAAATCTTAAATAAACCATAACAAATTGGCTTCAAATTTCTCACTCTTCCAATAGTCAATTCTTGTAAATATACAAATACGACCAAACAAAATAGACAAATTGAATGTTATCTAACCAGTGCCAATCATGTTTAGTCCTATACACAGTTACTGAGAGATCTTCCATTTTTCTTCTACAAGAGTTTTAATCTTACTGATTATTTCCAAAAATCTGTGGTAGAACAAGTTTTTCTGTGGGTTAGTTTCATTGTATAGTCTCCAACTGGTAGTAACAAGTCGAATGAGTTTTGTTGCAAATAAGACAAATATGCTACAAAGGCGTCGAGCAATGCATAACTCTGTTGAATGTAAATTGGATATATAAATGCTCTCGTCTGATGTCTTTAATTGCTTTAAATGAAATGCTCACAAAACATGAAATCGATCTGATTATAAGTTGGTGAGCGGAATACTATACTTGTATTTAGTTAGATAGGCATTACCTTAGAAATCCGTTAAGAAATCAAATGTTACAGTCAAATGACATAACTTACAAGAGAGAATTTACCCTCATATGCCAAACAAATACCTTAACTATTGCATTTTTGTGATTGTATACTTGCATAACACATGAGTTGTATCTTTGAGAAGCGGTCTACTATAAAAATAGTTATAACCTCTTTGTACCATTGAAGGTCCTATGAAGTTTATGATGATGCTTCCCAACAATCTTGTTGGAAAAGGAAATGTGTATAGACATTGCTCCCTATTACACAATTTTGAGTCTCAACAAGAACACTTCCTCTGATGTACAAAGCTACAATTCAGGCATCCTTAGCCAATAATCATATCTTTGTAAATGTGAGAAGCATTTTGCAGACATCAACTCCTTCAAGATTTAAAGTCTGCCTTTTCAATATAACATCCAGTTTTGACAACTTTATTCTAGTCAGACATGATCGATACATATTTTCCCAACTAACTTCATTCAACAACTAATCTAGATTTCCTTTACGTCTTTGATCTCCTCACAAGCCCCCATGTATTGCTCACATGGAGGTTGCGGACCTTCATCAAGGTGTCAAAGTTACTGATGGTCTGGAAACAAATATCATGTAACTTCATTAGCCTCCCCTTTCAATAATTAAACCCTGGGTTAAATATAAATATTAGACATTCACATTATATACCAAGACAGTTAAGACTATAAATGAATAATTAAATATTGTGGAGATTTGTGGTCGGCATGAACAACAAATTTTTTTCAAAGTAGTGAACTGATGTAAATCTAGCAACTACTTTTATTGGTGATCTTAAAAACATGCCAATTATCTTGTTCTTGGACCCTTTCCCAGATAACTAATCACTAGGTTGAAATGGAGTGGGGAAGATATCCACATCATATATCAAGTGAGTAAACAATAACTGAGTTATTAAGTATTGTAAAGGTGTGGGATCAGCATGCAAAAAAAATTCCCGGAGCAAGAAGTGATTTAATGAAAGCCAGTGACTCATTATCATAAATCAATCAAATTCGTTATGCTCATTGTGTAACTTAATACAATAGGCTACCGATCTTTCTCGTGCTGACATCGTGCCTGAAGATAATAACTTCTTCAACTTTTGAAATAGCTCTTTCCACAAATTCAACCCACCAACCTAACTTCATTAGTTTGTATAAATTTTCGAATATACTAAAATGTTCAAATGAAGCCTTGTGTCTCAATCACATTGCTTAGCCTCGGACAGTTGTTGATTGCTAATATGTTGGCAAGTTTTGTCTCAAGCTCACCAATATTGATCTCATGTTCGAAGTATAGAAGGGGCATCTTCTAAAACTAGCACCTTTTCATATTTAGCAGTATATATTACTGTCTTTGTAGGTCAAACTTTTCTTCAAATGTTCAACAAGAGCCTCCTAACTTGGGTTGTAGAAGAGGATATCATATAAGTAAGCTAGCACAAAGTCATCAATGTAAGGTCATAGTATATAATTGATCAGCTTAATAAAAGTTGCTGATGCATTATATAACCAGAACGACATAATCAGCCATCCATCTAACTCTTGCCAGATTTTAAAGGCTACCTACAAAGTGTGTTCACCCATCCACAGTCAGTGGTAGCCAAACTTTAAATCAAACTTTGAGAAGTCAAGGGACTGATTTTCCTCAAGCAATTCTTCAACACTTCATGTTCGATAGTGCTGAGCTACATTGGGTCGGCAAATGGCTAGATCAGCTCAGTTGGAGGATGGCTTGCAAAACATTAGGTCTAAATCTAATAAAGAGTTGTCCTTGATCAAGTTCCTATGAAAATGACTACATTTAAGTTCAAAATACATAAGAGAAGACTCAATATCATATAGAGTATTTAATTATATTCTTAAGAAGTCCGAAAAACGTTTACATAATAAACTATATACTGATAAGATGAAAGAAAAATTAGAGGAAGTGCCCAACATAGATGTTAAGAAAATATGAAACGAGGTTGGAAAGAAACAAACAGAAAAAAAAAATTATTTTGCATCTTCGAGTAATTCTCTTGTATTGGTAGTTTTTGCTAGACTAAATTGATAATTATTCACATTCGAGGCATTTATGGTAGCTACTCATTTTAAAAGAATACCTCACCCTTGAGTTTTGATTGCGATTCAAGTAAAATGCTAATGAAATGTAAGGTAAACACTATGACTATGCCTGATTATATTAGCAACAGATAAGCCACTATTATTAGACAATGTTAGACAACAATCTGTCTAATTTTTCAAAGAAGAATAGCTGCTATTTCAACTGATTTTAAACAAAAAAATCTCAATCATATTTAGAGTAATAAAATTGTCAAAACACATTTTAAAAAAAATATCAAAAAGATAGTCGCATACTCAATTGATGGAGGCCCACGAGCTCCTCCATTACATTATTGAAAAATTAAAGTTCTTTTGTTCATAAAGCTCAACAATTTTTATAGTTACAACAGCTACATTTTTTTAAGAAGACTGCAATGTCTCTTCAAACTTTAGAGGATGAATAAAAAATTACCTCAAATGCGCGCATCAACACGAAAATTATCAAACAATTTAAATGCCTTTAAATGCTTAAAACAAGATGATTCTTTCTCTTATCTTTTATCTTAATTTTAATCACCAATATTCTCAATAAAAATCTTGCTGTGTTAAGCTGTAAGCCAGTAACAATCATTTAGTCAAATGTTGATAGTAAGAAACTCTATAAATCTAAAAAAAAAAATTTTATTAATGAAACTAGTATACGGTAAAGACCATTCTTAATACTGACTCTTAAATAATAATTTATTGCTATTTCAAAAAAAGGCATTATAAATAAGCTTTCAAAGTAATTTATTATTTATCTTGGGAATAACAGGGTGATTGCTTCTCTTGGAAGCAGCAAATTGTGTCACTTGCCTTAATTATTTGGTGACTCCTCTCAATTACAAACCTTGATTGATAGTGTGACAAACTAAAAATATATCTAAATTTTGAAAAGTAGTTTGCATTAAAAGAGCTATTATATTGATCCATCCATATGGGTAAGTATTTTAACAGGATTATGTCGTATATTGAGGTATAAGAAACTCAACTATTTGAAAACAAGGTTGCGCCAAAATAAGATTGAGAAAAACAAGAGTTATGGTGACAAAGGATAAGAATTTGCAAAATAGTTAAACGAATCTAAGAAATTTTTCTTGACTTTTTATGAAACTAAACATGCAAACTATGTAACATAAGAAACACCATTATGAATGTGTCAAGAGCATACTAAGACTTCAATCATGATCTATTCATTGACTTTATAATCAAACATGAATGAGATTTAATGGAGGAGAGAGAGAATGAGAGATATAAGTGAGAATATTACCTTGAAGTAAAAGAGCATTGATAAAAATTTGAGAGAGAGTGCAGCTTGGATCCTCCTTCTTTAGATGGTTTCAAAACTTTCCCCTTGTCATTAGATTTGCTTAGGGATGAAGTCCTTAAGGTTTAAAGGCGTGAGGAGAAAAAAGAAGATGGGTTTTTTGGCAATTACTCTCAAATGGAGAAAACAAAATTTGTAGCAGAATTTTAAGTTTCTAATTAGGGTTAGAGGGCTTAAGAGTTTATATGGCACTATGATAGATCCAAGGGTGGAGATTTGATCAAGGGACAATTTGGGTGGCTCAAAATGATTTGACATAAATTTATCCTCAAATGAGGCATATTTTTATGAAACCCTAAAATGAGCACTTATTTAAGTGGTTTACAGGTGAAAGTTTCCAAAAATTGCCTAAATAGGCTTAGTTTAGCTAAAAATGAAATTTTTGTATTTTTCAAAAGTAGATAAAAATGTACCACAAAATAAAAATTTATTGGTTCAAATGATAGATCTCAGTGAGCGGAATCCATAGATACTAAAATTGTCCAATTTGGCTAAGTGGTTGAGCCGGAATTTGAGTTTGAGCCCGACCTGACTCGGATCTCGCTGCCTCTGAACCAAACTGGACCGGTTCCGCCCGTCCAGTCGATTGTCATATACACTAGTCGCTTTTGGACGAAATGGCGTTAGCACATGGCGCCATCGACGTTGTTTGCTCGGGCAGGATCGAGCCAGAGCCGTCCGATCTCCATTGGCTAACATCGTTCGCTAAATCGGCGATTCGGATTCTCCGTCTAATCGGATCCCGTAAAGGCAGAACATCTCAGATCTAGGGTTACATGTTCGAAACGGATAGTGGGATCTCCATTTTGGTTTTAATAAGAGAACTAATTTATGAGGAATCATTACCCTTTCTTGTAAAATAAATATATGTTAATCAAGTTATTTTATTAATGTCATTGTAAGTATGAATTATTGCTTGAAATTCTAGACCTTAATTCCCGTATCGTTAGATTACATTTGCCTTGTCCTTTCAATAATATCACGTCAACAATGAACTGCATCTAAAAATTGATAAAACTTCAGCACAAGCCCTAATGGATATATGAGAATTAATTTTTTTCCCTTGCATCTGAAACATTCAAGAAGCAACAAGCCAACAATGTCTCTAATTAAAGTGGCTGCCTATTTTTTTGTCCATTGTCCTATAACATATAGCAACAAGCCAACAATGTTCTTATTGATTTAATAGTTTGATATCCTGGCTCTTGTGAACATTATGAAATAAATAAAAAGGCTTTTCACAATAACGAAGATCTGGATTCGTTTTGTGAAGCTGCACAATTCAACAAATTGTGATAAAAAAAGATAATGATTTGTCAGAACTTAACCCTAATAAGAAAATATATAAAAGCACTGCATACCCGCGCATCACCAATAAGTGATGTGTTGACACAAACACACAACTATGTTGTAAAGAGTATGTTGGGTCCCACTAATAGTAATAAAGTCAAATTTGAGGCTTTGGAATAAATTGAAAGAAGAATTCATGAATGCAATTATGAGAAAATTCAAAAATTGCTTGCTAAAGAAGATTACAAACTGTTTGCACATTGGAAGGGCTAGCAGTACAAATGGGAAAGAAATATAAGATAAGTCAAAAATAAATTTGTTCAAATAAAAATAGTTAGTAATAAATGACTCTTAATCTATGCCGTTCTAAGACAAAAATTATGAATACAGTTGCTGCCCAGAATTTTCAAGTGACTTTAATTAAATTGACAAACTAACCTTGAGAGAGATGAGTAAATATATCATATAAATGGCGAGATAAAGTTACTTATTAGATATGAATTATAATAGACATACAGCGATGATGGACTGGACTAGCTCTTGTTTCTGACAGTTGCTTTCACTGTCTATGATAAAATATTAGTTTATAAATAGATGACTGTAGTCATGTAATTGACACCTATGATTGACTATAATTACTACAATCAGTTTTTAAACTAGTACTCACAAGTTCAATTTGTTAGTCATGATGTATAAGGGAAGCTGCATATAGCCAGTAAAAGTCCTCACCTTATAGCAGTGTCGAGTTTTGGCGTTTTACTATGGCTGGATCTTTTCCCCTAATTTAAGATCGTTGAAGTAAATGTTACTGGTTTGTTAGTGTCCCTGACACATTTTAAAGTTGGCAAAAAATACAATCCTTGTTACTGAAATTCTATTACAATGCCTTACTGATTTTTCGTGCTTTAAATTTTCATTAGTTTCTTTAATATTTATAGAACCAAGTTATATTTTTTATAATTTATATTTTGCAGTAAAAGAAAGAAAGCTGTTACATTTAAATATTTATGATCGCCAAATCTTAGGTCCAGCTGTGTTATCTGTAAACTTAACATCAATATAGCTGAGTATTGGAAATCAGAACAATAGGTTGCCTACACAAAATATTAAGAAATGAAAGAATTCATGTTAGGTATGAATTAGAAAATATAAATGAATTGATACAGTGTTAGAAAAAAAGTTGAGTATTAGAAAATTAAAGGAATATAGAATTTAGCAATATGATTTAAAGTCACAAAAGCAAATATTAATTTAAAGAAGCTAGAAGAGTCCTTAGTACTAGAAACGTAGAGAGATTATTAAAACAGATAGTGATTTTTTCCTGAGTACAAGGAAATGCTTTTGTATGAATAAAAAATGAAAACTTGTTAAGATGGTGCAGCTAAAAATGAATTTTAATATATCAAGATGTAGTGTGTTAGCAGCAGCAATTTTTTACCATTTTTATAATTAAACCAACATAAACTACAGTTAAAATGGTCCTCTCCATGAACTAAGTGACAAGAGATAAATTGCACAAAAGTAATAAAAAAATTCTTAGCGTTTAAGTAAAAGAGTGCAAAATATTATGAAAAAAATATGTGGTATTAAGATGTTAAAAAATAGACACTGTTGTGAACTGCAATGATTATTATAAAATATAAAGTTAAAAAACAATAAATCCAAAACAACAAAGAATATAATAAATAATAACGCTTATAACAAATTAGTAGAATGCAAATAAATGAAAATAAGATGGAAGAAAACATCAAGAAAGATAAAATTGTGCCTTTGGAGGAAAAAATATTAATGAGAGCTTTAACATAAAACATTTTGGAAGAACATTATGAGTAGACTAATGAGGTGTAAAACTGATCAAAAGGTGCACTAGCGTTAGTATATAACTTATCAAACAAAGCATGACGTTTTGGGTTATATAAGATCTGTAATAAAATATTAAAAAGTACAAGCTGTTAAAAGAAATTTTATTAGCTATTATGTGTAACAAAATTTTCAAGAAAAAGTATCAGATCATTGCAACATTTTAGCATTAACATTAAAGAATAAAAAGATTTTATACGCATAAAAATATAAATTAAATATACACTGTGTCATGAAATTGTAAAAGAAGATACTGATGCCTCGACTAAAAAAAAAGCATAAGAACATAGATGCAACATGCATTTATTATAATCAAGTCCAGCAAAAACTAAATTGGGATTTATTAAAAAAATATGTAAAATTACAATCAAGAATTGACAAGCAATAAAACTATTGGAGTGACAGATTAGTTCATCATAATAGAATTAAAAAAAGTATCAACATTAAAGGCATGCATTTTTGTGGTAGTTAAAAACTCAAGAAATTCAAAGTCAGATACATTAATTCAAAGTTGACGGGGTCTTTAAGAGAAATAAGAATAAATTTAAATCAAAGCATAGTGATTAAGATAGTTTTATTGGAGGAGCAGCAAGGGTTACATAAACCACAAGTGGCTTAGTTATGTACAACAAAAATAATAGATGCACTGATAAATATAAAAATGAAAGAGAACTAACCGTTGAACGATAACTAGAATAGCAGCTTATCAAAATTAAATGAAGATAATAATTTTAGCACCTCTTTATGGTTCTCAAAACAGGTAAATGTAAAAAGTCTGAGGAAGTAATAGTCACAGTATTCAGCAAATAATTGAATACATCTAATAAGGATGCCATCCATATATCAAAAAAAACCTAACAGCCATGTGTGCACGCATTCTATACTAAGTGTCAGGCAAAGAACAATTTCTAAATGAAGAGAGGTAAAGGAACTCAATAGAATTTTGATATTTATTTAGAAAATTAACATTCCTTCAATAAAATAACAACAACACGAAGCCTTAATCCTATATGTGGGATTGGCTACATGAATCATTTGTTTCCATTGTGCATGATCAAATAAAAGCTCGTCCCTAAGCACAAATATAGAAGATCATTCCTAAAAGTTTCTTCTTATGTTTTTTCAAGCCTTCCTCTGCCTCTGTTAATATGTGAGAAATTCATAAACTCAATTTTTCTAACAGAGGCATTGCACGATCTACGCTTAATAAACCATCTAACACAATATTCTCTAATCTTGTCCACTAATGGAGCCACTCCAACCTTACTACGAATAAACTCATTTCTCATTCTATCCTTACGAGTATACTCACTCATCCACCGAAGAATCCTCATCTCTATAACACTTAATTTATAGTGAGTTTTTTCTTTGTTGGCCTGCATCCAGCCCACATATAACATAGCTGGTCATATAGCTACTCTATAAGATTTGTCTTTAATTTTGAATGAATTTTTCATATCACAACACTCCAGAAGCTCCTCCATTTCATCCAACCAACTTGGATCCCATTAATCGCATTGCCTTCTATTTCGCCATTATTTTGAATAAATGAACCCAAGTATTTAATCCTCTCGCTCTTCATGATCACATGGTCAATAGCTACGTCTTCGAGATTAGGACGTCTTCTACAATTGAACTTATACTTCATATCTTCAGTTTTAGATTTATTAAGACAAAAACCTTTGGATTATAAAGTAGTCCCTAATAATTCAAATTTTGCATTAACTCCATTCCTAGTCTTACCAATTAATAAAATATCATCTACGAACAACATGTACCAAAAATTTTCCACTTGAATGTGCTCAATAAGAACATTAATTGTTAAAGAAAAAGGAAATAGGCTAAGACTTTAGTCTTGGAGTAGTTCAATCGAAAGATATATATTAATAGACAGGCCACTTTGCGATTGAACACCTGTAACATCCCCATTATACATATCTTTGATAGCATCTTTATATTTAACACTAATCTTTTTCTCTTCAAAGCTTCCCATAAAACTTCTCTTGGCATTCTATTACAAGCCTTTTAAAATTTAAAAAAATTAAGACTATTTTTATAATCATTAAATTCAGTTATATTAATATAATTGATACACCTTCATTAAAAATCTTAGTAAAATAATTCATCCAACTATGCTGAATATCTTGATACCTAAAAGTTTTTTTAATCATCTTTGATATATTTATCACGAGTCAATTCTTGATTATCTTCTCTTAATTTGACTAGCTTATTAATGTATTTCTCCCAACCTAATTTACAATATAGATCCTAGAATGATAATACACTCATAACATCACAAACTACTATTTCGAATTCACAATAAACTATTTTATACTTCTTCCAATTCTCCTCGGTCTTACATTTAAACCATTCTTTATAGCATATTTTTTATTTTTAATCTTAATTTCAAAATCATCTTTCCCACCATGCATCTTTAAAATTGTGTACTCTCCCTTTTGATTCACCAAGTAAGCTCTTTGATATATTGCAAATTCAATTAGCAACCAAATTCCACATTAGATTGACTTCACCCTCCATGCCAAAGTTTTAAAATTTTACTTTTTTATATTACCATATTCCTAAGTTTCCACAATCTAGTTTTATAGCATATTTTAAATTTATTATTAATTTTATTATCTCTTATTTCAAATCTAAAATCAATAAATAATGTTCAGTTGTCAAACAATCACTTGGAAAAATTTTACAATACTTACATAATAAACAATTCTTTTTCAAACCACTCTGGGTTTTAGAAGTTCCATTTTTATAAGTGATAATACATTCCTCCCTTCTCTTTACATTAAGGATTAGCAATCATAAAATCATAAGTTAAGGCAAACTTCAAAATCTTTCTTCCTTCTTCATTAATATCAATAAAACCAAAACCACTGTGAACATTATTAAATTCTTTAGTTATCCTTCAAATATGTCTATTTAAATCTCCTATAAAAACATCTCCACATGAGATATTTATTGAATCAGCTTCATCTAAATCATGCAAAAATCTATCTTTAATACACATATCCAATCCTATTTAAGAGGCATAAGCACTTGTAAAATTAAAAGTTATTCCATTAATTATATATTATAACAATATAACTCTTATCTCCAAATTTCTTAACCTCCACAACATTAACTTTTAAATTCTTATCCAAAATGACACTCACACCATTCCTAAGGCAAATCTTACCAAAGCACCAAAGTTTAAAGTCTAAACTATCTTTTTTTTGCTTTCAGTCCAAACAGTTAGTTTCTTGAATACATAATATATTAATCTTTCTATTTATCATAATATCAACTAACTCAAAAAGTTTGCCAGTGAGAGTGTCAATAATCTTAATTTAGAATCAAAGGCTAACTTTCTTTACCCGTATTGTCCAAAATACGAGAACCCTTGCAAAGTCAATAAAAAAACAAACATATAATAATTAGAAAAAACAGACTGTGATGGTAACCAATGAGAACACATACAATTTCACCTAACCCAGCGCAGTTGCTGTAATCTACCAGTATTTTTACAAGTATTGTAAATTAGCAAGTCCATAAGGTTTCATCTACGAAGCTGAAAAATGATTGAAGCTTTAAGCCTTCTGCGAGAAAGCTGAAATGAATACAAAAATTAAACATAGCAAGAGCGTAAATACAACAAATCAAAATAACAGTAAACTCAAAGATTTGAATCATCAATTATTTAGCAAATGTCAACACATGTCAAAAATTAAAATAAAGAACTAATGATTATTCACTAAATCGAGACGCAACAATAATTGAAAAGTTAGGAATAAATGAAAATACATTGGCAAAACCAAAAATTACCAAACTCTCGTTCCATTGGCCATGAAAATATGTTCTACAGAAAAAGAAATCAAGTGAAAGAGGTTCAAAAAGATAGTACAATTGATAAAAGCATGATTAAAAAGAGACGGCATATTATATATAATGTCTACAATGACTAAAATGTCTTTAAGCTATAAGTCTATACATAAAAGACAGTACCAAATAAAACAAATGATGAAGCCTCTAAGGAGATACTAACGGATTTCTCCATCCTCTCCAAGCTCCCCATCTTCAAGCTCCTCATAAACACCATTTCTGCGGGATATATCACGATCTTTCTTATGCTTCTTGTGACGGTTTTCACTGTCGGAATCAGTAGCATAACCATGCTGCAAAAACAAATAAATTTTATTATGTTGTGCAATAATCAGAATATTAACTGTTGCCAGATATAATTAAAGACATTTATAACCTTTCTAGATTTCTTCTTGTCACTGCTATGCCTTCTTGATTTCTTAGAGTCTTCTTTCTCATCCTTCTCTGAGCTTACATCATCTCCTGCATTGTGATGATGTTTTCTATGCTTCCTATCCTTGTCTTTTTCCCTTTTCCTATCCTTCATTCCATGGTTAGTGGTGACATCAACATTTTCACTTTCAGCATCATCCTTTCGTGATCGTTCCTTCGCTTTGTCCTTTTCACGCTCTTTCTCTTTTTCCTTCCTCTCCTTCTCTTTCTTTTTTTCCTTCTCTTCCCTATCCCTCTCTTTTTTTGCCTGTAAATGGACATGCTAATAAATCTCAAGCGCTGAGCTAGTAATTACTAATAGAAGTTCCTGGTTGTAATCATAAATAAAGAAGCTGCTACAATGCACCCAAAACCACACAACTTCTAAGCCTGATGAGATATCTAATGCAAGTGGAATAAGAGAATGGTAAAACACGCCATTTATATGTTATACGACTTCTAGGGTGAATTGGGAACATCACAACATATTCCTATAAATAAAAACAGCATTATTGAATCTTCTTGATTGAGATAGGCTACCTGTACAAAGGACGGACTCTATGTTGTACAAATGCAATATATTTAGCTTTGCACTAGAAACTAAAATTTAATAACTTCAAATAAATTGATTAAAAATATCAACAATGTGACGATTAATAAGACATGGGGATGCAAATACAAACAAGGCCATCAAAAGCAACTGAAACTTTAAAAGACCATGAACACTGTAAAGGCAATTGCGTTTGTAGCAAAAAAAAATGATTTTCCGACACTACTTGCCTGCCCATATAAATTATGTATGTTTGAATGTTCGTATACCTATTTCGATCAATAAATACGCACTAGACAAAAATTCAATCATTATGCTCATGTAGTGAGCATGAGAAAACTGTGAAAGAAAATTAGTGTAAGTTTGAACTTAGGAAACATGAGTACAGTTAGTTTACAGGAATTACATCCACATACTTGTACAAAATAAGCCTGGATGTGAAACAATACAAGTAATTAACTTGAAGCTTGTTAAGATTGCAGAGTTGATTAAAATTAACTGAGAGGATACTTGCTTCAACAGAGAAACATATGTTTTGTAGTTTCTATTTGAAAAGGAATATTTTTTAAACATCTCACAAAAAGATATTGAGAACACAATTTCCTGTTATTCGTGCAAGAAATTTACACACGGTAAGGTCATCCTAAACGAAAGAATAAGTTCCTCAGCCTAAGTGTAATTTTATTAATCTATCTTACTAGAGAACGCTTTCCTTTTGGTTTTGGATAAAACTAATTAAGGCAACACAAATAATCCAGGGTTGATTTCTACTATCACAACTAAAAGAATAAATAAAAAACTTAAAAATATCAAAGCCATTTTACAATTACAGTTACAATGTTGAATGAATAAATCAAAATGTCAATACATCTCATATCAGATGTAAGTTTGGCTTTATAGGTCCTCCATTTAGTCATTAGAATTAGATGGCGCTCATAATAATATTGTTAATTAAGGTTGGATGATGTCCCTTCGTTATCATAAAAGCAAGTTCATAGCGACGTTTATATTTTAGTTGGTTTTGAAACCTTAAAGGATACTCTAAAAAAATCAATACCTCATCATTCAACCTAGCCTATTTCCATGTATTTTTATCAAATGAAATCCCAAGCACATCCTACAGATCTTTAGTTCAGCCATCTTCAAGTAAAGGATTGGGAAGTACAGCAAGGGTGTAGGTAGTTGTTGTCTGATAAGAAAGAGGAGTAGGCACCGGCAAGGGCAGAGAAGGGTGGCTGCCATTGAGGATGGTGGCCGAAGTGTGGTTTCAGGTGAGACTATAAGGAGAACACAACTTACGATAGTAAAGGCTAGCAACCAGCTGAAGAGTGGGTGGCTGCAGTGGGATGGAGGATAAAGGAAACAATGAGGGTGGTTGTTGCTAGCCAGGGTGAGAGAGGCTGCCAAAAAGAGTGAAGAATTTGAAATTTTCCCAAAGAACAGTTTATAGAAAGATAGCCTAAATATCCCTAGTTTGAAAAACCAATAAATAAAACTTCTCAGAGTAGAACTATTTGTATTGCACCAAAGTAAAGGCTTTCCAGAAACAAAATCCTAAGCAGATTGTTTGGTTTAAAATTATTTTGGGTGAAAAGTTTTTTACTTTTAATCTTAAAACACAGGTGCTTTTTTGCCACATTTGAACTGTGTGGATTTAATTTTTCCAAAAATGTCACTTTTAAAAAATTAAGATAACAGCCAAATCTAGTGATTTTATTTTTGTTGTGCCTGAGAAGCATAAAAAAAAAAAATCAGAAACAAACAGTTCGCTGTCCATCCACGGCCTTTGTGAGCCATGGCCAATCTCCGACGGCCCCTAACAGCCTTCCCTAACCTCCACTAGCCGTCCACAACCTTCAATAAGTCATTGATGCCTTAAATTAAAGCTTGTAGCCGAGATCAAGTGGTCGTATTTCAAAATCTCTGTCTTTGTTTGCCCCCACATAGCTCCACCAGACCTCTGCCGGCTTTCCTCGAGGCCTTCACTGAGCATGCCCTAATCTTTTTTTAGTAATATTACACTACAATGCACAACAAACAACAACATATCCAAAAAGATTTTACATTATATTTATTTTAACTGAAATTACTTTCCATTGAAAAATCATATTCTGTTGATAAAATAAATACAAGCACAGACTTTATACATTTAATCTATTTTTAAATTTCATGCATGGTTTTCAAGTAGTTAACATTTAATAACGCTAAAAATCTTGCCTACCCAAATTGGTCAACTTACAGATCTTCAAGTGGAACGTGTTATTAACTTGTTGAATTTGAAACGCATTACCTCATTGAATTTGAAACTTCCAATGCACACCTTCATTAGCATAAACTATGTATGAGAGGAATAGTTCACTAATCACTATACTATCGAGATACATGCTAATGTCCCTAGAGTAGCACCAAAACAACTTCTGCACATCCTGTGATTTTAAAATGATCATTAAACAACATATACAAAAAATGGACAGAATGATTGATCAACCCTTTGATATTATTAAAAATATTTTTAATAAGCCAAATTTGATCTTGTCAATACCAGTTCCTAGTTTATTTGTAGAAGCTGATCATCACTCTTATAACTCATGTGTTTAAAAAAGAGGCTAAAATAAATAAACAAAAAGTAGTTTTGAATTCTTGACATAAATACCTCTAATGCCACCAAGGTTCTAATCCACAACCTCAAGCAGCTACTTTGACTGCCCAATAACATATAAATAATTGTGGTTGCCACAAGCAAATATTAAACAAAGTCAACCCACTATTTTATTCTAACACCATTTTATCAAAATAAAGCATTCTTGCAATAAAGTTCAATCCAGTAAAAGTTTCAGCTCCCGTTCACTCTCTTACTATCACAAGAATAACATCGATTCAATCACAGCATCAAGATGTGAAAGCCTTGCATCCCAATCCCCAAAAAATCAAACATCGCACCATTTTAGATTTTATTTTTATTTTGTTTGCCAAAATTTCATCTAGTCCTTCATTATAGAGAAAAATAGTTAATTCTTTATATTGCGTAAGTTTTGAAAAATAAAAGGGAATCTTAATTACCTTATCTTCATCCCTTTTCCGTTCCTTTTCCTTTATCTTTTCTTGCAAAAGGGAAACATAATCTTCAAAAATCTCCCTTGCGGAGCTCTCTTCTCCAATAGATCTGCCAGTACATATATATATAGCAAAAATTCAAATCCGGTGAGCGATTAGAATAACTTAAATATATGGTGACAGACACTGAATATGCGAATAATAAAGAAGTACAAGATCCAGAAAAAGAAAAATTCAATGTAAGAAGGATAGGACAATCAACAAAGCAGTAGAGTGACTAGATGTTGATTAAAAAAGTATCACCTTTACAACAATGATTCTAACGGGATACAATGTCAGCATAAATTAAAGACATCGTAATGTGTCTGGACAAAATACCTATATTCTTGACTGTCTTCAAAAATTGATTTAGTTTCATCCCATTTTGAAGAGGCAGTAATCTCCTGAAAATAAAGAAATAAATAACAAAATACTACATTAACATGCTTCCCCAGAATAATGCGATCAAATAACAAAACAAACTGTAAATTCAGACCTTGATTGAGTAAAGCAAATCAGAAAAATTATCTGCAAGTCGTTGACGCTTTTTAGCTTCCTTCTCCTCTTTCTCTTTTTGCCGCTCCAAAAGCTCATCAAAGAAGAACTTCAATCAAGTGCAAATAAGAAACCATTAGAACATTAATAGACAGAAGACATAGAAGTAACGTTTTTCTTCATATTTCCAGTACCATTTATGCATGCTCAACAAACTGATTAACAAGAAGTAACTAATAAAATTGTAGATCGTAGTCCTAAATCTCAACAAATTGTTGAGTAAGAAGTCTTAAGTTCCATGAAAAGTATAAAACAAATTATATGTCAGACAAGGTCTATTGAGCTATCCAACTAACCTTTGTTAATAGCACCCTCTGCACCTCTTTGTAAACTCATTGAATACTAATACAATTATAAAGCTCAATTGAGCAAACAATTTGTGGATTATACAGCATGTCATTTATCTTGTTGAAACTAAGAAAATAGTTCTACATTTGCGTTTTTTAATTTTATAGTCAATGACCAGAACCAAATAAGCAAATAGAAAGTATCTACCTATGTGGTCCACACATGAACGCTCAATAATATTGAGCATATGATTACCTCCATAAAAATATTTAAAGCAAACTATCAAAATGAAGGACCCTTTTAATTTGGCATACTTTCGATATAGAAGCATCACTCAAATGTGCACTTTCTACACTAACATTTGTTTACAATTGGGCGATAAATATGCTTAGAATTGCTATAGTACCGTCAATAAAAGAGAACTTTCATAATGTAAGAATATCGAAACCAATATTAAACTCAATGGCACATACTATTTCATGAGATATAGCGCATTTTATTTCATCATTGATACAAAATTAACATGGAAAGCTTCTATACATGATTCTCAAAGCCTCAAAGTATAATTATCTACATAGCCATATCTCAAAAATGTCATATAAAACTTTCTCCATTTAAATACTTGGAATAGTAACATTGCTTGAATAGGTATTCTCCACAAGAACATTTTCTATTTAAAAATACGTTAAGGAAATTAACATGTTCAAGATATATATGCTTGAAAAAATAAGGGCAAGCAAGCTAGATTTTATTGCCTAGGGATATTGAGATATAGAGCAATTGATTGTATTGTAGGGAGAACGACAGCAGTTAATGGTGAGCTTAAGGGAGATGAAACTTGTAGGGAGGTTGTTGCGGTATGGGGAAAAGGGTTGGTTTTTATATAAAGAAATAGCGGGGAAAAGCGGTAGGGGGATGATGATAAGGGTATAATTGGTTTAAGGGAAATTGGGAAGCTGCTCACAATAAGGATATGGGAAAGATTATTTTAGCCAACAGTTATTAGGAGAATAAGATAAGGCTTATACTGTTTAGAAAAAAAATAAAGATGGTATTTTTGAAGAGGAAAGGACTCTGCTGCGGTATAGAAGAGGTATGGCTTGTTTAGATTACTAACCGTTGGTTAGTGGCCTGAGAGTGCTTTGAGTTCTTATAAGTTGCAGTTGCAGCTTAGAACAGAAAATCAGTGAACAAAAATACAATTTTGAGTACCAATAAAGATCTGTAAGTGACAGGTTAGATGTGAGCGGCTGATGCTAGAAGGAATACAGAAGTAACTGAACAGCAATAAATTTATAATTATATAATATTTACAACAAAGTTATTTATGAACAAAATTATGTGCATTAAATATATATATATATATACAATTTTGTTTAAGTCCCTTAACTACCTTTTGGATCACTTAAATAAGAGCTTAACTTGACTCAAATTGGATACTGAATCATTTTAAGTCAATTCGAACTTCAATCATTTCAAGTCAAATTAACTCCACTCGAAACAATTGCTATCTCAAGTTTAACACTTTTTTCAAAATTATGTTAAGTCAAACTCCAATAAAAAACCACTTCTTCATTGGTGTAACAATAACTTGTCATATCTAGACATCACACGTAATTGTTACCTTGCTTCAACACATCTATAGTTATCATAAGAATTTTTACCCCTGATAATTATCTAACAGAAAGCATAAAGCGAATCCAACAGAAATGCTACAAAGTAATATCTATAAAGAAAGAATATTAAAAACAGCAGAAGTCTATGTTTGATACAGGTATGTACATTCAATTCAATGTCTCAAGCTTATTGCATGCTGGAAACTAAAATAAGTGAATGTAACAGGGTAAGAAGAAAAAAAAAAGAATGTAGAATAACCTTTAAATTTATCTCAGATAATCCTTTCAAAGTATCATTCTCCGAAATTGAAGCCTTAAACTTTTCAAATGTCCAAGCTGATGTCAAACTAATCTGCAAAATTGAAGCCTTAACCTTTAGAACCTAGTCCATCTGAAACCAAAGCTAATTAACTGGCCGCCAGGACATTACTTTTCCACTTTTAATAGCCTCTTTGATTACCGCCTTGTCATCATGAAACTGTAACAAATCCAAAATCAAATGAGGTATCAACCATTATTTCCAGTTCAAGTACAAACGATAATAACAGAGATTACAGAAAATCGGTATTAGAAACACATACATAACCTGGATAAGTGAAAAAGGCACAGTTCATAGCAAAATACTAAAATGATAACATATGGGGTAAAAAGGGAGCAACCATAACAATCAATAGTTTCTAAAACAAATTATTTGTCAACGGCATTCATGAAAACCCAAGGTACTCCAACTGCTCAGCCCACTACACACTCACAGAGGAGATGTACAGAAAATAAGGTTTCACTCAAATAACTGCTTCACCTAAGAGAGAAGCCATGATAATAATTAGTTTCTAAAATAAATTATTTGCTAAAGGCATTCAAGAAAAGCCCAAGGAGCCCCAAGCGTTCAAGCCCATCACACTCACACAAAGAAGGTGTACATAAATAAAAGTTTTACTCAAATAGCTACATCATAGAGATTACATAAGATTGTAAACCAGTAGATTCTACGATATCCATTAAGCCGCCATTTTAACAAATTCCAAACAAATCTCACATTTCTGATTCCCTGCAATATTAAAGTGCCCTGCTTGAGTTATTGAACACACAGCACATCTAAGACAAAAAATTCTATAATCATCAATAGATCGCTATATTGTTAGAGTTCACATTGCTTCAATAAAATTTAAATTTTACACGATAACTCTTAATGTATACTTGTTATCATCTTCATCCAAACCAAATCCAAGGACATACATTGTCATTCTTCCATACATGATTTTCAGTTTGGTGCATGGTTTCATCATGAACCAACAGCAATGAGAAACCACTTGGGGACGAAATCTGGTAACCACGACTTTGCAGTAGTAGCTTTTATAATTTAAACATCACAGTGCTAAAAATGAGTCCTTCATAGAAACAATGAAATTCGGTGACCACCACCACACTGGCACAACTCACAGTTGCCACCGGCATTAAAATTAGTGAAGCCCGGGCAATGAAAAACCACATTCATCCTGGGCACGAAACCCAATGATCCATATCACTTATCTCGTGATAGACCATTGGTCTCCAACGAAGGGTTAATAATTTTTATGTTGTTTAAAAAACAAATAAGCCAATTGTGTTAAATGTTAACTAGCCTGAACTTCTTAAGTCCCAACACAGCCATCTGTTCTTTAGTTCATCAAAGAATATAAGAGAAATTTTCCAAAGAACTTGCCAGTATTGACACTATAAATTTTCACATATGATTTTGAACCACCAAATCAAAAATTACTTGCCCACCAAATCATTGAAATTTCAAAAGCGGATACTAAAAAAGCGACGAATAATATCCCAACCCCCAAGTTAATGAAATGCCCAACAAATAAAATTAGATAGCAATTTTACCGAACAATCAATAGGTGGAGAAAAAAATTTAAGAGTTAAAAAAAACTAAAAAAATTTAAAATACAGCATTGTACCATGGATTTATAAGCACAATAATTCTACTCCTCAATAGAGACACCATATGATGCCAAATTTAGTAGGCCTTTCTCCGTCCAATTAATGCCCATGTTTATGCCATTATCTTTGTCAAACCCTAACAATATCTCTAATGATATCAACATTAGCGATCTACCAATGTCTGCATCACTAATGGCCAAAAGATGATTAAGAAAATCCCCATAAAATGTAATAGCGAGTACTCCACATGAATATTTTGCTTTAAGCTTCAAGGGTTGGAGAGCCTTGCCTGCATATGAGATTCAATCATTTGCTTCAACATTGCTCATCCCCTATGTCAATGCCGCAAGTTTTGGAAGCAACCATAATTAGAGTCGGCAACGCTGTTTGTCATCTACACACTAGCATCGAACACTATGACTCCCTATAAAATTTTCCCAAAAAACACTTTGTATCTCTTTAAAATTTAGTATTTATTGTAGTTTTCTCACACTTCTATAAAAAAAATGCCTCAAAAATTCCACAAGATCAAAACAAAGTGCGCAATAACTTGAGATATTTGCACTTTTAACTAAAGAATATCATGAATTAACCCAAATAAAATACCCCATCACCTAATACAATAAATCATGTTAATTGTTTATTTGTACATCCAAAGTAATAAGATGACAAACAAGCATTTACAAACGGTGCAAACTACACAGCTTAACAAAATTTAAAACAATACAAACAAAAACAAAAATTAAAACAATACAAACAACAGTAATAAAATGCAATGGGCTCTATCATAACCTCATTGAAGCACTCTCTCATTTATAAATGGGTTAAGTGTTTCCATGAACACTCCCAACACTAAGAAAATACAAACCATACCTATAATATATATTTATATATACACGCCTTTTAATAAAAACACAATATGGTTGCCTAGAAAAAAGTAAAACATTACCTGCTTATCAAGCTCCTCCGCAACATCTTCAAAAAGATCTTTTGGTGTGGAGCCCGATGTATTTGATGATACTGCCAAATAGGGTGCGGAATCTTTGACCTTAAAGTAAAAGAAATTCATTAAAACAATTACACGGCACAAAATATCTGTAATATAAAAAAACAAAAATACCTTAATACAATAGTCACGCCAATGAGTCTTGGCTGTAAGAACGCCTGTAACAATGTCACCTTCCATCAACTTGCGAAACGCATCACGGTGTTTTCTCTCTTGCCGACGTAATTGCTCCTGCAATTACTAATGTAAGGCTATTATTATAAAACAATAAAATTTAAGAGTACAAGAGGTCAAAAAAAACCCTTTGTATCTTCTTTTGCTCCTCTTCTTCCTTCTCTAAATCTTGGATGTATTCCTACAAAGAAATACTGTAAGAAAAAAATAACAACAAGCTGGCAAATAAACGAGGGTAATGCACCTGAAAAATCTCGAGACGGTCAATTTTTTCTAGTCGAGAACATCTTTCATCATCCTCCAAACGATCCTGAACTTTCCTCCACTGGGTAGTTGCCTATGTAAACCATATAAAGAGGTAAAACTTTTCTGATGTTTCTATTTCTTCAAATCAAGCAAGTAAAATTTTGTGCAAAACCTTTATAAAATCGCAAGATTCCAAAAAAGCTCTATAATCAATTATATATTGCTTATGCTCTTCAGCTGCCTTTGTTCTTTCCTGTGTCATTTCATAGCGACAAAAGCATTAATTAAAAGTTAAAGCATATAAAAATAAAATGATAGAAAAGAAGAATAGAAGAAATTAACACAGTATATTAAACCTGTAATTACCATATTTCTGAATGAAATTATATGTTTTAGAAGCAATATGTAAGCTTGTAATGGCCAAGA